>OY288225.1:13061637-13673965 GCA_958449745.1 Ochropleura leucogaster | reverse complement strand
TATTTCATAATCGGCTAGCCCGCGCGGAGACGCGTCCCTGGACACCTCGGTCGAGGGTCTAGCTCAAAATAAAACTGTTTGTTTTTACATATTAGTGAATTTCTCATAAACGTTATAAGTACCAAAATCCACCTAAGGGAACACAAAAATTATAAAAGTATCGATAACTTTTTTATTTAGGGTCCGATTTTGAAGCTGTTTTCAGCTATTTTAGACTAAACTAGGCAACCGCTTAGTACCTGACCGGTTTGAACCCATTTGAACTCACCCCTAAAAAACTTCCCTTAGAAACCTCACATTTTTAATAATTTTCATTTTAAAAAGTCAAAATCTACGTTGTTTTCAAAATTTTTGTTTTTGTTTCAGTAGATTATAGTTGCAATAGTACTCATCCTTCATCCCTGAAATTTGGTCCGCGATCCGTGTACCCGAATTCAGGTTGGGGGTTGATTTTCGAATTTTTTTTCCTAAAAAACCACGTTTTTGGCCCATAACTCAAAATTTTTGTTCCACCGACAATAAGTTTTATTTCATAATCGGCTAGCCCGCGCGGAGACGCGTCCCTGGACACCTCGGTCGAGGGTCTAGCTCAAAATAAAACTGTTTGTTTTTACATATTAGTGAATTTCTCATAAACGTTATAAGTACCAAAATCCACCTAAGGGAACACAAAAATTATAAAAGTATCGATAACTTTTTTATTTAGGGTCCGATTTTGAAGCTGTTTTCAGCTATTTTAGACTAAACTAGGCAACCGCTTAGTACCTGACCGGTTTGAACCCATTTGAACTCACCCCTAAAAAACTTCCCTTAGAAACCTCACATTTTTAATAATTTTCATTTTAAAAAGTCAAAATCTACGTTGTTTTCAAAATTTTTGTTTTTGTTTCAGTAGATTATAGTTGCAATAGTACTCATCCTTCATCCCTGAAATTTGGTCCGCGATCCGTGTACCCGAATTCAGGTTGGGGGTTGATTTTCGAATTTTTTTCCTAAAAACCACGTTTTTGGCCCATAACTCAAAATTTTTGTTCCACCGACAGTAAGTTTTATTTCATAATCGGCTAGCCCGCGCGGAGACGCGTCCCTGGACACCTCGGTCGAGGGTCTAGCTCAAAATAAAACTGTTTGTTTTTACATATTAGTGAATTTCTCATAAACGTTATAAGTACCAAAATCCACCTAAGGGAACACAAAAATTATAAAAGTATCGATAACTTTTTTATTTAGGGTCCGATTTTGAAGCTGTTTTCAGCTATTTAGACTAAACTAGGCAACCGCTTAGTACCTGACCGGTTTGAACCCATTTGAACTCACCCCTAAAAAACTTCCCTTAGAAACCTCACATTTTTAATAATTTTCATTTTAAAAAGTCAAAATCTACGTTGTTTTCAAAATTTTTGTTTTTGTTTCAGTAGATTATAGTTGCAATAGTACTCATCCTTCATCCCTGAAATTTGGTCCGCGATCCGTGTACCCGAATTCAGGTTGGGGGTTGATTTTCGAATTTTTTTTCCTAAAAAACCACGTTTTTGGCCCATAACTCAAAATTTTTGTTCCACCGACAATAAGTTTTATTTCATAATCGGCTAGCCCGCGCGGAGACGCGTCCCTGGACACCTCGGTCGAGGGTCTAGCTCAAAATAAAACTGTTTGTTTTTACATATTAGTGAATTTCTCATAAACGTTATAAGTACCAAAATCCACCTAAGGGAACACAAAAATTATAAAAGTATCGATAACTTTTTTATTTAGGGTCCGATTTTGAAGCTGTTTTCAGCTATTTTAGACTAAACTAGGCAACCGCTTAGTACCTGACCGGTTTGAACCCATTTGAACTCACCCCTAAAAAACTTCCCTTAGAAACCTCACATTTTTAATAATTTTCATTTTAAAAAGTCAAAATCTACGTTGTTTTCAAAATTTTTGTTTTTGTTTCAGTAGATTATAGTTGCAATAGTACTCATCCTTCATCCCTGAAATTTGGTCCGCGATCCGTGTACCCGAATTCAGGTTGGGGGTTGATTTTCGAATTTTTTTCCTAAAAAACCACGTTTTTGGCCCATAACTCAAAATTTTTGTTCCACCGACAGTAAGTTTTATTTCATAATCGGCTAGCCCGCGCGGAGACGCGTCCCTGGACACCTCGGTCGAGGGTCTAGCTCAAAATAAAACTGTTTGTTTTTACATATTAGTGAATTTCTCATAAACGTTATAAGTACCAAAATCCACCTAAGGGAACACAAAAATTATAAAAGTATCGATAACTTTTTTATTTAGGGTCCGATTTTGAAGCTGTTTTCAGCTATTTTAGACTAAACTAGGCAACCGCTTAGTACCTGACCGGTTTGAACCCATTTGAACTCACCCCTAAAAAACTTCCCTTAGAAACCTCACATTTTTAATAATTTTCATTTTAAAAAGTCAAAATCTACGTTGTTTTCAAAATTTTTGTTTTTGTTTCAGTAGATTATAGTTGCAATAGTACTCATCCTTCATCCCTGAAATTTGGTCCGCGATCCGTGTACCCGAATTCAGGTTGGGGGTTGATTTTCGAATTTTTTTTCCTAAAAAACCACGTTTTTGGCCCATAACTCAAAATTTTTGTTCCACCGACAGTAAGTTTTATTTCATAATCGGCTAGCCCGCGCGGAGACGCGTCCCTGGACACCTCGGTCGAGGTCTAGCTCAAAATAAAACTGTTTGTTTTTACATATTAGTGAATTTCTCATAAACGTTATAAGTACCAAAATCCACCTAAGGGAACACAAAAATTATAAAAGTATCGATAACTTTTTTATTTAGGGTCCGATTTTGAAGCTGTTTTCAGCTATTTTAGACTAAACTAGGCAACCGCTTAGTACCTGACCGGTTTGAACCCATTTGAACTCACCCCTAAAAAACTTCCCTTAGAAACCTCACATTTTAATAATTTTCATTTTAAAAAGTCAAAATCTACGTTGTTTTCAAAATTTTTGTTTTTGTTTCAGTAGATTATAGTTGCAATAGTACTCATCCTTCATCCCTGAAATTTGGTCCGCGATCCGTGTACCCGAATTCAGGTTGGGGGTTGATTTTCGAATTTTTTTCCTAAAAAACCACGTTTTTGGCCCATAACTCAAAATTTTTGTTCCACCGACAGTAAGTTTTATTTCATAATCGGCTAGCCCGCGCGGAGACGCGTCCCTGGACACCTCGGTCGAGGGTCTAGCTCAAAATAAAACTGTTTGTTTTTACATATTAGTGAATTTCTCATAAACGTTATAAGTACCAAAATCCACCTAAGGGAACACAAAAATTATAAAAGTATCGATAACTTTTTATTTAGGGTCCGATTTTGAAGCTGTTTTCAGCTATTTTAGACTAAACTAGGCAACCGCTTAGTACCTGACCGGTTTGAACCCATTTGAACTCACCCCTAAAAAACTTCCCTTAGAAACCTCACATTTTTAATAATTTTCATTTTAAAAGTCAAAATCTACGTTGTTTTCAAAATTTTTGTTTTTGTTTCAGTAGATTATAGTTGCAATAGTACTCATCCTTCATCCCTGAAATTTGGTCCGCGATCCGTGTACCCGAATTCAGGTTGGGGGTTGATTTTCGAATTTTTTTCCTAAAAAACCACGTTTTTGGCCCATAACTCAAAATTTTTGTTCCACCGACAGTAAGTTTTATTTCATAATCGGCTAGCCCGCGCGGAGACGCGTCCCTGGACACCTCGGTCGAGGGTCTAGCTCAAAATAAAACTGTTTGTTTTTACATATTAGTGAATTTCTCATAAACGTTATAAGTACCAAAATCCACCTAAGGGAACACAAAAATTATAAAAGTATCGATAACTTTTTTATTTAGGGTCCGATTTTGAAGCTGTTTTCAGCTATTTTAGACTAAACTAGGCAACCGCTTAGTACCTGACCGGTTTGAACCCATTTGAACTCACCCCTAAAAAACTTCCCTTAGAAACCTCACATTTTTAATAATTTTCATTTTAAAAAGTCAAAATCTACGTTGTTTTCAAAATTTTTGTTTTTGTTTCAGTAGATTATAGTTGCAATAGTACTCATCCTTCATCCCTGAAATTTGGTCCGCGATCCGTGTACCCGAATTCAGGTTGGGGGTTGATTTTCGAATTTTTTTCCTAAAAAACCACGTTTTTGGCCCATAACTCAAAATTTTTGTTCCACCGACAGTAAGTTTTATTTCATAATCGGCTAGCCCGCGCGGAGACGCGTCCCTGGACACCTCGGTCGAGGGTCTAGCTCAAAATAAAACTGTTTGTTTTTACATATTAGTGAATTTCTCATAAACGTTATAAGTACCAAAATCCACCTAAGGGAACACAAAAATTATAAAAGTATCGATAACTTTTTTATTTAGGGTCCGATTTTGAAGCTGTTTTCAGCTATTTTAGACTAAACTAGGCAACCGCTTAGTACCTGACCGGTTTGAACCCATTTGAACTCACCCCTAAAAAACTTCCCTTAGAAACCTCACATTTTTAATAATTTTCATTTTAAAAAGTCAAAATCTACGTTGTTTTCAAATTTTTGTTTTTGTTTCAGTAGATTATAGTTGCAATAGTACTCATCCTTCATCCCTGAAATTTGGTCCGCGATCCGTGTACCCGAATTCAGGTTGGGGGTTGATTTTCGAATTTTTTTCCTAAAAAACCACGTTTTTGGCCCATAACTCAAAATTTTTGTTCCACCGACAGTAAGTTTTATTTCATAATCGGCTAGCCCGCGCGGAGACGCGTCCCTGGACACCTCGGTCGAGGGTCTAGCTCAAAATAAAACTGTTTGTTTTTACATATTAGTGAATTTCTCATAACGTTATAAGTACCAAAATCCACCTAAGGGAACACAAAAATTATAAAAGTATCGATAACTTTTTTATTTAGGGTCCGATTTTGAAGCTGTTTTCAGCTATTTTAGACTAAACTAGGCAACCGCTTAGTACCTGACCGGTTTGAACCCATTTGAACTCACCCCTAAAAAACTTCCCTTAGAAACCTCACATTTTTAATAATTTTCATTTTAAAAAGTCAAAATCTACGTTGTTTTCAAATTTTTGTTTTTGTTTCAGTAGATTATAGTTGCAATAGTACTCATCCTTCATCCCTGAAATTTGGTCCGCGATCCGTGTACCCGAATTCAGGTTGGGGGTTGATTTCGAATTTTTTTTCCTAAAAAACCACGTTTTTGGCCCATAACTCAAAATTTTTGTTCCACCGACAATAAGTTTTATTTCATAATCGGCTAGCCCGCGCGGAGACGCGTCCCTGGACACCTCGGTCGAGGGTCTAGCTCAAAATAAAACTGTTTGTTTTTACATATTAGTGAATTTCTCATAAACGTTATAAGTACCAAAATCCACCTAAGGGAACACAAAAATTATAAAAGTATCGATAACTTTTTTATTTAGGGTCCGATTTTGAAGCTGTTTTCAGCTATTTTAGACTAAACTAGGCAACCGCTTAGTACCTGACCGGTTTGAACCCATTTGAACTCACCCCTAAAAAACTTCCCTTAGAAACCTCACATTTTAATAATTTTCATTTTAAAAAGTCAAAATCTACGTTGTTTTCAAAATTTTTGTTTTTGTTTCAGTAGATTATAGTTGCAATAGTACTCATCCTTCATCCCTGAAATTTGGTCCGCGATCCGTGTACCCGAATTCAGGTTGGGGGTTGATTTTCGAATTTTTTTCCTAAAAAACCACGTTTTTGGCCCATAACTCAAAATTTTTGTTCCACCGACAGTAAGTTTTATTTCATAATCGGCTAGCCCGCGCGGAGACGCGTCCCTGGACACCTCGGTCGAGGGTCTAGCTCAAAATAAAACTGTTTGTTTTTACATATTAGTGAATTTCTCATAAACGTTATAAGTACCAAAATCCACCTAAGGGAACACAAAAATTATAAAAGTATCGATAACTTTTTTATTTAGGGTCCGATTTTGAAGCTGTTTTCAGCTATTTTAGACTAAACTAGGCAACCGCTTAGTACCTGACCGGTTTGAACCCATTTGAACTCACCCCTAAAAAACTTCCCTTAGAAACCTCACATTTTTAATAATTTTCATTTTAAAAGTCAAAATCTACGTTGTTTTCAAAATTTTTGTTTTTGTTTCAGTAGATTATAGTTGCAATAGTACTCATCCTTCATCCCTGAAATTTGGTCCGCGATCCGTGTACCCGAATTCAGGTTGGGGGTTGATTTTCGAATTTTTTTTCCTAAAAAACCACGTTTTTGGCCCATAACTCAAAATTTTTGTTCCACCGACAATAAGTTTTATTTCATAATCGGCTAGCCCGCGCGGAGACGCGTCCCTGGGACACCTCGGTCGAGGGTCTAGCTCAAAATAAAACTGTTTGTTTTTACATATTAGTGAATTTCTCATAAACGTTATAAGTACCAAAATCCACCTAAGGGAACACAAAAATTATAAAAGTATCGATAACTTTTTTATTTAGGGTCCGATTTTGAAGCTGTTTTCAGCTATTTTAGACTAAACTAGGCAACCGCTTAGTACCTGACCGGTTTGAACCCATTTGAACTCACCCCTAAAAAACTTCCCTTAGAAACCTCACATTTTTAATAATTTTCATTTTAAAAAGTCAAAATCTACGTTGTTTTCAAAATTTTTGTTTTTGTTTCAGTAGATTATAGTTGCAATAGTACTCATCCTTCATCCCTGAAATTTGGTCCGCGATCCGTGTACCCGAATTCAGGTTGGGGGTTGATTTTCGAATTTTTTTCCTAAAAAACCACGTTTTTGGCCCATAACTCAAAATTTTTGTTCCACCGACAGTAAGTTTTATTTCATAATCGGCTAGCCCGCGCGGAGACGCGTCCCTGGACACCTCGGTCGAGGGTCTAGCTCAAAATAAAACTGTTTGTTTTTACATATTAGTGAATTTCTCATAAACGTTATAAGTACCAAAATCCACCTAAGGGAACACAAAAATTATAAAAGTATCGATAACTTTTTTATTTAGGGTCCGATTTTGAAGCTGTTTTCAGCTATTTTAGACTAAACTAGGCAACCGCTTAGTACCTGACCGGTTTGAACCCATTTGAACTCACCCCTAAAAAACTTCCCTTAGAAACCTCACATTTTTAATAATTTTCATTTTAAAAAGTCAAAATCTACGTTGTTTTCAAAATTTTTGTTTTTGTTTCAGTAGATTATAGTTGCAATAGTACTCATCCTTCATCCCTGAAATTTGGTCCGCGATCCGTGTACCCGAATTCAGGTTGGGGGTTGATTTTCGAATTTTTTTTCCTAAAAAACCACGTTTTTGGCCCATAACTCAAAATTTTTGTTCCACCGACAGTAAGTTTTATTTCATAATCGGCTAGCCCGCGCGGAGACGCGTCCCTGGACACCTCGGTCGAGGGTCTAGCTCAAAATAAAACTGTTTGTTTTTACATATTAGTGAATTTCTCATAAACGTTATAAGTACCAAAATCCACCTAAGGGAACACAAAAATTATAAAAGTATCGATAACTTTTTTATTTAGGGTCCGATTTTGAAGCTGTTTTCAGCTATTTTAGACTAAACTAGGCAACCGCTTAGTACCTGACCGGTTTGAACCCATTTGAACTCACCCCTAAAAAACTTCCCTTAGAAACCTCACATTTTTAATAATTTTCATTTTAAAAAGTCAAAATCTACGTTGTTTTCAAAATTTTTGTTTTTGTTTCAGTAGATTATAGTTGCAATAGTACTCATCCTTCATCCCTGAAATTTGGTCCGCGATCCGTGTACCCGAATTCAGGTTGGGGGTTGATTTTCGAATTTTTTTTCCTAAAAAACCACGTTTTTGGCCCATAACTCAAAATTTTTGTTCCACCGACAATAAGTTTTATTTCATAATCGGCTAGCCCGCGCGGAGACGCGTCCCTGGACACCTCGGTCGAGGGTCTAGCTCAAAATAAAACTGTTTGTTTTTACATATTAGTGAATTTCTCATAAACGTTATAAGTACCAAAATCCACCTAAGGGAACACAAAAATTATAAAAGTATCGATAACTTTTTTATTTAGGGTCCGATTTTGAAGCTGTTTTCAGCTATTTTAGACTAAACTAGGCAACCGCTTAGTACCTGACCGGTTTGAACCCATTTGAACTCACCCCTAAAAAACTTCCCTTAGAAACCTCACATTTTTAATAATTTTCATTTTAAAAAGTCAAAATCTACGTTGTTTTCAAAATTTTTGTTTTTGTTTCAGTAGATTATAGTTGCAATAGTACTCATCCTTCATCCCTGAAATTTGGTCCGCGATCCGTGTACCCGAATTCAGGTTGGGGGTTGATTTTCGAATTTTTTTCCTAAAAAACCACGTTTTTGGCCCATAACTCAAAATTTTTGTTCCACCGACAGTAAGTTTTATTTCATAATCGGCTAGCCCGCGCGGAGACGCGTCCCTGGACACCTCGGTCGAGGGTCTAGCTCAAAATAAAACTGTTTGTTTTTACATATTAGTGAATTTCTCATAAACGTTATAAGTACCAAAATCCACCTAAGGGAACACAAAAATTATAAAAGTATCGATAACTTTTTTATTTAGGGTCCGATTTTGAAGCTGTTTTCAGCTATTTTAGACTAAACTAGGCAACCGCTTAGTACCTGACCGGTTTGAACCCATTTGAACTCACCCCTAAAAAACTTCCCTTAGAAACCTCACATTTTTAATAATTTTCATTTTAAAAAGTCAAAATCTACGTTGTTTTCAAAATTTTTGTTTTTGTTTCAGTAGATTATAGTTGCAATAGTACTCATCCTTCATCCCTGAAATTTGGTCCGCGATCCGTGTACCCGAATTCAGGTTGGGGGTTGATTTTCGAATTTTTTTCCTAAAAAACCACGTTTTTGGCCCATAACTCAAAATTTTTGTTCCACCGACAGTAAGTTTTATTTCATAATCGGCTAGCCCGCGCGGAGACGCGTCCCTGGACACCTCGGTCGAGGGTCTAGCTCAAAATAAAACTGTTTGTTTTTACATATTAGTGAATTTCTCATAAACGTTATAAGTACCAAAATCCACCTAAGGGAACACAAAAATTATAAAAGTATCGATAACTTTTTTATTTAGGGTCCGATTTTGAAGCTGTTTTCAGCTATTTTAGACTAAACTAGGCAACCGCTTAGTACCTGACCGGTTTGAACCCATTTGAACTCACCCCTAAAAAACTTCCCTTAGAAACCTCACATTTTTAATAATTTTCATTTTAAAAAGTCAAAATCTACGTTGTTTTCAAAATTTTTGTTTTTGTTTCAGTAGATTATAGTTGCAATAGTACTCATCCTTCATCCCTGAAATTTGGTCCGCGATCCGTGTACCCGAATTCAGGTTGGGGGTTGATTTTCGAATTTTTTTCCTAAAAAACCACGTTTTTGGCCCATAACTCAAAATTTTTGTTCCACCGACAGTAAGTTTTATTTCATAATCGGCTAGCCCGCGCGGAGACGCGTCCCTGGACACCTCGGTCGAGGGTCTAGCTCAAAATAAAACTGTTTGTTTTTACATATTAGTGAATTTCTCATAAACGTTATAAGTACCAAAATCCACCTAAGGGAACACAAAAATTATAAAAGTATCGATAACTTTTTTATTTAGGGTCCGATTTTGAAGCTGTTTTCAGCTATTTTAGACTAAACTAGGCAACCGCTTAGTACCTGACCGGTTTGAACCCATTTGAACTCACCCCTAAAAAACTTCCCTTAGAAACCTCACATTTTTAATAATTTTCATTTTAAAAAGTCAAAATCTACGTTGTTTTCAAAATTTTTGTTTTTGTTTCAGTAGATTATAGTTGCAATAGTACTCATCCTTCATCCCTGAAATTTGGTCCGCGATCCGTGTACCCGAATTCAGGTTGGGGGTTGATTTTCGAATTTTTTTTCCTAAAAAACCACGTTTTTGGCCCATAACTCAAAATTTTTGTTCCACCGACAATAAGTTTTATTTCATAATCGGCTAGCCCGCGCGGAGACGCGTCCCTGGACACCTCGGTCGAGGGTCTAGCTCAAAATAAAACTGTTTGTTTTTACATATTAGTGAATTTCTCATAAACGTTATAAGTACCAAAATCCACCTAAGGGAACACAAAAATTATAAAAGTATCGATAACTTTTTTATTTAGGGTCCGATTTTGAAGCTGTTTTCAGCTATTTTAGACTAAACTAGGCAACCGCTTAGTACCTGACCGGTTTGAACCCATTTGAACTCACCCCTAAAAAACTTCCCTTAGAAACCTCACATTTTTAATAATTTTCATTTTAAAAAGTCAAAATCTACGTTGTTTTCAAAATTTTTGTTTTTGTTTCAGTAGATTATAGTTGCAATAGTACTCATCCTTCATCCCTGAAATTTGGTCCGCGATCCGTGTACCCGAATTCAGGTTGGGGGTTGATTTTCGAATTTTTTTCCTAAAAAACCACGTTTTTGGCCCATAACTCAAAATTTTTGTTCCACCGACAGTAAGTTTTATTTCATAATCGGCTAGCCCGCGCGGAGACGCGTCCCTGGACACCTCGGTCGAGGGTCTAGCTCAAAATAAAACTGTTTGTTTTTACATATTAGTGAATTTCTCATAAACGTTATAAGTACCAAAATCCACCTAAGGGAACACAAAAATTATAAAAGTATCGATAACTTTTTTATTTAGGGTCCGATTTTGAAGCTGTTTTCAGCTATTTTAGACTAAACTAGGCAACCGCTTAGTACCTGACCGGTTTGAACCCATTTGAACTCACCCCTAAAAAACTTCCCTTAGAAACCTCACATTTTTAATAATTTTCATTTTAAAAAGTCAAAATCTACGTTGTTTTCAAAATTTTTGTTTTTGTTTCAGTAGATTATAGTTGCAATAGTACTCATCCTTCATCCCTGAAATTTGGTCCGCGATCCGTGTACCCGAATTCAGGTTGGGGGTTGATTTTCGAATTTTTTTTCCTAAAAAACCACGTTTTTGGCCCATAACTCAAAATTTTTGTTCCACCGACAATAAGTTTTATTTCATAATCGGCTAGCCCGCGCGGAGACGCGTCCCTGGACACCTCGGTCGAGGGTCTAGCTCAAAATAAAACTGTTTGTTTTTACATATTAGTGAATTTCTCATAAACGTTATAAGTACCAAAATCCACCTAAGGGAACACAAAAATTATAAAAGTATCGATAACTTTTTTATTTAGGGTCCGATTTTGAAGCTGTTTTCAGCTATTTTAGACTAAACTAGGCAACCGCTTAGTACCTGACCGGTTTGAACCCATTTGAACTCACCCCTAAAAAACTTCCCTTAGAAACCTCACATTTTTAATAATTTTCATTTTAAAAAGTCAAAATCTACGTTGTTTTCAAAATTTTTGTTTTTGTTTCAGTAGATTATAGTTGCAATAGTACTCATCCTTCATCCCTGAAATTTGGTCCGCGATCCGTGTACCCGAATTCAGGTTGGGGGTTGATTTTCGAATTTTTTTCCTAAAAAACCACGTTTTTGGCCCATAACTCAAAATTTTTGTTCCACCGACAGTAAGTTTTATTTCATAATCGGCTAGCCCGCGCGGAGACGCGTCCCTGGACACCTCGGTCGAGGGTCTAGCTCAAAATAAAACTGTTTGTTTTTACATATTAGTGAATTTCTCATAAACGTTATAAGTACCAAAATCCACCTAAGGGAACACAAAAATTATAAAAGTATCGATAACTTTTTTATTTAGGGTCCGATTTTGAAGCTGTTTTCAGCTATTTTAGACTAAACTAGGCAACCGCTTAGTACCTGACCGGTTTGAACCCATTTGAACTCACCCCTAAAAAACTTCCCTTAGAAACCTCACATTTTTAATAATTTTCATTTTAAAAAGTCAAAATCTACGTTGTTTTCAAAATTTTTGTTTTTGTTTCAGTAGATTATAGTTGCAATAGTACTCATCCTTCATCCCTGAAATTTGGTCCGCGATCCGTGTACCCGAATTCAGGTTGGGGGTTGATTTTCGAATTTTTTTTCCTAAAAAACCACGTTTTTGGCCCATAACTCAAAATTTTTGTTCCACCGACAGTAAGTTTTATTTCATAATCGGCTAGCCCGCGCGGAGACGCGTCCCTGGACACCTCGGTCGAGGGTCTAGCTCAAAATAAAACTGTTTGTTTTTACATATTAGTGAATTTCTCATAAACGTTATAAGTACCAAAATCCACCTAAGGGAACACAAAAATTATAAAAGTATCGATAACTTTTTTATTTAGGGTCCGATTTTGAAGCTGTTTTCAGCTATTTTAGACTAAACTAGGCAACCGCTTAGTACCTGACCGGTTTGAACCCATTTGAACTCACCCCTAAAAAACTTCCCTTAGAAACCTCACATTTTTAATAATTTTCATTTTAAAAAGTCAAAATCTACGTTGTTTTCAAAATTTTTGTTTTTGTTTCAGTAGATTATAGTTGCAATAGTACTCATCCTTCATCCCTGAAATTTGGTCCGCGATCCGTGTACCCGAATTCAGGTTGGGGGTTGATTTTCGAATTTTTTTCCTAAAAAACCACGTTTTTGGCCCATAACTCAAAATTTTTGTTCCACCGACAGTAAGTTTTATTTCATAATCGGCTAGCCCGCGCGGAGACGCGTCCCTGGACACCTCGGTCGAGGGTCTAGCTCAAAATAAAACTGTTTGTTTTTACATATTAGTGAATTTCTCATAAACGTTATAAGTACCAAAATCCACCTAAGGGAACACAAAAATTATAAAAGTATCGATAACTTTTTTATTTAGGGTCCGATTTTGAAGCTGTTTTCAGCTATTTTAGACTAAACTAGGCAACCGCTTAGTACCTGACCGGTTTGAACCCATTTGAACTCACCCCTAAAAAACTTCCCTTAGAAACCTCACATTTTTAATAATTTTCATTTTAAAAAGTCAAAATCTACGTTGTTTTCAAAATTTTTGTTTTTGTTTCAGTAGATTATAGTTGCAATAGTACTCATCCTTCATCCCTGAAATTTGGTCCGCGATCCGTGTACCCGAATTCAGGTTGGGGGTTGATTTTCGAATTTTTTTTCCTAAAAAACCACGTTTTTGGCCCATAACTCAAAATTTTTGTTCCACCGACAATAAGTTTTATTTCATAATCGGCTAGCCCGCGCGGAGACGCGTCCCTGGACACCTCGGTCGAGGGTCTAGCTCAAAATAAAACTGTTTGTTTTTACATATTAGTGAATTTCTCATAAACGTTATAAGTACCAAAATCCACCTAAGGGAACACAAAAATTATAAAAGTATCGATAACTTTTTTATTTAGGGTCCGATTTTGAAGCTGTTTTCAGCTATTTTAGACTAAACTAGGCAACCGCTTAGTACCTGACCGGTTTGAACCCATTTGAACTCACCCCTAAAAAACTTCCCTTAGAAACCTCACATTTTTAATAATTTTCATTTTAAAAAGTCAAAATCTACGTTGTTTTCAAAATTTTTGTTTTTGTTTCAGTAGATTATAGTTGCAATAGTACTCATCCTTCATCCCTGAAATTTGGTCCGCGATCCGTGTACCCGAATTCAGGTTGGGGGTTGATTTTCGAATTTTTTTCCTAAAAAACCACGTTTTTGGCCCATAACTCAAAATTTTTGTTCCACCGACAGTAAGTTTTATTTCATAATCGGCTAGCCCGCGCGGAGACGCGTCCCTGGACACCTCGGTCGAGGGTCTAGCTCAAAATAAAACTGTTTGTTTTTACATATTAGTGAATTTCTCATAAACGTTATAAGTACCAAAATCCACCTAAGGGAACACAAAAATTATAAAAGTATCGATAACTTTTTTATTTAGGGTCCGATTTTGAAGCTGTTTTCAGCTATTTTAGACTAAACTAGGCAACCGCTTAGTACCTGACCGGTTTGAACCCATTTGAACTCACCCCTAAAAAACTTCCCTTAGAAACCTCACATTTTTAATAATTTTCATTTTAAAAAGTCAAAATCTACGTTGTTTTCAAAATTTTTGTTTTTGTTTCAGTAGATTATAGTTGCAATAGTACTCATCCTTCATCCCTGAAATTTGGTCCGCGATCCGTGTACCCGAATTCAGGTTGGGGGTTGATTTTCGAATTTTTTTTCCTAAAAAACCACGTTTTTGGCCCATAACTCAAAATTTTTGTTCCACCGACAATAAGTTTTATTTCATAATCGGCTAGCCCGCGCGGAGACGCGTCCCTGGACACCTCGGTCGAGGGTCTAGCTCAAAATAAAACTGTTTGTTTTTACATATTAGTGAATTTCTCATAAACGTTATAAGTACCAAAATCCACCTAAGGGAACACAAAAATTATAAAAGTATCGATAACTTTTTTATTTAGGGTCCGATTTTGAAGCTGTTTTCAGCTATTTTAGACTAAACTAGGCAACCGCTTAGTACCTGACCGGTTTGAACCCATTTGAACTCACCCCTAAAAAACTTCCCTTAGAAACCTCACATTTTTAATAATTTTCATTTTAAAAAGTCAAAATCTACGTTGTTTTCAAAATTTTTGTTTTTGTTTCAGTAGATTATAGTTGCAATAGTACTCATCCTTCATCCCTGAAATTTGGTCCGCGATCCGTGTACCCGAATTCAGGTTGGGGGTTGATTTTCGAATTTTTTTTCCTAAAAAACCACGTTTTTGGCCCATAACTCAAAATTTTTGTTCCACCGACAATAAGTTTTATTTCATAATCGGCTAGCCCGCGCGGAGACGCGTCCCTGGACACCTCGGTCGAGGGTCTAGCTCAAAATAAAACTGTTTGTTTTTACATATTAGTGAATTTCTCATAAACGTTATAAGTACCAAAATCCACCTAAGGGAACACAAAAATTATAAAAGTATCGATAACTTTTTTATTTAGGGTCCGATTTTGAAGCTGTTTTCAGCTATTTTAGACTAAACTAGGCAACCGCTTAGTACCTGACCGGTTTGAACCCATTTGAACTCACCCCTAAAAAACTTCCCTTAGAAACCTCACATTTTTAATAATTTTCATTTTAAAAAGTCAAAATCTACGTTGTTTTCAAAATTTTTGTTTTTGTTTCAGTAGATTATAGTTGCAATAGTACTCATCCTTCATCCCTGAAATTTGGTCCGCGATCCGTGTACCCGAATTCAGGTTGGGGGTTGATTTTCGAATTTTTTTCCTAAAAAACCACGTTTTTGGCCCATAACTCAAAATTTTTGTTCCACCGACAGTAAGTTTTATTTCATAATCGGCTAGCCCGCGCGGAGACGCGTCCCTGGACACCTCGGTCGAGGGTCTAGCTCAAAATAAAACTGTTTGTTTTTACATATTAGTGAATTTCTCATAAACGTTATAAGTACCAAAATCCACCTAAGGGAACACAAAAATTATAAAAGTATCGATAACTTTTTTATTTAGGGTCCGATTTTGAAGCTGTTTTCAGCTATTTTAGACTAAACTAGGCAACCGCTTAGTACCTGACCGGTTTGAACCCATTTGAACTCACCCCTAAAAAACTTCCCTTAGAAACCTCACATTTTTAATAATTTTCATTTTAAAAAGTCAAAATCTACGTTGTTTTCAAAATTTTTGTTTTTGTTTCAGTAGATTATAGTTGCAATAGTACTCATCCTTCATCCCTGAAATTTGGTCCGCGATCCGTGTACCCGAATTCAGGTTGGGGGTTGATTTTCGAATTTTTTTTCCTAAAAAACCACGTTTTTGGCCCATAACTCAAAATTTTTGTTCCACCGACAATAAGTTTTATTTCATAATCGGCTAGCCCGCGCGGAGACGCGTCCCTGGACACCTCGGTCGAGGGTCTAGCTCAAAATAAAACTGTTTGTTTTTACATATTAGTGAATTTCTCATAAACGTTATAAGTACCAAAATCCACCTAAGGGAACACAAAAATTATAAAAGTATCGATAACTTTTTTATTTAGGGTCCGATTTTGAAGCTGTTTTCAGCTATTTTAGACTAAACTAGGCAACCGCTTAGTACCTGACCGGTTTGAACCCATTTGAACTCACCCCTAAAAAACTTCCCTTAGAAACCTCACATTTTTAATAATTTTCATTTTAAAAAGTCAAAATCTACGTTGTTTTCAAAATTTTTGTTTTTGTTTCAGTAGATTATAGTTGCAATAGTACTCATCCTTCATCCCTGAAATTTGGTCCGCGATCCGTGTACCCGAATTCAGGTTGGGGGTTGATTTTCGAATTTTTTTTCCTAAAAAACCACGTTTTTGGCCCATAACTCAAAATTTTTGTTCCACCGACAATAAGTTTTATTTCATAATCGGCTAGCCCGCGCGGAGACGCGTCCCTGGACACCTCGGTCGAGGGTCTAGCTCAAAATAAAACTGTTTGTTTTTACATATTAGTGAATTTCTCATAAACGTTATAAGTACCAAAATCCACCTAAGGGAACACAAAAATTATAAAAGTATCGATAACTTTTTTATTTAGGGTCCGATTTTGAAGCTGTTTTCAGCTATTTTAGACTAAACTAGGCAACCGCTTAGTACCTGACCGGTTTGAACCCATTTGAACTCACCCCTAAAAAACTTCCCTTAGAAACCTCACATTTTTAATAATTTTCATTTTAAAAAGTCAAAATCTACGTTGTTTTCAAAATTTTTGTTTTTGTTTCAGTAGATTATAGTTGCAATAGTACTCATCCTTCATCCCTGAAATTTGGTCCGCGATCCGTGTACCCGAATTCAGGTTGGGGGTTGATTTTCGAATTTTTTTCCTAAAAAACCACGTTTTTGGCCCATAACTCAAAATTTTTGTTCCACCGACAGTAAGTTTTATTTCATAATCGGCTAGCCCGCGCGGAGACGCGTCCCTGGACACCTCGGTCGAGGGTCTAGCTCAAAATAAAACTGTTTGTTTTTACATATTAGTGAATTTCTCATAAACGTTATAAGTACCAAAATCCACCTAAGGGAACACAAAAATTATAAAAGTATCGATAACTTTTTTATTTAGGGTCCGATTTTGAAGCTGTTTTCAGCTATTTTAGACTAAACTAGGCAACCGCTTAGTACCTGACCGGTTTGAACCCATTTGAACTCACCCCTAAAAAACTTCCCTTAGAAACCTCACATTTTTAATAATTTTCATTTTAAAAAGTCAAAATCTACGTTGTTTTCAAAATTTTTGTTTTTGTTTCAGTAGATTATAGTTGCAATAGTACTCATCCTTCATCCCTGAAATTTGGTCCGCGATCCGTGTACCCGAATTCAGGTTGGGGGTTGATTTTCGAATTTTTTTTCCTAAAAAACCACGTTTTTGGCCCATAACTCAAAATTTTTGTTCCACCGACAATAAGTTTTATTTCATAATCGGCTAGCCCGCGCGGAGACGCGTCCCTGGACACCTCGGTCGAGGGTCTAGCTCAAAATAAAAAATCCCCGCCCACCCACCCATTGTATATAGGAAGGAAGAGAGGGAACATTTCGCAAAATATTTTATTTTATTTTTAGCTTGTTTATCGTCTAATTGCAGGGTTCTGACCACTTGTTTTTAATTTTGACAAGCCTTTTTGGCAAGAAAATAGTTTTAAGACTTAATATAATTCATTTTTACGAGTTATTTCATTTTAATTAAGTTTTTATTGTATTTTACCGGCTGAATCTCCACTTTACAGGGATTCAGTTAGGTTACTTGATTATTTATTTCATCTGGATCCCCCCTTTACAGGGATTCAGTACTATTTAGGTGTCCTCTGACAAATAGGTCTCTTTTTCTTTTCTCTAAATCATCATGTTCGGCATTAGAACCCCTGTCACGAAGCCAAAAGCTGCGGCCGAGAGCCTGGGTGTGGAGGAAGCATGCCTAGCACAAGCGGGGCCTTCAGTGAGGCGCAGTGTCGGAGAGGGGGAAGCGGAGACACTGAAAGCAGGGCAACCGCAAAGTTTAACACCAAAAACTACACCCGTGCCCACTCCCCCACAAAAGACCCTCATGCCCACTCCCCCCAAGCTCAAGCAAAAGCTGGCAACATCGCAGCAGGTGAAGTCTCCTAAAGCCTTGGAGAACTCGCCCCGTGAAATGCCACCCGTGAGGTATATTAATAGAACCACGGAGGCAAAGGCGTGTCTCTCCAGTGCAAAAATCCATCTGGACAGCTCCCGAAACCTCAAGAGAGAGATCAAGGACGGGCTGATCAAAGCTGTCGAGAGACTTTACCAACTCGTCAAAGAGGGAGAAAGTGCAAGAGGGAAGGGTGCAGCAGAGGCGGTCGAACCCGAAAAAGCCCCCAGGGACATGAACCCGACCTCGGGCGCAACGGCGGAGCTCATGAGGCAGCTCACGGAGAACCTCCAGCAGCACAAAAAGGCGCTGGAGGAGTGCCAGCTGCACACGCGAGCTCTGTCGGAGCAGCTCCAGCAGGCCCCACGCTTTGTCGCTGGCCAGGGACCCTCGTTCGCGGAAATGGCTGCTGCTGTCCCAAGGCAGAAACTCCAAGAGCCCCTTCACTCGGTGGTCGTGTCATCTGTCGATGACAAGGACACCGGGGAAGAGGTGATTGCGAAGCTCAGGACGGCAATAGACGCCAGGAACGAGGGCACCAGGGTGGACAGGCTGCGGAAGGTGAGGGACCAAAAGGTCGTGGTTGGCTTCAGGACCAAGGAGGAGCAGTCGCGGGTGGTCGAGCGGATCAGAAAGGCAGGAAACCTCGTGGCGGAAGAGGTCAAGAATAAGGATCCGCTCATCATCATGATGGATGTACTTTCCTGCCACACAGATGAGGAGGTCACCGACGCGTTAAAACGCCAGAACGCCCACCTGATTGGGGACCTACCTGCAGGCGATGTGAGGATGGGGGTGAAGTACCGTCGCAGGACACGGAACCCCCACATGAGCCACATCATCCTGCAGGTGTCTCCATTAGTGTGGCAGAGTTTAACAGCGGCGGGTCGAGTGCACATTGACTTGCAGCGGGTGCGGGTGCAGGACCAGTCACCGCTGATCCAGTGCACCCGCTGCTTGCGTTTCGGCCACGGCCGCAAACTGTGCACGGAACCCGCCGACCTCTGCACACACTGTGGTGGCCCTCACCTAAGAGCCGACTGCCCCTCACGGCTAGCCGCCGAACAACCCAAGTGCAGGAACTGCGCCTTGGCAAAGCTGAGCGGGACCGAGCACAACGCCTTCGACAGCGCGTGCCCAATTCGCGTTAAGTGGGACGCATTGGCGCGGCTGTCGGTGGCGTATTGCTAAGGGCCAGCCAGCGGAAACAGCCAGCAGGGACTCATCCAGGGATTCCCGAACACACCCGAGTGCTCACAAGAGTTACCAGGTGATCCAAGCGAATCTGCAGCGAAAGAATCTAGCAACCCAAGAACTCATGATTGTGGCTAGTGAGCGGAGGGTTGCGTTCGCATTGCTCCAGGAGCCGTATGTGGGTGGGGTTAAAAGGATGAGAGACTACCGGGGAGCGAGAGTCTACCAGTGCGCTGAACAAGGAGATGGAACTGTGAAGGCGGCAATAGCCGTCTTTGATCACGACTTAGACGTGACACAGTGTCCGCAACTCACCACTAACAACATCGTAGTGGTGAGGATCCGTACCAGCGCCTGGGAAATCGCAGTAGTCTCCTTCTATTTTGAACCAGACCGCCCCATACAGCCATACTTGGAGCAACTCATGCGGATTCGTGAGGAATTAAGCCCTACTAGGATGCTCATGGGCGGTGACGCTAACGCCAAGAGCACCTGGTGGGGTAGCCTGGTGACTGACAGCAAGGGCGAGGACCTGTCGGGAACCCTGGAAGAAATGTGCATGCAGGTACTCAACGTCGGCAACACCCCGACCTTCGACACCGTCAGGGGTAACACCCTGTACAGCAGCTTCGTCGATGTCACCTTCTGCTCGACGGAGCTGCTGGACTTGGTGGAGGACTGGCGGGTCGAGGAAGGCATCACGAGCTCGGACCACAACGGTATTGTTTTCAAAATTAACCTCTTAAAAGCCAAGGGACATAACATCATTAGAACAACTAGAATATACAATAGTAAAAAAGTTAATTGGAGCCAATTTCATGAGAAATTGGCCCAATTAAAAGCTCAAGTAAATTTAAATCCCATAGAAATAGGCAAAATTAATAACAAAATAGATTTGGAAAATAACATAAATAAATTCATAGTTAGTGTCACAGAATCCTGTGAAGAGACAATGGCTAAAATTAGGCATAATGAACAAATTACAATACCGTGGTGGTCCAAGGAGCTCGCTGAGCGGATGTCGGAGGTGAACACTCTCAGACGGCGTATACGATGTGCTGCACCCGTCCGGAGACAAAAAGTCGTCGATGAGTACCTGAAAGCAAAAGAAAATTATGAGTCCCTAGCCAAAAAGGCGCAGACGGAGGGCTGGAAAGGGTACTGCGAAAAGCAGGATAGGGAGGGAGTTTGGGAGGGGATATACAGGGTCATAGGACGGACCGCCAAGAGACAGGAGGACTTACCGCTGATGAAGGATGGAGTGCCACTGAGCGCTCAGGAGTCGGCTCTGCTGCTGGCTGAGACCTTCTACCCCGAAGACCTAGAAGAGGGAGAAACCGAACACCACCGTCGGACAAGAGAAGCGGCCAGTCGTGTAAACGAGTGGGCGCATGATGAAAACCATGATCCGCCGTTTACACTTCTGGAGCTGAAAACCGCGGTGGATAGTTTCAACCCGAAAAAGGCACCCGGGGCAGACGGTCTCACAGCCGATATCTGCGCTCAGGCTATTTCTCAGGACCCAGGGACGTTCCTTGCACTGGCCAACAAGTGCCTGGAGCACGGACACTTCCCTGGGGCCTGGAAAGTGGCCACGGTGGTAGTCCTCCGGAAGCCCGGCAAGGAATCCTACACCACCCCAAAATCATACAGGCCAATCGGCCTCCTACCGGTCCTAGGCAAAGTGCTAGAAAAGATGCTAGTAGCCAGGCTGAAATGGCATCTCATACCGCGGCTCAGTACTCGCCAGTATGGCTTCATGCCACAAAAGAGCACCGAAGACGCCCTCTATAACATGATACAATACATCAAAGGGAAGTTGGACAACAAGAAACTGATCACTGTTGTATCACTTGATATAGAGGGAGCCTTCGACAGTGCATGGTGGCCGGCAATAAGAACCAGACTGGCTGAGGAAAAGTGCCCGGTGAATGTCAGGCGGATGCTAGACAGCTACTTGACCGGTAGGAGTGTGCGACTTAGGTACGCGGGTGTGGAGTGCCTGAGGCACACGAATAAGGGGTGTGTGCAAGGATCTATTGGCGGTCCGATCCTATGGAACCTTTTACTAGACCCTTTGCTGAAGGGGCTGGAGGAGCGGGGAGACCACTGCCAGGCTTTCGCCGATGACGTGGTCATGATCTTCGACGGTGACACAGCATTAGAAGTTCAGGGACAGGCCAATGCCGCCCTCGAGTATGTTCGGGCGTGGGGCATCAGAAATAAGCTGAAGTTTGCACCACATAAAACTTGTGCAATGGTAGTAACCAGGAAGCTTAAGTACGATGTCCCGCTCCTGAGCATGGGCGGGGTAGACATTGGCATGTCCAAGGAGCTGAAAATACTGGGGCTAACCGTCGACCACCAGCTCACTTTCAACAGTCATGTCGCAAATGTTTGCAGAAAAGCTGTAAACATTTACAAACAGCTGGCACGAGCGGCAAAAGTGAGCTGGGGCCTTCACCCGGAGATCATCCGCGTCATCTATACGGCAGCGGTCGAACCAACCATCCTGTACGCCGCCAGCGCATGGGCACCTGCCGCCAAAAAAGTAGGGGTAATCAAACAACTGAACGTGGTCCAAAGGGGATTTGCGCAGAAGCTGTGTAAAGCCTACCGCACGGTATCCCTGAACTCGGCACTGGTGCTGGCTGGGATACTGCCACTAGACCTACGTATAAGGGAAGTGGCTGCATTATACGAGGCCAAGAAAGGGGTACCCCAGCCAGTGCTGGGAGGCAGGGAGATTGAGCGGATGGCTCTAGCAGCGGAGGCTCCGCACCCCGCAGACCACGTCGAACTTGAGTTCGGAAGCCTGGTAGACGAGGAACAGTATGAGAGCCACAGCGACCTCGCTGTGCGCATTTTCACAGACGGCAGCAAAATTGAGGGCAAGGTTGGGGCGGCGCTATCCTTGTGGAATGGCGCCACCGAAACAAAGGCCCTCAAGCTTGCTTTGCCGTCCTACAGCACCGTCTACCAGGCCGAGCTTTTGGCCTTACAAAGAGCGGCAGCCGAGGTGCTCAAGCGCAGTGAAAGCACATTCGGCATTTTCAGCGACTCCAGGGCGGCCCTTCAGTCGGTCGTAAACGTCAGATCCTCCCACCCCTTAGCGGTGGAAACAAGGGACGCCATTAGACGCTGCAAGGTCCAGAACAAGAGCGTCTCCCTGTTCTGGATAAAAGCCCACGCGGGGTTGGAAGGAAACGAACGAGCCGACCAACTTGCGAAGGAAGCTGCCCTGAAGTCGAAGAAGAGGCCGGATTACGACTTGTGCCCCGTATCATTCGTCAAGCGGCAGATCCGTATGGAGTCGCTTGACGAATGGAACCGGAGATACAAGAACGGCGACACAGCCTCTGTCACCAAAATCTTCCTCCCAGATGCGATCGACGCCCACAAGATTGTGCTCAGAATGAAACCAGCTGGTGTTCTAACACAAATCTTAACAGGGCACGGTGGGTTCTCCGAATACCTGAACCGCTTCAGGTGTAAGGGGAGCCCATCGTGCATCTGCGAACCTGACAAAGTGGAGTCGATCGCACACATTCTAACGGAATGCCCAGTTTTTGGTAAACAGAGATATGATGCGGAAAGAAAAATAGGAACGGCGATAATAAAACTGTCTATAAAAAACATTCTGATAGATAACAAAAATAGAAAAACATTCTTAGAATACTGCGTAAATATAGCAAATATTGTAATAAAACGAAACAAAGATAATTAAAATTTATGCTTCTTTAAATATGGTTAGTTCTCATGTAGAATAGATATTTAAAACAAGCACAAAATAACATAGTAAATTAATAATTATTACATGAAAAAATTAATTAGAAATAAATATAATTGTCAGCAAATCCTTTTTATCCTAAAATATAAAAATTTAAAAGACAGCAATAAAAGCGAAAAGCGCCAAATAAGGTCTCTGACCACGTCAGAGGGACACTTGCAGAGCAGGAGGGTGGTTTTAGTCGGTTCGAGTCCGACACTACCTCGACTGTCTCATTGTCTGTGAGGCAGTCGAGGTGTCCGTGGGGATTTCCCCCTCCTGCCACAAAAATAAAAAAAAAAAAAAAAAAAAAAAAAAAAAAAAAAAAAACCTAACCTAACCTAACCTAACCTAACCTAACCCTAACCTAACCCTAACCTAACCCTAACCTAACCCTAACCTAACCCTAACCTAACCCTAACCTAACCCTAACTATGTAGACGGCAGCAGTGGAGCCGATTATTCTATACGCGGTTAGCGCCTGGGCGCCGGAAGCCGCAAAGATCGGAGTGCAGAAAAGCCTTAACATGGTGCAACGAGATTACGCGCAAAAGCTCTGTAGGTCCTACCGCACCGTTTTGCTGAATACGTCCCTGGTGCTGGCTAGGATACTCCCACTTGACCTCCGAATACAGGAAGCAGCCGCTCTGTACGAGAGAGAGTTGCCACAGCCGGCACTTGCGGGCAGGGAGGTAGAGAGGGTGGTGGCATTTACGGAGACACCACACCTGGCGAAACATATGGCTATGGAGTTCGTGTGCCTGGATACCGGACACTTGTGGACATCCACAATAAACAAGCAGTCAGGTTTTTCATAACAGACGGCAGCAAGCTCGAGGGCAAGGTCGGAGCAGCACTGTCACTTTGGGACGGCGTTGCCGAGATCAAGTCCGTCAAACTAAACTTGCCGTCGTACTGCACGGTCTACCAGGCGGAACTCCTGGCCATATGCGTAGCCACGCGCGAAATCTTAAAGGATCTTTAGGATTTCGCGCGTGGCTTTGGAATCTATAGTGACTCAGTGAATCTATAGGCTGCACTACAGACAGTCACAAACCAAGGTCCCTTCACGCGCTGGTCGTGGAGGCGAGAGCGAATGTTGGCGCGGCTTTATCGCAGAACAAAGATGTCTCCTTGTTCTGGGTAAAGGTACACGCAGGGCTAGAAGAAAACGAGCGCGCAGACCACCTCGCCAAGGAAGCTGCACTCCGGTCTAGGAAGAGGCCGGACTCGTTGCCCGGTTTCATTTGTCAAGCGGCAGATCCGTTTGGGGTCGCTCGACGAATGGAACCCAAGGTATAAGACTGGGGAAACGGACACAAGATTGTGCTCAAGATAAAACCAGCCGGTGTCTTGACACAGATCTTAACAGGGCATAGTGGGGAACCCAGCGTGCATCTGCGAACCGGATAAGGTGGAATCGGTCGCACACATTCTGACGGAATGCCAAGTATTTGGGAAAGTGAGACATGATCTTGAGGAAAGACTGCAGATTGCCATAACCGAAATTACAATAAAAAAAAAAAAAAAAAAAATCTGTCAGAAAACAAAACCAGAAAATTATTTTTAGAATAATGCGAAAGCATTGTTAACATAGTAATTAAACGAAACAAAGACAACTCTAATTATAAATTCAAATTCAAAAATTTTAATTATATGTTTTTTTTTTAATATAGTCGCTTCTCTTCTAGAACAGATAATTACACAAGCACAGAATAACAGGAAACATTATTAATTGAATTATAAAACAATGTCGCTATAATCTATTTTACTTATAATAAAACTAATGAATACTTTTAAAATCTTAACATTAAAAGCATCAGTAAAACATAAAATATCTCAATAAGGTCTCTGACCATGTCAGAGGGACACGAGCAGAGCAAGAGGGTGGTTCAAGTCGGTTCGAGTCCGACACTACCTCGACTGCCTTTACACAATGTGAGACACTTGAGGTGTCCTTGGGGTTTTCCCCCTCCTGCCAAAACAAAAAAAAAACCTAACCCAAGTGGTGTTCCTTCTCACACTTGCGTCATGCGGCAGCGGGAACAAGTGCGACGCCTCGTCCCACGCCGTGCATTCGGCCAGCGGACAGCGGCTGTCTGCGGACGTAGTGATTTCTCCTCCAGTCCAGGTTTGCTTCCAGGTCCCATGTCGGGGATCCGGCCAGTACGCAGGCCGCCTTGTCGTAGATCGTGCGATATCCCCTCACGACTCTGCCGGCCATCACCCTCTGCGGTCTACGCAGGACGGCGATAGTGCGGGCCGTCAGGTCGGTCGGTCAAATCGGGGCCCCACACAGGGCCATCGAACGATCGCACGATCCCCACGTACAACCACCTACAGACAGTGCTCGGGCCCCCCAAGTTGGGACGAGCGCGCTGTCAACGCTGCTTGCGTTGACAACTTGGGGACCAACCGCTGAAAATGGGGGCCGAAGTCCCAACGGCTGTCGAACACCAAACCCAGGTATTTCATGGTGGTCCCTACAGCAATCTCGACCCCTCGACCACAATTTGCAATTTCTCCGAATGGCTTCCGACTTGTTAAGGGTCACCTCTGGGCCCAGACCATGGTGATGGTGCGCCACTCTCCATCTGTGACACCGCAGCCGTGGCCAGCAACACAGCCTCCTTGAGCGAGCTGACCCGAGCTGTGACCAGCATGTCGTCCACATAACACGTCAGGTTCGCCAGGTGCTCGCCACGCAAAACCCAGTCGTACCCGATGTTCCACAGGAGCAACCCTAACCTAAACCTGAGGCCAAGTTGCTTTTTGCTGCCATAAACCCATGTTTATGGCAGAAACTTAGCACCCACGTATTTTTTACGCAGCTGGTCGACCTTGAGGCACCACCAGTACACGCGGCGCCTTGCGGTCAGGGAGAAGATTTTTCATAGGGTCATGTGGAAGAGACCCTTTCCCCCTTCCATTGCCAAAATATTAGCCACAGGCAGTAGCATTCCGCAACCAATAAAACCTCTTCCCATTCTTCTAACCTTTTTTTTTTCGTCAATGTGGTAAATTTTTGGATGTCCAGTTTTTTAATCTCTTCGGACGAAGGAACTCGTATAATTTGGAAAGAACTTCAGGTAAGTTGGTTTAATTTCAAATGATAATTCTTCGAAATGCAAGTGCTTTAGGAGCCACTTGTGACAGACTGGCAACATGGACAGTGTGTGTGGCGTGTCGTGAACTTGGCGCTAGCGGCACAAATGCCATTGCGCAGGTTCTTTTATTTACTCTCCATGGTAATCAACATGAACATTATCAATAGCCAGCAGACAATACTTCAGATAATATAATTCATAGTAAGCCCCTATTCCGCTGAGCGATGCTCTCCTTCGCGCTTATACTATACACCTATTTACCAATGTACTGTCTGGAACAAAAGGTTTTTTATTCTCTGCTCGTCCAAATCCTAACTTTCAATTTAAATGTAAATGTCGAGTTCATAAAACTGTCATCAGTGAGTTTACAGTCAGTATCCGCCGCCGCGGTGCCAGCGCCCCCAGCCAGGGGGTGCACTAACACAACCCCTCCAGCCCCCACACACAGAGCCTTCTTGACGCCAATTTCCACGGAATATAAAACAATTTGTCCTGCTCACAAAAGGGCTCGGTGGGACTTCTGTTCACTATCCACTCGCATTTGCATAATAACTCGTCGGAAGCTGATTTCATAATAATATAATATTTTGAACGGGGCGAATCTGTTCCCGGCCGGTCGCCGCTCGTCTTCCAACTAGTACACCTACTATGCGTTATATGTGCATGATATAAATGCAACTCGTTTACTTATTACATGCTTAGAACACTTTAAGGCATTTGATCGCCAGACTGAAATAGTATCCATTACGATGGATCCAGCTGGCTCATCCATGGCGCCCGACGCGGGCCGTGGAGAGGTGGAGGCGACTCTCACCGTGGGTCATTAAGTTCTCGGGGCCTTTACGCGGATCCCGCGGGATCACAATTATGACGAGACTCATCTTCATTTATTTAAATTTGTCTACGTCCGTGAACGTGCCGTCATTCACTCACACATAACTTTGTGCCTACGAGCACGTACGAACGGTCGCGTTCTGATGGTGTATAGCCAATTGTGGAAGCAACATAAGACAAGAATGGAGGGGTTGTCACTCTAGCGAGGAGTCGCTCATCGTGTTTACTGAGTGCATGCGACAGCACAGGGCGCAGGGGAAGCGTGCGTGTGTGCGTTTGTAGACACGCATGTGTGAGCTTTCTACAAAGCTCTTGAAGCAAGTTTTTATTGGCAAAGTTTAGCGGAAGAAAGCGTCCGCCGTGGGAAACTAAAAAGAGATGCGTTGATGAAGTTTTTTAATCAACGACGAACGTTTTGAAAGTGTGCGAACTGCGTCTTGCCGCCACCACGCCATACAATTCTGCTCTACAATAGACATAAATACAAAAAAATACACACATTACTTGCAGCGATTGCGCGTTTGTGCAACAGTAACTTTACAAAATATATTTATTGTGTATACATTTTTTATATTTTTATATATTTCATAGCAAAAAAATACATTTAAAAATAGTAGCCCACCGGTATCGGGAACAGGGTCCAAACTACTGGCAGTCAGGGCTCCAGAGAAAGGAACCTCCTAACAATACGAGCCGTGTCCAGGAGCACCGCTCTCTGTATCAAGCCCCTGATCCAGCTGCCTAAGAGAGCATTCTCAAGTGTTGGTCGAAGCTCTTGGTAAGTAAGCAATTCGCTGTAACGACTATCGGCACAATGATCGCTGAGTCCACGTCCCACATGTCGACAACCTCGCGAGCCAAGTCAATATACTTGATTTGTTTATCTTTTTCGGCTTTCACAATGTTCTCGTCGTGTGGGACCGTTATGTCAACAATCATTGCGCGCCGCTCTGATCAATCCATCACCACTATATCATGTTTATTTGCAACAATAGTTACGCCATTATTACGTTAATAAATAATAAGACAAACGGAACCCGATGAAATGGTTTTACATCGTAGGCCACGGGAGTGGCCTCACCAAGTCGAGCGCGAAGCAAGCACTGCCGTACCATCCTTTACTGGAACCATTTTGCCGCATTTTCAGGCCCCTATTTGGGAACCTCTGGATAAGACTAGAACGCTGAAATATTTGTCATTCAGTAAGCTGCAATCATATACTTAAAATCCAAAATTTCAAGTCTGTAGGTCATTTAGTTCCGAAGTTAAGCGAAAGCAAAGTTTGGCAATTCCAACACTCACTCACTCATGATCAACAAAATAGAACTAGTACTTCCCATAAACTCAGAGAGCTGAAATTTGGTACAGAGTTAGGGTTCAATGGTCACATAAAGGGAAAACTTAAAAAAAAAAAACAGAATAATCGAAGTGGAGTACCTGAAATAACACAAGAGCCTAACCAAACTACTAGAGATCGACATATACCACCTTTGCAAAAATGTTCAACTTGGTGGGCCGCTTCAATTGATGTCAAAATTGAAGGTCTGAAGTATCTGATGAAGACCCCTCAGCTAGACCAGCTAAGGGTTATGCCCTCTTCTACTACTGGTACATAAAATATTAAATAAATTGAATAAAATAAAAAAAAAAAAAAAAATCCTGAAATAAATGAAATTATTATTATGATATCGACTGTCATTGCAAAAATCCAGTGTAGTGGGACATCTTCTATTTGAATCTCGCCTATAGCGTCCCACTGCTGGGCGAATGCCTCCCCTTTTGCTTTCAATACACATATAAATAAAATTAAAGAAAATCTCTGGATAAGACGAGACTGGCTTTTATAACTAGCTTTTGCCCGCGGCTTCGCTCGCGTTAAATTCGGGGTAACACAGTTCCCCTTGCGTCTTATTGATTTGTAATAGCAAAGCTAAGTTTTCCCTTTTCTCCCCCCTCACATCACACTGTTTTCTTTTTTTTTAAATGTGTGTAAGTATGCCTATGTCCGTCTCCCGGGTCCCAACTATCTCTGTACCAAAATTCATCAAAATCACTTTAGCCGTTAAGGCGTGAAGACGTAACAAACAAACAAACCCACTTTTGCTTTTACAATATTGTTAGGAAATCCCAGTCCATCCTAGGTGAAAGCACGGGGTGCAGCTAGTAATATATAATGTAACATAAAAGTAACAAACTTTGAATTTTAAAAGAAAACCAACAAGAGGTAAATTAGGGCGGAATCTATACTTATGCATATTATATAGCTTAATTGCTGACCGCACTAATATGTGCATAATGCCTTCTGATGATAGTGACTGATCTACCTTTTATCGTTGAGTGTTTTTAAAAGCATGACAAACAGTGATAAGACCTAAATATTATATGTAGAGACTGAATAAATTAATAACCGACTTGGTATTACATGGATCTCACAACTTTTTACCTTAGAACAACTGAGTTGCGAGACTTGGTTTTTTTCACAAGTATTGTTTTTGATGGGATGAGTGTTACTCGCAAGAAGTGGTTGTAATGTCGCGAATGTGCTGCACGCGGCAGCGCTGTGCTCCAGTCATTACGCAGTGCTTGATGAGGCGCTCATCAAATTGTCACTTCAAGACTTTATCTTTTATGATCTGAATTATAATTCAAAACGTTGCGAACTTTTCTTGGGATAATAAAATGTAACGCGCGGGCAGCGCGTCACTGGGCACGGTGACGGCAGCCACGAGGTCGCCGCGCGCCGCTCGGAGAGACAGCGGTGCACCGGCGGCGGCGGCGGCAGTGATCTCTTTTTTTTTTTTCAGGCGCGATATCATCCAATGACTTTCCCCGCTCTGGGCGGAGCGGGGGGGCATGTCAGACTTGTACTGGCTAAAACCCACCCATGTTTCTTCTATTGTCCTTTACGTTCCGAGGCCGCGGTATCTCTTTCGAACAACCCACAACCCCGGCAGGCGGAGGCCCTGGCAAGCCCCTCTGTTTTGCAGACTCTCTTTGAGGCGCGCGTGAAACACGAACGCGCCGTCGACACGGCCTGTCGTCAATGGACGGACAGACGGTGAGCTACCCATTGCTAACCGACCACAGGCCTGCATCTAAGGTGGCCGGGAGTCTTCTCGCGGTGCCCGGCGCCCTGGGCGTCTCCCGCGGCGGCTGGGTTGGCCTGATGTTATCTCCCTCAAACGCCCGGCCACCTCCATGGCTAGCATTACTGCTTCGCATTCCCTCTCGCTCCGGACCATAGCCTGAACCAGGGCCGGACGCGAGAGATCGCCGCCGCCGATCGCCTCCACGAGGGCACGGCGGTGCTCCGCCCAAGCTGGGCAGATCGCCATTGTGTGCTCCACCGTGTCCTCCGGACGAGGCGGCGATCACTTGGGTGCCGATCTGCGATCTCTATGTGCCTAAGTTCACATTGTAACGCGCTGTATTGCAACTAAACTTGCTAATTGCTACTAAATGATCGGGGGTGGGTTTCTCAAGTCTGCCAAGTTTTTATCGAGATAAACTGTTAATAATCGTAAGTTTTAAAAATCGCAATTGTTAAAAAGTACTCTATGTATGTATAATTGTATTACTTATAAATCTAGCCTTTAGGACTGAAGTAAAGGAAATGGCAGTTTTTCAATTTCGCATAAGGCGGGTATGCCGCGGACGGCGTGGCTCCGCGGCGCTCGGCAACTTTTAATTGTAAAACTTGAATCATTGGTGGACTTTGCACGTTTTATCTCATCGCCACTAATTGCCTCCCCCTCCCCCCTCGAGGAGGGGTCGACCCCACACCTCGGCTGCCGCACGAGGCTCCTCACAGTCGTCACTGATCACTCTCGGTTCTCCTTTGTCACGTGATGGTATGTGATTTATGCCGTGGAGATGTCTCTTTCGACATAATATGCTTAGTCCAAAAGTGTTACGTAGGTCCGTGCTCGTATATAACGATAATATAACTGGTCGTACCATAATCGTACGTATTTCATTCAAATCAGATCGCACAGGCCTACATGGGCTAATTTATAACGACGAGATAAAGCGTGACAGTGCACGGCTTTGGTTGAACGTTTTTAGGTAAGAAACTCACGTGGTTTTAAAATAATTTGGTTTCAAATGTTAGAGCCGTACGTAACTGCACGGCAACCTAACATACTGGTAAAGCACAATATAAGTTAGTTAAGTCATCGACACGAAAACAAAGAAGGCAATTTCCAGGCAATTATACAGTAAATATTCTAAATATCAACCACCGTGGATGGGTGACTAACCATCACATACCGATTTTAGCAGAACTTTGATTGTCGTAACAGGTTGTCAGTGGCCAAAATAATTTGACAACCCGCTTTACTTTTAGTACTAACAGGGTTGTGTCAGGATCAGATAAGAAGTCGTTCTATGCACAATAGACTACAAGCCGACCCCAAATACATTGGGAAAAGGCTACGTAGATGATGACGATGACTATGGTATACTGTGAGAGCGCGGCGCGGGCGGTGCGCGGTGCGCGGTGCGCGTCGGGCGGGAGTGTTGAGGTGCGAGTTTCGCGAATCATTGCGACAGCTCCCAATAAGTGTGTGATGCGGGCAGAGAGTATGCACGGGATGCAGGGGGTGCGCAGGGTGCGGGGGTGCGGGGGTGGGGGGGGGGGGGTGCTAGTGTTTGAGCTCAATCAGAGCGCCCCTATTTGCATATGTTTTGTCGCACCGCTCTGCTGACGCGGCCCGCGTCGTCGCCGCGCGGTGTGGACCACTGGCTGTCTGTCGTTGCTCGGTGTACCGACACACACTGATCACTTAATCGCGCGCTCGATATTTCTGTGGAAATATGCATCTTTGTCGGCTTTCGTAGCGACGACATCCATGCATCGCATCATCAATATCATCAGTAGCTACCATCATTACCATCATCTACCGACATGGCGACATCCCGGCACTCCTGCACATCCACACCCGTGGCACAGCTCTTGACCCCAACCAGCTGCACTGTCTCTATGACTTATGCAATCTCACACAGTGCGTATCGTCAGTGACGCCAGTGCTGTGGTACTGCGTAGTGCTGCAAGTCGGGCGTGCTGCCGCGCGCCGCCACTCATTACCATACAGTTGAGCTCAGTTGGGTTGAGCTGTTTGAATCACATCATTTATTCAACAAATATGCCGCCTCGGAGTTTTCTTTTTATCTAGTCAGAAAGTTTTATTATTCAAATCCACGGGGAGCTAAACAAGATGCCATTTACCGAGTTAGGAGTTGCACGACGCCGAGGCCACGGACGCGGTGTCAAACAGACTTACTAACGAAGCTGGACGACGCTAAATTGAATACGCAAACTGAAAAAACTCTGCCGTGCACAATACCGCGCCGCACAGTACTGCACAGTACTGAACCGTGCCGCACCGTGCCGCACCGTGCCGCATCATGCCGCACCGTGTCTAGTCGTGATGAGACATCCGTGTCGTGTGTCCCACGACTCTGCAGGCTGATGTCTGTGACACGTGGACTGCGGCCAAGGCGATGTCCGCCCGCCATAGATAAGAGGCGTGCAACAGCTACGTGCAGCATCGTGTGTGTGCAAGTGGTGCACCCACAGCGGCCACAGCCCACCCGGAGCCAGCCGTTCCGTTGTCGACGCTCACACGGAATGTAATTATTGTCGAGCACTGCTATTTCTTTTTGAAGATGTTTCTTGCGGAAATGTTATTGCAGAAGGCGGCTCGTGGGGTTGCGGTCGCCGGCGAGGTGCTGCGCGGCCTCATGTGTGGTTCTCGCGTGCGCTGGATTTTGAGTTTCATAGAGCTTCGTTTGCTTTTTTTGAAAGTCGGGTATTTTTTCTGAAAATATATTCTTTGACTTCTTGTTGTAGTGCACCTAGGGTAAAAATGTCAAAAATCTTCGGCAAAGAACGTTTTAAGAATATATCCACACGGTTATACAATATTTATCTAAGAAATATATTATAATTACTAGCTTTCACCCGCGGCTTCGCCCGCGTTACATTCGGGATAAGACAGTTCCCATTTCCTGATTTGCAGGTACTTACCTGCCATTTGTAGTTTTTGCACTAGCGCCTTATTTATTGTAATTGCAATGCTATATTTTCTCTTTTTTGCCTCTTTCCCCCTTATTTTTCACTCATTTTTTTAAAAACATAGTCTATGTCCGTCTCCTGGTTCCCAACTATCTCTGTACCAAAATTCATCAAAATCGGTGTAGCCATTAAAGCGTGAAGAGGTAACAAACAAACAAACAAACTCACTTTCACTTTTATAATATTATTAGTAAGGATTAGTAAGGATAAGGAGGATTTCAAGTCGGCGCCAAACAATCAAGAAAACGAATAAGATAAAACGGGAAACATAGTCAGCTTTATTGATCCTCGATCATTATGTTGGCGCCGCCTCAAAATTTATTTCATACCTCCTTTCACTTTGGAGCTTACCTAGACTAAAAGGTTTTTAAGTTTTCACTTTTCGTCACGGGCCACATTTGTAAATTCAGTATGAAAAAAAAACAATCACCCCCTATTTTCCCACAAGAAAGGGGCCGATTTTTTTTTTCAAAAACTGGGACCAACTGAAATATACTCTGTCTAATGAAAAAAGAATTTTTCAAATCGGACGTCTCAGTTAAAGTTATGCGTGGTCATACATAAAAAAATATACAGGTCAAATTGAGAACCTCCTTTGTTTCGTCGGTTAAACCAAAGAGCGCTTATACTTATAGGTAGGCACATATTGATAGCCCCTAAGTAATTTATCGAAATTAAAACATCAATTCTTTTTACCTTACGAATAAAGGCCTTTCGATGGGCCTGTTGGTCCAGTGATTATTGGCCCTGACTGCTGAGCCGGAGGTCGTGGGTTCGATTCCCACCCAGGACAAACTTTGTGTGATGAGCATGATTGTTTGTTCTGTGTCTGGGTGTGATTTATCTATAATATGTATGTATTTATAAATTATATATCTAAGTATGTATATCAGTTGTCTGGTTACCATAACACAAGCTCTGCTTAGCTTGGGATCAGATAGCCGTGTGTGAGTTGTCCCAAGATATTTATTTATTTTTTTACTCTACTTTATTGCAGGTTGTTTTTTTTATGAATGACAGTGAACTCTATTTATTCAATTAATTTGACTAAGGTTGTCGTTAATAAGTCAGCTTTTCCAAAGATTTTATAACATAATTATTAGTGTTCCGTACTCAAAGGGTAAAATAAAATAAGATCCTTTTACTGAGATTATGCTGTCGGTCTGTCTGTCCATGTGTCCGTCTGTCCGTTTTGATGATTTCCCATTAAAAATAGAGAAAAAAGTTCTGTGAGTTGATCACTTCTGTTGAAGTCAGTTCGTTTCTGGCCAGGTGCTCATCCGCGGTAAATTGATGGCGTATTGTGTGACTGGCCAAGAAATGTGTGCGCTTATTATTGCCACCAATTGCCGAAAAGCCTTTTCATTGTTAAAGCCCAGTATAAAGTTTCATTGTGTCAGCTCCACCTCTCCCCAACGTTTCCACACCGCGCGCCACAACCCGCTTCCGGGCGCGCGCCGCGTTAGGTCCACAAAGCCGTCTTGCGCCTCTTTTATTATATTCGCCATCCATCTTTTGAACAGTGACGTCACATTAAAGCCTAAATAAAACTTGTCACCGCAGTATAATGTCCTCAATCTCCATCACGCTTGTGTCGTATCATCCGAGCACTCCCCCCTCCGACGCCCTTCTTCACTCCCTCCGCACGCACCGCCACGCTCTACAGGAGCCTCGTGATGAGTTGATCGACACAACGCAGTTCAGGATCATTCTGCCTTTAAGCTATTTTAGTGTGAACATCAGTGCGCACTCGCTGGGTACTGCTCTGTGGTAAAGCTACGTAGGGTTTCGTACCTTAAAAGGAAAAAGGCGAGATTACTTTGTTTTCCATCTGCCTGTATCTGTCAAGTATGTCCCACCAAAAACATTCTGTAAAAACTAGCCAAGCCTCGATGGAGCTGCTTGTTTATGTCTAATAAAAACTTTTTAACTAAAAATTGAATCGACGAAAAGTGAAAAGTAAAAATAAGTTTTAGTCTAGCTAAGCTCCAAAGTATGAGTATGAGTATGAGATTAATATTGAGGCGGTGCAAACAAACAATGATCGACGATCAATCAAGTTGTCAACGTTTACCATGTTACGTTATGAAAATCAATAAATTGTTTGTTTGGCGCCGACTTGAAATTAATCTCATACTTTAACTTTGGAGCTTAGCTAGACTAAAAGGTCATTTTTTGTTTAAAAGTTTTTATGTGTACTTACTTCTTACTTACTTCTCTGCCTACCCCACACACTGAGACTCTACCACATGTATATTTGTAGATATATCACAAAAAATATATTAAATTAATCGAATTTGGTAAACTAACTGGGACCTGTTTCGGACCTGCTGAGGATATCAGGTTTCCAGCGGCTTAAGTTAAGTTTGTCCTTCAATACAGTTTTTATTTTTGTTAGAGCGTTGTTAGGTTTTTCATTAATTACCTACAAGTTTGTTCGGGACCCTCGGTGCTCGCTCGGACTCGCAGTTTTTATTGATAACGCAGACATTTCCACAAACATTCAAACGCTCATTAAAAGAAGATTAAGTGAACAGTAAGTGATTCGAAATTATTGTGACAGTGACTAATGACTCATTTTACGATAATTATGTGCTTGCACACAATTAACTTGAGCTGATAAAATAGAAAACAACTTTTTATAGGCTACCATTTAATACTACTTTTAATAGAAAAATTACACCAAAATATCATTCGAAATATATTAAAAATCCAACAAAGAATTCGTGATCTATTTCAAAGTATTTATTAAAAATATGCTAGTAACAGGCACTTTAGAAATGTTGAAACAATGACTGCATTAAAAATAAGCTACCAGTCATAACTTATATTACTAACAAAGGTAACATTACTGTAGTTTCCCATTGTGTTTGACGACACGGTTGGCGCAGTGGCTGAGCGATCGACTGCTACGCTGTGTGTTCGGGTTCAATCCCCGCCCGGAACAAATATTAGTAGGAGTACAGATAGTTGTTCCGGGTCTGGCTGTTTGTGTGTGTGAGTTTAAATGTTTGTAAACGCACCCACGATACAGGAGTAATTCCTAGTGTGGGGCAAAGTTTTTTAACCAAAATAAAGAAATAAAAAAAAATAGTAGATATCTATGGAGAAGAATGGACAATAAATGACATTGATGGATCCATTTTTGGTTTTAAATCAGAATATTCTAACAAAACCTTGGTTACATCATTCATGTTGAAATTGTACATTATGTGAGAACGATGTAGATGTCTACGTTAAAATTGTTCTGTATAAAGACAATTCACAAAAATGAGATAAAAATTAAATAAAAATATCATGGCCTGACAACGGGCGGGCGTCATATCTAAAATTGTCTGGGCAGAAAAATTAGGTTTTTTTTTTAATAATAATAAATTGAGGATGTATTCAAAGTGTGTGAAATCTTCTTAAGCTGTTCTCAAATGTTTGTCAAAGAACACGCTCCGTTTAGTAGCATCAGCTGGTCTAGGGGTCCGCAAAAATGGAGTCTTTCTTAAATATATCTTCGTCGTATGGTGGCCGCTGCTCACCGCTATCGCTACCAGCATCATTGTCACCACCTGACTGACTTCCATCATGATTACCATCTGATTGGCTCCCGTTATCATTACCACCAGATTGATTGCCATCATCGTTACCTCCAGATTCGTTTCCATCATCGTTACCTCCAGATTCGTTTCCATCATCGTTACCTTCAGATTCGTTCCCATCATCGTTATTGCCTGATTTGTTTCCTCCTGACTCATTTCCATCATCGTCGCCTTCTGATTGATTGCCATCATCATTACCACCTGATTCATTTCCATCATCGTTACCTCCTGATTGATTGCCATCATCATTACCGCCTGATTCGTTTCCTCCAGATTCGTTTCCGTCATCGTTACCTCCTGATTGATTGCCATCATTATTACCTCCAGATTCATTTCCATCATCGTTACCTCCTGATTGGTTGCCATCATCATTACCACCTGATTCATTTCCATCATCGTTACCTCCTGATTGATTGCCATCATCATTGCCGCTTGATTCGTTTCCTCCAGATTCATTTTCGTTATCATTACCACCAGATTGGTTGCCATCATCGTTACCTTCAGATTCATTTCCATCATTATTACCTCCAGATTCGTTTCCATCATCGTTACCGCCTGATTCGTTTCCTCCTGATTCATTTTCATTATCATTACCTCCTGATTCGTTCCCATCACCATTCACATCACCTGATTGATTGCTACCTCCATCATTGTCTCCTCCATTGTCCCCTGCTGACTGGTTGCTGCCGCTCATGTCACCGTCATCACCACTGCCGTAGTCGGGTTTGGGACGTGCGCTGACAAGGCTCACTGCCAGTGCTAGTACTAAGATCACCTGTACAAAGTAAGCTCATGTAATATAATGTAAAACAACTCTGGGAGGTAAATTAATACTGACCACAGCCGTAAAATTTTATAGTCTCAAGAATAAAGTGTAGAAATACGAATCCATGCTAACATTTTACATAATTTTGAATTTAATATTTTTATTTTAGATTTACTGTTGGTGCATTGATTAACTACAAATAATTAAATCAATAGCTAATATCTGTAAGTTGTCACATGAACACGAATTCCCTGAGTGATAATTGAGAGTACAGGGCGCAGACAAGACAATTGAAAAATTATTGTGAAACATTTAAACTCACCAATAACCGCATCGTGTGTGAAAAATGTCGAATTGAAGTAGACATAATAGATACAGTTATTTATATAATTCGTTACTAATGTATTGACCACAAACACGCTGAGGTGTAGAGATAACGTCTCTATCGCGTCCGAACTAATTAGCGCGCGGTGTGGGCCGGTGTATGTAAGAACATCATTACATGCTCAGCAACCGAACAGCGTATACACAACAACTCATTTGTGAGTTGTGCGCGTTGCTGGCACAAAGGTTTAAGTATTTTTTTAAGTAATAGCGACCCACCCCGGCTCTGCATTATGCGTCATTTCCGTGAACGGCTACTGTCAGTCGAGGCTGATCATCTCTTAGCTGCCAGTTAACATGCAACCAGGCACTTGAGATTTGCGGACTGCCCTGACTGGCGTTTCCTCTTTAAGAATGTTTTTGTTAACTATTAGCTTTTGTCCGTGGTTGCGCTCGCGTTAATTTAGGATGTGACAGTCAACAGTCAGTTTACTTTAAATCCGCTGAGTAATAGAAATTTAGAATCTGGTATGGGTATACATACCAGCCTATAATTATGTCGATGTCCGATCCATCGACGTGTTACGTTTTGCTTAACTACGGAAGTGACTGGAAGTTCGACAAAAACCATCGCTTTGAACCTGGAGCCGTGGATCAGGGTGGGCCACACACAAGGCCTTTCCAATCTCTTAGCTCTAATAAGTTCTTAGTTACTACAGACCGCGACCAACCCAGATCCTGTATCTATATCACAGGAATCCTTTAAATACAGCCACTAACAGATTTATTTTGCAGGGATATCTCCGTAGGTAGGCTGATTAAACAACGTCACCACACAGAGATAGAAATCGTCTTTGCCTCGGCATTGATACCTGGAGCCTCGCCCGCCACGACATTGCGAGAGTACCGTGCTGGAGGTAATAAATACAGGTTCTGCGAAGTCACACAATTATAGACCTTGCTCTGGCCTCGACGGGCACAATGACTATCACCAACAGATCTTAAAGGAGGCCTCCATGGACACTGCCACGGTGCAAGCCGCATAATACAGACCGTGCTGCCTACACAAATCCTCAAAAACGAGCTCGCGTCAGTCAACGGTTAGCTAACGTTCGAGGGCACATCGCAGGTTAACGAACGAGTAAATCAACTCATAAAGTCACTGTTAGATAGCTCCCAAACTACCTGCCCAGAAACCGTTCCGCCCAAAACACCAGGTAAGCAACCATAGTGGGGTGCGGGACTGGAGAGTAAGCGCAACAAGGTAAGAACAGCAAGCTTTGAACAGAGCCATACACACTCGGGCGGACAAGGATTGGGACGTCTACTACATGGCCAAATCCAGCTACGAAAATGCACAAGATTCAGAAGCAATACGGAGTGGTGATTTTAAATCTTGCCAACAATACAAATAGGGTAGGGAAAATAAATGACAAGCAGTGGTGTTCTGCAGGGCTTTATTCTAGGTCTCATTTGTGTTGTTTCCCGTTGTCAGCCTAGCCCAACCGCCAGTTCACAAATGCGTTTGTATTTCTGTGGTCAGCGGTAATGTGTGCGGTTATTTTCATATCTGCGTACGGATGGAATGCGACGATTTAGACGTTAATGAGCCACACCACACTAATTGAAATCATTTTAGGTAGTCCCACGAACACAGAGCACAGAACCCATCGCGAAAAAATGTAGTAAGATTTAGTAAGGTTTTAGTTAGCGAGACATTAACAAATATCACACGTCCCGCCTCGTCGTCGTGCCGCAGAGCGAAATCGCTTCTTTAAATCTAACAACTCCTATATTGACTGCTGATTGATGAGCACAACACCACAGACTAAATAAAGTCTCAGTTTACATTAGACATATTGGATGGTTTGCGAGTGGCGGAAAGTGCAAGTTAAATAACCTGTGGCAGGAACAAAATCACGGGTATAAAAACAAACAAGTAGTTAGTGACCAAAAAAACGCGTCTGTATGGGGCGCGGTACGCCGATACCGCATGTGTCGACAAATATTTATGAAGCACTCAGTCGCAATCGGTTTGTGCGATGCTAGGTGTGCATTGCGCGAGCTGGAGGGGGGGGGGGGAGGGGGTGCTCCATCACTACTAGTGCTTACGACGTGATAGTTTCAAGACGGTTGTTTAAATGTGTATTGGAAACAATTGCTCAGCGATTTGGTAATCCATTGCTTTTGGAACTAAAGCATTACGGACTAGGTAAATTTGCAATTAGTTTGGTAATTTCCTATGTGAATTCACAAGGTTTAAAAGTAAAAATGGGGGATCCGCAAGGCTCAATATTATATGATCTATATATAAATGATCTACCCTACTATCTACCCTCCTTTGCGGTGCGCAGTTGGGTAAATACAACGACATCAAGAGGAGAAAGAACAATACAGGCCGTCAAAATAGTCAAGAAATGAAATCGCTTTGCTTCAAAATTTGTGGTCCAAACCGCCAGTCTGTGGAGTTCATGGCGGCTTCTCTGTTCCTTGATCATAATAATCTTAATAACTTCAAAGTTGAATCGATTCGTTCTATGTATGAGTGCTCAATCCTAGGCTGCATCATCGTTTCGTATTTAATAGCAATATGAATGACGGTCAACAGTGAGACACATCAGCAGTGCTCAGTGCAGTCCGTCTGGGTGGAAGTGTCCTCGCGCCGCGCGCCGGCGTTTATACAATTTTAAAATCAATTTAGTAGTAACACTGCAATCTCGGCCGGTCAGCCCTCGGTAGGGGGGGGGGTCTGTACTGGGGGAGGGTGAGTCTGGACCAGCAAGAACAATGCAACAAATCGGCCTGTGCTGACCCTTCACGCTTAGAAGAGTTCTGTGAGAGTTGTAAGTGTTCGCAGAGCTATAGCCAGCCCCGACGTAGTCAACATGTAGAGTGAGGGAACCATCAACAAGCTAACAACGTATTTAATTGTGAATATCGATGATGTCGATGACATGATGATGTAGGACCAACATCATCCTGTAGATTCTAACGAGTCATATCATCAATCTTCAAAAAATGTAATTATTATCTTACCACATGCAGTGGAACAGGTACCAGTATTTTATAATGAATGACTGCCTGCCTGAACTTCACACTTAGCACTGGGTAATACGATACCCCTTGATTTACACGGCAAATGGCACACTTTTGAGCCGCTAATAACCTAAAATGGCTGTCAGAGTTCTACAAGAGACAGCCTGGCCAATGGCTTAACGATATTTCCGAGTAACGGAGGAAATATTTGTAGGCCTCCTGGCATAAGATAGCGCTCTGTTCCTCAAATATAAGATCCCATCAAAAACAATACTTGTCAAAAAAACCAAGTCTCGCAACTCAGTTGTGCTGCTTTAAAAAGTTGTGAGATCCATGTAATACCAAGTCGGTTATTAATTTATTCAGTCTCTACTTAAGCGACTTTCTATCTTAATACTTCCAGTCTCTAAGACCACGATCTTGGTCCATAACAATTGAAAATCAATTGCGTCTGGAATCTCCGTACTCGAAGCATTAAGTTGTTACGTAATAATTAACACCACCTTATAGTGACGCATATCAATACTAAAATTCTTTAATGCTTCATATAAATATATCGAAACTTGGCCATCGCACTAAATAATTGAATTTACATGTGTTTTCAGGCGATTGAATTTATACGTCTTTTCAGGCGATGATGATGGTATTACATGGATCTCACAACTTTTTAAAGCAGCACAACTGAGTTGCGAGACTTGGTTTTTTTGACAAGTATTGTTTTTGATGGGATCTCATTTCTTTTTGTATTTTGTAGACAGTTCTACTTTTTTCCTGTTCGGTACCTTCTACTTATTGGAGTTTACTCCTTAAGAATCGATTTTCATATATAAGGCGCCCGGTATGAGAAAAATCCGAGGGGTAAAACCTGCTAATGTAACGAAAATGTGTCACGATTTTGTTGCGCACTATACGGTCAGTAATTTCAATCCCGGTTCTAATGATCTAATAGCGTGTTTGGTAAAGAAACCAATAGTCAAACGACATTACGCTGGATCAAATCCAAGGTCTTGTTTTTCTTTTTGCGATTTCTTTTCATTGGAAGTACTTTTTAAATATTATATTTAGTTTTTTATTTTTTTATTTATTGTCAAGTTGATATAAAAAATTTTCTTTTTGCGACTTCTTTTCATTGGAAGTACTTTTAAATATTTTATTTAGATTGTTTTTATTTATAACTAGCTTTTGCCCGCGGCTTCGCTCGCGTTTAATTCGGGGTAACACAGTTCCCCTTTCCCGATTTGCAGGTACTTGCTACTTGTAGTTTTTGCCATAGCGCCTTTCCATTACTTCCCTCTTTGTCCCTCATTTCTCATTTAGCCTATGTCCGTCTCCAGAGTCCCAACTATCTGTGTACCAAAATTCAAAATCAAAATCGGTTTAGTCATGTAGGCGTGAAGACGTTACAAACAAACAAACCAACTCACTTTCGCTTTTACAATATTACTAAGGATTTGTTTCCCTTTTTGCGGCTCTTTATCAGATTGTATGCATAAGTAAAATTTCTTAATAAAGATTAAAATCATCTTTACAACCCTTGTGTGATCATATAATCCCGAATTTTTATTATGATAGTCATTTTATGAGATTAAATGAACTCAGGGGATTTTTATTAACGATTGTAATTATTATAACACCGTGATGCTTAATACGGTCGCGATTTATATTTAATTCAACACACAACCTGACACTGACTTTCAAATTGCAGTTATCGTAAGGCGCCCGGTATGAGAAAAATTCGAGGGGTAAAACCTGCTAAAGTAACGAAAATGTGTCACGATTTTGGTGCGCACCTTTAGAGCGCAACTTTCTAATTTGGCTGTGAGTGTATTAAGACGTACATGTGGTATGCGACTATACCTATATACTATATGTTATTGGGCTTGTTTTTTAAAGTTATACTTCTTTTGGCGCGATGGAGAAAAATGATGATAGTGAATTTAGCCAGCGACATCGTGAAGTTAGTTTTATGTGGCATGAAAATCGATAACTATGTTCAAGTTGTGTATTCTAGTATTTTTATATTTAGAACACGTCATCATCTGCCTAGCCTTTTCCCAACTATGTTGGGGTCGGCTTCCAGTCTAACCGGATGCAGCTGAATATCAGTATTTTACATGGAGCGACTATTTAGAACACGTGTTTCATAATAAATACATATTATTTTGGTGTTCTTATTAAATTAATTTCACATTCCAAGCAACCCTTGCGGAGGTTTGGAAATGGATGGGTAACCACAGGGGGCCAGGTTAAGCAACCTTTGCCAAGGTTTGGATATGGATGGGTTACCACAGGGGGCCAGGTTAAGCAACCTTTGCCAAGGTTTGGAAATGGATGGGTTACCACAGATAGCCAGTAATAGAGTTTTTATTCAAAGTGCCTTCGATCCTCGAATTCATAAACGATGATGAACACGAAAACGGAAACGACGTCTTTTTGGTAAGTCCACAATGAAACAAAATAATGATGTTTTCAATGACATATTTAGTTCCTATCACAATCTGTTCGTTTCTGCATACTACTTTTACAAAATAATGTCGATGTTTCACATCTGCCAGGCGTCCCGCGACGGCTCACATTCTTTTGATTATTTTTTATATTTATCGTTAATCACTACAGCATTTTAGTTATTTTTTTTTCTATACGCCAAAGAAGTATAACTTCTAACGCGTGTACATAAGTACACACACCCCTTTTTCATTAATTCGTGAATTTACCCTTTCATATGATATTAATCTTTTTTCAGTTGAATAAACTGTTTTTGCGTATGGTTAGATACTCGTTCTTAAGGAGTAAACTCCAGTCGTGCGTCGGAGCTGACACGCACACTTTTTTTGTATATATGTATATTTACCAGCAACGAATTTTCTTAAAGCCCTCTCTCTGACTTAGGAACTTTTCTTATTTTTGTAGGTAGCCTTCCGTTTTCTCTTTTCCGGTACTACTTCTTGAGCTTCAGCTACAGTTTTTCTAAGAGCCCACTCCCTGTCTCTATGCGTTTTTCTGGGAGGCTTTGATGTTAAAATTTTTGACAAATCTGGACGGTAAATGCTTCTTAGTCTGTTGTATTCACAAATTGAGGATTCCTGCGCTTTAACACTTCCAAAGTCGACATTAATTAGATGTAAACCGCCCAGACTTGTAACTCTCGAAAGTGCCACGTAAGCTTGACCGGATGTGAATACTGTAGAACCGATATCCATCAGTGCATTATGTAGACTTAGTCCTTGACTTTGGGTTGCGGGTTGTTCGAAAGAGATACCGCGGCCTCGGAACGTAAAGGGCCATAGAAGAAACATGGGTGGGTTTTAGTCAGTACAAGTCTGACATGCCCCCCCGCTCCGCCCAGAGCGGGGGAAGTCATTGGATGGCTTCCCATCCGAAAAAAAAAGTCCTTGACTTTTATGTATAGTTAAAGTATAGGCTATACATATGGGAAACTATTCGCAATGAACATAAGCGCTATTAATAATTTCAAATTTAGTTTTAACCGGACAAAGTTCGTAAACATGTTCGTTATTAAATGTAAAGTACGAATACGCACGTAGGTACGTTTTTTGCATAAAATAATTTAATTTACGCGTGTTTTCATGACGGGAATACCCATTTTTTGCTCGATTTGGCAGGGGCACTACCATGCGCCTATATTTATATGGGACTAGCTTAAACCCGTAAAACATCGTTACGAATAAAGCCAATATTGAAAAATTTAACTGAAGACTTGGTGTATGGACTTCATTTTCTTTGCGGTCTTTTCTAGTCTAGATTTTTTAGTTTTTCCTTGATTCATACACCAAACAATACTTATATTCCAAATTTCAAGCTTCTAGGTCTGCTAGAAGTGCCTTAGCATTTTGATGATCGGTGAGTCAGTGAGTGACAAAATTAAGAAATTTGACCCGTTATAATTCTTAAAATACTGGTTCAAATTGAATGAAATTTGAAATATACCGTGTCTTTACTATGCCTGCAAGGTTACTAAAATTTCAGGCTTCTAGTTTTATCCACAACGAAGTTACAGGGGGTCGAAAATGGTCTGAGTTGCTTCGAGAAAAGGATGGTACGGCCGTGACGCTTTTTGCTCGACTTGGTGGGGGCACTGCCGTGCCCCCAGATCTGTATTTATTAACCAAATAATGTTATCAAATAAAAGTGATTTGAAGCGAGAATCAGTTTTTGAAAACAAATATTTTTATGCAGGTACTTCAAATATTCCTATTCCTTAATGCGACTACGATACCATAGAAGTTGTCACACACAGGCACATTTCGATATGAGCACACGTGTCTGTCAGCCGCTGCATGAAGGTGATGGAATAGTTTCGTAGTTCGGTGTAACAGCTCACAGTCGCGGCCGTCCGATCAAAAAGGGACTAATAAAATGTACTGAGCCTGCCCCCCTCCGTCGAGCAGGGGCGAGGGAGGGGCTGGGGGGTAGGATACGCTCGTAACATCGGCCCGGAGTCAGCGGCACTCGTGTGAGCCAATCGGCGATTGAATCAGCCGCCGATATTGTTGATAATGATTTCTTCATATCCGTTCGGGATTGTTCGAGAAGAGTTCAGGTACGACTGTAGGTACTGGTCTTACAACCGTTTATCGGAAGGCTCGGCCGTAGTCTCACTAAGTCGAGCGCGAAGCAAACACTGCCGTACCATCCTTTACTGGAACCATTTCGCCGTATTTTCAGGTCCCTATTTGAGAACCTCTGAATAAGACCAGAACGCAGAAATTTTCATCATCTAGTAAGCTATAATTGCATACATAAACAAATTTCAAGTCTGTAGGTCATTCAGTTCCGAAGTTAAACGAAAGCAAAGTTTCGCATTTACGACACTCACTCACTCACTCATGATCATCAATATCAAGCAGTGTCAGAAGTGGACCAAATTGAAATAGTAATAGTACCACACGGGATGCACCAACTATCAAATAGAAATGAATCGGTTCACCCACTAACATTCACACACACGAAAAATCTGGGGTAACTAACATAAAAAAACAGGCGGATTGAGAGCCTCCTCCTTTTTTTGAAGTCAGTTAAAAATAAAAACACTGCATTCAATACAATTTATAATGGAAGAATAGTTAAAAGCGTGCTTTAAGTCTTCAGAAAAAAATAAACACGAGAAAAGCCCTTAAAGAAGTTCCGGTTCAATTCCACCTGAATATTGAATATGAACGTCAGCGGCGCGCGCCTGTGGCTCTTCGGGGCGCGGAGTTCAGACGCGGCCCGCTACGGAGGCTCTTCAAGGAACGGGACACATCGGACGCAACCGCTTACAGGAAAGCATGTAAGAAATCGCATGAAGCAACACTATTATGTTTAGCACGCACCGCTCCGCTCCACTTGCTCCTCTCCACGCGCACGGCTCTACTCGCACTGCTGCATGTTTCCATTATTATAATAAAAACTTTTTAACAAAAAATTGAATCGACGAAAAGTGAAAAATAAAAACCTTGTAGAGTAGTAACATCGTAGCGATTTGTAGTAGCTACTCAAATTGTATCGTTTCGTAGCGCCACAAGTTACACCTTAGCTGACTTTTGTCGCAGTTCGTCACATTGACACACAAGTTGTTTTAAATTCAGCAAAGGAGACGTATACATAGAGCATCCAATACCTTGGTTACGTCGGCCTGAGCCTGGAGCAGGCACAGGTCCCGGTGTGCCGCCGGCCGTCGCCACACAATTAACAAACAACAACTACTCACAATCGCCGTATTTCTCACTCGCCATAACTTCGCCGACTTTTTGCGGCAGAATTTTTTCCTGAAAATTTATTTCGCAGTGAATAAATTAAATATTTTACGTGGGAGTTTTTACTTGTGAAGTCGGTAGCCCTGGGTGTTCCACCCTGCAGGTCTGTAGGTATGGAGGTAGGTTATCAAAAATTCTCTCTCGGCCAGACATCATGTTGTTTCGATAAAAACATAATCTGCGGGTGGCGGCGGCGGGGTGCGGGACGTGGGATGCGGAGTGTAAGGCGGGCGCGGGGTAACGCATAAATATATCGTTTATTTTTCATACGCAAAAAGCTAAAACGTATTTTTTATCCGCTTAGAGGAAAAATCCGTAAACACGGTAACGTAAGCCGGCGGCGGCGGCGGCGGTAGAACATAAAGAGCTGCGAGCATATCGAGTCCGCCTTAATCTGCCATAAACAATCGCCCAGAACTAAACCCAAGCAATAGTAAATTTCACAAAAAGTCATCTGACGGAATAATGGCCGGATTCTCCGATGGTGTGTCACCCACGCACCGCGAAAAGTGACCTTAACATAACTATCATAGCATTGAGTTTAGTGCGGCGGCGGTAGCGGGCGGGTCGAGTGTCCGCACCCGCGTGTCACGCCATATGGGCCCGTGTGCCATGTACATAAGGGCGATATCTGCGTGTACGCAGCCAGTAAGATGTGACTCGCCGTTTAATCTGGCTCTGTTATTTTTCCGGCAATACATCAAAGTGGCGACTTTCTACGGCAAATTGTATCAAACTCGCTGATGTATGGAGGTGCCTCCACTCGCACAGGCCGCGCGCGCTCGCACTCACGTCTAGTGACGACCTAAACAGTTATGCAATACTTACCATAATAAAAATACATTTTTTTTGGGTTCTGTGGATACATAATAGTTTTAATTAGTTTTGATGATTTTATCATAGAGCACATTTTGTACCACGGTAATTATCAAATTTTGTTTTGCTATTATAAAAGTTTTACATTATAAATGCTAAATTAAATAATACTAAAAAGGTCTCCAAAAGTGGACTTCTTGTTCTGGACGGTTGTCGATTGTTTAAGGGTGCGATTAATAATAATTGGTACTTATGGTTTTAGCTAGATACAATACAATGTGGTCTACGTTAGTTCGGAGTTGTGTAACTGTGTCGCGTGCACTGTGGCACGAGCGGCCGGCCGACCGCCGCCGCACTGTGAGATTTATTCCTACTCAGCGATATTAAGTAGAAATATCTCACATCTCACTATATTGTACCCCCCCCCCGCACCCCCGCACCCGCACTCGCAGTGTGCCGCTGCTCAAGATGTTACAACACAGCCTCATTGTAGTGGTGGCTCAAACAATGCTCAGCTAATCAATAAGAACGGCCGTCGTGATCGCGATGAGTCGCCGACACTTGGCGTCCGCGACGCGACACTTGTACCTTCGGCGCGACAGGCTTATGGCCGCTCACGTAATAATATAACTTTAGTGTAACTCAAACTTGGAGTATACCTACTTGTTATTATTTGCTCGAACCAATCTGGTCCGCCTGCCATAGCAGCATGCTAAGGAAGGCGGCCTACTATAACTTTCACTTTGGGTACATGTTCTGCGTCTTACTGCACCATGACACTAGTGCAGCATTGTAAAGCTCGGGTGGTGACGACTTTCCTACAACTATGTTTGTTGTGAATCTCTACAGTTTTCATGTGACGTGAAAAACATTGTCAGTCTGAACCACGTCGGAACAAGCCGTTATGTGTGAGAGTAATGGTGGTAAAATAATTTACAAAAACTAACGGACTTGCCCGAGTTCGAATTTGCGCTCAGATGTACGTCAGGGCAGTTCCTATGAAAACTTCAAGGTATAAGTTATGCTACACTGTATAAGTGTACATATTATACATCGTTGTTATGTAGTGCTGATAGTACTGGCACTGCCGTTGAATGCAAGAAATCCGGTTAGTATCGCGAGCTGAACGCGAGTGTAGTGAAGTGGTGGTCCACGGGAGAGCTTGTCTTGCTCGCTCATTCCACGCTAACCGGATTGTCGCCGCGGGCGCCGCCGCCGCTGGTACCTGCAGCTAGTTGCTCGGCGCGCGGCGTCACTCTGCTGCCTGTAGCGCCACAGAACATTCGGGTAACTAGCTTTGATAAAGTCATTTACACAGTCGTCAGTAGTCGCCGCTCGCTGCACTCTTTCACTCGCTAAGTAACCTATCTGTGCACACAGAATACATGTACATTCTTTTTGTTTAATTTTTAAGAGGAGTACCGTGTCACCCATTAACTAGATCGTAAAGTTCTGATATACCGTTGCATGAAGTGCACACACACATTGGTAGACACTCGCTCCACGTACAGTGCTGGTACATATACACGAACATTTTGGGAAAACACTTGAGACATGGATATTTTCGGTATGATTGGATATATCCTGCTAGCTTGTAGACAATGCTGGGGTTGAGCAGAATTGCGTCATAATCTTCAGAGTACCTAATGAATCTATTTCCATGTCATTGATCTTCTGTTTCAATAATTTTTAACCGGTTAGTGCGAGCTGCTTTAGGTTTTCCATCTGAGCTGAATTTTATGACGTTAACATTTGCTTCCACTCGCACTGATTCGGTTGCGCCTGTACCTATAATGTTAAGACGGAACTAGGCGGAGGCCACACTTTATAATGCCTTCGTGTGTTACACTGGCACCATTCGTATCGTATTTATGAAATGGTCTTATGTTATTTATCTAAAGTTGTTTACTTTTAAACTTTTATGGAATAGAACAAACTATACTAACTACGTTTCTGACTTAGTCGGTTTGTAAAATTTGTATAGAACTTCGAACTGTCTCGTTGACGTAACAAAAACATAAGTCTATCAATCTAAATCTAAGTTCTATGTAAATTTTTTTGATTGTCCCTATTTGTGTTATTGTATATGTAGTAGTACAAAGCTAGTATTGTGCTCAATGTTTTGGCAACACCACTTGTGCTATTGAGTAGCGCAGTAGACTTCTAGTTTGTTAAACCTTTTAATATATTGATTTACAAATTGAGACGATAAAATCGCTTCTCATATGAATCCCCTTTTCAAGTATGCTTTGCGCTAAAGTTGAATAGGAAAGTTAATTAAGTTCTCTGATAATTTTAAAACATTGAAGCACTTTTGAACGACAACTTTGATAAACATTTGACTCGTACAAATTACAAGTTACAACTTTCTCATGAAAGAGTCTTTATGAAGAACTTGATGCCTAAAGTATTGTGTCGTCATGTTTGAAGCTGGCCCACAGTCCCGCACACATAATCCGATGAAACTCCTCCGAGCAGGCCTTTCAACATCTAACTTTCATATTTTCATCACGAGTAAATAATGAACGAAGAATTAAATAAATTAAAACTGACATATATAATTATTTACATTATTTTAAATACGTTTGAGACGTTAGATGACTAAAACAAGTACAAATAGTGAGTACGTCACGGACAACGGTGGTGGTCCGGAGCTATGATTAGTGGTCAAGTAGAAGCACGACTAAATGTTAACGAGTGGCCGCTAATGAAGGCGAGTCTCGCCTGACCAGTCTGACTCGCCTGACCAACGGCACGAAGCGTGTGTCTGACCCACGGGGCTCACAATGCTTATATTTTCATGGCGTCCCTCTATCCTGCCGGCCCTCTATCGTACTGGACACGCGTGTTGTGGTCTAATTCAATTACCTCATCAACCGATATACTAAATTCTGAACTAAGTCATTGATTCGCTCACAAGCCTGCATGGATGTCCTTTAGACATGCACTTCATTGTCTAATGCGCACAGCGACACGGGATGTCACAGACAACACAACTTCTTAGGCATAATAGCAAGCGGAGCGTCTCCTGTAACACTAAACTTGTTCGGAAACTCAATTATTCACGCAAAGTGAACTAAAGACGCGTGTGTTTGTTAACGTCTGTGACTGTAGTCGTGTGTACGTCTGTGACCGTAGTCCTGTCTGCTCCGCCTCCCGCTCCGCTCGCTCCGGCCGGTGAGGAGTGCGGCTACATTATTCATAAAGTTTTTATTTGAGCGGATAGACTCCCTTTGTCTCGGGAGATCGGCAGCAGCCCAATGACGTGATCAAGATCGGTATAGGCGATCCGGATGTGGACACGCGGCCAGCGAACAGCGGCTCGTGGACGGGCTTTGGAGAACAGCGGGCAGCATCCCACGGGTGCTGGCCGTCACCTGTGCGTGTATCAGCGCGCATGAACCAGTGGGCAGCACAGAGCGTGCAATAAGCAGTGACCTGCAGGCACGTAGGCAGTAACATCGCATCGTTGCACTGATACTTTGCACAGAGATTTGAATTTACCTAAATGGGGCAGGACAGGGTTGCTCTCTCTTTTTTAGCTAAAGCAGGAAGACATCAAAATAAGGAATTCAAATGTACACAACATTTGAATTCCTTATTTTGATGACTGAAAGAGAGAAATGAAGGAGAAAGACGGGAGAAAAGGGCAGACATAGCTTTGCTATTAAAATAAATAAGGTGCAAAGACAAAAACTACAGGTACCTGCAAATCAGGAAAGGGTAACTGTGTTACTCAACATTTAACGCAAGCGAAGCTACGGGCAAAAGCTAGTATATATACATATATATTCTGCAGCTAGTCTGCTATTAAACTAAGATCATTTAGGGCATTAGTAATGATAGAGTATTATACAATACAATACATCATTTTCCGATGCTCTTCCCTCCACGGACAACAACTTATGGGCGCAGATCAATGTCCTTTTCTGCGGGTTGCGGGAAAGATATACCGCGGCCCCGGAACATAGAGGGCAAAATAAGGAACATGGGTTGCTTTTATTAGTCATTAAAGTCCACCCAGAGCGGAACAAGTTATTTGATGAATACCCATCCGTGACAAAGGGGGCAACATTTCGATAATAGTGTTGTCTTTTAACAGGATTTGTTCTTGTTTTTTAAATAAATATTTATATGTTTTATAGTTAAAAGGAGTGCTATCTGCTCCAGCGCCGCGGCCGCCACGCTCCGCTCGTCACCGCGCGCGGCGTCGCCCGCGTCGTCGTCGTCGTCGTCGTCGTCGTCGTCGTCGTACAAGTTAACAATCAAAGCTGGATCATTTGCATTATTCTTCCATCTCGAACTTAAACGCTTTGAGTTACCTTCTTTGAGATGTCGGCGATACTCGGAGATGCTCGAGAATGTTCGGGAGCGCTTGTTTGATCAGACGACTCTAATTGTGTATTTTGGTCGTTTGAGAAGCGATCGGGGAAGCCTTTGTTTTTATAACGAGAAGTACTCCGAGTGGGACTGAACAGTTCCCGTATCTTCTGTCTTTGATACCCAGCTCGTGCATTGTATTTGTATCTAACTTAAAAAAAAGTTTAACGAGGACAGTTTTAACTAAGAATGAGGATGGCTAAGTGAGCAGAGGAAACCAAAGAAACGATGAATGGATTGAAAAAGGTGTTGAAAAAAGAGAAATATGTACTTGGACAAAAATAATATTATCCTGTTGCGCCGACGAAAATGATGATTAAATAATTGTACCATTTAGGAGTATCGAGCAGCGGCCAAAGACAAGATGGATAAGTTTTGTAAGGAATGATTTGAAGGACAGCGGAGTTAAAGATGCCGTGACGTCTGGCAGGAGTGAATGGAAGACAGACCACGTGATGCGCCGGCCCCAGAGAAGCTGATGAGTAGTATCAGACTGAAACGCGCTTAAAGTAACAGTCAGATATTTTGTAAGTTTGAATTATAGAGTTTTGGTAAATCCTTAACATTATTTGCATCTAGCCAATCTTAAATTTCTATGTGTTTCTGTGGCCATTGTGGCCATTGCCAATTAATCTGCCCCACCGACCGAAGTCGTATTTCGGTCGACTACTACTACTCAGTGAAGTACATTTGTCGTGGAGAGCTCCACGAACACGGCCGCACAAGTTTTAGCATAAGGTTTATTCATAGATGTATAGAAATGCACTGAATTCAACAAAACAACATCAGAATCCCTCACGTCACTGCACATTGAAGTACCATAATGTCAGTTGAGTGTGATTCGAACCGCTGGCTCGTTGTTAGCCGGGGGCTGGCGCACTCGCACGAACACTTGCTCAAACTATGTATGTATATATATTATAATATAAGTATAGTTATCCAGTAGCTCCGAGCGTGGCACATCGCTTCTAAACAAGTAAATCCCCGCGCGACTGTTACGATAACACCAATAACTTGCGAGGTGTATCGCACGACTCACTATCTACTCTGTAGTCTGTAGAGAGAACAATTGGACACAGTTCCCCTTTCCTGATTTGCCTCTTGCTAACGACCTGCTACCTGTAGGTTTTGCTCTTGCGCCTGATTTGTTGTAATAGCAAAGCTAAGTTATCCCTTTTCTTCCCTCTTTCTCTTTCATTTCTCACTTTCTAAAGTAGTAACCTATGTCCGTCTCTAGGGTCTCAACTATCTCTGAACCAAAATTCATCAAAATCGGTTCAGCCATTTAGGCGTGGAGACGTAACAAACAAACAAACAAACTCACTTTCGCTTTTATAATATTAGTAATGATCTGAATTTTCCTCACTATGTAGACAGCAGACGTGTTGAACCCAGAGTCACGATATGTTTGCCGTTCATCGTCACACCCGACTAACGAACTCACGACATCTCTCTTGAAAAACTTATTATATTACTAGATTTTGCCCGCGGCTTCGCTCGCGTTTAATTCGGGGTAACACAGTTCCACTTGCGCCTTATTGATTTGTAATAGCAACGCTACGTTTTCCCTTTTCTTCCCTTTTTCTCCCTCACATCCCACTTTTTTCAAAAAAATATTAGCCTATGTCCGTCTCCTGGTTCCCAACTATATCTGTACCAAAATTCATCAAAATCGTTTAGCCATTAAAGCGTGAAGAGGTAACAAACAAACAAATAAACTCACTTTCGCTTTTATAATATTAGTAAGGATAGACATAATATATATTATTTGATATTCCTCCCTTTGGTGTATAGGTTCTATTATATTATCATTGAAGGTGAGAGCTACAGGAACATCTTGTAGTACATACCAGCTACGTAACATTACAGCTAGTATATATTTACTCTTATAGAGATTAAACAAGCATGTTTGTGATCCGCTCTATCTCCAACATTGCGAAGTTATAGTGTTGTGTTCAGCAGAAACAATTGAACGTTCTCGAGAGCCCACCGGACCCCGTTGGACCCCACCGGAGCGAGCGGCACAAAGGTAAATGCCCTCTTTAAGGCGCTTAATGTCTACAAAAACCCACGTGCTCCAGACAAATGACCGACATGAAAAAATATATTACGAGTTACCGCCATTTACCGGAGCAAGGCCGCCTTAAGAAGTATGCGTGGCGTGCGGGTGGGCCTGGGCCGTGTCCATCGCCGGCTGTAACCGCACGGAACTGACCGCGCATCCTGTGTAGGGCGCAGTGGACACACGACCGACACCAACTGCGATACAGTCGCACACGACGCGTGTCAAGCTGGGAAATAACTTCGATTTCAAATTTATTTACTTAGGAAGACATAAAACGAGTTTTATTGAAAAGGACCCTATTTCTTCTTTTTTAGAAAACGGAGTCTTAGAATACTGTATGTAGCCGTAATAGAGTGTACTTCAGTTCATGCACGGAATTTGTTCCTCACTACGGTTTTTAAGTAGTTTTTTGAAACTTTGTTACAGTAATCCATAATCCCGTGATATTTTTTTTATAAATAAACGCTTTATTTTATAATTTTCTTTATTAACATAACCTTATCTTAACGGATCTTCGTAGTTGTTATTGATAACTTCATCGTTCTAACATCACGCCTGTAATCTCTGAATGGCTAGGCAGAGGTGTACTCAATAGTACACCCACGTGTCACCAGTTATGATTAAATGTTATCATATAGGGGGTGAGCTAACTGCCTTAAAATGGGCACAAATCCAGCCACGGAGTCTGGACTGAAAAATATTAATGGAATAACCTAATAAAATTTTACCTGACCTGAGAATCGAATTAGGGACCTCATATTCAGGCGTCGCACTTACGGCCATGATAGTCTGTATGAAGCAAGTACCTGCTTGCTGCCCAATGGTATAAGTGGTGTCCGTCGCTATGTTTAAACAGCGCGGGCGACGCTGGGAGGCGCGACGATGTCACTCACGTTCACTTCGAGACTCGTTAACAAACGATGTACTCACAGTAAATGGTTGATATTAATGCGAACCTCTCCGAGAGTAATGCGCCATGAAACTAATAGCAATCCCATCTGCGTTGTGATGCCGCGACTAGTGAAGTGCTGCGACTAGTGACGACCTGTGACTAGTGAAGACCTGCGACTAGTGGCGACCTGCGACTAGTGAAGACCTGCGAGTAGTGGAGACCTGCGACTAGTAAGGAGCTGCGACCGCCACAAGGCACGAGGCGCTGATTACTGACAAACATCACTTGAGCAGTGCGCTCACATCATCGACTGCGAGGTTGTCACATCTTATCATGTGGAACTGATGAAGGCACCAAGTGACAAGTTCGACTCGAGTCAGTCTGCGCAATACGAGGAGAAAGAGGTTTAAAGGTTCACTAGTATTGAAACAAAGCGTTTGTGAAAGAAAAGGCTTCGTCGTTTATCAAATTAAAATCTGAACATCCAGAACTCCACCCCGTGGACTAGCCCCCTCCCCCTCTGACCCATCAAACAAATGAAGCTGCAACGAAAGCAACCCCATCCTCTTCCGACGTGACACGCGCCTCCTCCGAGACCAAGACAATCTACCTCTGGAGCAATGGCATCATGGCAGACAATACAATAATTTATATCCATGTATTTACTCGGCAGATATAGGTCATATCTGCCATAGATATGTATAACTTCATATCTGAAACAAAAATTAAATCAAACTCAAAATCAAACTTTAGCTAGTGCTATAAAAATAAACTCAAGAAAAATTTTACCATGAGCATACATTTAAAGCCATTTGGATATTCACCGTTGCCGTAGATCAATTGTATAACATAGGTCAATACATAGGCAATCAATTCTATAACGTAATCATTGTTGGCGGTGTCCACCGGTTAGATGACTCTGCCCTGTGCAAATGTGATGTTGCTCCACAAACGATGGGTCACCGTGACACCGCGTCCTGCCGGTCCTGTTGCTTGCACATCACACGAGCTGATAGACACTCCTGAAAGTGCCAAACTCGTCGCCATTTTTGGGCTGACTCAATTTAGATTGTCATCGACACGCTAAGTAGATGAGACCAAGTAGATGATAATATTCGACGATCCAATTAAATGCTCCGCTCGCTCCATTGAAAATAATTTAGGCCTCTCCAAGTAGATCAAAACAGGTTACAAAGCGAGGCTCCAAATATATTGGTTGTAGCTAGTCAGAAGGAGCCATCCATTGTAAGTAAAACTTTTTGCACAAAAACAAGCGCCAGTTAGAAGAGATAAAAACAAAGACAGTGAAGAGCGAAGTGTAACGTTCTTACCTGTAGCCTGTAGTGCCTGTAATGCCTGTAGTGCCTGTAGTACGTACTCACACAATTTATCGTGAAGTCGTCAACAATCACCGCTCTATAGTAGTTGTCATACTATGTGACATCAAACATGCGTAGAGATTGAAGATGCACAGAGCATTTGGGAGTGACAAGGGCTAAGCTACGAAGTGCTCGACAATCAGGTATGTACGTGTGGTGTTAGTGGTGTCTGTCAGACTGGAGCCACCTGACGCTGTATTACTGTCACACCGTGTTGACGCACCTGAGGCTCTGCAGGCGCCTGATATATTCGTCACGGCAACGAACGACGATGCGTACTGTTTTTGTGTTATTTTAAGTTAAGATAATCACTACGTGTGCTGTCTTTATTGAGCCCTTGTGTCACACACACGTTAATATAAATAAATAAATAAATATCTTGGGACAACTCACACACGGCTATCTGATCCCAAGCTAAGCAGAGCTTGTGTTATGGTAACCAGACAACTGATATACATACTTGGATATATAATTTAAAAATACACACATATTATAGATAAATCACACCCAGACACAGAACAAACAATCATGCTCATTACACAAAATTTGTCCTGGGTGGGAATTGAACCCACGACCTCCGGCTTAGCAGTCAGGGCCACTAACAACTAGACCAACAGGCCCGTTAGAGGACAAGTTATTTTTTCCCACACCGGCTGAACAATTGAATATAGGCACGCGCGGAGCGACATCAACGGCGATTAAGACGCGTTTTGAAGCTGTTTTTTGTTAAATAGTAATTGTGCAAGAGAACATTACTAATGAAACGGTTTTATGTTCAAGAGGCAGTCGATGTAAAGGTCGAGGTAAGAGAGCGAGTGAGCGCGTGACTGAGGTGATGATTTGACCTAAGTTCCTTCTGCGCATGTGGCTCTCCTGGCACCATCGAAACATCTTTATTTTTCCTTTCCTCATTCATAAGTTGTTTTTTTAGTGTCTTATGTTTACAATAGTTTTCAAATCACAATTATCAGAATAGTTGTAGTACTGATGGGGCTACATCTGGGGGCACGGCAGTGCCCCCACCAAGTCGAGCAAAAAGCGTCACGGCCGTACCATCCTTTTCTCGAAGCAACTCAGACCATTTTCGACCCCCTGTAACTTCGTTGTGGATAAAACTAGAAGGCTGAAATTTTAGTAACCTTGCAGGCATAGTAAAGACACGGTATATTTCAAATTTCATTCAATTTGAACCAGTATTTTAAGAATTATAACGGGTCAAATTTCTTAATTTTGTCACTCACTGACTCACCGATCATCAAAATGCTAAGGCACTTCTAGCAGACCTAGAAGCTTGAAATTTGGAATATAAGTAGTGTTTGGTGTATGAATCAAGGAAAAACTAAAAAATCTGGACTAGATAAGATCGCAAAGAAAATTAAGGCCATACAGCCAAATTTTCAGTAAAATTTTTCAATATTGGCTTTATTCGTAACGATGTTTTACGGGTTTAAGCTAGTCCCATATAAATATAGGCGCATGGTAGTGCCCCTGCCAAATCGAGCAAAAAATGGGTATTCCCGTCATGAAAACACGTGTAAATTAAATTATTTTATGCAAAAAACGTACCTACGTGCGTATTCGTACTTAACATTACATTTAATAACGAACATGTTTACGAACTTTGTCCGGTTAAAACTAAATTTGAAATTATTAATAGCGCTTAAATGTTCATTGCGAACAGTTTCCCATATGTATAGCCTATACTTTAACAATACATAAAAGTCAAGGACTAAGTCTACATAAGGCACTGATGGATATCGGTTCTACAGTATTCACATCCGGTCAAGCTTACATGGCACTTTCGAGAGTTACAAGTCTGGGCGGTTTACATCTAATTAATGTCGACTTTGGAAGTGTTAAGGCGCAGAAATCCTCAATTTGTGAATACAACAGACTAAGAAGCATTTACCGTCCAGATTTATCAAAAATTGAAACATCAAAGCCTCCCAGAAAAACGCATAGAGACAGGGAGTGGGCTCTTAGAAAAACTGTAGCTGAAGCTCAAGAAGTAGTACCGGAAAAGAGAAAACGGAAGGCTACCTACAAAAATAAGAAAAGTTCATAAGTCAGAGAGAGGGCTTTAAGAAAATTCGTTGCTGGTAGATATACATATATACAAAAAAGTGTGTGTCAGTTCCGAGGCACGACTGGAGTTTACTCCTTAAGTACGAGTATCTAACCATACGCAAAAAGAGTTTATTCAACTGAGAAAAGATTAATATCATATGAAAGGGTAAATTCACAAATTACACACAGTACACGCGTTAGAAGTTATACTTCTTTGGCGTATAGAAAAAAAAATAAAATAAAATGCTGTAATGATTAACGATAAATATAAAAAATAATCAAAAGAATGTGAGCCGTCGCGGGACGCCTGGCAGATGTGAAACATCGACATTATTTTGTAAAAGTAGTATGCAGAAACGAACAGATTGTGATAGGAACTAAATATGTCATTGAAAACATCATTATTTTGTTTCATTGTGGACTTACCAAAAGGACATCGTTTTCGTTTTCGTGTTCAACATCGTTTATGAATTCGACGATCGAAGGCACTTTGAATAAAAACTCTATTACGGGCTATCTGTGGTAACCCATGCATTTCCAAACCTTGGCAAGGGTTGCTTAACCTGGCCCCCTGTGGTAACCCATCCATTTCCAAACCTCGGCAAGGGTTGCTTAACCTGTCTCCGTGTGGTAACTCATCCATTTCCAAACCTCGGCAAGGGTTGCTTAACCTGTCCCCGTGTGGTAACTCATCCATTTCCAAACCTTGGCAAATGTTGCTTAACCTGGCCCCCTGTGGTTACCCATCCATTTCCAAACCTTGGCAAATGTTGCTTAACCTGTCCCCGTGTGGTAACCCATCCATATCCAAACCTCGGCAAGGGTTGCTTAACCTGTCCCCGTGTGGTAACCCATCCATTTCCAAACCTCGGCAAGGGTTGCTTAACCTGTCCCCGTGTGGTAACCCATCCATATCCAAACCTTGGCAAAGGTTGCTTAACCTGGCCCCCTGTGGTAACCCATCCATTTCCAAACCTCCGCAAGGGTTGCTTGGAATGTGAAATTAATTTAATAAGAACACCAAAATAATATTTATTTATTATGAAACACGTGTTCTAAATAGTCGCTCCATGTAAAATACTGATATTCAGCTGCATCCGGTTAGACTGGAAGCCGACCCCAACATAGTTGGAAAAAGGCTAGGCAGATGATGACGTGTTCTAAATATAAAAATACTAGAATATACAACTTGAACATAGTTATCGATTTTCATGCCACCTAGAACTAACTTCACGATGTCGCTGGCTAAATTCACTCTCATCATTTTTCTCCATCGCGCCAAAAGAAGTATAACTTTAAAAAACAAGCCCATTATCATATAGTATATAGGTATAGTCGCCTATACAGCATACCACATGTACACACGGCGACAGATCAACCTATACAAAACCAGTTTATGCGGATCTCTCATTGTACTTGAAATTTATGGTGTACGATCCGTTGTTGAGAGAGCAGCATAAACTGGTTTTGTATAGGTTGATCTGTTGCCGTGTGTACGTCTTAATACACTCACAGCCAAATTAGAAAGTTGCGCACTAAAGGTGCGCACCAAAATCGTGACACATTTTCGTTACTTTAGCAGGTTTTACCCCTCGGATTTTTCTCATACCGGGCGCCTTACGATAACTGCAATTTGAAAGTCAGTGTCAGGTTGTGTGTTGAATTAAATATAAATCGCGACCGATTAAGCATCACGGTGTTATAATAATTACAATCAATCAATCAAAATCAAAATCAAAATATTTTTATTTCACATAGGCCTACATGGGCACTTATAAAACGTCGAGAAAAGATGCACGGTTCGGGTTGGTCGTTTCCTATGGAGAAGAACCGGCAAGAAACTCCATGGTTACTCTTTTAAAATCATTTGGTTTTACAATGTTGTTGTTACAGCGTTAGTACTTAAGTATGAGAGGACAGCGTAGGCCCGACAATAAGTCAATGCTTACTTTACAGAAAGTAAAATAAAATAATAAATAACCAAAGTTAACAAGGGTCTAAGAATCTACAAGGCCTACCATGTCCACTCATTCACAACAAATTTGTAGAAGAGAATCTATACAAGAATAAAAAAAAAATCAAAAATAAACAAAATAATTCCAATGAGACGAGTCACACAGATGTTGCTATCAGTACTGTAACTATTCAGAACAAGGGTGATATAAATATGTGATTTGACAACTATTGCAAAAAAATGATTAAAAGAGATCACAAAAAAAAAATAAGATTGAGAATAGTTAGAGACATCCACAAATTTGTGCTGATTATAGCTACCAGGGAAGCCGCATGCGCAGAAGGAACTATAGCCAAACTTCTTTATCTTCAACGTAGTCCTTGATTTTGTAATATGTTTTTTTAATAAGGACACGTTTTATGTAGTTTTTAAACTTTCCATCTGTCAGTTCTATAACTGATTTTGGCAACTTGTTATAAAAGCGTATACTGTTTATTAGAAATGACTTGCTAGTTTTTGTTAATCTAAATTTGGGAATTACAATTTCGTGTTTACTGCGTGTATTAATATTATGGTAGTCGCTCCTAATTCTGAAAAGCCCCCGATTTTTACGGACATACAATATACATTCTAAGATATAAAGTGAAGGCAGAGTCAGTATATCGATCTCTTTAAATTTTTCTCTGAGGGACTCGCGAGGACCCATTTTATAGATCGCGCGGACTGCCCTTTTTTGTAATATGAAAACTGTATCGACGTCTGCTGCTGATCCCCATAGCAGAACGCCATAGGACATAATACTGTGAAAGTAAGCATAATAAACTAACCTAGCTGTGTCTACATCAGTTAACTGCCTTATTTTCCTTACTGCATAAGCAGCTGAGCTGAGCTGAATCGTTAATAAAAGCCCCCTGAGTTCATTTAATCTCATAAAATGACTATCATAATAAAAATTCGGGATTATATGATCACACAAGGGTTGTAAAGATGATTTTAATCTTTATTAAGAAATTTTAGTTATGCATACAATCTGATAAAGAGCCGCAAAAAGGGAAACAAATCCTTAGTAATATTGTAAAAGCGAAAGTGAGTTGGTTTGTTTGTTTGTAACGTCTTCACGCCTACATGACTAAACCGATTTTGATTTTGAATTTTGGTACAGAGATAGTTGGGAGTCTGGAGACGGACATAGACTAAGTGAGAAATGAGGGACAAAGAGGGAAGTAATGGAAAGGCGCTATGGCAAAAACTACAAGTAGCAAGTACCTGCAAATCGGGAAAGGGGAACTGTGTTACCCTGAATTAAACGCGAGCGAAGCCGCGGGCAAAAGCTAGTTATAAATAAAAACAATCTAAATAAAATATTTAAAATTACTTCCAATGAAAAGAAATCGCAAAAAGAAAAACAAGACCTTGGGTTTGATCCAGCGTAATGTTGTTTGACTATCCGTTTCTTTACCAAACACGCTATTAGATCATTAGAACTGGGATTGAAATTACTGACCGTATTGTGCGCACCAAAATCGTGACACATTTTCGTTTCATTAGCAGGTTTTACCTCTCGGATTTTTCTCATACCGGGCGCCTTATATATGAAAATCGATTCTTAAGGAGTAAACTCCAATAAGTAGAAGTTACCGAAAAGGAAAAAAGTAGAAGTATCTACAAAATACAAAAAGAAATGAGATCCCATCAAAAACAATACTTGTCAAAAAAACCAAGTCTCGCAACACTCAGTTGTGCTGCTTTAAAAAGTTGTGAGATCCATGTAATACCAAGTCGGTTATTAATTTATTCAGTCTCTACTTAAGCGACTTTCTGTCTTAATACGTCCAGCCTCTAAGACCACGATCGTGGTCCATAACAATTGAAAATCAATTGCGTCTGGAATCTCCGTACTCGAAGCATTAAGTTGTTACGTAATAATTAACAGCATCTTATAGTGACGCATATCAATATTAAAATTCTTTAATGTTTCATATAAATATATTGTGACTTGGTCATCGCCTGAAAACAAGTATAAATTCAATCGCCTGAAAACACATGTAAATTCAATTATTTAGTGCGATGGCCAAGTTTCGATATATTTACATGAAACATTAAAGAATTTTAATATTGATATGCGTCACTATAAGATGCTGTTAATTATTACGTAACAACTTAATGCTTCGAGTACGGAGATTCCAGACGCAATTGATTTTCAATTGTTATGGACCACGATCGTGGTCTTAGAGGCTGGACGTATTAAGACAGAAAGTCGCTTAAGTAGAGACTGAATAAATTAATAACCGACTTGGTATTACATGGATCTCACAACTTTTTAAAGCAGCACAACTGAGTGTTGCGAGACTTGGTTTTTTTGACAAGTATTGTTTTTGATGGGATTTGTGTTACTTGTACCTAGCATTTTTTTAATATCTTTACTATCCTTTGTGTAGTTTCTTTTTTACCGATTCTTTGTAAATGAGTGAACACTGTGGGCCTTGTAGATTCAAAGATGTTTTCATCCCACCATCTCGGAAAGAGTATTTTTAATCTTCAATATCTGAGTGGAAAAGCCGTTTTTATTCTCTAGAGGATAAAGTAAATTGAATTTAGAACATCGTGTGCACTAAGTTTGCGAATTAAAAAAAACGTTAAACCGATTTACTGCTACCTCTATGGTGCCGAATATATCATACAACTTTTTTTTAATTTGTTTAAAACTCAGACTCGGAACCTTCTTGGTGTTTTTTTAATTTGCTTTGTACGCGGTTCTTTACGCGGCATTTTTTCACGTCATTATATATAAAAGCGTAAGTGAGTTTGTTTGTTTGTTTGTTTCTTTGTTACCTCTTCACGCTTTAATGGCTAAACCGATTGTGATGAATTTGGTACATAGATAGTTGGGAACCAGAAGACGGACATAGGCTAATTTTTATTTAAAAAAAGTGGGATGTGAGGGAGAAAGAGGGAAGAAAAGGGAAACTTAGCGTTGCTATTACAAATCAATAAGGCGCAAGGGGAACTGTGTTACCCCAAATTTAACGCGGGCAAAGCCGCGGGCGATAGCTAGTTTTGTTATAATTTAAAGATTATTCTGTAAAACTTACCTGTCATAATGTAGTAAATAATACCTAAACTGAAATAAAAGTGTACTTACCTATCTTGTGATTGTAAACGTTTTTTTTTTGCATTTAGTCATTTCCTCGCTGAGGTGGAATGAAAAGTTACGTGTTGCACTCGAGTGCAAAGATTTTTCACCTCGTGCTCTTTTGATTCCCTCGCTAACGCTCAGGATTCTAATTTTGAATCACTCGCTGCGCTCGTGATTCAATTTTAGAATCCTTCGCTTGCTCGGTCATCAAAATTGAACACACGGTTAAAAAGCAACTTTGCACTCTTGTATAACAAATAACTATTGTTAGCTTAATTTTGTTTTGAAAAGTACGACATGACTTTTTGTCTGGTAATATATCCTCTGATACGTAAATGGTTTTAAAAGAGGACTAACCATAGAGTTTCTTGCTGGTTCTTGTCGATTCTTCTCCATAGGAAACGACCAACTCGTACCGCGCTGCTTTTGTCGACGTTTATTAAGTGCTCATGTGCGTAAGTCTCGTAATCGTGGGTAAGAAAATATATTGATTTGATAGCACTGGAAGTTTGTTGTTTTGTGTCGATCCGATTGTTCATCCACCCTCTTCACTATTTTGCACTTTTTAAGAGTGACATATTTTAACTCCATGGAGTGACCTATTTTTTCACATTTTTTGTGAAAAATGAATAGATATTAACACATCGGCACGAGGCATTAGCGTAAAATTTATAAAATTAAATTAAAAAAATATGTTACCACCAAAAACGCTATCACGCATTATGCTGAAGAGATTTTGTTAATGGCAGTGTTCTGTCAAGCTTAGAATTGGCAGAAAGAAATGTTTTGTATAATGTTTGCACCATCACGGAGTAAAGCGAAAGAGCAGATGTTTTCCGAAGAGGCAGAAGCGGAGGTGGCGCGGGCGGCGGTGGCGGCGGGTGGCGAGTCATCGACATCACCACTCATCAGAGCGCAGATGTGCTGTTTGCTCAAATTATGAATGCCTTTAAAAATAAATTTAAACGAATTAGTGGAGTTGCAACTAAAATCTATTCGATAAAATAAATATACCACAATCCTTACTATCCTTACTAATATTATAAAAAGAAAGTGAGTTTGTGTGTTTGTTACGTCTTCACGCCTAAATAAAAAAGCAGATTTTGATGAATTTTAGTACAGAGATAGTTGGGACCCTGGAGACGGACATAGGTTAACATTTAAAAAAAAATAGATAGAGGGAAGCAAAACTTAGCTTCGCTGTTACAATAAATAAGGCACAAAGGGGAAACACTACCGGTAATTAGGAAAGGAGAAGAGTGTTACCCCGAATTTATAGCGAGCGAAGCCGCGGGCAAAAGCTAGTCGTTTATAAAAACCTGTGTTACCTAGTCATAGATTGTTCTGCACGCGAAAACAAATATGTTTAGGCCTTTTTTTTGGGATGACCTATAACCAAATAATTTCCCCCGCTCTAGGCGGAGCAGGGGGAAGTGGCAGACTTTTACTGACTAAAACCCACCCATGTTCCTTCTATTGCTTTTTACATTCCGGGTCCGCGGTATCTCTTTCGAACAACCCGCAACCCCGGCAGGCGGTGACTCGGGTAGGCCCGTATACTTTGCTGATATCTCTTTGAGATGAACGCACCGTCAACACGGTCTGTCATCATCATAGGGACTGACGGTGAGCTACCCATTGACGTCCACATCGATCAAACTATTAATATTAAATGTAAACGATACTTGTCTTCTGAAGTCACCTATACTTTTGGGTTAAGTTGAAATGTATTGAGAGTTCGTTAATAAGGTCCAACTATCTGAGCTATGTGATATTGTATTATTTAAACATTAAATATCTTGGATAATTATGTTTAATAGCTGCACCAGCTGAGAGGTGTCTGAAGTAGCGACATTTCAGACGAGCATTGACAACGGTTTCCATATTAAAGCAATGCAATTTTATTGAAAATCGTGGGTTCGATTCCCGCACGGAACAAATATTTGTATGGCCTACAGATAGTTGCTTCGGGTCTGGCTGTTTGTGCATTTTTAGTAAAATTAATATCAGAGATACGTACGTACTTGTTGTACACGTATTTCTGCTAATAATTTTACTAAAAACGTTCAAGTTACTAATAAATGCATATTGGTTCCTATAATTTGTGATTGGAATCATATATTTTGCGGTATTCGTTTACTTGTAACAAGTGCAATTGATACGTGCTAAGAAAACAACGAAATAAACAACAAATTAGTTTTATAATGAACACAATCCGACTCAATTTATTGGAAATGTTTTTGAAATAGTGCGATAATTATTCCGTACAAACAGCGACAATAAGCGAACAAACAACTGAACAGTTTGTTAGTGTGGTGTTATATTATGTGGAGCCGTATCGGTAGTTCGCTAATTGTACATGGTGCGTGTATTGTATTAGGTATATTATGAGACTTTAGTAAATATTATATTCTCAACTATATTGGGGTTGGCTTCCAATCTAACCGGAAGCAGCTAAATACTAGTATTTTACATTAAGTGATTGCCTATGTGATCTCCACAGCCCAGTACCTGGATGATACGATACACTGTTGGTAGGGCTGGTTAACATATTGGTTGTTTTCCAAGGCACGCAGGGAACTTACAATATAATGATAGTCACCCATCCCCACACCTACCTCGGGAAAGACTGGTCAACCTTATAAACTAATAAGATGAGTAAATTTCATGAAAGCGATGAGTATCAGTATCCATTGACACACACCGTCAGACTCTCACGATGTTTGCTCACTGGCTCATTAACGGGCTAAGGTCATGTAGCAATGAGCAAGTTATGTTCGCGTCACTTCACCTGTCAACGGTTTTATCTGTAAGGTGAGCAAAATCGAAAATGTTTGTTTCGTATAGCTTAAGTTACTACATATGTATAAATAGATCGCGTGTTGTTACCGCTTGTGTGACATTTATATTTTGTATCACTTTCTGCAGCTGAACTCAGACAAAGCACTGCACTGAGTCGACAGGGCGTCATGGTCAACTGCTTGCCCTTCCCTTCCCGAGCTGTGATGTGGGTCTGCTTCTAGCTGGATAAGTAACATCCAGCGACTGAGTCGACAGCGAATCTCTCGGCTTACTTCGGGACGTGCTGATAGGCACCATAAATCCGTCTGTACAAAGCCTGCCTCGTGCGTCACACCTCACTAGCCTGCCCGGCGGCATCGCCTGCCGCACCAGTAAGCACATCGCACAACGGCGCAGGCTAAACTGTCACGAGGCAGCAACTGTTAGGCACTCCAAAATGGATTATCAATATCAGGCTGAACATTTATTTTTTCATAAATTCTTGAACCTGGTTGCACAAATAGTTTAGTTGTTTTATAGTAGTGGACACCTTTGCGCTGGAGTGCGATACAACTAACTCGTCGGGTGCATTTGCAGAGTACATTAAGGAATAATCTTCTGTTGGTATTTGTCTAGTTTAAAAAGGACTGACGAGAGATTGTGCTTTTCGTGTACCTTCTAAAGATCCGGTCCGGTCCTACCAGCGCTGCCTCACCGCGAGCGATTACTACATTACAGGCTTGCCTTTAGAATGCCTGTAATGTAATGATCGCTTTGAATTTAAACGGTGAGTGAGCGCCTTTACACTACACTATATGAATACAATGGGTACAAAGAGTTACAATTTGAAAAATAGCAAAAAAAAACATGTTTTTTCTTAGTTAAAGTTTCTACCAATAAGTTTTGATTGTAAACCTAAGGCACAGTTTCTCACATTTTCCCAGAAACGTAGTTTCAGGTGTGCGTATAATATCTATGATCGTAAATACTTGAGATCATTATCTAGCTGACTTGTTTATTGATAGAGGAGGAACAGTTTTGAACATTTTTTCTGAACGTAAATTGTTCTGTGATCTGTTCTACCACTATCGAACTTGGGTTTTAGTGCTTCTTTGGCACAATAAGCTTATAACTATGAAAAAGCCATTTTTACCGAAAGTTTCATCTCAATTATGTGAAAAAAAGCAGTGAAGTTCAGACAAGTCCTGAAACGTCACGAGGGCAAACCTTTGCCACCGTCACGAGGTAGGGAGCGGCGTGCTCAACAAACATACAACTGCAATAGTCGTTGTTCAGAACAAATCAATGTTTATATGTTTACTAGCTGTGCCCAGCGGCTTCACCCGCTGCTCACTTAGGGGTCTGAAAAATAGATGTTGGCCAATTCTCAGACCTACCCGATATGTACCTACACAAAATTTCGTTTAAATCGGTCCAGCCGTTTCGGAGGAGTATGGCAACGAAAACTGTGACACGAAAATTTTATATATTAGATATTGACCATGATCAAATCGTTCTTAATGTTAAAACGTTAATCAAATGTTGATGCTACTTAAATGTTCTTAAAACGTCTGACATTATGTTAATAAATATACTTGGCTAAGGCAATAGACGAAAGTGTACTGATATTTTATAAAATAATTGTATTAGAATATAATAAACAGGTTGAACATAGTAGTTTAAGTAGAGCCGTACATCAGTACTAAAATGAGTGGCTGTATAGATAGACACAGCTACAGAATAATCGGCACATCGTTTTGTGCCCCGACCGCCAGTGAATGTGAGAGCTAAAGAGTTCCACCGGCGCGAGTGATGACGTCACAGCTCACAAAACTGTCTCCCCGCATAATGTGCTGTATCCCAGATACTCATGGCCATCAATATCTCGCGAGGGATTGCGCAAATCCTCGCCCATTGAGCACAGGCCCTCCCGATCCCTCCGCTATTGAGAGGCCGACATGAGGCGCCGCCGCGGGCGAGGACCGCCTAGCACACCGACGCGAGGCAGTCATTATATCGCGTGTCCTCTTATGGCAAACATTTCATATTTAAATAGCTACGCCAATATAATTTATTGTATTGCGTTTTGTTTCCGCGACTTTATCGTGATCCAATTGATTGATTGAAATTGATTGGTTGTCGTGTTCGGTACATTACCGACGGATACATTATCTACAATATCGCGGGTGTCGAGTGAAAATAATAAAAACAAAACAGTTGGTGTTACATCGACGGCTTATTGTTTTAATTAAATCGGGAAAATAATAAACACAGCGTGATATCGCGATGTACCGCGGCACCGCCCGCGGGTAGTTGACGCGCGTTATCGCGTCATCGCGAAACACAAATTAAAATACACATGTTAATCCGCGCGGCCCACTGGCGGGGGGGGGGGGGGGGCGGGGGGGGGGCTGGGTCAGCGATGGTGGTATACGGTATAATCTGACAATCGAGAGTGAACAAACAGAATGGATGCGTTCAGCTATAACTGTAGGCTTTATTAATAACAAAACTTATTATGGAATGTGTTTTCTATTGGATGGTATCAACGTATTATTGAATAGTGATTGAATATACAAGCAAGTCAAACTACAAAGTACCTACAGCAACATCAGGTAATTTGTCGTGTCAGCAATTTAATAAGCGCCAAACTTATTACGATTGTGAAAGCTGACGATAAAGATCAACATGCATTTATTTGTATAAACATGTGTAAGACGTTACATAGGTAGGATATGCACATAATATGGGTGGAACGAGTTTTAAATTGTTAGTTCAACATGTTTTGCCACTTTCAGGGTACAAAATAGTTTACAATTCATTATAAATTAGAAAAAAATTACACTCAACAAATTCAAATACACCATTAATCAAAAATAATACAATTAATAGAAAAAAAGAATCACAAAATTAATAAACAAAAACACATAGCTATTCAATTATTTACATTCAAAATTTGACATTTAAAAACATGTAGTGTTAAATAAATAAATATTTATTATTTATTTATTTAACACTTAAATATTAAATTATTTATTATTTAAATATATATTTTTGAAAACTTCAAACACAAAGTACAGAGGCGGACTTAATGCCAATGGCATTTTCTACCAGTCAACCTTCAGGTGATGCAGAGACAAACAGTGGTAGGTGTAAAGAAGAAATAAAATAATTAATGATTAGTTTATACGATATGGATTTAGAATTTTATGGTTTATAATATCCCTTACAAATTATCAATTTCTTTAGATTTCTTTCAAGCGTCAGTCAGTTACAAATGTGATGAAGTAAACAACACAACACTCCGACTCCTGACCGTCCACGACACAAACCAAGATCAATTATAAATACGTTGTGAGCGAACACACGTGTTAATTGGCGAGTGCCGCCATTCATCCAGTAACAATGATAACAATTGAACAATCGTGTCCACTCGGCTTTCATTAATACTTGTGAGCCGGCCGGGAGGGAGGTGCGCTGATTGCATTTTATTCTCAGCTTGAAAATAAATCAACAATAATCCGTCAACATAATCGCGCCCCAACGATGCGAGTGCAGTAGAGCGGAGCTGAGCGGTGCGAGCTGAGCGGCGTCACGTATCATGTACTAATAACATAAACGAGTAAACTTGCTCGTGCTCACATATAACTTGTAATATTGGTGTTTATGAAATTCTCGGTGGATTCCACAAGTAGCCCAAGTTTCCACAAGTTTGGCTCTCGGCTATAATAATATGAACGCACCACGATACACGAAATATGTCTACTTTAAGACTGAATTGTGTTTCATAAAGTATCGAACCTGGTCACTGGTATTAATGCCACTAATATTTTGGGTTATTCTTTAAATGCGTACAGTACAGTATGTATACACTACGAACATAAGAAGCGATGGACTCAGTCGTAGTTTGCGGAGCGAAGCGAGTTGAGTGGCGCGGCGTGATGCGGGGGGAGTGAGGGAGTAGGGGAGGGTGCCTTTTTATTCGTCTGATCTGAACTGTTATCATCAGATTATTGTGATGTAATTTATTGACGAAAAAGAAGTTTGCATTCATTAAAAATCAGATTATTTTGTGAAGTATTCTATTAACTTGTAACTCACAGTATTATATCACGTTTGTAATCCACGGAAATCTACCGTTAACGTCTTGTGTTAAAGTTTAATTCAACCGCTCGCGCTGGTTGCTATCAACCGTTCATATACGCGTAAATGTTTGTTAACGCGAAGAATACGCGTCCAGTGCCTGCCGGGGTTGCGGGTTGTTCGAAAGAGATACCGCGGCCCCGGAACATAAAGGGCAATTATAGGAGGAACACGGGTGGGTTTTAGCTGAATAAAACCTGATTTACTGATATCAAAATCAAAAATCAAAAGTCATTTATTCAAATTAGGCTGATAATCAGCACTTTTTGAATGGCTGACACTTCACCCCACTCCGCCTAGAGCGGGGGAAGTTATATGATGATTTCCCATCCGCAAAAAAAAGCCTCGAGTGCGCCAGAAGCAGTTCAGCGATTGGTGGCAGTCGAGCAACATTCAAATAAAATATTCAGTAACAGAGAGTGAGGGCGCTGCCTTTAACGTTACGCGGAGTGTACGCGCCGCGTGAAATATACGCGCGCGTGTCGCCATTCATCACGCGGACACCGCGGGACGCCGCGGGAGGCCGCCACTGTCGTGCACGGTGCAGAAGAGCAACGGGAAAATACTACAAATTACTCAACTCATTCAAAATGCTTCTGATAAAAAAAAAATAGGAAATTGGTTTGATCATTACTGTATTGCCATTCAACGTGGCAATGCTACCGTCTTTTGGGCACATTTGCGGATGACAGCGATGCAGAGAATAGTTTGATGTCTAACTATTCACACTGGGCACATTGACAGAATTCATTCAAATTCTATCACCAATCAGAACTTCCAGACAGCGCGCGTCAAAACGTAGTTTTTTTCTAAAAGTCGTAATTATTTGTAATAATGACATTACAGTATGTAAAAATACCCCTGGCTGGTCCGTAAAGGTGTCGAGAGTAGATTCTATTTATGTTATCCTTAATGGATAATAAGTAAAAATATCCTGACAAAAATAAAATGAGGAAATGTACTTACATGACAACATATAGGTTCGTTGACAATCCAGTCACTTCTCGGATAGTGATAAACAATTAATAAAAAAAAGGATATGGTAGTCTTAGTATTAGTTAGTAGTAGATACAAATTATTACGCATTTTAAAACTCATTAAAATATTTATTTTCATGAAACATAAAATATTGAAAATCAAACACAGAAAAACAATAGTTATTTGTTATACAAGAGTGCAAAGTTGCTTTTTAACCGCGTGTTCAATTTTGATGACCGAGCAAGCGAAGGATTCTAAAATTGAATCACGAGCGCAGCGAGTGATTCAAAATTAGAATCCTGAGCGTTAGCGAGGGAATCAAAAGAGCACGAGGTGAAAAATCTTTGCACTCGAGTGCAACACGTAACTTTTCATTCCACCTCAGCGAGGAAATGACTAAATGCAATCACAAGATAGGTACACTTTTTTTTCAGTTTAGGTATTAATTACTACATTATGACGGGTAGGCATTACAGAATAATCTTTAAAATATAACAAAATAATATTTTTCACTTGTTTTCAAGTTTCTTGTTTTTAATTTATGGTTTAACAATGACGTGAAAAAATCCTGCGTAAAGAACCGCGTACAAAGCAAATTGAAAAAACACTAAGAAGGTTCCGAGTCTGAGTTTTTAACAAATTAAAAAAAAGTTGTATGATATATTCAGCACCATAGAGGTAGCAGTAAATCGGTTTAACGTTTTTTTTAATTCACAAACTTAGTGCACACGATGTTCTAAATTCAATTTACTTTATCCTCTAGAGAATAAAAACGGCTTTTCCACTCAGATATTGAAGATTAAAAATACTCTTTCCGAGATGGTGGGATGAAAAAGAGTTTATCTACCAAACGTTGAGTATTCCGTCACGTCTGAAACAAAACCAAATCAGCTGACCAGGGATGTCCTTAGAGGCTGTCATAATATTAAATTATCACGTAATGATAAGCTCATAATTTGCATCGGTGATAATGACTATGTCATCTACATCTTATCATCCCAACTTCGTCGACTCTCAATGTATTCAGTAATTATAATGAGATAGTCATGAGTCTTCTCATCAATCCACTTTTTTGGGATTATTTACATTACTAAATAAACAAACTACATATTCAACTACACATTCAACACAATTAGTTTTTTGGTAAAATATTAAACGCAATATTTGCAACGAACACGAAAACAACTAATAAAACCTCCTCAACATTTTAACTAATACAATATCGTCAATATCGTCGCACTGACACAAACCTCACACTGTAAAGGTCAGAATAACAAACAAACTATCCTAATCGTTTGAAGTCATCGTGTCATTTCAGTTTAAAAAATGTGTATTGCCCCACTGTTATAGCTAGATTGTATGACTTGGCTCATGGCAAGTGTCGTAGAGTCGCGCCAACTCGTCACGCGCCACACTAGTGCCACGCTCCTGCAAACGGGATACACATGCAGATTCCAACTTACCTGATCTACCTTCCTGGAAGTGATATTACAATTGTTGTTGTAATTTGGATAGATATTTTATTATTGTTTAGTTTCTAGGGTTTATTTAGTACATTTCTGCAAAAAAACAGTTCATTAAACTAGCGATAGATTGTCCATTACAGCATTACACCTCAACCTACGCAGTAGGTCAAACGTTTAGTTAAGTTGAGTTAACAACGACGGTGACAGTTATGGTCAGGGATTGGCGCCGTGCCCATCGGTAGCTGCTCTGGTACGTCAGGTATCACACAAATAGCAGCAACCACTCGCTGATAATGTTCGAGCTACGAGTGATTGTTTATATTGCGATCACGTTATTGGTTTCTTTTATTACTTAGTGCGTAACTGTTTGGCAAATATATAAAGAAACAACCAGCTTCCCGGCGGAGTGATCTCGAGAGTAACAGGTTGACATCGGAGGCACCTGAGAGACCAAACAGGCGCGGACATACTGACGGCGAGATCAAGGTACACAACAGTAGCCCCTGGTCACATAATTATAGTGATGCCAACAAATAGCAACATTATTATATGAACCGAAACAAATGCATTCATCGGAGAGACAGTCGCAAGCTATAAATCTGAGGGAGTGAAGTAACAATTTTCTTAAACGCTGCGTTCGTACCAGTTCGTGTGTCATCGGCTGCCATCGGGGCTCCGCCTGTCTGTCTGTCTTTGCGTCTGTGACATGCCACAAATAAAGTTCGATCAGAACGAGAACTATCGAGAAATGCAAGCAGTTTTATATTGATCTTTATTTGAAACTGTACCGGATGTCAGCTTCTATCTTTCTCTTTATTGTAGTAATATTAGGTTACTACTACTACACTGCATAGGTTTGCAGCCACCATGATACTCTTTGTAGATTGTTTGAATACTTTATTGGCTAACATTGATCATAAATATGTGAGCTTAATTTTTTTTTCGGAGTGCGAACGTAGATACGATATATTTTATTGTAAAAATTGCAATTAGAACTGCTTTGGAACAATAAAATCGTCCTGGCAGGGAAGCACGGGGGCGTGGGGGTGTGAGGGGGGCGGTGTGAGTGCGTGCCAAGTGCGTGCATCGTGTGAGTGAGTGCATTTGGCGACAAACAACAGTCTCATACCACACGCTGCGTTTTAACTGCGTTTCCTGTTCACTGTAGACGCAGTGCCATGTAAGACGCGGTAGCTTTTATAGAAGTAGGCACAAAATAAAAACAATAAGTTATTGCGAAAATAAAACCAAAGCTTAATAATAATATCCTCTATCTATACTATACGCTGCACATTCACACGCAACAGTCGTTGATTGTCACTCATATTCGCCGCTAGCTGCGTAGTGCGTAGTGCGTCATTATGCTAATCCATACATTTCCCTGACTGCACGTATCATTTCGTCGCCGTGTTAAATCTGCTTATTGCATAGTAATATATACATATATTCAACCTCAAAATTGCTTTACCACTATCAGCATGAAACCCCAATGTATTGAAAGAAAACAGCTTCCCGTAGACAAACACTTCACGTTTAAGATTTCAACTTTAAGTACGAGTTCGCATAATTATATCTTTAGTACAGTCCAGTACAACCTGGTGCAGCAACACTAGCGTTCTACATGAAGCAACCACTTGTGTAACCACCACAACCCAGTTGGTCCATTTATCTCATTGTCACACGTTAAGTTGTCCCAGTGGAACTGAACACATTCGGGAGGTTCACACACGACCGTTAACCCACAAACTAAGATAATGCATGGTAACGCTGATATCGTTAGGTGGCGACCCTGACGTCTCACGTCGAACGTGTGACCGCCCGCCGCCGTCTGACGTCTCCGTATTAGTTAACTGCAGCCCAACAATGTATTGAATATGTTATATTGGGAGATACATTCATCTCTTCGAGCGTTCGCTTATTTTCTCCGGCGGATGTGCTAGATACAGTTGACCTTCGTATGAGGTCGCTGCATCAACGTATTACCCAACTAATGAATAAACCACTTCGGTAATGTTATCTTGTTCTGTCTTGTAAATATTTTATACGTTCTTTTTTTATAAAACAACATAACATACTGCATGTAATTCACAAAAGGTTAGTTAGGCAGCTCATTCAGACTCCGTGGCTGCTACTGAGAACTACAACCCAGGACTGCATGCTCAGCAGTTGCGCATGCGACCACTACACTACACCATACACTACACCGGTGCGCGGCGAGGGGGGCACTACATTGACTCGAGTGTTGCATAAATAAGAGAACATTGGCCCGCATCTGTACGTCGATCAACAAGACGATGGCTTCCCCGAGCAGGCGGGCAATTTGTGGCGCCGAGCTGTGAGCTCGTCACCGGAGGAATAACAGTCCTTGCTTTGATATCACGTTGTTATTACAGAATATATTATGTGGAAGCATTCCCACGAGTCTCAGACATACCTTCACATACAGATTTATTATTATGCATAATTAGATACATTATTCATCTGAATCGCATAATTGATGAGATCGTGATTAGGTTATTCTTTTCAGAATTAAAAAGTTCACACAGATCACAGACTTGACCAGATTGATTTTTTAAATACGGAGCGGGCAACATCTTAAATAGAACACTCAGAAATAAGATGTAAGGTTCATGTGCAGGTAGCGAGCTGTACTGTAATCTCTGCCTACCCCCATGGGACACAGGCGTGACTCCACTAGGTAGAAAGTTGTTTTGGTGCGCCCAACTGTCCACTTCGTGGCACAGGAATGCGAGCGATCATGCGCTAATTCAAATTCCAATTAATGGTTGCGAACTAATTAAAGGGATTGAACTGCACTAGTCATTTTAATTAGTAGGTACCCATGCGATTACGCGAACGAGAATGATTTGAACGCAGTGGAATTTCTTCAGCTACGGAAAACTCACTCTCGAATGCTCGTCGTGATTAATTGTGGGCGGGAAGAGTTATTGAATGACTCCTCATGCAAAAAAGGTTCCGTATTTTTCCATTTGAGGTATGAAACAATAAAACTGGTTCGCAAGTGTACGTTACTTTTAGGTAAACTAACTAGACTAGCCACCCCCCCGGCTTCGCTTGGATGTTATGTAAATACTAATATCATACATATAAACCTTCCTCTTGAAACACTCTATCTAAATAATATTTTAAAGATTTAAGCATACATACGGACAGACAACGTAAAGCGCCTGTTTCGTTACTATGTTATGATACCACAAAGCAATGATAGGCTTCAAGTAGTGCAGCTGTGTCAACTGCTAGCTAGCTGCTGGTATGTTTATTAACAAGGCATAGGATAAACTATCAGTTTTCTTAAATATTCAATGTGATTCTTCCAATCAAATTGCCTGGCACGTTTTTTTTCATAATCAGATGAATAGTTAGCACACGCTACAAAACAACGACCGACAAATCAGATATCGTTAGAACCGTCTCTAGTGTTCAAAATTAATTACAAAAATGATTAATATAGGCTATGATACTCGTATGATACTAAAAAACTTCACTGGTATGTGTCAAAAACACCAAAATAGTATGAACTAATGTAAAATAACCGGCCAAGAGCGAGCCAGACTCGCGCACTGAGGGTTCCGTACAAAATTGTGACATAAACAGTGATTTCTTTCTACGGCGTGAACATAGACGGCTGATTTTTTTACAGCACAGATTTGAGTATATATATGGTATCATTTTAAACTTATTATTTTTATTATTTATTATTATTCGTATACGGAGTTGACAATAATTTCAAATTGATTTTGTACCATTAAACCAATAAATGGTTTGTATTGGTACTCACATTCGTTACTTAATTTCTAAAAACAAGATGACGTACTTTCAATGAATACAATTAACAAAATTTTGCGGTAATCACCCATTCACTAACAGAAATTGAAGGTACTCAGATAAAAAAACAACTTATTCTACGACTCAAAGCAGCAAAGACACATACAGGTGGTTTAATTTTATTATTTTTGGCTTCAAATGTTGTGTGTTTCTTGTTTTATTTTTGTTTAATTGCGTTGTTGTGTGTTCAACTCAATAGCTCCAGACAGACAGACAGACAACAAACTGATCCAATAAGGATTCTATTTTTTTTCTTTTGTGGTCCGGAACCCTACTAACATCTTGGCTAATTTACCTTACACATGACTGATGGAAAAATATCGAACGCTTTGTGCGCACAAAGCCAATGTGAACTGTAATTCTTGTCTGGAAATTGTTTAACTTTCTACATCCCAACCGTGTGTAAGGGTGCGTCCATATCTGGCGAATGTGCAGCTCGCGAGCCGTTTGCGACCTGCCCGCGAGCTGCGCGCGTGAATTTTTGTTCGTGCGCCGCTTCTGCGCCGCCCGCGCGCAGTTCGCGCGCGGGCGGCGCGCTAGTTATTTCGCTCAGTTCGTTTCTGATTACTGGGGGCTAAGTACGTGTTGTCATGGAGTGGACGGAGGAGAATTGTTTACGCTTAATTGAAACATATAAAAGATTTCCAGTATTATGGGATCCTAAAGATCAATATTACTATAGAAAAAAATCTAAAAAATGATGCGTGGAAAAAAATAGGTGCTATAATGGGAAGCGAGAACTGAGCGCGCGCAGATCGCGCGCCGCTCGCGCGCTCTATACGAGCCTTGTATGAGTTGCGCTAAAGAGGAGCACCAAACCATTGCAGTGACTGCACGCGCGCAGCTTGCGGGCAGCTCGCAATCGGCTCGCGTGCTGCACATTTGCGGCACATTCGCCAGATGTGGACGCACCCTTAGACTGTATGTCCTTTCTCCAATACCACCATCCGCGCGTCCACCACATATATGAACACTATATAATACCATTTGACTTTGACGTGTATTGTAAAAATATTAAACAAGCAATATTGTGTTGTACTTATAACACGTAAATTAAATGTTTAACATAATTATGAGACTCTAAGAAAGTGAGTAGAGTGCCACTATTATTAGTCAATTCACAAACCTATAAGGTATTAAGTAACATGCCGTACGAGCGCACTGTAACTGTTGGTGTCCCCATGAGCTGCTCCAACCGATCAGTACATACACGACGTGCTCCTCTGAGTGCAGTGTCACGTGTGTCGTGTGTCGTGTGTCGCGTCCGGTGTCGACACCGCCGACACTCCCGCTCAGGTCCGCTCTATTGGCGGCAAGCGATGTCACGCGTGTCGGACATCCGGGGTGCCGTCATACGAACACGACTGCGCTGCTGCCGGCATCCCGCATCGCTTTGTATTGCGACTGCGGGATGGGCATTTTGAGAGAGATTTGTTTTAAGTAGCCGTTCACGTGAGTTAAGAGTGACTTATCAGATAACAAAAATATACACAAGAGTTCGTTAACAGTCATAGACTAAAGACATTTCTAAAACTTTTAAAACACGGAACTGTAATTTTTTAAATATTCAAGTAAAACTGCAAAATGACTTACATTTTGGCGGACATGATATTCAAATAAAATCAAACGGGCCTGGCAGGCCCCTCTGCTTTGCTGACATCTCTTTGAGGCGCGCGTGGAACACGAACGCGCCGTCGACACGGCCTGTCGTCAATAGACGGAAATATAGTCTGCTTACGTTTAAAAGCTATGCAGTATTTTAATCTAAGCGTCGCTCGTTGTGTCCGGGGGCCGTTACGGTAAAGTAAAATTTATTTGCATAGATTGTAGGTACATAAAATAAGGTGACAATAATAGGTTGAGCCTTGTACAATCTACCTTATAGTAGGCATGCAAACATTAATAATTATTTGTTAATAATTATCCATCGCCTGAAAACACGTGTAAATTCAATCGCCTAAAAACACATGTAAATTCAATTATTTAGTGCGATGGCCAAGTTTCGATATATTTATATGAAACATTAAAGAATTTTAATATTGATATGCGTCACTATAAGATGCTGTTAATTATTACGTAACAACTTAATGCTTCGAGTACGGAGATTCCAGACGCAATTGATTTTCAATTGTTATGGACCACGATCGTGGTCTTAGAGACTGGACGTATTAAGACAGAAAGTCGCTTAAGTAGAGACTGAATAAATTAATAACCGACTTGGTATTACATGGATCTCACAACTTTTTAAAGCAGCACAACTGAGTTGCGAGACTTGGTTTTTTTGACAAGTATTGTTTTTGATGGGTACAATATAAGTGATGTCACTACGTCTTACAAAAATAATATTAAAAAAATGCCCACTTGCTTTCGAAAATTAATATTCTTATAGAGATATTAACTACATCACGTCTTTGAATTCTTGAGATAATAACTAATTGTAGCACATTCGAGATTAACAGCAGTAAGTTAAATCTAAAGGCGTATCAAGAAGTAGCTTTCTGCAGCGGATCTGAGAGGCGAACAACAGCCACAGGTGTCGGTCGAGCTTCCCAGCCATTACATCGTCACAATATAAACGCAAGGTGTCGCCCGCTCCCGTGCACTACCGCGTGCCAGCCACGTGTGCCTCACGAGCGTGCCGTACGAACGAACAGTGTGGATGTATGGCTTGCAACATGTGAGGAAGCTGAACAAGTCCCCGTGCGAGCTAATTAACTTAAACGAAGGAATGTCGCGACAACCGGGAGTGCAGAACGATTACTTTTCTTAATACTTTAGTCGGTATTTCACTTTGTTTGAGGGCTCCGTATTGAAGTTCATAACAGATTTTCTCTTGTTTATGTGTGTTAAATTAAATCCAAACTATTTGTAAATGTAGATTTCATTTCAAAAATATGTTTTGGGTACGTCAGGCTGCTACATTTAGGTCGTGAGCATAAAATCATATCAAAGGTTACAAACATGAAATAATATTCTGTCATACACACTACCGCAACGTTTTAAATTAAATAACACAATTACTAACGTATGTACGTCTAATAGGGGAGAATGGAAAGAAGAAAACGTGTTGCGCCGACCCCAATTACAATGGGAAAATGATGCTACTTCTGCGGGAGCATGTCGACTTTCTGCTGTTTTCTGAGGCATATAAATAATTCAAGTCAATACTCGAGGTTGCTAGTTAACCACATGTCATGAAATAAAAACACATTAAATGAATCAATTTTATAAATAAAACAATAAAATAAAATATAAAATTACATGACCAAGACTTGTTACATATCAGGAAGATAATTTTACAAAGAACATGAAAACCGTCTTAAGTGACACAACACAGCGACCAACAATTGTTATCGTGTAATTAGTTGATAATGGAATATTATATAGTAATAAGTAAACAGCATACACATATGCTGTTTACTTATGACATTGGAAACATTGAACAAAAATTAAATACTTGTTTTTCGATTTCGGCGGTCTCTCCAGTTCTGTGTCTATAACTCTTGCTGGAATGCGCATACCGATCTGCCCCAGCTTCCAGTACCTCGGGTCGCTTGTCCAAGGGCATGGCGAAGTAGACCGGGATAAAGTCACATTCAACGCAGGATGGAAGAAGTCGCAACGAGTCAAGTCAAGTAATGCTGGCTTGTCTAGAAGATAAATGAAAAACGATTGAATATAGCGAAGATAAGAATGTTGAGACGGATTTGTAAATAAAACAAAGAATGAGTAAATTAGAAGAACATTGAAAGTTGCTCCTGTTAAAGAAAAAATATAAGGAGTCGCTTTGTATGGAGATGTGATGAGGAGGGACGCACGCATGTGAGTAAAAGAGTGAGAGATATGAATGTTGATTGATGGAGAGGGAACAAAGGCAAAAAAAAAGAAATGAAATGTAAGAGAAAAGAGTAAATAATGCTCTGACGTCGGACAAGGGAAAATGGAAGAAGAAAACGTGTTGCGCCGACACCAAATAGATCAGCACAAAGACAGGAAGATGATCATAACAATATCCAAAGCTATTTACGGTCAATTGTAACATCAGCCAGGTGTGGGTGCTGGACAGGGAGACTATGGATGTAATGTGGTATAAGGAAGCCAAACAGTGACTAACATTTCCCTAGAACAATAATAGATATTCAAAATAGTGTTTTCAAAAGATTAAAAAAAATAACTACACAAAGTCAATTTTAATCAAAAAAATAATTTGCGCGTCGCAATGACGATTAAAACAAACGCTATTATTTAGAGTGCTCCTCTCCACCTACCTCATTATAACAAAAGGGCACCAAAAAACGTTCTTACTTAGCTAGTGCTCCTCCCCCTCCCCTCCCCAAACGTATTCAAAATATATAAACAACGGAGAAAAACTCCACAAACACAATTTAACTGTATCAACAACCAAGCTTAATGGATATTTCTTAAGACGCGTAGATATTCAATAATTTAAAACGATCATCCACCAAACAAGTACGGCCGTTATTCAGCAAATCAATGAAAGATACCAGAGCTCAACTTATAATAGACACTGGAAAAAGACCCTTGATAGTAAATAACACCAAAGAATTCACAGGTCAAGAAACACCGGTCACTTCCACCACCAGAACACATCGACCCTTCATATCAGCCTGTTTGGAAGGTCAAGTAGTTCAGCTTGTACTGGTACGCTACCGTTAGTCGATTGTTGACGGGCCAGCCCGTGATCCGGACATTAGAACCGTTTACGGCTACTTACCTCATAACGGCGGTATGTGATGAGTCCGTTTTACTGCCTCTATGAAGTTAGAAAGAGGAAAATGGGAATAAATCTCCTGCAGTTACAACCTGTGGTGGGAAGGTAGATCAAGGAAATTATAATAGGACGACAACATGAAGTATTATCCCTCGTGTTCGTCATAGACGGGCATTCGAAACGGGAATGCAGACACATGTTTGGCTGTTACATCAGAAACGATCGCATTATTAACGGTCGACTTATTTGCAAGAGATTCTACTATTTACTATGAAACAATTTCAGCAAGAATCACGTCACTACTGAACAGATTTTGATATGGTTTTGCTGAGCTTTTAAAAAGTATTTCGGAACTGGCGTTGATTTCTTGCGCCTTCTTACACCCACTTCATCAGCAGCGATCCTGCTAATGAAGATTAACATAATGTCAGCAAAAACCTAAGATAATTAACGAAAAAATGACACAATACTGATTGAGTGTAACTCGATAAACTAATCAGTAATCAGCTAACGAGCACAACTTGCGTGGCGGGGTGTACGGCGCCGCACCGCGTACAGTCGCCCGCGCAGATACTGTTTACCCGTTTGATTGCCATCCGTCGAACGCGTGCCTTTATCGTAATGAGCTGTTTATATGGACACCCGACCACTTCGCTCGAAATTCCCTAGACTGGCACACTCACACACTTTACATTACGGGTTTATTTCAATGGCAGTGAAGATAGATCACCGTTTCAGCGCGCAATGGTTGTTGAGGTAGTCAATAGTGTTGTACCGCAAAGGTGAATGTAAAGTTTCGTATTAAAAGTCCCGGAATGAGACTTGCTTATGTTCGGTCACGTTTAAGGCATAAAAATCCCGCGCTGTTTGCAATGAAGCCCAGAGGATACGATCTATGCGAATAATGTATTATAAACAAATAAAAAGCGAGTGTTTTTCTGTTTATGCGCAATTTTATGGTGACTGTGGCTGTGCGATCTATCGCAGCACGTAAAGCGAATGTTCGTGGAGAGGGAGCGAGACCGCGCGACTTGTTTATAGCTCGCACTGCTCGACAGTGTTGTGTTCACGACCGTGTTGTAGGGAGGAAATGGTCAGAATTCTATTCGGCAACCGCTAAACGAACCTTAAAATAAATATTGCTATCTTTTGCTAGCAACTTGGAAATTCGTAACATGAAATTCGTACATATCTTCGTTCTATGTAACTGACGAAGTTTTGTTTAGGGAAAACACTTTGTTTTTTTCGCATATTGTGCGTCAGGATACTAATGCAATCAAACAAGACTTGTTAGTCAAGGCAAATAATCAAGCTCCACATACATCCAGGAAACCATTCTATGTGACAAGCGTGAAGATTACAACCACTTTATAATAACAGACATTATGAAGTGGGCAGCCCTCCACAATGGACATTACCGACGCATATCGAGATCTATTTTGCATAACAACACTTACACAAAGCACCACTGTGCGCTGCTGTTTTGTCCGCACATATTTACAGTGATATTGCCAAAAAGTTCAGCGCATTGTTCTGTCTACGGCACAGTGGGTACACTGCACAGTGGTGCAACCCGCACTATTTTCGCGTATCTGTAGATTTTGTCCTCTGTGCACAAAATTAAATAAAGGATAGAGAGACAACAACTTTAATTCCATTCAAGTCACAAAGTTTTTTCCGCATTTTATGTGATTGGTAAGTAATATTAATAGAAAATAAAATTAACACAATAGATTAGTGAGTTACTTCATAGCGATTTATAATTTGTAAGTTCATCAACATTATAATAGGCTTTTTCTGTCAGCAAGTAACTCCTGTACGTTTGAAATTCGGAAAGTGAATTAGAACATTACATAATACATACAAACTGACTGTACTTATGTACTACATACCAAACAGTTAACATTAAACCTTTGAGCACATCAAGTACTTGGCTCTGTAGCTTGGACCCTGGTCTCGAAACCGGTGGGTAGTTTTATAAATGTTTTATTTATTTTTTAATATGAAAAAAGTAAAAATCCCATCAAAACAATACTTGTCAAAAAAAACCAAGTCTCGCAACTCAGCTGTGCTGCTTTAAAAAGTTGTGAGATCCATGTAATACCAAGTCGGTTATTAATTTATTCAGTCTCTACTTAAGCGACTTTCTGTCTTAATACGTCCAGCCTGTAAGACCACGATCGTGGTCCATAACAATTGAAAATCAATTGCGTCTGGAATCTCCGTACTCGAAGCATTAAGTTGTTACGTAATAATTAACAGCATCTTATAGTGACGCATATCAATATTAAAATTCTTTAATGTTTCATATAAATATATCGAAACTTGGCCATCGCACTAAATAATTGAATTTACATGTGTTTTCAGGCGATTGAATTTATACGTGTTTTCAGGCGATGACCAAGTCACAATATATTTATATGAAACATTAAAGAATTTTAATATTGATATGCGTCACTATAAGATGCTGTTAATTATTACGTAACAACTTAATGCTTCGAGTACGGAGATTCCAGACGCAATTGATTTTCAATTGTTATGGACCACGATCGTGGTCTTACAGGCTGGACGTATTAAGACAGAAAGTCGCTTAAGTAGAGACTGAATAAATTAATAACCGACTTGGTATTACATGGATCTCACAACTTTTTAAAGCAGCACAGCTGAGTTGCGAGACTTGGTTTTTTTTGACAAGTATTGTTTTGATGGGATCTCATTTCTTTTTGTATTTTGTAGACAGTTCTACTTTTTTCCTTTTCGGTACCTTCTACTTATTGGAGTTTACTCCTTCAGAATCGATTTTCATATATAAGGCGCCCGGTATGAGAAAAATCCGAGGGGTAAAACCTGCTAATGTAACGAAAATGTGTCACGATTTTGGTGCGCACAATACGGTCAGTAATTTCAATCCCGGCTCTAATGATCTAGTAGCGTGTTTGGTAAAGAAACGGATAGTCAAACAACATTATGCTGGATCAAACCCAAGGTCTTGTTTTTCTTTTTGCGATTTCTTTTCATTGGAAGTACTTTTTAAATATTATATTTATTTTTTTATTTTTTTATTCATTGTCAAGTTGATAAAAAAATGTTTCTTTTTGCGACTTCTTTTCATTGGAAGTACTTTTAAATATTTTATTTAGATTGTTTTTATTTATAACTAGCGTTTGCCCGCGGCTTCGCTCGCGTTTAATTCGGGGTAACACAGTTCCCCTTTCCCGATTTGCAGGTACTTGCTACTTGTAGTTTTTGCCATAGCGCCTTTCCATTACTTTCCTCTTTGTCCCTCATTTCTCACTTAGCCTATGTCCGTCTCCAGAGTCCCAACTATCTCTGTACCAAAATTCAAAATCAAAATCGGTTTAGTCATGTAGGCGTGAAGACGTTACAAACAAACAAACCAATTCACTTTCGCTTTTACAATAGTACTAAGGATTTGTTTCCCTTTTTGCGGCTCTTTATCAGATTGTATGCATAACTAAAATTTCTTAATAAAGATTAAAATCATCTTTACAACCCTTGTGTGATCATATAATCCCGAGTTTTTATTATGATAGTCATTTTATGAGATTAAATGAACTTTTTGGGGTTTTTATTAACGATTGTAATTATTATAACACCGTGACGCTTAATACGGTCGCGATTTATATTTAATTCAACACACAACCTGACACTGACTTTCAAATTGCAGTTATCGTAATTCGCCCGGTATAAGAAAAATCCGAGGGGTAAAACCTGTTAAAGTAACGAAAATGTGTCACGATTTTGGTGCGCACCTTTAGTGCGCAACTTTCTAATTTGGCTGTGAGTGTATTAAGACGTACATGTGGTATGCTGTATAGGCGACTATACCTATATACTATGTTATTGGGCTTGTTTTTTAAAGTTATACTTCTTTTGGCGCGATGGAGAAAAATGATGAGAGTGAATTTAGCCAGCGACATCGTGAAGTTAGTTCTAGGTGGCATGAAAATCGATAACTATGTTCAAGTTGTATATTCTAGTATTTTTATATTTAGAACACGTCATCATCTGCCTAGCCTTTTCCCAACTATGTTGGGGTCGGCTTCCAGTCTAACCGGATGCAGCTGAATATCAGTATTTTACTTGGAGCGACTATTTAGAACACGTGTTTCATAATAAATAAATATTATTTTGGTGTTCTTATTAAATTAATTTCACATTCCAAGCAACCCTTGCGGAGGTTTGGAAATGGATGGGTAACCACAGGGGTCCAGGTTAAGCAACCTTTGCCAAGGTTTGGATATGGATGGGTTACCACACGGGGACAGGTTAAGCAACCCTTGCCGAGATTTGGAAATGGATGGGTAACCACACGGGTACAGGTTAAGCAACCCTTGCCGAGGTTTGGAAATGGATGGGTTACCACACGGGGACAGGTTAAGCAACCCTTGCCGAGGTTTGGAAATGGATGGGTTACCACACGGGGACAGGTTAAGCAACCCTTGCCGAGGTTTGGAAATGGATGAGTTACCACACGGGGACAGGTTAAGCAACCCTTGCCGAGGTTTGGAAATGGATGGGTTACCACAGGGGGTCAGTAATAGAGTTTTTATTCAAAGTACCTTCGATCCTCGAATTCATAAACGATGATGAACACGAAAACGATGTCCTTTTGGTAAGTCCACAATGAAACAAAATAATGATGTTTTCAATGACATATTTAGTTCCTATCACAATCTGTTCGTTTCTGCATACTACTTTTACAAAATAATGTCGATGTTTCACATCTGCCAGGCGTCCCGCGACGGCTCACATTCTTTTGATTATTTTTTATATTTATCGTTAATCACTACAGCATTTTAGTTATTTTTTTTTCTATACGCCAAAGAAGTATAACTTCTAGCGCGTGTACATAAGTACACACACCCCTTTTTCATTAATTTGTGAATTTACCCTTTCATATGATATTAATCTTTTTTCGGTTGAATAAACTGTTTTTGCGTATGGTTAGATACTCGTACTTAAGGAGTAAACTCCAGTCGTGCGTCGGAGCTGACACACACACTTTTTTGTATATATGTATATCTACCAGCAACGAATTTTCTTAAAGCCCTCTCTCTGACTTAGGAACTTTTCTTATTTTTGTAGGTAGCCTTCCGTTTTCTCTTTTCCGTTACTACTTCTTGAGCTTCAGCTACAGTTTTTCTAAGAGCCCACTCTCTGTCTATGCGTTTTTCTGGGAGGCTTTGATGTTACAATATTTGACAAATCTGGACGGTAAATGCTTCTTAGTCTGTTGTATTCACAAATTGAGGATTCCTCCGCTTTAACACCGCCTGTAAACCGCCCAGACTTGTAACTCTCGAAAGTGCCATGTAAGCTTGACCGGATGTGAATACTGTAGAACCGATATCTATCAGTGCGTTTCTTCTATTGCCCTTTACGTTCCGTGGCCGCGGTATCTCTTTCGAACAACCCGCAACCCAAAGTCAAGGACTAAGTCTACATAATGCACTGATGGATGCCGGGGTTGCGGGTTAGCCGGGGTTGTGGGTTGTTCGAAAGAGATACCGCGGCCTCGGAACGTAAAAGGCAATAGAAGAAACATGGGTAGGTTTTAGTCAGTACAAGTTTGACATGCCCCCCCGCTCCACCCAGAGCGGGGGAAGTCATTGGATGATTTCCCACCCGAAAAAAAAAAGTCCTTGACTTTTATGTATAGTTAAAGTATAGGCTATACATATGGGAAACTGTTCGCAATGAACATAAGCGCTATTAATAATTTCAAATTTAGTTTTAACCGGACAAAGTTCGTAAACATGTTCGTTATTAAATGTAAAGTACGAATACGCACGTAGGTTCGTTTTTTGCATTAAATAATTTAATTTACACGTGTTGTCATGACGGGAATACCCATTTTTTGCTCGATTTGGCAGGGGCACTACCATGCGCCTATATTTATATGCGACTAGCTTAAACCCGTAAAACATCGTTACGAATAAAGCCAATATTGAAAAATTTTACTGAAAATTTGGCTGTATGGACTTAATTTTCTTTGCGGTCTTTCTAGTCCAGATTTTTTAGTTTTTCCTTGATTCATACACCAAACACTACTTATATTCCAAATTTCAAGCTTCTAGGTCTGCTAGAAGTGCCTTAGCATTTTGATGATCGGTGAGTCAGTGAGTGACAAAATTAAGAAATTTGACCCGTTATAATTCTTAAAATACTGGTTCAAATTGAATGAAATTTGAAATATACCGTGTCTTTACAATGCTTGCAAGGTTACTGAAATTTCAGTCTTCTAGTTTTATCCACAACGAAGTTACAGGGGGTCGAAAATGGTCTGAGTTGCTTCGAGAAAAGGATGGTACGGCCGTGACGCTTTTTGCTCGACTTGGTGGGGGCACTGCCGTGCCCCCAGATAAAATAAAAAATCATTTACATTAACAAAAAACAAAACCTTTGAAAACCTAGCCACGACTACAAAGTCCATTCTGCATCTCTCTTTAACACAATATAAAACAAGCAATTACCTCTCTGTCTAGCGAGGGCGGGTAAAGTTGTGAGTTGTTAAAAAAGAATGCAAACTCTGTGGTCCGCACTTTGTGGCATGAATCGGGCATCGCGGGCGCTGCGATGAATCTCAATGTGTTGGCTCTTTCCGCAGTACTTGTGTACTCGCGAGTACGCGTGCACTGAAAGTTTTTACACAAGTTGGTCGGCGGCGACGCCGCTCATTGCTCCACTGACAGTTTTATAATTCAATCATGTTTAAAGTTGTGCAGTAGACAAGGCAGCGCTTTGTTCTCTACACACGTACTTTAACGAATAAGATAGATGGTGTATACTTGCTACGTTTACTTGAATGATGCATTGCTGAGAAGTGGGTGACTAGGTGGCTCATTGTGACCAGTACATTAAGAAGAAGACATTCATTAAAAATTGGAATAACGTGAAGAGAATCATGACGTAAATAATAATTTTGACGTTGTTGCATCCATTTTACAGACAACGTATGGCTCTTTCATCAAACGCCATGCCTTGTTCAATTTGGAAGGGCGAGGGTGTCAGTGAGGTAACTTCACATTACCTTCTTTGTCAGCAATATCCTTTAGTCCTGTTGGGATGCGTGTGTTAGCAATAGCAGCAATAACCTATCAGTTTCGGCCACTATTGGTGATATAAAAAGCACAACAAAACATATACCATAAATATTTTGCATACCGTTTATTAGTATTTAATTAAAAAGAATTATTTGCGTGCTTCATAGTAAGCTCTTATCTATTTCAAAATATATAATTAATGTTGATAATAAATCTAAGGACGGATAATAATCAATGGCAAGAGGTAATGTATCGCAGATGATATTCAACCGATCGCTAACAGTGACGTGACAGGCCGCCGCCGCGATACACAATGTCATTAATGTTATGTGTCTTGTTATTGCATCCCGGCCGTACATTATAATGAGTTGTTAATTAATAATGCGTTACTTCGCTTGTACAAATGCGCGCAATAAATAGTTTAGTGGGAGGCGCTGCCCTCCGCAAACGACCTCACAGTACAGTCAAGGTCACACATATTATTATGTTTACATTACGCTGATTCCAAAAGCTAGTTTCTTGAAAACTGTCGTTTGAAATATTATAATGTGATGCGGTTCAACAAAACCTGCCGAATCATATTGTTACGTTTTCCAGTGCGATGATGTTACGTGTAAAACTCGTCGTCAAGCTAAGCATTAGAGAACAACTTTTCAAACATACAAAGCAATCGATTTCTGGAAATAAAGTTTTTTTTTTTCACATTTTGTGTAAAGCAGTTTTAATTATGTAAAAAGTATTTTTCAAATGAGATTTTTTAGTTGCGTTAGGATGGTAACTCAAACACATTCTCTTCGAGTATTATTTATGGTAGATAATTCATAAGCTACCCAAGCAATGCTAATACAATTATTCACGGGACTATTCTGCGAGCTTCTTCTAACAAATAAAAAATACGTGAATCGAAACAATGAGCTGTGAAGTCACAAACATTTAAAAATACAACCGAATTGAGAACATACTCCTTATTTTGAAGTCGATTAAAAATAGTTAAATATCGACGGGTGCAAAGTAAAAAAAGTCAACTGCAATTTTGAGATTTTTGGTTTTTTGCAAAAACTAACTTAAAATATCATGTTCTACAACATAGCAAAAACAAAAATACAAATATCACCTTATTTTTGGTACTTTTGTCACGTTAAAGAAGACAACTACACTTGTTTTGTGAAATTGCGCGATGTAGATGCGAATAACTACCGCTGGCCGTTTGTACGCGGGACGCGCGGGGGGCCAGCGGTCAGTCATACCGACGCATAAACGGCTATCTGCCATATAGCTTTTTCAACGTTGAGATTGTGATGTAGATGTCTCAATTTACTTTTGTAAATTTGTATTGTTTGTTGTTTATGAGTACCTACCTACGTTAATTCTTACTGTTAGCTATATTAATTGACTAATAATTAAATTGTATTTTCTTACTGTTATTTTTTACTATTGTTTCATGTTCGGAAAGTCCGAAACGATCTTTTAAAGAAGATGAAAGTTTACAGAACATAAGCGATGGATTTTTCGAGAAAAATGGTGTGTTGGCCGAAGAATTAGCTATTGAACATCTTATAGGAGACCTTGATGTGTCAGTGATGGAGACAAACGAGTATCAGTTAACTCTGCAAGATAAGTCCCCATGTTCTGTGTACCTACTCTAGGACGGTCACACCAGTTCACTCTCAATCTGAAATACAACTTAATTCTGAAAATGTTGATGTTGATAATAGAGATTCTCCGAGCAAATTAGATACACCGACGCCCTCAGAATACAATTCTTTTACTTCAAGTCCGCCGCGTCCATTATCAGACTTAGATCCAAATATCTGTTTAATAAACTCAGACAGGCCTTCATTTTTTTTTCAAACGAAGTTTATCTCTTGAATTCTCAACCAAAGATCCTGCAATTAGGGCACGCCACAATAGTGGCGGTAAGTCCCCTCTTTGAGGAGTGGCTGGAGAGGCGTCATTGCGTCCTCATGGAGGAAACGCAAGGGTGTCACCATTGTGACGATCGCCCGGAGGACACGGTGGAGCACACAGTGGCGATCTGCCCAGCTTGGGCGGAGCACCGCCGTCCCCAATCATTGAGGCGATCGGCGCGACGGCGGCGATCTCTCGCGTCCGGCCCTGGTGCAGGCTATGGTCCGGAGCGAGAGGGAATGGGAAGCGGTCACTTCCTTCTGCGAAGCAGTAATGCTAGCAAAGGAGGAGGCCAGGCGTTTGAGGGAGAGAACATCAGGCAAACCCAGCCGCCGCGGGAGACGTCCAGGGCGCCGGGCGCCGCGAGACGACTCCCGGCCACCGTAGATGCGGGTCTGTGGACGGCTGAGCAATGGGTAGCTCACCTGTCCGTCAGTCTATTGACGACAGGCCGTCTCGACGTCGCGTTCGTGTTTCACGCGCGCCTCAAAGAGAGTCAGCAAAGCAGAGGGGCTTGCCAGAGCCTCCGCCTGCCGGGGTTGCGGGTTGTTCAAAAGAGATACCGCGGCCTCGGAACGTAAAGGGCAATAAAAGGAACATGGGTGGGTTTTAGTCCGTACAAGTCTGACACGCCCCCCCGCTCCGCCCAGAGCGGGGGAAGTCAATGGATGATTTCCTACCCGAAAAAAAAAAAAGATCCTGCAATTACTTACCTCTTAATTATCAGTAAGATTTTTATAGATTTTATTTTTATTTCCAAAAATGTATGAGAAGTTAAATTTTTTACGTTAATAAATGAATGATTCCTAAGTAAATATTTCATTTAACCTCCTTCTAAATCGTGTAACTTGCACTGAATCGACGACGTAGAAAAAGACATCTGCGCAGTTATGTTCTGAACTTGGTGTATTTAAGATGTAAAATGGTCATTAACTAATTTTAATAATAGAAAAAGTTACACTTTTCATTATTTACTAAAATATACGAACCATACTTAACTAAATCTAAATTTTTGAATTCCCGCGTAGAAACGACCAAGTGGTAGTTAACACAGTTGTCATATTTTTAAGCGCAATGTAGATGCAGACAACTACAATATCTCGTAAATTAAACATAATTAGAAGAAATGAAATATACATGTTGATATATTATTAAATAACGAAGCAATAATGAAAATTTCAATAAATTTGGTTTAAAATTGACAAAATGGGAGCATTTTTTTCTATTATGCGCTCTCCTGAAAAGTAGCTGTTTTGTAGATGACTCTTTTTACTTTGCACCCGTCGATATAATGAATTGTTTGCCCTTGACTGTACGAACGCTAGTTTAGTACACAAGTTGCTTTAATAGCACTTAATTAGTTAAGTGTTTTCACCTTGTATAGTATTAGTTGTAATGGTCTTACCTCACTCCATAGTATTGTCTTGAAGAGTATTCTGTTGTTAACTTCTTCTTGCAATGGAAGCAGTTTCTCACACTCGAGTTAGCAAACATAGTGGGTTATTCATAAAGTATACAAAAATAAATATATTTTTATGTTTATCTATGAGTAGTTTGAATGCTCATTTTTTAAAATAGTGATAAATGAGGGAGATAGAGGGAAAGAAGGGAAACTTAGCTTTTCTATTACAATCAATAAGGCCTTTAATATAAAGGGCAGTAGAAGGAACATGGGTGGGTTTTAGTCAGTACAAGTCTGACACTCCCCGACTTATGATTTCCCAACCGCAAGAAGGGCTAAAATTGTTCAAGCCAAGGTTTGGTTGAACCGGAACTCAGCTCCATACAAATTGCTGAAGAATCCAATGTGCCTAATGTCCGCAGCCGGTCCTCAACTGGTCAGTACCAGTCTTTACGACACAACAGATAGAAACAACTTCAAGAAGGAAACTATGTTTTGTATGATATCGCAGTAGTGGTACTAGGGTGACATGAGCATGTGGCAGCGCCCCGTGCACCGGTTGCACGCGGGCTCAGCGCTCGCAATAAATACGTGTCGCGGGTAATGCGCGCGGTGCCGCCGGCTGATGTATCGCGCGGTTGTAGCTACACCACACCGGAATATTGCACTTTTTATTATTGCTAATGTACCGCAATAATTGATAGGAGATTTACATGGCTGTGTATAATAAAAAATAATGGCTTTTAACAGTACCAAATAGCTTGATATTTTCTAAACTAATGGTTAGTTCGAGTGTTATGGGAGATTCGTATGTGTTACGTTAGATTCTGTATTAAAACATCAAATATGTTCATTTTACTTGAGTTATTTGAATCTTAAATTTATTATATTATATTTAAAAAAAGTAGTAATGTTGCATTTTTACTAAAAACAAATTGAACTGAATCCCCCTTTTTGTACTAAATCCATATTTAACACAACACTGTCAATCTCCGTCCAAAGCTCTCCGTGTAACTCATAACAATAGTAGTAAGTTTGTCAGAATAAACAATTCGATCATTTCCCGCCGTCGACAGAGTTCGGCAATAGAGACATGTAACGACCCTCAGAGGACCTGCTAGGCCGGACAATATGCTATTCTTAGATAAAATATCTCAAGTGATAGCTAGCTAGGACAAATTAGCCGTAAATGCTAGAAATAATTGGTGGTCGAGGATAACGGCTAACGATCGTTTTTACCCGGCGTCGTCCGCTGGCCTCAGATACTCGCCGGATAAGTTTTTACGTGAAGGTCGCGCGCCGTGCGGTGCTCGATGTGAATCATCTTTTTTCTAATGAGATAATGGTACGTCTGCGGCGAACAGACAGATGGCAGCCATTTACTAAGCTCTAAACGTAACACACCTGTCATTTTGTAGCGACAGGCAGACATATATGGGAAATATAATAAGGGACGTGCTCATGGCTCTCCCAAACTTCACTTGACGACACGGTTGGCGCAGTGGCTAAGCGATCGACTGCCGCGGTGCTTATCGCGGGTTCGATTGCCGCAATAAATATTGGTACGGTCTACAGATAGTTGTTTCGGGTCTGGCTGTCTGTGAGTTTAAATGTTTGTAAACGCATCCACAATACAGGAGAAATACGCAGTGCGGGTTTTTTTATTTTTTTAAATCAGTTATATGTAAAAAAAAACTTAATGTTAAAGCTACTACAGAGAAATTTAAGATGGGAACACTGAATAATACTTTCAGAATACAACGTGCTTACTGATTTTTTTACCTAACAGTCAGTATTTCTTTGCTTTCTATTTAATTTGTTGTTGTAAATTTTAAAATCTCGAGATAAGGCGACATCGTACTGTACGCAGTTATACTCGCGTAATACTCAAGTGTTCGTTGAAAGCTCGCGACGTCTTGTGATTCAATAATTCAGGAGCTCTCACGTTCAAATAAATTTGATTACGCTTATCCTGTTTTAATCCGTGCCGACGTTTGTGTCGGGTGTCGCGGGGTGCGTTTAATTTTGCAGTAACTCTGTTCTTCGCTCCGCTCGCTCTCTGCTCTCGGTACAAACTCTCTAAAATTCCATAACATTATGTAAACGCATCTGCATACACGCCGCGGGAACTTTATTAAACGAAATAATGTAGTGAATACGTTGCCTGACTCACTCCGGAATAATGAGCAATCTCGTAGCGCTACGCCGTAGCTCCGTAGCGCTACGCCGTAGCGGGTGTCGTCAGTAGCCGCTGGGACCGCGCGTCGAGCGCACGCTACGAGCTACGCGTGACGATGCCCGCACATAAGCTCGCGCTGTGTTAAACCGACAGTTTCATATTAATTAAGTTTTTGCCAAATTATTGCCATAAGTTAGTGAGTAATAATTTTAACTGATTGTGATCCCTGAATACCTCTATAGTTTGACAATAGTCGTGTAGTTTAATGTCCAGTTGTTTGTTGCAAGTAGTTACTGTTCTGTAAGTGTTTCAAATGATCAAGATGAAAAGGATTTGTCACCTTATCTTCAGGCTGCTGTTCCTGCTTGACGGTACGTGTTAATAACGTTACATTGTAGATTTTATTTTATTTTTGAGTGTAACCAAACCATGACCACTTGATGTGACATGACGTGACGTCGGCTCATTAATTAAGAAAACGTTTGTCGGGTTTTTGATAAATTATTTATTTAAATACGTAATTAGATGAGCCACAGGAACCGGTTACCTTGTCAACAAATTTGTAGCACGATAATTATGTTAAAACTGTTAACTTACACTAATTACTTCACAACGTTTTATAATTAAAACGAACACGAGCGCAACGAGTTCTTTATGGAAATTGTGACCAAAATTGTGGCGATGTTTAAGCTGAAGGATTTTAATTTCATTATCTCTCAAAAAGTTTTTACTGTTTTTTTTGGTTTAAAATGCTTAATGCATATAGATATCTTAAAAATATACCTTCCAGCGTGATACAGCTTTTGAAAGGTGTCCAAAAAAGATTCACTTAGCAATTTGTTTAACATTTTCACATTAAAATCTTGAGGCAACAATGGACAAAAAAAATAAAATAGAAGTCAACAAATCATTTATAACTCTGTCAGGTTAGTTTTTGTATCGAGTTGTCCCTCACCGAAGCAGAACTGTAAACACAGTTTTAATGAAACTGTTGCTATTCCACTGTTCACGATAATATTCTGTTGTATTGTGATTGAATTGCAACAAAGCAAACAAACCAACCTTATTAAGTAAAACAATAAAGAAATGAGCAGATGTGTGAACGAAGTACATCATAATATGTAAGGATCATACGTGGTAGGAGGCATCCCGCGGTGTCTGCCAGCTGCCGTGGGATAACTGGGATAAGTTCGTGACAATTGTGAAATAGCCAGAATAGTGTCGTACAGTGTCGGGCAGAGCTAGTTGACATCAAAACGAAACTTGTTTCGTGTTCACTGCGTTGCAGCGAGGTTCGAGGTTCGCTGTAACTGTGTTTTAATTCAAAGTGTTCATTAATTCACTTCTTGAACGTTGCGTTGTCTCAGTCAACAGACTAATTAACTTATAATTAACTTTGTCTCTGTTCTTCAATTAGCATTGTGTTTGTAAGAAGTGATTCGTACTTAAGGGTGGGTTGTCTGTTATTGTGTGAAATGGTTCGTCTCTTGTCATTAACATACAGCCACAGTTAGCTGTTGGTTCAACGCGCTGTGTCTGTATCTGTTGTGATAGTTCACTAATAACTGATATTACTAACTATCGCAACACTATCGATGCTCTATTTCTATTTAAATAGACAGTTGGTTGGAGTCGCGTGCTCGAACGCCATTAGTTGTGTACTTTACAATTGATGCGTGTGGTTTCTATACGTGTATGAAGTATAAAATTGATTGATAAATAATTACAAATAATAACGACCACCACTTAACCAGTATAGCGGCTTAAGTTGAACCGAAACACACATCGTAAATGTTATAAATGTACAACGTATTGTAACTGTTGGTGTGCGTGTCATGTTAGTGCGGAGCTAGACTTCAGCCCGTTGATTGGTCGCAACGCTGGTGTTGACCAAGGGTCGCTGGTTACATCTAATTTTTGTCACCGTCTTGAACGAGAACCACCGTCTCGTATTGACCTACATAATGTTGATGTGTTTAACATATATGTAAAACATATTAATTTAGGCCATTGATTGTATTACAAACAAATTGCGACGGTATTCATATTTTAGATATATTCCAGAGAACTTCCCAAAAAAGCCTCGATTATTGATACGACCATACAGTAAATAAAACTTACATCGACGTAATTCTTCCCAAGTTGGTAAAAGTATCACAACGACGCAAGTCAGTGAGTGAAGTGTTCCCTCACACACACTCACTTCACTCACAGTCGCTCTGCGAGAGATACCGCGAGATTATCATCTCATACATATGGAGACATGCTGCTGTACACATGAGCTGAGTTACAGCCATCTGTGGGATGCTGGGTTGATTCTTATGTAACTACCCAATGTTTGGGATACTGAATAGCTTTGATTTCACACGTTAACTTGTCAAAGGCGTTTATATGAAACGGATAAGCGACGGCCGTCCACTTGTAACGTGGGGATTATCGGTGTCGAGTAGCGCGACATGTTGCGCGTGTCGCGGACGCGCCAACTATTCGCTTTGATACAGGCTTACGATATTAGTGTTGTAGCGACAGATCTGCCGGCTCAACGACACTTATGTCAATACTGACGGCATTAACACTCTTTCTACAGATCCCGGATATTATCCAATAAGGCTGTTTATTTCATTATGAATGTTCGTTTTGTTGGATAGAAATTTTTCCAAAATCTAGTCATTACATTTACGTGTTTTATAATTGGCTAGCCTTTGTTTACAATTTCGTCCGCACGAAGTTTATTATTTTAACATGACAGTTATATGCAATTGTACTCTGAAATGGATTTCCATCAGAAAGAAAAGAGAAGAAATGCATAAACTAAAAATGTACATATTTGACACCCATTATGAACACTATTGAAATTTTAATATTTTCGTTACAAGTAAATGTCAAAAGTTAAATCGGGAATCAATAAAGCCGATAAAAAGAAAGCTGTCAGTTGATTTCAATGAACGGTTCCATTCGAAGGCGCTTCACTTGACTTGGCGAGTTTCAATATTCCCTTGATATTATAATTTTATCAGAAATGAGAACGATTCAATGAACTCCGCAGCTAAACGTAAATTTAGTTTTTATGTTTTATAACAGCTGTAAAATATGGTTGCAGGAATATAATCGATTGTTATTGTGTTCGCATGTTGCACTTGTCGCAAACGTGTGGTGGCCGTCATATTGTTTTTACAGTAGTTTATTAATGTATGCATAAATAATTAAATACGAAGTACCTTTTAATGTATCGTATGAATGATCGCGTTGTTCTCCTAAAATACACCATATTTTTTGAAAATCCATTCCGATAAATTTATGTATATTAAATTTCTCACTATTCAATTTTACGACAGTTTCAATGATTACATTCGTCTTACATTAACTATCATCATTGCTAAAACAAGCTTGAATTAATGCCGTATACGGCGACATGCATACCTATCGATACGTAATTATAATAAAGTTAGTACTAATTAACGGTCGGCAAATTAATCAAATGTTATCACTGTAATATCGGCACTCAAGCGATACATGTACATGCGCTTATATTAATTCATTATACATAACGTAATCAGCTTTTGGAGGTAAGTACCTAATGGCAGACTGTCATCATGGATATTCCCATGAAATCTTGTGTTAAACTAGAATACTCGAAGATATTTGTATAAGCATTATTAACATTTTTAGAGCCATTTCAAATGAGTCGCTGAGTATTATAGCCATGTAATAAATTGGGCTTATAATAAACAAAATTACAATATCAATGTGTTACAATAAACGATTCCCGTAATAATTCAACAAAACGTAAATCACCTGCCAATTAAACATTATTTATGATACGATGTCTGTTTACACAAGATACATTAATTAATAGGTTGGAACGTGAGTTATAACATCAGTCGTTTTGTCGTTTATTTGAAAGTTATTAATTCTGTCCCAAAACGCGTGATATCAAATTAATCGCGCACAATTAACGCCTTGAATTAGCATAAGTCCCATAGTCCCACGGACGTAAGTGTCAGTCCCATGCCCCCCCCCCCACCCCGCAACACTTCCGTCGCCCGGCATCGTGGGCGCCATAAAAGGTTCCCTAATACTCATTCAGATATAATGTAACACATAGAGGAGTGGATTAAATAGATTAGTGCAGAAAATCTACTCGTTGTCATCATTGTGGCCAGTCCTCCTGCACTCGTATTGTATTTTGACAGACTTCCGGTCTACACAGATACAATTCAGTATATGTGCAATTATTCAGTCATTCCATTTCAACTAATGAGCAATATAGTATCTTCGATATTTCTCATCCTATAACTACTTACATTTATTTGTCATTCATTTACGATTATCCCATCTAAGGATTTGGCACAAGCTGCTACAAATCACTAGATAATTACGTTTTCTGATACAAGTATTCAAATCGTCGTTTTGTTTATGTTAGTAGTTTGGACTGAGTTTAAAACGAAGCGGGTCTAATACTAGCAAATGGATAGTTTAATTTTAAAATTAATGGCAGTAACCTGGATAAACCAACTATTTTTGAATGACCCACGAGTAAAGCCGATGCAAGTTGTGTCGAAAAAGCTGCGAAAGGTTTCCGTAGTCTTCTTTCAGTAAATGACGAGCGACGGTAAAGTGCGGACGATAGGGAGTCGCTCGTCGGTGCGCGTGAGGCACGTTCACACAACAAGCAAAAAGACAACGTCAAGCGAAATCGAACGAGTTCAAATCGTATCAGTTCTTCTTTTGGTGACTTAATTGTAACGTATACTGGACATGGAACGCATTTCATGTTAAAGACATTTTTATTTAATTTTTCTTCAAACGGATTTTAATTTTAGACGACCAGTTTATACATAGATTGTTGTAATTGTGACGTTAAGGGTTTCATTTGTTTTAAGCTTTATCTTTGGTATTGTATGCATTTAACCAATTGTGTAAAAGTATGAAGCTAGGCCCGGCGACATGGACTCACGCACGATCACGGTTTTTTTTTTGCAAAAAGGTTTTTTAGTTTTAGTATGATAGTATCTCACACAAATTCTTATCGAGTTTTCAATTTTTATGGCTACTTAGAGATTTTACAGGTATCTATTGTTTAGAGTCTAATGCACCTTTTCTGTTTCAAAAAAGAAGATCTATGAACTGATTCAGCTCCGGGGTTGCGGGTTGTTCGAAAGAGATACCGCGGCCCCAGAACATAAAGGGCAATCGAAGGCACATGGTTGGTTTTTAGTCAGTACAAGTCTGACACTCCCCCCCGCTTTACCGCGCGGGGGAAGTCATTTGATGATTTCCTATCCGCAAAAAACAAAAACAATTGATTCAGCTAATCCATAGCAAGCAAGCATTAGCGCATCTGTGTTGAGCACCACAGCAAGCCGTTACAGAGTACCACTTATTGTTTTACAAAAAATATCTATGATATTGCTTCTTGGAAAATTTTATAATTCTAGGTCAGCGGGAGGAGTACTTTCCTATAGATTTTAATTCCCTTTGCGAATGAACATAAACGGTCATATATTTTGATTGCGTAGACTAAAAGGGATGATTTTTACACAAGTATACAAGAACGGGGAACGGGGTTCTTGCATACATCAATATAATAATCAAAATATTAAAAATATTAGAGAATTCAATATTAATAGTACAGAAATTAAAATTAGGTGATTATAATTCTTGTTAATTAATTTATCTATTATGTACTCAGATAATAGATTTATTAATTATAACATTTACTTTCTTAATTACAACCAAATAAATTTATATAATTAAACTAACCATACTAAGAATAATAAAATTAGAAACAACAACTTACAACAATATAGAAAACTGATTGCACCAACATTAAGAAAAATAAGAATGTTTTTTGTAAAACAAGAAATAAAAGATTTTTTTTATTTTATTTATTTACTAGCTGTTCCCCACGGTTTCACCCGCGCTGTTCAGCACCTGTTGGTCGTAGCGTGATGTTATATAGCCTTCCTCAAGAAATGGACTATCCAACACTAAAAGAATTTTCCAATTCCAACCAGTAGTCCCTGAGATTAGCGCGTTTAAACAAACAAACAAACTCTTCAGCTTTATAATATTAGTATAGATTTTATAAAGGAACACAGGCTTCAGAATTTCGTTCCCAAGATAAAGGCTCATGACAGACATATAGACAAATAGATCCCTTATGGGTTCCGTTTTTAAAGTGCCCTACCTCAAAAGAAAGACGGATATCTTTTATCTCGAGAACGAGTGAGATGTCTGTCTGTAGTTTCTTGGAGAAGTGAAAAAAAAACCCTCTAAATATACGCAGTTAAAAGATATGCGCGTTTATACGGAACCCTTGGTGCGCAAGTCCAATAAACGGTTATTCTTTTAAAGTAAGTTATCCTAAAGAAATCATTATGATATTATCAAAGCATAACCGTTTTAGTTCCTAAAAACTGTGTTTATTTATATGTTTGGCAACACTTTCAAGACCTGCAGAAGAACATAATTACAATATCTAGTAAACACAATGTTCTTGCAAAATAGTTCCTGAAATTCTGGACGACAAGATTGAAAGCCCCATTCTATTCGTACTGCAGTGGTGGCAATCCTGTTGAAAGTGGTTGTACAGATACAAAACTATATCAAAGCGACTACTCGCTGGACTTCGATGTGAGGTTCTAAATAACTGACACGTATTGTGCAAGCGTATCGAATGCAGCTCCTAGAGTTTTCCCCTAACAAGCTGATATTGAGTCAACAGCACTAGTTTCAAAGTGCTCCCGCACCTCTCCGGCGCGGCGGTGTATTGACGTCGCCACCAACCACGAACACCTTGAGTCGCGTCACGTGCAGTTCGCCAATCAAAGCGTAGTGCTGCACATTATTGCTTCTAATCGGTAATTTGCAACACGTTACCTTTAAACCAGGGCCATTGTGTGCGACACGTGGGTCTTCTGCGTGCCCCAGCACTGTGACAACAAGTCCTTGACACGCTCACACATGCGGGTTCATTCGTAATGTACTCTCTTTGTGAGTCGCTCGTATTTGAGTCATTAAAACTAGCGGTTTTATACCATGTGGGCATGCTTCTCTAGAATTTAGATTGAAATCATAATTATCTGGTTAGACAGAAGTCTGTGTTGGGCTGAGTAACGAATTGGTACTACTTCTGTAGCTTCTGGTGACGTATTAGCTGAGTTTGTCTGTATTGGGCTACAACACTACACAGTGTGTATCGCAGGTTTGATTTCCGCACGGAATAAATAGTTGTATGTCCTACAGGGTTCGGGTCCGACAGTTCGTGTTTGATATCACAGCATCAGTTAGATAGATATTAGTTAGGGTTAGGGACCCTGGAGACGGACATAGACTAATTTTTAAAAAAACTAAAACTATCTCTGAACCAAAATTCATCAACATCGGTTTGGCCATAAGCGTGAAGACGTCACAAACAAACAAACTCACTTTCACTTTTATAATATTAGTAAGGATTTTTTATGTTTTCTGTTAATCTATTACCAGATTTACAACGGTAAAGTGAGATGCAGATTCTGAGTCATTTTTTGCCTCAACAGGTGACAAAATATAAATAGGTTAATGAGTAGGGCAAACAATCAAGAACATCACGTGGATGTGCTTGATGTCGACACATCTCTATGCGCCTATGCTTACCAACACAAAATGCTAGAATGAATAATATTGATGACTCCCACCGTCTTCATACCAACCGGGTCGGCAGCGAGCACCCTTTACAATGACCTTCAAAGTGTACGAGAATGAATAAGAAGCCGGTCGCCGCCTTACAACGAGCCCCAATCAACAAAAAAATGGATGTCGCCGTTTTGTACACAACCAACTAATAGACGACAGGCTAGAAACAGATAACGGATTGCTGACCACTCATATATTGGTATAAGGGTATGATGATGATGTGACTCTGTACCTAGTGTACCTGTTGTTTTTAAACATCATTCGTTATTGTTCATCATGACATTCGTCAAGTTCACCGATCCGCTCAAATCACAAACAGACAGCGTCGCCGTCGCTGTCGCCCCACTAGAACACAACAATGAACAAAACACGCCATTTGTGTCACAATCCAACTCTAATAAGAGCACTAAACATAACGCCTGAGCGCCACAGCCAGCGAGGATATGTATCTGTTGAGTAAAGTGTGCGAAAATATCCAATAAATATACGACAGCGTGCGCCGACCGTGAATAACGCGAGTGGACTGCCGGCGCTAATTTGTCTCGACGGCACACGTGTGCACACGCCCTTACGACGCGGAACACTAGTGTGTGTGTGTGTGTGTGCACGTGATACACACAACGACTCTGTGATACTCGGCAGAATACGAGTATTACAGAATAACATTCCTAGACTAGACCTGCTGTATTCGTGTCTTCAAGAAAGGATGACGTCATTTGTACAGCTATTAGTGTTTAGTTTCTATGACGTACACGTGTTATACATAATATTATATTAGTGTACATTATCCAAATGTATAGAGAGCTGTGCTAATAACAACTAATTGCTACGTCAGTCAGGTCATTAGCGAACCAACAGAGTGCTATGTATTTATCTAGCATTACATTATCTCACACAAAATATAATTATTACATGAACACACATGTGCAATTTCACAATGGATACACATGTACTTGTACATGTTCTGAATTTCCTTTGCAATGAAAAGCGAGGTATTATGAATAACTACGTGGAAACGTGATATAAACTAACATTCCCTGTTAGCATTTCTTCGAAGTTAATTATTTAAAGCAGAACAGAAGCCGTACTATTTTATTTAGAAGATTGACACACAAACGTGATTCTCGGTAAGTCGCAGCAGGCAGCCGCCACAGTTAATAGGAACCTTTAGTTCATCACATTACCAACTTACTTACTATTCAGTGACAACAGTTTTATTTTAAAATGAATTTTCTTGGAGGAGAGTGTGAACATTTACATTCTTTTAGTTTTGATACATGTCTAGCCTGCTTTCATTGCCAAAACAAATGAATAAGTATTTGAATGCCTTAATGTCGAGAGCTAACATTTGTTTCATAGAGGTTTCAAACCAGCGGCCAAAGTCTAACTTCATGTGCAAATTAAAGTGTATGCACAACTTCTAGTCGGCAATAGTTCGCGTTTCTCACTTGATAATTTAAAGCCAAACCATAACTTACCCCATTCTTACAGAATCGTCTCGATCACGTTTAATGTGACTCTGGGTCAAGCGAACATTGCAGTTCTAAAGTTTGGGCAGTTTGCGAGTAATGGCCGACGGTGGGCGACGATGGTCGACGATGGGCGGTGACCAGGTGCCTTATATGTTGCACATCATGTATTAGGGTTTATTGTCGTAAAATTGACGACACGGTTGGCGCAGTGGCTGAGCGATCGACTGCTGCGCTGTAGCGGGTTCGATCACGGAACAAATATTTGTATGGAATTAAATTATATATATACTAGCTTTCGCCCGCGGCTTCGCCCGCGTTGTATTTGGTGTAGCACAGTTACCCTTGCGCCTTATTGATTTGTAATAGCAACGCTAAGTTTTCTCTTTTCTTCCCTTTTTCTCCCTCACATCCCACTTTTTTCAAAAAAATATTAGCCTATGTCCGTCTCCTGGTTCCCAACTATCTCTGTACCAAATTTCATCATAATCGGCTTAGCCATTAAAGCGTGAAGAGGTAACAAACAAACAAACAAATAAACAAACAAACAAACAAACTCACTTTCGCTTTTATAATATTAATAATAATAATAATATTATAATATAATATAATATAGTAAGGAAGTAAGGATAGTAAGGATAAGTAAGGAGTAAGGATAGTAAGGATAAGGATATTATACACTTCTGTCTAAGTTGACACACTAATACTTGCTTTTTATAACATAAATGCGCATTTGTGTTATAGTCCGTTGTAATAAGGGTTGAGCCTATTGCCATCAACTCGGCACTATTCTAGTTTAGTTAGTTTGTTTGTTACGTCTTCACGCCTAAATGGCCTAAACGATTTTGATGAATTTTGTTACAGACTAAGATAGTTGGGACCCTGAAGACAGACATAGGCTAAAAAAAAAGTGAGAATAGAGTAGGGGGAGAAAGAAGGAAGAAAAGGGCAGAGAAGGATATTTTTTTTTCGATCATCACAGGTGTTAAAGTTAGCGTTAGCCTAAAGTAACTATGCCACGTGGACAAAGTCGCGGGCGGAAGCTAGTTTGTTATAATTAACTGTAAGTAACCTATCTATATAGTAATTGAATTATCAATGAAGTAATTCGTAAAAATGAAGTATCTTTTTGTACGTGTAACTCCTAACCAAAAAGAAACCTGGCAATAACTAACCTTAGGCCTATATTACTTAAAGTAGGCGACCATACGTTTTTATCAAATCGCTAGTGCCTTGAAAATTCGCAAAACGGACACAACCGTCAACGACGTCTACCCGCACACGTCTGCCCGTGTTCGGGTCGCGCACTCAGCGATGAGCCACTTCTTCCCCACCGCACCTACCCCGCTCCCCCTACGCCCCGTTCGCCTGGCACCGCTGCCGGTATTTATCACCGAAACAGTATTTATCGCCGAAATTGCTATGACTCTGCATTTTAAATCTGTGATATCTTCGAAAATATTTATTTAATTTACATGCTGTAAAAAGCCATATTGATCTTTATTAAATGCACAATGTATTTAAGATACTTAATTGGATAAGGATTAATACTGTATTGCTTAAAATCGCTTCGTAAATAAGCCATTATTTCTCGTACAAAGTAAAGGATAAAAATGGTTATTGTGGGTTATTCCTAAGAGATAAACATATACCATCACGGACTTTTTTGTAGACCTTTTTAAGTTGTACAATACTGTAGTACATTGTTTTGATCTATCTTGTAGGATACAGTCAGCGTTTGCAGTGTAAGCGCAAAAAATGTGTTTTTTTACGACCTCACATTAGAAACCTCAAAAATTGTAGCCTATGTGTTATTCTGATGTATAAGCTATAGCCTATGTGTTATTCTGATGTATAAGCTATATTGTGGTAAAGTTTCATTCAAATCCATTCAGTCGTTTTTCCGTGAAAGAGTAACAAACATCCATACATCCATACATACAAACTTTCGCCTTTATAATAGTAGTAGGATCTATAGGTAGTTGTTTCGGGCCTGGTTGTTTGTGTAAATGTTTGTAAACGCACTCACAATACAGGAGAAAAGCCTAGTAGGTTTTTTTGTATGGCGTTGGTACTATTACTGATTTCATATGTCACCTGAATCTGATAATGTTCACCAGAATAATATTGTCTACGTGGCACCTCGAGCTTAAGGATAACAACGGTGTCAAAGCGTCGACGCTAGAAGTCACATTTAATTGATTTACACATGATTAATTCGTTAAAATTTTATTTAACTTCACAAATAATTTAGCTCTATTTGTTCAAAATAAAATCTTCGCATTTAAGTATTGTTGAAGTTTTATAACTTTCATAAAACAGATCCTCAAACTGTTTAAATTGAAAATATAAAAAGTGAAAAAAACAAGCTCGAGAACAAATGGGTATGTTTATCTAAAATATAATCCAATAAGTCTCGAAAACCCCTTTTATTAAAAATAAACTTCCCAAAACCTAATTATTGTGGTACCTACCGAACTGATAACAGTTATTTCGTTCTATGAAAACACTTTTTTAATTCCCCAAAGTTCCTCCAGATAAGATTATTAATGTTAAAGCTGATGTCTCCTCTAATAAAATACACTTAAAACTTCTTCTTTATTAAAACTAGCGACCCGCCCCGGGTTCGCGTGGGTGCATATTACTTAAAAAGAAAAGTCAAGATTTTCATTAATCTGGGGGCACGGCAGTGCCCCCACCAAGTCGAGCAAAAAGCGTCACGGCCGTACCATCCTTTTCTCGAAGCAACTCAGACCATTTTCGACCCCCTGTAACTTCGTTGTGGATAAAACTAGAAGACTGAAATTTCAGTAACCTTGCAAGCATTGTAAAGACACGGTATATTTCAAATTTCATTCAATTTGAACCAGTATTTTAAGAATTATAACGGGTCAAATTTCTTAATTTTGTCACTCACTGACTCACCGATCATCAAAATGCTAAGGCACTTCTAGCAGACCTAGAAGCTTGAAATTTGGAATATAAGTAGTGTTTGGTGTATGAATCAAGGAAAAACTAAAAAATCTGGACTAGAAAGACCGCAAAGAAAATTAAGTCCATACAGCCAAATTTTCAGTAAAATTTTTCAATATTGGCTTTATTCGTAACGATGTTTTACGGGTTTAAGCTAGTCGCATATAAATATAGGCGCATGGTAGTGCCCCTGCCAAATCGAGCAAAAAATGGGTATTCCCGTCATGACAACACGTGTAAATTAAATTATTTAATGCAAAAAACGAACCTACGTGCGTATTCGTACTTTACATTTAATAACGAACATGTTTACGAACTTTGTCCGGTTAAAACTAAATTTGAAATTATTAATAGCGCTTATGTTCATTGCGAACAGTTTCCCATATGTATAGCCTATACTTTAACTATACATAAAAGTCAAGGACTTTTTTTTTTCGGGTGGGAAATCATCCAATGACTTCCCCCGCTCTGGGTGGAGCGGGGGGGCATGTCAAACTTGTACTGACTAAAACCTACCCATGTTTCTTCTATTGCCTTTTACGTTCCGAGGCCGCGGTATCTCTTTCGAACAACCCACAACCCCGGCTAACCCGCAACCCCGGCATCCATCAGTGCATTATGTAGACTTAGTCCTTGACTTTGGGTTGCGGGTTGTTCGAAAGAGATACCGCGGCCACGGAACGTAAAGGGCAATAGAAGAAACGCACTGATAGATATCGGTTCTACAGTATTCACATCCGGTCAAGCTTACATGGCACTTTCGAGAGTTACAAGTCTGGGCGGTTTACAGGCGGTGTTAAAGCGGAGGAATCCTCAATTTGTGAATACAACAGACTAAGAAGCATTTACCGTCCAGATTTGTCAAATATTGTAACATCAAAGCCTCCCAGAAAAACGCATAGACAGAGAGTGGGCTCTTAGAAAAACTGTAGCTGAAGCTCAAGAAGTAGTAACGGAAAAGAGAAAACGGAAGGCTACCTACAAAAATAAGAAAAGTTCCTAAGTCAGAGAGAGGGCTTTAAGAAAATTCGTTGCTGGTAGATATACATATATACAAAAAAGTGTGTGTGTCAGCTCCGACGCACGACTGGAGTTTACTCCTTAAGTACGAGTATCTAACCATACGCAAAAACAGTTTATTCAACCGAAAAAAGATTAATATCATATGAAAGGGTAAATTCACAAATTAATGAAAAAGGGGTGTGTGTACTTATGTACACGCGCTAGAAGTTATACTTCTTTGGCGTATAGAAAAAAAAATAACTAAAATGCTGTAGTGATTAACGATAAATATAAAAAATAATCAAAAGAATGTGAGCCGTCGCGGGACGCCTGGCAGATGTGAAACATCGACATTATTTTGTAAAAGTAGTATGCAGAAACGAACAGATTGTGATAGGAACTAAATATGTCATTGAAAACATCATTATTTTGTTTCATTGTGGACTTACCAAAAGGACATCGTTTTCGTGTTCATCATCGTTTATGAATTCGAGGATCGAAGGTACTTTGAATAAAAACTCTATTACTGACCCCCTGTGGTAACCCATCCATTTCCAAACCTCGGCAAGGGTTGCTTAACCTGTCCCCGTGTGGTAACCCATCCATTTCCAAACCTCGGCAAGGGTTGCTTAACCTGTCCCCGTGTGGTAACCCATCCATTTCCAAACCTCGGCAAGGGTTGCTTAACCTGTCCCCGTGTGGTAACCCATCCATTTCCAAACCTCGGCAAGGGTTGCTTAACCTGTACCCGTGTGGTTACCCATCCATTTCCAAATCTCGGCAAGGGTTGCTTAACTTGTAGTTGACCCATAGATTGCTCGTGTAAAAACTGTCAGAGTTTTTACACGAGCAATCTATGGGTCAACTACACCAGAAGGTCGCTGGATGTCCTACGCGTTCAGTATAATAATACTTTCAGGATGTTGTTGCGGCTGCCCCGTTTCTGTAGCGCTTCAGAAATGTTTGCCCAGGCCCACACCGATGGCTTTCACGCTATAATGCGCAAAAAAACTGCGTCGCTGCTATGCAGAGTACGGAGTAGTCGCAGCTATATCCTGAGAGCTGTGGCGGAGAGCTATACTCCAAATATTGGGTGTTTTGTTCGGAGGTTGATAAAGTAGGACACAATGTTCCTGCTTTGTCAGCCTTTGTCTTGATGTTTTACTTTATCTTTAATACTAACACTAGAGTATAAGCCGTTTTGTAATACTAACAAAATATGGATCTCCGTTGTCCGAAATAAATGAATTTTATTTTATTTTTTATTTTTTTTATTTTTAACCTGTCCCCGTGTGGTAACCCATCCATATCCAAACCTTGGCAAAGGTTGCTTAACCTGGACCCCTGTGGTTACCCATCCATTTCCAAACCTCCGCAAGGGTTGCTTGGAATGTGAAATTAATTTAATAAGAACACCAAAATAATATTTATTTATTATGAAACACGTGTTCTAAATAGTCGCTCCAAGTAAAATACTGATATTCAGCTGCATCCGGTTAGACTGGAAGCCGACCCCAACATAGTTGGGAAAAGGCTAGGCAGATGATGACGTGTTCTAAATATAAAAATACTAGAATATACAACTTGAACATAGTTATCGATTTTCATGCCACCTAGAACTAACTTCACGATGTCGCTGGCTAAATTCACTCTCATCATTTTTCTCCATCGCGCCAAAAGAAGTATAACTTTAAAAAACAAGCCCAATAACATAGTATATAGGTATAGTCGCCTATACAGCATACCACATGTACGTCTTAATACACTCACAGCCAAATTAGAAAGTTGCGCACTAAAGGTGCGCACCAAAATCGTGACACATTTTCGTTACTTTAACAGGTTTTACCCCTCGGATTTTTCTTATACCGGGCGAATTACGATAACTGCAATTTGAAAGTCAGTGTCAGGTTGTGTGTTGAATTAAATATAAATCGCGACCGTATTAAGCGTCACGGTGTTATAATAATTACAATCGTTAATAAAAACCCCAAAAAGTTCATTTAATCTCATAAAATGACTATCATAATAAAAACTCGGGATTATATGATCACACAAGGGTTGTAAAGATGATTTTAATCTTTATTAAGAAATTTTAGTTATGCATACAATCTGATAAAGAGCCGCAAAAAGGGAAACAAATCCTTAGTACTATTGTAAAAGCGAAAGTGAATTGGTTTGTTTGTTTGTAACGTCTTCACGCCTACATGACTAAACCGATTTTGATTTTGAATTTTGGTACAGAGATAGTTGGGACTCTGGAGACGGACATAGGCTAAGTGAGAAATGAGGGACAAAGAGGAAAGTAATGGAAAGGCGCTATGGCAAAAACTACAAGTAGCAAGTACCTGCAAATCGGGAAAGGGGAACTGTGTTACCCCGAATTAAACGCGAGCGAAGCCGCGGGCAAACGCTAGTTATAAATAAAAACAATCTAAATAAAATATTTAAAAGTACTTCCAATGAAAAGAAGTCGCAAAAAGAAACATTTTTTTATCAACTTGACAATGAATAAAAAAATAAAAAACTAAATATAATATTTAAAAAGTACTTCCAATGAAAAGAAATCGCAAAAAGAAAAACAAGACCTTGGGTTTGATCCAGCGTAATGTTGTTTGACTATCCGTTTCTTTACCAAACACGCTACTAGATCATTAGAGCCGGGATTGAAATTACTGACCGTATTGTGCGCACCAAAATCGTGACACATTTTCGTTACATTAGCAGGTTTTACCCCTCGGATTTTTCTCATACCGGGCGCCTTATATATGAAAATCGATTCTGAAGGAGTAAACTCCAATAAGTAGAAGGTACCGAAAAGGAAAAAAGTAGAACTGTCTACAAAATACAAAAAGAAATGAGATCCCATCAAAACAATACTTGTCAAAAAAAACCAAGTCTCGCAACTCAGCTGTGCTGCTTTAAAAAGTTGTGAGATCCATGTAATACCAAGTCGGTTATTAATTTATTCAGTCTCTACTTAAGCGACTTTCTGTCTTAATACGTCCAGCCTGTAAGACCACGATCGTGGTCCATAACAATTGAAAATCAATTGCGTCTGGAATCTCCGTACTCGAAGCATTAAGTTGTTACGTAATAATTAACAGCATCTTATAGTGACGCATATCAATATTAAAATTCTTTAATGTTTCATATAAATATATTGTGACTTGGTCATCGCCTGAAAACACGTATAAATTCAATCGCCTGAAAACACATGTAAATTCAATTATTTAGTGCGATGGCCAAGTTTCGATATATTTATATGAAACATTAAAGAATTTTAATATTGATATGCGTCACTATAAGATGCTGTTAATTATTACGTAACAACTTAATGCTTCGAGTACGGAGATTTCAGACGCAATTGATTTTCAATTGTTATGGACCACGATCGTGGTCTTACAGGCTGGACGTATTAAGACAGAAAGTCGCTTAAGTAGAGACTGAATAAATTAATAACCGACTTGGTATTACATGGATCTCACAACTTTTTAAAGCAGCACAGCTGAGTTGCGAGACTTGGTTTTTTTTGACAAGTATTGTTTTGATGGTACAAATCTTACTCTGACAATATCAATCAAAAACGTGCCAAGTGCGAGTTGGACTCACGCATCAAAGGTTCCGTACTATCTGGCTATAAAAACGGCCATATCTTTTGACTGCGTACACTTAGAGGGTTGATTTTCATAGTCTCAAGGGACCACAGACCTGAGTAAATGGTTTTAATTTCAACTCAATACAAGCTTAAGAGATCGACGATTTAAATGATTATAATTCAGAAAACATTTTAAACGGTCGCAATTCATATTTTAATCAATGTGCTACCTACTTGATACAGGACTGAAAAATGTTTAAGGCGCGAAAAAAATATGAATTTCGTGTGTTACCTGGCACTCTCACCATTAAACAGCATCGTGTTTTTAATTGACACTAATGCATTAAGATCCTCTCCTCTACAGCTAATTAGAAGTTATACAAACATAATATCATACTCCCTGCAATAACGTAAATAATACTTCGCACTTTGTTTGAAGTTACAAAGTCTGTAAATTGTAGTGAAAACCGAGCAAAGATTATGTTTCTGTAACCAACCATACGCTCCGAGCTATTACCATAACTTTGTACTGGCCGGGGTACTAAGGGAAACACTGTTACTGTCGTATATAGTCGAGCAATCAGGAGCTGTTTACATTGGCACACACACACAAGCACACAGTCCACACTGTGTACACACGGAATATTGTAAACGAACTCTTGATCTCATCATAAACATAAAATCCGCTAAGATTTTCTTCGTTTGCAAATTCAATAGCTTTTAACTTGTAATACATCTGAAGGTAGATTCGGCACAGAAAGGTCAACAGCAAATACTTACTCTTCACAAAAAGGCTTCAAACTAAATACACCCTTTTACATCGAGGGTTAAAAGGAAAATGTCTAAATACTTGTCTAAATAAATGTGTTCAAAGATTTTCTTTCAATATTAAATCCTGAAGTAAAGTTTACACAATCTAGAATGTTCTCATTCTGGTCGGCGTCCCGGTGATGCTGTTAACAGTATCAGATGAGAGTGTTATCTGCCAGCTCTCGGTGCGGTACCAGGAAATAAGAACGCTCGAGAGATGCACTGCTAACGACTTGCGATAGCACACACACACACACACATATATCCTAGAACGTTACGTGTACGTGTTTGAAATAACTATAGTAGTAGATTGCCGAGCCATTAAGATTATAAGAGGTCACAGATTATTTTAACAACACTGTTGTTAGTACTTTTCATCTCGGCAATAAGTGTGTCTTCTCGATGCAAATCACCAACTTACGATATCATCAATCCCTATAATAGACCCACCATCTATCTTCTAAGCTAGTATGTATTAGGAGACCAGAAACGTTGGAAAGATGAACCCACTGCTTAGAATTTCCCTATGTACATTTTTCCTTCGCATCCTTACTACCGATAGTGAGTACCCTGGTAGCAGATCTCCCCCCCCCCACTGGGTCGCTCTGTTCACGAGTGTCAGCTGTAGTTTGTTAACAGACAGATTCTATCGACCCACACGATTACGTACTAGGACGTCCTAGGTCAACTTCAGCGAGAAGCAAGGACACACACCACAAAAGATAGTCAAAAGCAATTTGGTGCGTTAAGAAGTACAAAACTGCGAGCAATATACGACGAGTATGTAAAATTGTTGTGAACGCTAAAACAGTTTTCTATTGTATAATGTTCAAAACCTTATTACTAATAACGTATAATTTACTTACTTTTAACTTTATATCGAATGTTGAATAAATACTTCTTCCTGTAAAATCGGTGACTCATACACATAAGATAAGCTAGTAACCCTCGTTTTGGCGGCAGAGATGGCGATGTTTGAGATAACCGTAGTATAAGTCAGAATGTATGCTTGCCTAAAGCTATCCGCGTGAGAGACAGAGAGAGCTTGTCGACCTCCTGTTAATAACCTGTGCAGTGGAAGTCGGTACACAACTAGTAAATAAGTGAGTCCCTCAGATACATGGTCGGAAGAACAATTCTTCAGAAACCTTCTATATTGAAGATATACATACAGACAGTCCACTGTTCAAGGCACTAACATTTAATTGCTGTGTGTTCAGTACCAAAACCCATATCGCGTTCTGTCCGATTTTCCTATAAGGACAGACCGAGCTGATTTATAAAAACTAAACCGACGTCCAAGTCCTGTATGTTCTGTAAAGTCTCATTAAATGGTTTATCTCGATGTAAACTTAGGTTTTGAAATATAAATAATAAGTTATTCGGCCGTCATTGAACCTAGTATCTAACATTAAGTAGCCACACTAACAACCACTGAATCATCATCATCCCTAACATAATGATCATAAAAGCAGTAATCATCGGCACGTGAAGTGCTATAACACGCACATAAACATAACCGTGTGTTTATGTCCACTTAGCGCTACTTAGCAATGCGCAGTGATGGCGGCCAGCAGTGAGCAACACGAGGGTATAATGTGGCGCCAATCAATACCACCATTAGTGCCTTTTATTGCCCACAGCTAAAGTAGGATTTGTTTTACTACTAGTAATTAGGAGAATGATCGTAGGTGTCCGGGAATGGACGCTGGCTTGTGTTCCACTAAGTAATTATGTGCAGGAGTGCTTCGAGGGAGAGATCGAAACATACTTAACACTTAAATGGATGAAACACGTAACAAACAAGTTTGTCTCTAAAACGAAATAAATAAATGAAACAAGGTTGAACAAAACATAACGTTTGTGATTGTTAATACATGACCCACCGGTAATACATACACTGCGTCCATACTTTGCACGAAATATTCAAGTGTTATGTGATTGAGGCTGCCTATTGCGAACCATTCATTATGCAGGCTATTGACAATATATACAGTTTATTGTAATATAATATATGTTTTATGTTTACGTATCCACATAATTCATGACACAGATGTCTAGTGATTCTCGTCGAATATATTAATAATTGGCTTAGCTTCACTGAAAACTTTAGCAGACGAGCATTACACACGACAATGTTACTTTCAATGATTATTAAGACGAAATAAATTACGTCGCTTGTGAAAACAGTGCGTTTTATTTACATTTTCTATTTCATTTAGTAAATCGTTAATATTAATAAATTAAAATCTACACAAAGTAGTCAGAATAATAATTATAATGTTTAATTATAAAAATTTAGCGTTTGTATTATTATTTCTTTGTACCTTTTAATCTGTGCGTATAATGAAAATGATTCGTCAATCCGGAGAGGTATAATTAAAATGGAACCAAAAACAAACAAACTCAAGTGGATGACAATTCGAAGCTCCGACCTAGAGCCGGTCCCCTCGCACCTCGCAGTACCAATCAAAATAATGTAGAGCGCTTGCAAAATAGCTTATATAAAGGTTGACTTGCTTGATGTATCCAATTAATAAACAAGACTAAAATGTAAACTTGCGAAACATTAACGACAGCAGTTTATCGGTCACAAGTACAAGTTTACTGCTCACAGTAAACACTCGTGAGTTGTGTGGTTTTGTGTTGCACACCAACACAGAAGATTTGTATTCAGGACATTTTATAAACTTAACACATTCGCGCGCGGTGCTCACTTTTTCGAAAATTGTGATGGAGCACTGTTTTTCCCCATACATTTTTTTGGGCGTTTATAAACGTTCAGTAGTAGCTCTATTTATTTTAGTAATTAACTATGATTAGAACGACATTATACGTCAACGTATGGTTACGTTCCGCAACATATAATTATTTTTCTTTTTTTCTATTAAACACAACGTCTCGATACGTCGACGTGCAGTTACGTTCTGCCACATTTTATCTTTAAAAACATATTAAATTATACAAAACGTCTCTTTACGTCGACGTACATATACGTTCTGTAACATTATATATTTCCTAATCTATTTGTACTAAACGCAACGTCTTACTACGTTGACGTATGAATACGTTGTACCCCTTAACGTCTTTTTTACCTGTTATGTCTCGCGCATCTTCTGATTACGTCGACGTAAAGAAACGTCCTGGTTTATTTTATCTTACCTTAGTATGATATTATTCGCAGAGTGTCATTACGTCGATGCATGTATACGTTTTGCTTCATTTTGTCTCATCTAATCTATTATATTACACGCAACGTTGACTGTAATACATTAAAACACTGTCTTACGTAAGTATGTATTTATTATTGAAATAAAGAAAGAGATAACAAAAATACAAAGCAACTTTTTGCCTTTTGCATCGAGTTCGACCACATACACATATTTCAAAAGTTGCTCAAATCTTCGGTCTGACATCGAATATAGGATGATAATATAAAAGATCATTGCGCGTGAAAAGTTTCCGTTTTTGCGGAACGTTAACCTGTCCCATCAAAAGACATAATCCAAGGAATTTGAGCATTTGTTGCCGATTCCTATCTAAAATTACCTTACCAATTACTTGTTCAACTGATGAATTGGGGCCAATTTCAAGTTGGGGGCAATTGAAGCCTTCGCCCTAACTGATGGATAGATCACCTTCAGGGCTCACAGAATCTGATATCTGAGGCGGCGCTTCACGACATGGGTTGTTCTCGGGGATCGCAAAAACCATTATCTGAGGCGAGGGTGGCACCCCACGATGTAGTTTGCTTTCGGGTCTTGGAGGTACTAGAATCCGTGGCTAGGGTGGCCCTTTTAGGTCTTCGGATTCCAAAGTCTGAGGCGAGAACGGCATGTCGCAATATGAGTTGCCTTCGGGGTCTTTAGCGTTAGGAATCTGAGGCGAGGGTGGCATCATGAGATGTGGATTATAGTCGGAGCTTTCAGGGTCTATATTCTGAGGCGAAGATGGTGCACCGCAGTGTGAACTTCGCCTTCGCGAACTTCAGGGAAACTAAAATAAAAGTTAGTAAAATTAACATTACTAGTCAAATAACGTGTAAGTTTTATATAAACAACATTGAATATTTACTGGTATGCCCGAAAACATGGTTGTAATGGATCCTTGTTTGTATTGTCACCTTTTTTATTACTCTTCTTTCTTCTCGCTCGTTTTGTGTTGTTCATCTAAAACAATGGTATTTCTATAGTAAGAACTAAAATAAAACTACTCTTGTTGCTCAAATATGAAAATAATTATTGTGTTCTATATAATACACACTCTATTATTTAAATCCACTTAAAATATGTGATAACTTACGATTTAAATGTTTCGTAACTCGGGAGCTCACTTCACTGTACATGTGCGTCGCGTAACGGTGCACAGCTCGACTGACAGTATGGCGGCGCATACGCCAGTTGACGACTATGCACGTTCTGCGTTTGTGAGTAGGTGTCTTTGTATGTGTGAGAAGCACCCACAAAACGCTTAAAATGTCGATGCTGTGTGACACTACGAAATCAAGATTTTGATATGTTGTGGCACTGTGACGTCACTATAGGAGCATTATATGAGAAACTGACGTTTTCTAACGTACTGACTGATAGAGACACATAAAATTTTACGTATCGATACGTTGTGCGACATCGCATCTCGATTATTTTACGTACCCATACGTTCTGCACGCGAATGTGTTAAACACCTTACACTATTTGTATCGAGCAATGTTGGTACCATTTTGCCAGTAAATTGATTTGAATGCACAAAAATATGCTTTCACTCAGCAGTGGGTGAAAATAAGTTGAAGAAAATGATGATGGAACCACGCACAAAAGCCGCTCTACAGCTTGTATGCGTACCCCGCTCCCCGCCGCTCCCCGCCGCACTGGACGCCAGAGAGCTGAGAGCCACTCGTTCCGCTCCCCTCGAAGTCATCAAACTTCAGCTCATAATTGTCGCAAACAATCATTTAAATAAATTAAACAAGGAGTTTGCAAACAACAGGTACTCCGCCAAGACATGCAAACTTCACGTAATTGAAAGAGATCGAGTGTCTGGAGTGAGCGGAGGGATTCTAAGGAAATCTTGTTTGATGTTACAAATAACGAAATAAAGATTTTTGAAACAACAATATTATTGTTTGCTTGCTTTGAGTTTTTTGAACGTGGTCTAATCATCAATAGGCATTATGAGCTGCATCTATAATTTGGGTAACATTTTGTTGCAACAGAAAATGTTCATGCCTTAAATAAAATGAGCAAATAGGTAAGAAATTTTTCCCAGAAATACATATCTTATAACAAACTTGTTGAACATTGAACCCAAATTCGAATACAAAAATAGTGTTTCGTGTGCGCCTAAATTCCTTCTGTACATAAAATCCATTTGGTCCGTTTAAGTATTTATACATTTATAAAATTCTTTGTGACGGTAGGTTCGAGCACACGAGAGAGAATAGTTTCCACTAATGTGGACCCCTCCTAGACCCCTCGGGGTCCACTCGATGAATTATTAAGTGGAAGCCGACCTGCCTCACTACCTACAACTTTTATGAAACTTGCTACACGTTCTCATGGTTACAGGAATTTCTGAATTTGTATTTATATCCTTTAGTGTCCAGGAGCTTGTGGCTAAATAATAACAGCCGCTCGGGTCGATCTTTAGGTTAAGCCGCGCTTGCCTAGGTTGGCCTATGGATGGGTGATATATATTGTATATGTTTGACAGTCGTTACAGGTAGTCAGTGTTCCGAAAGTCTGGAAACCACCCTTTCCAAGGGGTATCGTATTATCTAGTGCTAATTACTGGGTGGTCGAGGTAAGATAGGCAGTCGCTTTATGTTAAACTAGTTTTCGCCCGCGGCTTCGCCCGCGTTAAATTTGGGGTAATACAGTTCCTCTTGCGCCTTAGTGATTTGTAATAACAACGGTAAGTTTTCCCTTTTCTTCTCTGTTTCTCCCTCACATCCCATTAAAAAATTTGCCTATGTCCGTCTCCCGGTTCCCAACCATCTCTGAACTAAAATTCATCAAAATCGGTTTAGCCATTAAAGCGAAAGTGAGTTTTTTTGTTTGTAAAGCGTGAAGAGGTAACAACCTCTTCACGCTTTACAAACAAAAAAACTCACTTTCTCTTTTAAGTAATAAGGAATAAGTAGTAAGTAAAAAGTAGTAAAGATATATATTCTGGTATTCAGCTGCATCTAGTTTGACTGGAAGCTGACCCCAACATAGTTGGGAAGAAGCTAGGCAGAGATGGATAGTGTGCATTATTAAAAGAAAAACTGATGACTATAGGCTTCCTTCATCATTATCATCATTCTTCTACCCTTATCTACTTTATTTGGGGACCCATGTCTCCTTCTGTACTTTTTTCTATTTCTCGGAATTTCATGAGACACCTCCTTTCTTATTAGCTCGTCGTTCACACAGTCCAGCGATCGTTTGTTCGTTATTCCTGCATTCTGATGGCCATCCACGTTTGTAGTCTAAACTCTCCTTCTCCACTGACTGGTTGTGTACACTCATGTGGCACCAATAGCAGCAAGCTCTAACGTCGTGGATGATGTAAAAGACAATCTAATTTGTAACGTAACATCACGCTTGTGTTCTTTAAAAGGTTAGACAGAGGTTTGTGAGGCACCCAGATCCTGCAAGCTGTGCATGCCTCTGCCTGTATGTTCCAGCAAGGAGGAACAGTTTCCACATTGTGATATTAACATAAGTTATCGTGTATAATATGTATATAGGTATAATATAGAAATAGAAAAACTTATATTAAAAGAATACATTCGAACATGGAACCTCCTCCTTTTTTGCAGTTGGATAATTAAACGTCCAATGTCGTCATTACCGCGAACATAATTTGTATCGCACGAATGATTGATGGTGTTCTACGAAATAAACCGAATCCGGATTGTGTAAACACAATTTTGTTTACATGACTACTAATGTAAACACAAATAAAGTGGTAAAAACAAAATTATTTATCGGTATTTCGATCAAACCTTTGTGAAACCAAACCGCGTTCATCGAATTCCGAATCCCAACGAGTGTTGAAGCCCCGCGTGTTCACGAGCGCCAATATAAACGCGCGTTTTGCGCTAAAACAAAACGAATTAACATTTTCATGTGTTCGCATCGTTTTCATTTCGCGTCTCGCCACACATTTCCCTTCGTGGCGCGTCGCTCAGCTCGATGGGCGCGTGTATTATACGATCTGAACTAACATGATCGTCGATCGATAGAGGGCGCCACTTACGGACGCTTGTTATCGCCAACTAGCCACATAAAAAGGCTTCTCTAGTGAAAACTCAAGGCTCTGCACCTAATCCTTCGTGATATAAAGTTGGGCACTCCGGCACAATTTGGGGTTCCGTACCTAAAGAGTGTCAGTGGAACCTGAACCTGTTTGATATATCACGCTAGTTGTAAAACTATAATGGCCAGTCAGTTAATACTGGTGAGGAGACTGCCAGCTGACCCTAACATAGGAAAAAAAAGTCAGACAATAAATAATCAGTCAGTGAAAAACAACAAAATACATAAATATTTACAAGCACACATACGGAACCACGTGTGAGTGCGTAGGTTCGACTCTCGCCAAAGTCATGTAGAAAAAAGGAATTTAGCGAATTGACGTGAATTGTTAAGTCGTACTGTACTCTTATATTCGCTGTAAACATCAAACAGAAAAGGTGAGTTTAATGGAAATCGGAACGGATCAAAACGAAGTCGAAACGGATCAAAACGGACCGTGGCCAAGGATCCGTGGTTAAGCCGGGAACTGGGTGAAAGTTACGCACTACACTGTATTATGTCGATGCCAATATTTACTGACTTTTTAAATATCAAGTACTAGCTTTTGCTCGTGGTTTTACTGCCGTGCTAGGCAGATATCACGGTCGCATACCACTGTCCAACATACATACAGATAGGGTATTCTTTGTCACTGAGAATACCATACTAACAATATACACACGCAATATATGCCAGACATGATCTGACCTCTAACTTCAGATCATTATTCAAACTTTCTATAGTCCATACACATTGTATTCATCTCTAATATAGGGCTCTATATAATTCAAGTTTACAACAAGATCCGAGTCAAGTCAAAATCGCTAAGCAAGAGTTAGGGCACCCTCCAAACCTCCTCACTCTCGCGAACTATATCGTATAAAGTCTAAACTATTTGTTCAAATTAATGTATCAGAAAGTCGAGGCACTGATAACGATGAAAGTAATCACGACTGTATTCCCCTGAGGGTTCGACAGAGGTAGACCTAATAGTACCCTCACATTTTGCTCGCTATGTTTAGTTCACATATAGTAGGGGGCGAGCTTGTGGCCCTTATCCAGACCCTGTGTTCTTACTGGGATTTTTCGATGTAAAGCTTTGCCTGGCCGGGGAACGTAATCAAACCCAACAATGTCAGTGTTCATTAGGAGACCCTCAATACTCTCTGGTCATCCTTCTAACGTTACAGGGGATCGAATAGTATCCAAAGAGGATGAACATCATCCGACCTTTTCTTAGGATGCTAAGGAAATCATAAAATTGAATGACATTAGCAAACTGTTGATCATCCTAAATGAAATCGGTTACTGACGGTGTCTGGTGTTGCCCGACAATGGCCGATGACGCCCGACAATGGCCGATGTACGATTCCCGAGAGCGCACGATAACCGCGCAAACATGTGTGTCGTCCATTATCCACAACGAGCAGCAATGGCGGTACTTACCGAGAGTGGCTTGTTCTAGTCAATAATGTATCAGGCAGCAAGAGGATGAACACAGGAAATATTATAGTAAACATCACGAAAATATTCTGTAGCTTCGAATGTAACATCAGGTTTTGTATTTATGGTGAATTCAAACCGGTTCACTGTATATGATTGTATAATCTTAGGTACGTCATAAATTACTGGTGCAAACTTTTTGTTTCAGAATTACTAAAATCTATCAAGGTATCTACAGATAAAAGTACTTTTAGAACTTTAAAAACAATTACCTACTTTCACAATCTTTTGAAAGTTATGTTTATTCATAACTAGCTTCCCCCCGCGACTTCGTCCGCGTGGCATAGTTACTTTGCGCTAACGCTAACTTTAACCCACGTGATGATCGAAAAAAATATATCTTTCTCGACCCTTTTCTTCCCTCTTTCTCCCCCTTATCCCACTTAACCTATATCAGTTTCCAGGGTCCCAACTATCTCTGTACCAAAATTCATCAAAATAGGTTTGGCCATTTAGGCGTGAAGTCGTAACAAACAAACAAAGAATCTCACTTTCGCTTTTATCATATTACTAACTTTTGCCCGCGGCTTTGCTCGCGTTAAATTCGGGGTAACACTGTTCCCCTTTCCTGATCTGCAGGTACCTGCTACATGTAGTTTTTGCCTTGCGCCTTATTTATTCCAAAACAAAGCTAAGTTTTATCTTTTTTCCCCCTTTCTCCCTTATTTCTCACTTTAAAAAAAGAAAGCCTATGTCCGTATCCAGGGTCTCAACCACTTCTGTACCAAAATTCATCAAAATCGGTTTAGCCATTCAGGCGTGAAGACGTAACAAACAAACTCCCTTCGCTTTATAATATTAGTAAGGATAAGTAAGGATTAAAATTAAATAACACTTAAACATAACTGGAAACATTTCTATTAACAACATAAATATTAAAGCGGTTGTAGCAATCACCACTTGACTGACTTGCTGAGTTTATTTGATCATCATACCTTCACAAGATTACCGCGAAATTGTCTTTAAGCTGTCTAGATCTGTTTAAGTAATTCTTATAATTTTGGTTTTCACTCAATTTAGATCGTCATCGTGACGCTAAGAAATAATAAAAGAATGCGTTATTTGTTCAAAATGGATGAACGAAAAGAAACCGTTTTAAAACAATTACAAATGATCCATCAATCTCAATTCAGTGAAACGTTCTAGATTGTATTTGTGCGGGTAAACAGTAAAGTTTACGAGAACTCCCGCAGTACCTCCCTTACGTCTTTATTTGTTGTGTTCCCTCTCACTCCTCGCTGATCTGAGCGATAAGAGGTCCTAACCTGAGCTCTCGGCGACGCGTTACTCTCAACTTAGCACTTATTTATTCACACTGTGCGAGAGAATTATGTGTTTTATTGTATCACTAAACTGTTGTGTAGTACTTCGAAGTTAAGCGCGATTTTGGTTAATTTCAGAGAGAGATTAGGCTATTAAAGGCTCTCAAAACTGAAAGAATCTAAGGACATATTTTAAAATACGTCATGATTGATACATACGCTTCCAAAAGTAATTACAAAACTGCGGAATACTAAATTCGTGTAGGAATTGTTAAGGAACGTGGTGTTTCGTGCGCACTGGGCTGGGTCACAATAACTGCCTGATACACAATATTGTATTAGGCTACGTCCTAACTGGTTAAGTCGTTCGACGACAAAATCGGTCGCTCGCACTGCCGACAACAAAACGAATCAAGTTGGTCGTACGACAATGTGATTGTGTCCAAACTGAACTGTCGTCGTCACGTCAGTCGTCAAGCTGGCGTTGTCAAAGGGCACTGTGCTTTACTTATGTGAAAACTGTTATTTAAAATATTTATTAACGATGAAACAAAAATACGAACGTGAACGAGTACAAAAGATATATAGATAGGATGAAATTTGGCGAATTTCACCATCTGTACTGTCAACTACGAGAAAACAATAATTCATTTTACATTTACTCCACAATATAGGTCTTCCTTGTATTTATGTTATTAAAGAATCATTGGAATTATTTATTTTTGTAAATAAACAACACGTGGTTTCCAAGCGAACGACACGACCGACACGACAAAATAGAACAGGTTTGAAATTCAAACGCGTGCGACCAACAAATGCGACGTCGCACGTCCGTGCAAGTTGCCAGTTAGGACAGATCCATTCAAAGCGCTTTGTTTATTTTTTTTGCGTTGGTTGGTCGGTTGGACAACAGATGTTGTGTCGTATTGCGACAGCTAATTAGGACATAGCGTTATACGAGCTTGTTATTAAAAATACAAGCTGGTCAGAGGGTTCCGTATTCCTTACAAACATTACTTTGGCGTTTGGAAACTGTTGTCGCCATACATCCACATCGGTCGCGGCAAGCTAACCAACTAAAAATAATTTTGAAACAACAAATTATCAGTTTTCGAATTTTTCCCTTTACTTGTACTTTATGTCATTACATATGGATCGAGTTATCCGAAATAAATGAATTTTATTTATTTATTTTATTTTTATTTATTACTTCTTGCCAAATTTCATGGTTCAAGGTCAACAAGAATTACATAAAGCTGTTTCCCTTGAGTGTCAATATATAATTATGCGGCATACACAGGCGTATGTTTTGATTACGTTCACAAAGGATATTATCACTGCTCCAAGGGATACAAGACTCAAGTATCCATATTAATTTCAGTTTGATACGTCCCCGCGTTCCTGTGAAGAAATATCTTGATAGACCAACAACATAGTGATCCTATGAGGGTTTCGTTTGGTCTTATGGACGCTCGGAACCCTAAAAAGCTGCTGGAAGTGTATACGACTGGGTAGGTTAGTGTGTTCGCAAATAAATTGAATTGTCACTGATTGGAAAAATAAGAAGATATTCTGTATTGATAATAAGAAAAACGAAATGAAATGTTTAGATGTGTGACTTATATCTTTCTAGAAATTCCTTTTTTATTAAGGAATATCTGGAATAACTTGTAATTAATCAGTCTATCTTATTCAAGTTTAACTTAAATCTAATGATAGTTCAGAAAAGCTCTCGTGCCGATCAACTAACTCCAATTTGCATCTATTTATTTAAGATTTTTTAATGTAGTAGCATTTATTGCTCCCCAGCATATTGCATACCTAGATCTAAACAGACACAACTCAACAAAGGCAATTTTACAGAGACCAGAAGAGAGTTGGGATGTTATGAACGTTCAATTTAGTTAAGATTATGCTGTAAAATGACAGTGTATGCAAATGTGTTATGTTAGATACTTGTGTATGACCAGGGATCATTCGAATACAAGGATAACTTGAAGTTAACAATTTTTGAGTTGTCCCCGTTCAGATCTAGGTGTGCGATATATTACACGGCTATGCTTATTCTTTCAACATTTACCCGAAAAAGTGTGTTTTGAGCCGGAAGACATTTAAAGTAATTTTATCACAAAACACACAGAAGACGGCAGTCTTAGTTGCCATGGCGACGGCTTACTGCGATACCTACGAACACCGTGACAGTTCAGTAAGATCGCTCCTTTGTTCGCGTTGTGTAGCTAACTTATGTTATTACTTTCTAACTTTAACTTATGTATATTGCCTAAACACGTAAGCTGTGAACTCCCTAATGTACCTTTCATGTAGATATCACCTTATGTACTGTTCCCTTATGATTATATCCTAGTATTACTCGAATGGTTATGGCAACATTTACTCTTAAAGCCTGTTATTTGGCCTGGATTTTAATGACTTGGAATAGTAGCTATTTAACGCTGATTGTTTGCGTCAAATATCTGTGGTTTTGTGTCACATATCTACATTACTAACAAAACTACCTTTTCATGCTCAATCAGCTTCAACTAGCACATAGTTGTGCCGACAATTTTCCCGTCAGGTTTAAGTCCAATACCGCCAGGCTCCATTCGGTTAAGTAGTAATTGGGATTTCACGGTAGCATCACTGTGCAAAACCCAATAGCACTTTACTAAAACCGGGTATTGAACTCAGGACCTACTTCAGGGCGGCAGTCGTTCAGTCTGAGAAATTCTTGATGGGTAAATCTATTACAACTTTACCTTACTCAGGAATCAAACCCAGGACTATCAAATCCACTCGAGGCCAATGACACGGTTAATAATATTTAAAACTGTGACATAATTTTAAGCACACATTCATGAAATATAGTTCAAATTCGATACTCGATAAAAAACGTCCCCAAGCGCGCGTGTACAGAGCGGACATAATAAAGTTCCCGCAGCCTGCAGCGCGGCCAACTTGTGTTTGTAGCTGTACAATCATTATAATTTCACACCCTTCAGCTCTACGAGCAATCTAGCACTATCCCAAAGCTGGACATCCTGTAAGATGGACGAGTAAAGATTTTAAGAGAGACATGTCATTACATCACGCCTGAATTCCCGACGGGTTAGGCAGAGGAATATGTTCCAATAGTAGAGGGGTTAGACTCCGAGATATTATTGGTCCAAATGAAAATGTCAGTAACATTAACACGGATCTTGAAATCAACTTCTAAACCTCACGTGTAAAGAAGGCAGTAAAATTAATTATTGAAGTGTCAAATTACAAAGCTACCTATTTCCTCAAAGATCATCATGCAAACTTTTGACTAACATCAATCTGACAAAAATCTTTCAAGATCAGATGATAGGCCGTCTGTCAACATAGTCTGGACAACATAGGCAACATCTGGTCGCTTTAAACTGTGGTGGTTCTCCAAACGTGTACACGTAACTGTAACAGGTATATTATTTGTTAGCACCATTCGTGACAATGACAGCGGCAACAATTCGACAGTTGCCGTCGAACGCTATCGCAGTTGAAGTGTCGATGTCTGTCACGAACACATCACGTCACTAACTTATCCAACTGATAGCGCCGCGAGACAACGTCGTAGATAACGCGCGCTTGTGACGGGGACTGACGACGCCGACGCAGCGACGCTTACTCGTCAGCATCTTACATGTTATTGGCATTGAACGTTTTGAATAAACTAATAGAACATTTTCAAATTCTTTTTATCGTCACTATTAATCTCGCCTTTTAAGGCTCCTGGCACACAGGCGCGGTATTCTCTACGGAGATTTTGTCGCCGCGCCGTGCGTGTGTGAAGAAGCCTTTATACTTATAGGTAAGTGTTACTGCAGTATTTCACATAGCACAGATGATCACCTGACCTTCTCATTCCAGTTACTGGGTATCAAGGGATGAGCGAACCTCAAGACCCACAAAAACTTATGAAATTGAATTAATGAAACTATATTTCAAACTTCAGTCCATTATTTTGTTAGTTTTCGAGTGTTAGTAACATTAGTGCTTATATGTAGATGTTAGTGTTAACAATTATACTTATTGTTTAACTCAGACCAATGACTGTCCCCAGCCGGGGGACCGGTCCGGTCTACCATGTAGCCGCAGTAATAAGGAGGCCGCTATCTTGCGCATGATGGCGTGAAAACCATATCCACTATACTGTCGCGCTATAGCGGCATCCTCAACGTATAGTGGCAGCCGCAACAGCAACCTGTAAGTCAAGTAAGTCATTATTCTTACTTGCCGCCAACACCTAGCCGTTCCGCAGTAAATTTAAAAAGAGGTGAATGTTGTTAATGAAACTTCAAAGAAACGAGTTCACTGGAATACATCAAAAGATGTATTATAATACATACAACGAGAACATATATTTTTAAATAAAAGAAACGTAAAAACTCCCTTAACCGTAACCAAAGTCCTCTAGCTCACTTCGTCTCCGCGTCGGAGTGTACTAGAGGATGGCACAGTCATGAGAATGGAACACAAACTCAGGGTCACTTGTGAATGATCCGTAACGAACTATTGGTGATATCTGCTCAATAGTGTAAATAAGTACTTTATTAAGTTGTGCTCAACATAGACAACCAGGCATTAAGATGCAATCCTAGAGAAACAAACCAAGAATATAACACCCATTCAATAGCTGGGCTGTTTCATCTGTAATAGGTCAGTAGACCTGCTCTCAACGTAAACCTAGCTTCTATCTAATGTTAGCTTATGAAGTTAACCTAAACACCTAGCCAGGTCTAGTTAACTAGTTAGCGAAACACAGCCCCTTGGGATCGATGACGACACGTAACTTCTCTCTAACTCGTTTAAATCTGAAACCCGTGTTTTCATTAGCAGATGTTGATTTGACAACAAAACATGTACAATGTTATGAAGCTAGTTCTTTCAACTTTGGTCCTAATTGGTACTTAATAGCTAAAATTAATAAAATCATAATAATATTTGTTTTTATATCATATAAAAATAAATAATAAAGAGAATATTGTCTTTCAAGCGTTTAGTAAAACTTGTAGACCTATAATAAGAGACGACGAGAAATTTTGAATGCTAACATTTATTTGTACATTTATATTGATTTGTATTGCATAACGCGTTTGTTTCGTAGTATACACCAAGCCTAGTATTATCAATACCCGGCCATTTCCTCAAGAAAGCCGAATTCAATCAATTCACTGGGAGTTAACTCGCACCCCTCGGGCCTAAACCAACAGACAAACCGCACTCATCTCAATTCAAACCAGAACAATAAATAGCTTAGAAACCAATAGATATTATATTATTTCCATGGCGTTTCAAGCACACCTGTTCATTACTTCTGTATTCCTAGTACCTGCATGTGTTTGCAGAGTGTATAATATTTAAGATACGGCGCCTTCTTGTTTACTGTAGCTCCATAGAAACCAGAACAATAATATAAAGTTGGGCTATTTGAGACTCAAGTGCTATTTGGAACCTCTAAAAATCTTCCAGAAACAGTGGACAGAAGTATTTAACAATATGAAAATATATTACAACTAAGGTCTGTGTCGCCAGCGAAAAGAATAATCAATCAGATCACTTATTTCAAAGTTCAAAATAGCCCCCCTCCCCTCACTTTACGTTACCTCAGAGCCACTACAAACTGTCTGTTACTTCTAAATTCTAAGTAGGTACCTCTATGCTGTGCATGGGAAATCTTTTTGAAATAGTGTAATCCTGGTTTCTGGTCATCTTATGGTTGAGTGCCAATCCAAGTAGTGTTACCAACCGTTTAAATGATACGATACACTGAACTTAAGTTCAATGATAATGATTTTATTTTAGTATTAATCAGCCTTCTAAAAAGTTGTACGAAGTGTGTAAAACACAAGATAGATCACAAGATACAAAGGAACACTTAACAATCTTTTACTTGTCCCTCAACCTTACAGCTTTGACGCCAACTCCCAATCGCTTAAACGCGCCTAGTACATGTTATCAGCAAACACTAGAACCCAAAATACTCATATTACGCTTAGGGACTTCGGCCCGAAGCCCGCGGCGCGCGTCGTGCAAACTTGGGCGCTTTGCTATATTAATAGGCTAACGCCGTTCGCTCCTGTTCGCCTGGTCATAAAATTTTCACTGGCTCTGTGTTACTCGGGTGTATTCCGAGTTACAGACGCGCGTTATACAATACAATGGCTTGTATGTGTAGGGGTATGATAAACTATTGGAAAATGAAGCACTAGCAATTTATTGTTTTGTTGTTTGTCGTAGATTAACTCGGTCATGGGCAGTTTGGTATTTCTTTAGTGTTTGACGAAGCACGATCACTTTATCTGACGAACTTACAATAACACACTGCAATCTGAAGCATGCACAAGGACAAGTGTAAAAGTGTCAAGTACTTACTGTGCATCAGTAAATAAGCCAGTGTAAATAGTGCGGTTTATGGGGATACGCGCAGAAGACATAATTTTGTAAACGACTACTTGGACACCATCTATATCTACTTATTCCAATAAGTGAGTGACCTCTACCACAAAATGTTAAATCACACGTAATATTATAAAGGTGAAAGTTTGTATGTTTGTTACTTCTTCCCGCTCAAGTGGCTAAACAGATTTGGATGAAATTTAGTATCACGATATTCTGGAGTGACACATATGCTCCTTTTTAGGGTTCCGTAGTCAACTAGGAACCCTTATAGTTTCGCCATGTCTGTCTGTCCGTCCGTCCTCGCTTAATCTCTGTGACCGTTAGCACTAGAAAGCTGAAATTTGGTACCAATATGTATATCAATCACGCCAACAAAGTGGTAAAATAAAAATTGGAAAAAAATGTTTAATTAGGGTAGCCACCCTATAATATGTAAAGTGGGATGTGATTTTTTTTTAAATTTCAACCTTAACGTGTGATATATTGTTAGAAAGGTATTTAAAAATGAATAGGGGTTTACTAAGATCATTTTTTGATAATGTCAATAATTTCGGAAATAATCGCTCCAAAAGTAAAAAACAATGTGTCCCCCCCCCTCTAACTTTTGAACCATAAGTTTAGAAAATATGAAAAAAATCTGAAAAGTAGAACTTTATAAGGACTTTCTATGAAAATCATTTTGAACTTGATTGACACAACAGTTTTTGTACAAAAAAGACAAAAAGTTTTACAAAATAATTTCTGGACTAAGTTTGTAGTATAATCGTATATGCAAGCATTTTTTTTTAACTTCGTTTACATATTTGATTATTCTGAACGTTTCTTTTTTCAAACAAAAAAAGAATTATTGAAATCGGTTCTCGCAATCCAAAATTATTAATTAGTAACCCGATTCCCCGAGAGATGGCGCTGTAGGTACTTATCACATTGGATCGGGTATTACCGAATTGTTCCGTTGGTCTTTCCTTGGCATTGGCGGTATCTTATAACTACATTAAATTTCTATTAAGAAATGCTAAGACAATTTTGTAGAACAAAACTAAAATTCATTTTTTTAACACCATCAAAATGTTAAGGTAAAAACCAGTTCATAAATGGTTCGATAGATGGCGTTGTGTAATGACGTCATTTTTTTTAAAGTCGATGTTAAGATTTTCCGTGCTTTCCACCTTTAAACTCATAAGTGGGAACATTTACATTTATTGTGACGGACAGGAAACTACGGAACCCTACACTGAGCGTGGCCCGACACGCTCTTGGCCGGTTTTATCCGTATCATTTATATTGTACGTGGGTGAAACTGTGCAGCGCAGCTAGTATATACGTCACAGTGTTCTATAAATGGATACATTTATCTTGTGTAACTTCACCCAATCGACAGAATATTGTAAGATTTTGCTCGTTAAATTAAATTAATGTAAAACCTTCAGCTCATTCGTTTACTAAGCTAGACAGCGTACAAATTAGTAACAAATGACATTAGGAATAAAACATGTAGTTTACACTGATAATTCAAGATATGTACCGATCAAATTAGATTCTTTTATATATGAAGTTTGGCCTTTTGTTTAGAATAATCTAATTGATCACATAACATGGTTTGTGATATTCACACAATGATGTTACGGCACGAATATGTGCTCTACTTAATATCTAGAGGGAAGTTCTTAAGGATTATTATATAAGGCTGCATCACTATCTCTTTTTTTATTATGGGTAGCTCACATTCCGACGTAGACGCGGGTCTACGTTGGCTGGGAGTCGTCTCACAGCGCCCGACACCCAGGGCTTCATCCGCGGCGCTTGGGTTGGTTTGAGGTTTTTTCCCCCAAGCGTCCGGTCACCTCCTTTACTCGCATGACTGCTTTGGAGAAAGAGGTGACCGCTTCCCATTCCCTCTCGCTCCGAACCATGGATTAAATCAGGGCCGAGTCTCCGCCGCCGATTGCCCCTACGAGGATACAGCGGTGCTCCACAATGTGCACCACCGTGGCTATCTAAATTGAATTGATACAACAATATGTATGTAGGTAAATTATGTGTATGAGACATGAAATTGGTCGGAAGCTAAATAAAAAAAGTCATTGAAACTCAAGAATGTCCAAATAGATAAATGACTTGGCAGAACTTATTCAATGTCACATACAGAGAGTTCTATTTAATGGTCACGTGACGATTCCGCGACGATTCGCTCACGAGTTTAGTTCCGATTGTAGGACAAACTTGTGGAAATGGAGCCGACACTCGCAGCTAGTCTTACAGGACTAGTTTACTAATTAGCACCTGAGGATAGCTCCCCTAGATAGAATTTGTGTAGGAATAGTCGCTAAACTTGGACAATATTTTACATAGATGGTAATGCTAAACCGAATTTAAATTTGTTGTAATTCGACCTCTATTTATGAATGACTTTGAGACTAAATTATTGATGTAGCGAGTACTCGAGAGCATTCATCGATCTTGGGGTAATGAGTACAATTCTTAGGATGATTCGAGAGTTGGGAATGTTTTCACAACACAACATCATGCCTGTAATTCCTAAAGGAAGAGGTAGAGGTGTACCCAGTGGAACCCCTACATTTCACCAGTAATAGTAGTAGTTAACTCCCATGTAAAAGCCGGACCAAAGAATCGAACCCAAGATCTCATTGCCACCCAGAGTAGGGAAAAGTTATTTGTTGATTTCCCATCCATAGAAAAAAGATGTCATGCTCATCAGACGCGCTTGTGACAACTAAACCAATAAAGCATACCGTAGATGTGTTTTTTGGAGACGTGATTCATACAGTATATTATCAATTATACCTCAGTTCGCCCTCTAAGTTAATACCGTCGTTATATTATGTTCTTCAATACGCTTGTTTATGATGCAGCGGCAATCATTCCTATTAGAGCACACTTCATAAGCCAGTCCGGCTTGTCACCAACATAACATTACAAAATTCAGACTACTGTTATTTAAAAAAAAAATGATGTAAAAATGTCTAGACAAAGAACTTTATATACTTTTGACCTTTATGCATGCAATAAGTATTCCTAATATTTTTATAAACCTTCAAAACCCTGTAAAGCATGTTAGCTTTACAATACTGTTAAAAAAAAAACAATCAATACCTAATCTTGAAAGCTTACAAAAAAAAAAGATCAAAACTATTGCAATATTTTATCTCGGTCTGGGTTTTTTCTTCTTTTCCGTGGTTTTCGTAGAAGTAAGGGTCGCCTTCCACGTCGCCGACTTCCCCAGTGCCATGCGGCAGTGTACCGTCCATGATTGAAGCACTCTCCATTGGAGGGCAGACTGTTTGCCGTCCAGACTCAGAGCCTGCAGCAAGTCGCAAGCGTTTTATTTGAACGTCCTGACTGTTTTATTAGAAGACTAGCTAGCGGCCGCGGCTTTGCCCGCGTCATATCGAAAAAAAAATCCTATGTGATATTCCAGACTATAAAACAGTTTTACCTTTTAAAGAGTAACAAACATCCATACATCCATCCTCACAAATATATCGCATTTATTATATTAGTGGGATACAATGAGATGTTGTAGAGGAAGTGAAAGAGAGAACGATGGGAGCAGATGAGTAAGATGGTCTGAGTAAATAGCTGAAATTGTTGACTGAGCCGGCTTGCACGTCTGTCCCAAGTCCAACGAGCTTTAGGCCTAAAGGCGGTGGACAAAACCAACAACAAAAACTGGAAGTATCCGATACCTAAAAAAACCCTAACACTGATAATATTAATGATCTTCATCTTTCCAAAAGTCGCCAGTAATCTATTCATGAAAACAATTCTTTAGTGACGTATTGAGCGGTTCTATTGTATGTTCGTAGATATGGAAGGAAACGTCGAAGCCATCCCAACAGTCAGGAATGGAAATCAAAGATCGTATTACGATACGCGAGGCCTATCTATTTCAATATTACATTTTGCCTTCACTGAATCTGAAATCTGTGTCAGACTAGAGATGTAAAAAGGTCTAACCTAGATATTTTTACGAGTCTAAGCGACGCATGAAATATCTGATTTCTACCCAAATGTAACAAATTTCCTAAGTCTTATTTAAAGACGTGCGAAAAGATATATTGTTAACTGAAATCACGTGATGTTTGACTGCCGCGTCGCGCTTGACGCGTCTTGTGTGAACATGAACATCGTTACAATCAATTAAACTCACTTTGACCCGTTTGAGTTTAACTTCAAACAAATCCGATAGAGTGTGGCGTCTCTAATTATGTTATTAGGATCAGGGGTAAGTTTCTATTCAATTCTATACTTATGACACGATGTGATCTAAATCTTTTCCCAGCCTCCCACCATATAAATCAGTCGCCTCCCGATACATGATTGAATGGCCCACACCCCACCCACAATGGCCCAGTTCCCGCCCAAATATAGCCCGAACATCGGCTTGGAAACATTCTTCCACGTACACACACACACACACATGCATATTCGTGATAGCTAATATAAAAGCTGTCAGTTCCAAAGGCGCGCAGAATACCAAAATACAGTAATCACGACGCGACGGCGACCACAATGTTGCTGTTTTAAAATAACTTTGTATTAAAAATGTTGGTGTTTTTGTGCGCGTTCCGCCGCCATCGCCGCGCGCCGCGCTTGTACATTATGTTCGCTCACAGTTAGTCATGCAGTGGCCTGAAAGGGACACGATGCTAAATAAATGGAAACTATTACTTTATAATTGTTAAACTATAACTTTTTGTTTGATCGGTGTGCCCTTATTGTTTAACACTTTGTAAAAGTTTCATTCTTAAGGGGAATCAATGTTTTCTAAGTTTTGGATTCACGCAAATGAATAGGGTTGTTGTACCAGGAAAAGATCAATAAAATAAAAGCCACATTACTGTTCTATTTCAATATATTTCAGAAATATTGAGACTAAACTAGATAAAAATTCGGGATCAAGTGTAATGTACTTATACCTGCAATAAGGGAAGATTAGTTGATACATTTCTACTAACGTACGATTACGTGGCAGAAGTTTCAAGTTCTCTAAATAAAAAACACATTAATACAGAAAGCGCACCGCAGTTATTTCTCTGTCTTTGTTGTCTTTTTCTGCTAAAAGAGAGCGCAGTGGAAGCACAGCGGCCTTTTCAGCTGAAAAAACACAGACTTACTTTTCAGTCCGCAGTTATCCAGGTTTGATTGACGCCGACCGGCACGGCGGCGCGGTGAGTGCTATCGGCGCATTGCACCTGTTGCGACGCGACACACTGAGCCGAAGGAACACGCGACCAAGCGACATCATCACACGCGCCGCACATAACATCCACAATATCTGCGAATATTGGGTCAGGTACGCCCGCCTTCAATATTTATACGAACACTGGAAATCATACAAATGTCCGGCTCAATTTGATTCGGCAGTTCAGGTTCAGTTTTTGTTTTAAAAACAATACCGCGTGAAGCTACTACTACATTAATATATCTCGCTGTCATACAATTCGTCTCGATAGTGTAACTGCATTCGACAAGGCGAAGGCCGTATGCTTAACCTTAGGGGAAGCAGCCGTGCTTATACTTAGAGCTTATATTTCGAATTTTTCTATGATTTATCTGTATTAAAACCTATTTCGTGAATGATCAAATTATGAAGTATCTTGACAAATATTTGTTCCATCTTATTAATTATCAAATTACTTTTTGTCAGCCACAGCTTTTCTAATAAACTATTAAATTAATCTCATTACTGAAGATGAAAGCGTGCCTCCACAAACATCACATTTTTGTACTTTCACTACAATTAATTACACAAAAAAATCTTTGATATTTTATATTAAATATGAAAGATATTTTTAGTTCCAAGCTTTAGCATTAATCTGATAAAAACACATATCTGAAGACTACACTAAAATTTAACACATTAAAATAGCTAAGAAAATTTTCAATAAAAAATGTTCATAGCGTGACAACCATTACAAACAAAGACGAACCAAAGTTGGCATATCTACGAGTTGATTAACAGGTCCTTTAAAGAAATTGAGAGTGTGGAAATATAATAAACAGACAAAAGATGTGAGTGTGTGTGACCTTTGGTAAAATATGTTCCATTGAAATTTTTGAAGCGTACCCAGTTTTTAATGACAAGATTGGGCGCGTCATTTGTCAGATTCATCATTTTATTAAACTGTCGGTTACGAGGTGACAACTTATGACCATCAACATGCTACATCATAACCTAACAAACAATTTCATAAAACAATAAAATATAATGTAAACACAATGGGGACAAAATTTCGGCAGGAGCATAGTTATGAATAAAAGTGCAGGCCAGTCCACAGGCCCGCCGGGGCCACTCCATGCAAGGGCTGTTGAGTCGAAGGTCCTCGCCATTGTAATGTCGAAAATGACTTCAAAGTCTTTCTGACTGTTTTTCAGACTCAAACATTTGCCACAGTCCCCCCCCCCTCTCCCCCTGCCCCCTGCCCCCCCCCCCTCCAGCACTTCGCCGCTGGCGGATTAGATTTCCGTAGAAGACGTATTTTGTTTTCCGTGATATTATGTGAAGTTATTATTCTGGTAACGTTAGTGCGTTTGAATGTAAGCCTGGAATGTTTTCGGAGTGGTTCGTTCTTTATTGCACAGTCGAGAGTCATACATTGTTAATGTTATATGGAACTATGTGTATGTGATTACTAATAGAGGTTGTAAAACTGTAATTTACTCTACGAATCTGACTTACAAACCAGGAAATAAAACAATAACTTGACTTACATGAAGTCATTTGCTACGACGACGCCTATGAAAGCGTAGCACGCGAAGGAGCAACGCTACGAGCGAGCGAAAATTAGTTTTTAGCTGACTACAAAAATGGAGGAGATTCTTTGTTCGACTGTATTTATTATGTGTATGTTCACCGAATACTCCAACAACTGTGATTTTCATAATTCTTTTGTAGTTAGTTCGAAAGCCTATACTCCTCAAGTGATGTGTGTCCCATTGTCACGCAAAAGTCACCGACTTTCGAATCTTATTTCCCGTTTTTTTTATATTTTATAGTTATGCAATAAATATTTTGTTATAACAATTTTGGTTCTTTATAAATGATTACAGTAAACCATTCATAAACAATTTTATCTTAACGGTCCATTCACATTATGTTTTACAAAAAAGTTCAACATAATTTCACAAAACATTGTTAGTCTTCATGAACAGGACCCCTTCGCCTGTCTATTAACATTTCCGCGCAGATTACTCGCTGTGAATATACAAACGCGCTAAACCGTTCACGGCCACAGAGTAATCATATACGTTACAATGTTATTAGGCTGTAGTTTTGGTAATAGATGATTTTTTTTCTAGTTTATTTTTAAAAGCAAAATATAAAAATACGTGAATTATTAATTTAGCAGTAATGAAAAATGTTTTTATAGATTTTAAAAATAAAAAACGGCTACGTTCGAGTTGGAGTCAGACACCCAGGGTTCCGTACACACTGGGGACATAAACGGCACACACACATAAATCTTTTGAGATTTTGGGTTGATTTTTTCACAGCTCCAAAGGATCAAAGATTTGAGTAAATGGTTTTAATTTCAACTCGATATCTCCACGCGTTCTCGAGATAAAGGCTCTTGACAGACGGACAACAGAGTGATCCTATAATAAGGGTTCCATTTCATACTTTGAAGTAAGGATCCCTAAATACAAAATTTATTAAACAGAAAAACAAATTCGCCTTGTTATTCAGATAATCGACAGCGATACTGCTGAACTGGGGATCGAACCCACGGCTAGAGGCTATGCTCCACTCTCTACCCTCAAACAATTGAAATTGTTTATATTGTGAATGAAAACTTTCAATAATGAATGTATTTACTGGAACACAGTTTACTATTCCGCTCAATTTCCTCGAAACACAAAAAGCGTGTAATTCGCTCAGTGCCTACAGCACTATATCTACTTCTGAACATATTTTTTTATTCCATTTCTTGTAAATTGGATAGAATAGTGGAGTACGTACCGAGCAGCAGAACTTTTGCAAATGTGCGTTATTTTGTAAATGTGCGTTATTTCAGCTTCCATTGTTATTGTAATACGGAAGGTTGTGTACCAAATATTGAATTTATTACTGTTGTTGGACCCGAGTTTTTGTACGCAATAAGTAAGTTCGACAAGGTTCCATTTGATTGTGTATAATATTCGCTCCCATAGAGTACACGGCGCGATTGTTGTTAGCATACAATGTAGGCTTCCTGGCAGGCTTGCAAACTGTTTTTGATGTATTATTGTGTATGGGAGCTTTCTTTGATGTAATAAGGTCAAAGTGGAGCCTAATGTAAGCACTGTTGACACATTATTTTCTTTGTGGAAAGGTAAAGTTATGTTCAAATATTATTATAGTAGGTAAATAATATTTATAAAGGTATCAAAAGTAAACTTCGTATTTATTACAAATAAACCACTACGGGCAGTAATGCATATACCTATAGTGAAAAACACAAAGATGAGGTATGTAGCTTCAGCTTTGTGCTTTTATTTTTTATATTTTCAGAGTTCTAGTCTAAGGGAAACTACTGTGAAACTATTGTAGCCAGTGGTGCGCATCGGGCGCGAGCCACAAGGAATCAGGTGAAAAATCTCAATCTAATTTACAGACATCGCGCAGTAGCTGCTTGAAGGATACGTTAACGTGTTGCTACTCAAATATAATGGCAATATTACGAGAACAATAACCCGGTGCTACACACGTTCAATGCTACATTATTTTTATCCATTAATACAATACCACGTTAGAGGATATTCAAATTAGGAAGAAACCAGCCGCAAAATGAAATTGCCTTCATTTAAATTCTTTAATCGCCTTCTCAGTCAAGTTGTCACTTAAGAGGAAGCTCTCAGCTAACAGCGGTTCACTAAATCACTCAATTTTATCGAGAAATAAAATCAATAACTCGATACAACGGGCAACACTTAAGTTTGACATGTTTCGTCTGAAGCGTACATTATGAGGTAGTCTATCTACCAGTATCAGGGTTCGAGGCCGGGCGGCGACCGGCGCGGCCGGCGCCTAATGGTCGGTAATGGGTAACGGCGCTAAACACCGGCCAGCAGGACTAGGGGAATATTAAATATTTAAGTGTTGAGAGTAGCCAGTGTTTCTAGGCTGGGCTAGAATTAGAGGAAAATTACCTTTTGGGTGTTACCTGAATGAATGAGTAGAATTACCGTCTGACAATTTTTGCTTGTATTTAAAAGCACATTCTTGTAAAATAATTCTATGAAGAGATAAATTATTAGGTTTCAAAATGGGGGTGGTAAATGACATCACACCATGGCAGCAATAGTTACAGGCGTTTGAACTGTAGTAGAAATATAGAAGTTTATTTTTTGCCCCTTGTCTTATTGCCCCAGGCTCATCCGTAGCTCCCTCAATATTTCAAACAATGTTCCCTCCCACCTCTCCTATGTGTACAGCTAGTGGTCGTACAAACATAATGCGCGGACACAATACGGCCCATCCATCTACACGACAAGTAATGAGTGCCATCCGCGGCGCGCGGCGTGTCCACTAACAACTGTCCACTTGTCCGCCGTCCGCCGTCCGCTCGTTACTGTACACCAAACACTGGACACGTGTCCGCTAAGTGAAGCTAATGCTTCCTACATTATGGATGCGATGTACAGCGCTTCTTTTGTGCAAGACATTTGCCTCCGAGTGCTTAGTGGGAAATGTACAATACTTTTGTAAGTGTTCTGCTGAACCAGAATATAAAGCTGTTAGCAGATGTTTATATTTCGATCATTGTATAAAAGTATCAGTGCTATACAACTTGCGATGTAGTACGTGTACAAGAGCTCAGAATGATATTCCGAATGAATTGCTCATCTTCGGATGTATGCTTTACCGAAATTATATCCTTCACCGTCGGTGTCGGTTGGTTCTACGAAGTAATCGCTTTCCAGCTGAACGAACCGTCGACAATACTCCTCGTCTGTTGGTTTTACGAAATAATCGTTTGCCGACAGAACACTACGTCTGAAATACCCTTTATCGATGATCACTTCGACGAAATTGCCTTTTGTGAACATCTCGAACCATTGAATTGCAGTCGCGATAAAACCATGAAAATACGCCAAAAATAATAGTGTAAATTGGAATAACATTGTGCATATATACGTTCGACGCCTTGGTCGCACGTTTTATGATAATATTTTAATATTGTTAACCAATGAAGCGGTGGTAGCTTCACCGAATTCGGTGCCGTAAATCGCAGGTTGGCAACCAGGCGCTTCATTTTGTGTGATTTATACGACTGCTCTCAGAATGGTGAACGAAAACATCATGTCATATGTGACAACCATCAACCTGCACTGGGCGCTTGTGGTGGTTAAGTGTCACTCCCAGATAGATGCTCTGGCCCCAGCAGTGTAGCAAAGTTAAGCAGTACAACGAACTGGTAATAACATAATGTCTGTTAGGTATGAAATGGACCACGCAAAAGGGTTAGGCAATTAATAAACTTTTATCGAAAAAAAAATATCCAACAAACCAATGCGTAAAGCTACATAAACATAACCAGCCATACTGCATACAATTGTCAATGACCCATCAAACTTTCACAAGTACCCTCTGATTCAAAATACCAATATTCTAGGGTTGTCAAATATATCAGCAACTAGAACGACCACAGGGGAGCGAGTGGCAGCCCTCCACTGATTCGCATGTCGGCCGTAATGGGGGGGGGGGGGACGCAGGCGCCACGAGACAGCCTTAGGGTTTGCTCGCGGAATATCGATAGTTTTTCTATATTCAATTACGACTGTATTTCCTGGTAGATTTGGCGGTTGACTGGGTCTTTCCAGGTTTCACAACTTCAGTCTAAATGACATGTAATAAAATGAGGCAAGAAACCTTTTTCAATAAACCGATTAAGCTTTGGACTTTAATTCAGAAACCAAAAAGAACCAAATCCACTCTGCGACCACTTTAATAAGAGAGCAAGGTGCAGCTTGTAGCAGTATTGGGATACAGGCCGCTTCTATGGAAAAACGGGTCGGCTAACAGTGCACAAACTCAGTTGCATATTACTATAAGCTGACGTTTGAATTTGTATCTTAAATAACTGTTCAAATATACCATTTTAACTTGAAACTCTTCGTAATTTGAAGGAACTGGCCTGTCAGCTTGACCTAGCTTGCTGTAATGGTGACCCATACGCACTCCACGCACCACAACATATTTATGCAACAAGTGATGCACTGCCAATAAACGACTTGGATTTTGTGTTGTGTGCTAATAAAATAAGGCTTATATTGCTATTTAAAAGTAAATAAATGTAATGAACCAGAGAAATGAATGTACGAACTCAAGAGTCACCAGACACTGCTGATCATGCGCGTACTTCTCTCAGAGCGGCACATTACTACTGCAGTCAACGGCGAGTAAGATTATAGGTGTTCATTGTTAGCGGATGCGGAATTAACAATTTTGTTAATCAAAGAACTATTATCTTTCAAAACACGGATTTGATAAGACTAACATTTAAGAACAGATCTTCTTTTGAGATGAAAGTTGTATGTAAGTTAAATCTACCTAGCAGGGTGTAGTCGACAACGAAGGCGTGCATTTTATTTCCCATAGGGATAGGTAGAAGCTACAAAACGCTACCTGCTGCAATGAAGAAATCTTTATTTATTATTTTCCAACTCTGTTTCATACTTCCACGCTTCGGTAAATAGCACTTGATTTCTCTGACAGCTACTATTGGTATCCGTTACATCCACCGAAGGGTCCGCGATATACTTATATTGACACACCAATAAACATCTCCGTCGGCTCACAATGTAATGTTTGCGGTAACGACCACTCTGGACCAGCCCTGCGCGTCGTAGGGTTGAATGTTTGATTACATTGATTTAAAATGAACTAAAACGCAGATAGTCGTATAACATTTGTTCTTTGTTCTGAAAGTATTTTGTAAAATATTTTTGTAGTCAATGTTTTCATGAAAGGACCACGGGCAATTTTCTATGAAATCTGGTAGTTAAAACAACGAAATTGAAATATATCATAACAAGTTAAGGGCTTCATGCGCTTGGTTCGTAGGATAACTGAATTAAAGCAACATGTCTTATTCAGCATTTTGCTAAAGATTTGACGTAACCCACAATAACTCTGGAGCCGCGATCGTCTCTTCATAAGAGAACTCGACTCGACTCAATGGTGAATACTCAATAATAAATGTTTTTTCTTTCTTTCTTATTTCTAATAGCACGAATACAAACATTTCTATTCGTGTTCAGTTTTAATCTAACAACATGATATTTAACGGCACGGTTGGCGCAGTGGCGGTGCTACACCGCGTGTCACGGGTTCGATTCCCGCACGGAACTAACATTTGTATGACCTACAGGTAGTTGTTTCGTGTCTGGCTATTTGTGTATGTGAGTTTGGGTCCAGCGTAATGTCGATTGACTATCTGATTCTCTACTAAACACGCTATTAGAACATTAGAATCGTGAATGAAATAACTGACCGTACAATGAAAGTGTTAGGTATTTTCGTTACGAAATTTCTGGATTCGGTCTCCACGCTCAAGGCCCGCGAAAGAAGCTATGCAATAGCTTAAAAACAAAAAAAACTAAAATGACTTCATTAGTATCACATAAAGCTTGTCGGGTTTAGATTTATTTTTGCGTTGTTCTTCACGCTGACCATTCTTTTGTGGAAACTATTCTTATTCGTTTTCATTTACCTCAACGTTTATTATCTTCTTTTCAGTCCATTATTATAAAAGCTTTGTTTTTAAATAATTTTAATTATTTGTGCTAAGCTTCCGCAAAATGCTTTTAACGTCTACGTTAAATATAAATGAGATGTTGTGGTCAAATTTTGGATAAAATACAGGATTTTTTTTTGTATTTATATGGGCAAGGTTTGAAATGATTTCAATTCTTTTAGGCTTATGCACATTTTGATTAAAAACTTTGCTATTACGTTTTCTAAAATCAACGAAGTGTTTGTCGATTGTAGCCGACAAACGGGCAAATTTTTCGACACGGTAAAGTTTTCAAATGACTCTAATTGTATACTTTTATTAATTGTTCTATCGCTTAAGATTCACACGAATGTACTCATCTTGATATACGGCCCACTCGACAACCGACTTAATTGCTCATTTGGTCCAACTAGATGACGCGTAAAAATACCTTATGACTCAACAAAACCGCATTAGTATATTTTCAACTTTTGCGCCCAAGAAGAAAGTTGAAAATGCAACCGTGACATAAAGTAGGCATTACATTTAGGTAAAGCCGAATGTTACATTACATCACACCTATTTTTGCCAAGTTGCAAGCAGCATCTCAGGTGTATTTAATAGGTCGTACCATATAGATAGCAGTATTTATCACAATTTCTTCCTGAACCCTCTGTGAACAAACAATACATCGCTAACGATGCCACTCGGGTACAATCGTGCACACTCGGGCTCGCTCGCCACTCGCCAACCTACATGCTAGGGCTGACACATTACTTCTACAGAAGCCGGCCACCCAGATTTTTTTTCACTTAAATGACTTTGACAAGAGGGCGTTGTTAGTAAATGATTGTTAGATGTATTAAGAAACAGTTATTTGAGGTCTTAGACACACGCCAAAGTATTTTTGCATTATAATATTTACATTGGTGTTGTTTATATGTCAGAACAATGAAAAGATTAAGGAAATAGGTAGATGGGGGAGAGTTTAAGAAGAAATAGATTGCGACGATCACAAGTGACATGGGACAAAATCAGGAACGGTGGTGACGGATGTGTCTAAAACAGTTTGTCAATTCTTTACTGGAATTTGCATAATTCTACGCATTATTGTTTCCTAAAATACCTTCAGGTATTGACAACAAAAGCCTCTTTAAAATAAAAAAAAGTAAAACAAAAGCTGAGTGTTCACTTTCACCGCCATTTTCGTGAAAAAAATCTTAAACGCACGAAAGGGATAACATTTAAAACCACTTAGTGCGGTGCTCGCTAAGCGGCGGGCTCGGATAATCCTCGGGACGCTGGAGGCCGAGTCGGGTAATACGCGAGGTGCCGACCGCGGCAAACATCATAAATTGATACGCCCTTCAATTATTTTTGGATTTATTCTTGTGAAGAAAAAGAACAGAAAAAAAGAGATAAATAATAAATATCATCTGAGGAAAAACGCATCCGCGTAGTGCAAGATAGTATTTCCATTAACCAAGTCACACAAGTTCTGGGCTAGCCCTAATAATAATACAGCAAAATCATACGAAACAAAATTGTATTTACCGCGGACACCAAGCGCATTGTCAAGTGTTTCAGAGAACAAATTTACTTATTCCTGTTAGTATCCGGTGGCCGGGTGTTCCTGTCTGGAGCCGCGGCCTCGTCGAATGTGCGACGTTGAGCACACATTACCTGCACCGATACAATACCGATACCGATCTCTGGAAACCTTTTTGAGTAAAAAAGCCACAACCTTAACTCACGCCACTTAACACATAAACGGCCATTCAGAAGCTATACAACCCCTAAATTTAACATTGATTCTTGGCGACGTACTAGGATCCCATAAACATGGCAGATGTGTCCGTCTGTCAATCAACGACGCTCGTAAACAGCGCGGCGCTACCGGGAACAACCACTTTACGGACGAGTGTTTGTAGCGAAGTGGTTGGAGTGGAACAATATTGTGTACGGAGTGATTTTATACTGCATGCTTGTTTTTGTTGGATACTGAAACTGGATATGGAAAATATCCAATAGTAGAGTGACATGCGCGCGCCGCGTGATTGCACGTCGTCAATAGGTTTTGTCGGATTTCATATTTGTGATAAACTTTCTGACTAGTCGATATTTTATTATGGCATGGCATAATCTAATCTCGATATAAATGACCTAACTATGATCTTGTAAACAACACTTTGGATTGGGCAACTACAGTGCTTTCATAAATTATTATGATTATGTGACTAGATTTTTTTTTTGTTTTTGACATTCTAAACTGCTTGTACCGTATAGGAAATCATCAAATAACGTTTTGACGTACTTTTTGACTAAAACCCACCCATGTTCTTTCTATTACCCTTTTTGTTCCTGGGTCACGGTATCTCTTTCGAATAACCCGTAACCCCGGCAGGCGGAGGTCCTGGCAGGCCCCTCTGCTTTGCTGACATCTCTTTGAGGCGCGCGTTGCTCACCGTCCACAGGCCCGCAGCTACGGTGGCCGGGAGTCGTCTCGCGGCGCCCGGCGCACATAGTAATGCTTACTCGCACTTTATCTATCTTGCACGTTGCTCAATGGATAAATTGTTTGCTTCATTGTATAGTATTTTTTATTACAATTGTAGATACGCAACTTTTTGTTTCCCAATAAATAAATAAAACTAGGCTCACATAAAGTGGTGGAGTAGTTACTGAGGCGCGCCAAATGGTCGGCGGTTCGATACCCGTGCCAACGGTACGTGGCGATTAGCCAGCCCACTCTGGTTGTGTCGCAGTTTAATTATGATCACGGCATTCCCCGAGGGTAGGCAGGGTTAGAAGTTGGACAATACGGCCCTGATAGCGGAAATTTAAGTAAGTTCGATCGGCGTGCCAAGAAAACGAATGGTTGTGATAACTTCTCACTAGCTTGTTTCAAATTCAAATAATCAATAGTGGATTATGTTTACACATTTAAGACACCGTTTAAAATATAGTTCAATGATTTGAAAATCCTTTGCCGATTCACCCGCCTATTATTAAAGTGTTTACACATTAAGCACAAAACTCCAATATTTATCAAAACTATAAGAAAGAACGTTAAATCTTTAAACAAGTTCTGCCACTTTGGGGCACAATGGGAGGGAGTGCCACACTTGTACTGACTAAAACCCCCCCATATTCCTTTTTTACCCTTTGTGTACCCGGGCCGCGGTGGCTCTTTCGAACAACCCCCAACACCGGCAGGCGGAGGCCCTAGCAGGCCAGGTTACTAAGGCGTCTAGGAGTAAATTCTTTACATATCAAGTTCAAAGGCAAGAAATATTTGACAAAATATGTAATACAAGCATCGCACTTTTTTTTATCTCAATACATTAATTTATCTTCATACTATTTCGATATGAAGATATCGAAAGCTAAAGGCCGCGGGGAGGAGAGCTGTGTATCGTGTCATGCGTGTGAACGTTACATTATTTGGGGAGACTAGATTGAGTATCCGTCTTAATCATACAAATAAAATCAATGAAAATGTTTTGATTTCTATAGCAGATAATTAATAGAGTAATTTGCGTTTACTCTCGTTAGGAAGTTGTAATATTTGTATCCAAACAAGTTTGTATCAAGACTTGTCGTCTTGTCAAAAAACCCCGTTTTTATTGTTTGAGACGTGTTTTATTCGCTTTTAGAGCATTTGTCCCTGCCTCGTTGGTCCAGTGGTTGCAAGCGCGACTGCTGAGCTGGGCTCGATTAATTCACGGTCAGGCAAAGATTTATCCACGGAGTCTAAATTTATGCCCAGTTTATGGCAATTTGCTTGCCCACTTTTACAATGGACTTACAGACTTATTTCGTAATAGTATGGCTCTCAAACTGCTATGTTCGTGAAATTGTAAAACGTTAATAATTGCTGTACGAGGCCATCGCTTCTGAATGTTGTTAAATGTATTCATGTGCTCGTGACGGTACTGTGAGTGGTATGTTTAGAACATTAGCGAGATTTTCGATGTTTCGATCGTGATTTTCTTTTAAAGTTTTCATAACTTAGTACTTAAGATTTTAAGAATATATTTAGGTGTAAAGGAAAACCGACATGTGGTTATTTTGGAAAAACAATAAATTATGCACGGGGAAAACGAAAGAATCATTCTATATTTTTAAATTGGACATAGTTGAAGATCTCTGAAATATCTAATGTTGAAGTAATGTGTCTGCTGTGATGTGAAACTCAATATACACAGCGATATGACAGCTATAAGAACTACGTGTCAGTTATTACAACGTGTTCGCATTGTTTCCGATACATTGCGTGTTACAAGCGAGTAAACTTGTAATTTGCTGACAAAACGCGCGGTGTGTTACGTATTTATTTACTAATATTGTTAATTTGTCGAGCTTTTGTTACACAACAAAATTTAGTAAAATAAGAGCGCTTAGGCAATGTGAAAAGCATCGAAAATAGTGTGAAAACTAATGAGACATTTCGACACCTTAGGTTTATTAAGTTAGTAACTAACTTTAATCTAATATACCAAATTTTCGTGTATTAGCTACCGTACTCCTCCGAAACGGCTGAACCGATTCGAACGAAACTTTATGTGCATCTGAGATCTGGGAATTGGCCAACATCAATTTTTCATAACCTTTTGTAGAAAAGGAGCTGAGCAGCGGGTGAAACAGCTGGGAACAGCTAGTATTATTTACATAGTTTTAATAACCATAAAAACTTAAATTAAACAATTAATACACGATTGAAATAAGCTACCGGAAAATGTATGTCAATCGAGTTGAAAGTTGTTCTAGAAATAGGTGCAAAGTGTTGTATAGTATATGGTCACTAAACTTGTCTGATACGGTACGCCCGTAGACAAATGACTTTATACTGTATGCGAATCGAATTAGTAACAATGTGTTTTCTTTTTATTACAGGTATGCATCCTATGGGGAAGTACAGTTAGGCGAGGCAGTAAGCGGATCGAGCAACATTCGAGATTTAATTATCATTGCATAAATCCTTAGAATGAAGAAATAATACTAAACTTCTTAGTAATATTTTATGCATTACTCACAAAATCTTATATCCACATTTTTGTTAAATAGGAAAACATATTATAAGGTTAATCTAACGGAAAATGTCCCCCTAATAGCATCGATAACGATGACACCGAGAGCTGCACAACAAAACCTTTGCAATCAAAAGAGAACCTGTGCAATGGCCGCTCGGATCGCGACACCAGATAAAAAATGGCGCTCAATCATTTTGAATTTTATAAAAACTCTCTCCAAACAATATTTCAGGGCTTCGGTTACAAAAGGCTGGCTGATAATAGGATCTTTGTTATAAAAGACTTGTCATTACCGCGCGGCGGCCATGATCGATGCGATGACGTCGCCACTAGCTTCCCGCCAAAATTAACGTCAAGCTTCACGCGTCATGTTCGAACATTCTGGAACATTTCCGAGAGCTCTATAGATGTCCTCGATGTTAGACAGTGCGCTCTGTGTCGTAATTAACTAAATAAATTGAAAATGTAAAAATACATTTAAAACATTGAGTGTGTAACCTTTAGAAGTCAGAATTATAAAGCAATTTTTCTTAAGAATAAATTGATTTACGATACCAGATTAAAAACAGAAATGGCCGATAGGTAATTAAAAACATTTCAAATTAATTAAAACGTTGATTACATAAACGGTGATAAATTTGAAGAAAATCAAAGTGTTTCGGCTCGTTTAGTAAAAAATCACTTAACTAATGTTTGGAAGAAAGCTTTTAAACAAAGTAATCCTTGTTTAGCGGCTCACGAGTAAATTAGTTGAGGCGAGGCCACTCTTTGGGTGAATAGCGGATTTGACCAAAATCCTTACTAATATTATAAAAGCGAAAGTGAGCTTGTTTGTTACGTCTACGCGCCTAAATGGCTAAACCGATTTTGATGAATTTTAGTACAGAGACAGTTTGGACTCCGGAGACGGACATAGACTATTTTTTTTAAAAGATTGAGCTATGAGGGAGAAAGAGGGAAGAAAAGGGAAAGCTTAGCATTGCAATTACAATAAATAAGGCGCAAGAGCAGAAACTACAGGCAGCAGGTACCTGTAAATCAGGAAAGGGTAACTGCGTTACCCCATATTAAACGGGAGTGAAGCCGCGTTCAAAAGCTAGTAACTTCATTTAAATTTCTCTGCAATTTTAACTAATCAATAGGTTTAACTGAATTATCAAAAGCGAGTAAAGAAATAAGCTATTACAAACAAAAGTGTCTTCCCACAAACAGAATATCTCGAACTTTAGACTAGCACATATCATCGCTACAGCTGATCTACGGAGCTAATGCCGGCGTGAATGAAATAATTAGGTGAATACTCTCTGGTGTGCGTGCGGCATTAGTCGCGTACTCGGTGCAAAGCAAACAGATAAGTTTTGTATCGATTAAGTTCTGCGAGCTTAGTTAACTTCAATACCGTTGCCAATGGTAGCTCAGTACTCCAATACGTAAGCGGACAGCGGGAGCAATGTTTTGCATCAAAAAAGTTAATACTAAGCTGCATCTTGTTAGGATGAAAGCCGATTCTAACATAAAATGTACATTTTAACACTTTTTCGTTAACGTTTACTACCGTCATGTGCGTTTCACGTCTGTTATTGTCAATCTGTTATCATCACATTTATTTGAATCCTCACGCAATATCTGATTTAATAATTCTGAGAAATTATACATATACAAAGCCAAACGTTTTCTAAAACTTCCTACTTAACAGTCGGGTAGTGTGATATATTTGATCAGTAAGTAACAGTTCACTGAACTACAATATTTCATCACATCAGCTTATAAAGTTCCATTGACGTCGACCCTGGCAAGCCACCTCTTACCCCGCCTGTGCGCCTGTGCGCCTGTGCGCCTGGTACCTTCGTCACAGTTGCGCGGCGCCGCTAATCCTCCGTGGGTCACATCTGCGTCCTTTGTCCGTCATACCTACGTCACGTCACGTCGGGGCCGAGGCTAGCTAACGTGGGGTGTAAAAAGACCCATCAGTACGCTGAAATCTACGCATAATGATCTGAGTCTTATCAAACGACGCATAATAAGACAATTGCCGAAAAAATTACAAATGACGTCAATTATATTTATGTTCTTGTGATGATCTTTGCACACAACAGAATATGCGTAAGTATACGTACTGGATAGGTTGATGTGTGTTATGGGTTTAAGGAAACTTTAAAAAGACTTCTGTCCAGTGATTTTATAATACTCATAAGTGGAGTAAGCACAAAATATTACTCCACTTGACGACCCAACATTCATTTATTACTAATCAAGTTCTCTCTAAAAGGTCTAAAGGAAACCGACCCTTCAGAACACACTCATCACTCTCCGCTTGCGGTGAAACCTCGCCTCCCGCTCGCGGTGGGACCGCGCCCGACAAATCGTTCGAATTAAACTAATTACCTTTCCGAATCGACTAACTCGTGTTTAGGACCTCTTAAAACTAATCTGTGGATTGGCAAAGCGAATAATTTCCACTTTGCGAGCCCGTGATTGGTTTTCTTCGGCGCTCACTGTACTTGATCATTTAAAGTTGGATTACTTTGATTCTGTTAGTTGCTTTCTATGGTTGCTGGGGTTGATTGGTTACTTTTGTGGTGATTTCAATCAATTTTGATTACTTTTGCTCGCACGGTGCCTTTACCGAATATGCAGTTGAAAGTCTAACAGAAAACGTTTAGACCCTGTACAACAGAACTCTTGATTTATGTTTTGGTTAAGTCATCATCAACATCGTTTCAACAAAATAATATTTTCCATTTCTTAAATGCTTAGAACAGTTTTATTCGTTTGATAAGCAAATAATCCGTAGCTAGGCGGGGATATAGACCCCCGCCAACAGTGGCACAGTTGCCTGCAAGCTCACGAAAGCACGTCCCAACCTGTTACGGTTAAAGATGCGGCTTCGTGGCACGTCGCAATTGATCGCATCACTTCGTATTGTGCCGTTTCGTTCGACAGCGAGACGTCATTCATCACAGATGATTTGGAGCCGCGCTTGCCAATAGCCTGGTGCGATAACACGACACAGCTAGAAAGGTTTCAACCAATCATGGTAATGATAATCATTTAATTGCGTTATTTTATTGTCTTTAGTGAATAATTCTGTTAATTCTGGGCAAATATGCACATCGTTAAACGTATCGTGGTACGGGTGTAACCATATTTACAGACACAGATTAGCATTATCTGCATCTTTTTCTAATTCTGTCACTTAGAATTGCAAGTCACTGAAGTGAGAAGTGCAACACGTTAGAGGTGGTGCCGCGTGCCGTCGATATGACAATGAATGCGTATGCTTGCGACCGGAATTCTCGTTACACCATAATTATCTATCTATACTATATAATATTATAAAGATGAAGAGTTTGTTTGTTTGTTTGAACGCGCTAATCTCAGGGACTACTAGTTGGAATTGGAAAATTCTTTTAGTGTTGGATAGTCCATTTCTTGAGGAAGGTTATAGGCTATATAACATCACGCTACGACCAACAGGTACTGAGCAGCGCGGGTGAAACCGTGGGGAACAGCTAGTCACATGATAGAATGAGATACAAATACTCAAAAATGGTGATATTCGTGCAAATATAATTTTCCCTTGTGTGTAATAGTTGTAATTTGGGAGCCTAAACAAAAACACTTTCGTGAGTGATGCTCGAGTGTGAATGGAGCCCAGAGCGGATGTTACTTTACAAGCTTTTATTTTTGAAATCTTAATAGTCACGTGAGACGTTCATGAAATTGTAGCAATAGACACTTGCTGTGATTAAACTATCAACTCGATCTTTTACTGAGAAACCTAAATACATTTTTAAATCGTACAAAGTATTAAATAACAATTAGTATGACATAACATTTGTTAACTTTGCACTAACGAGAAGCAATTAATTACAGCTCATGTTAATTATAATTAAAACAGTAACTTGTTGAAACTGTTAATAAATACTTTTCATTCGCGCACGCTCTACATTACAACGTGACGTTACACTCGGCGCGCTCTGATTGACTAAAGTATTTTTAGATGCGCCAATAATAATAATTGATTGGTATTTATATCAGTGTTTATTCCCTGAAGAATACAAACACTAGTAGTGAGTTTAAAGCAGTTTTATTTGCGTTTTATTGTATTATTTTTCATTTATGATGTTCATTTATGACATTTCATCCACTCAGTTATATATCCGAGTCTATACTATTTTCACTATAGCATGGTGCGGGTAACATATTATTTAAATATACAATTCCTTTTCAATCTGTAACGTTACCTCTAATTGCAATCAGGACTGATTATAGGCTTTATCGTGAATATCAAAATTGTTAAGGAGCCCTCATCATAGCAATACATCCATCACGAAGCATGAGTTGTCATCGAATGTCACCCGCACCACGCTACATCGACAACAGTACAGTTGAAATATTTGAAATTATCTTTATAAACTCTCTTAAACAATTCAATACCTATGACTTTAGAGGTAGTTACAATTATTGAACTTTGAATTTTGTGTTGAATACAATGCCATTTACAATATTTTTTTTATTTAAACATTTCAGTAGGTACCCAATCATCTTACTATTTGCTTTTTGTAACCTGGTCGGTTCCATCCCTGGGCAAAGACTTTCCTCCATTATTTCAGTTTCTCAGACTCAGGAACCTGTGCGTCCTCCTTCCTGTCCTGATGGAACCTGTTCCATTAGTCCCGCCACCTCTTTCGTAGCCTGGCGCAACCTGCCTCACTCACAGTCCTATGAGCCGGTCAGCCTGTGAAGCCACGTCAACTGCTCTATTTGTTTTGATGCGCAGTTTTTTTAAACACTGTCCGTTAATCTAACACCTAGTACTATATACATGTATACTACCGTCCTTTTCTATTTGGAAAATTGTGTTTCTTAGAACATGAAATTGATCAATTTTTTTCTATAACTTTTTAGTTTTACCATACACGTTTATCACTGTATCGCGTCAGCTCCCTTATAAGTCCATTGCCTGTGTTGAGAGTTATAAGAACTCGTAGAACGATTATTGTTCAGTTCCGAAAGAGCTCACGGGAGGTCGAGCGTTTATTATGTTACCTAGAAAATAAGAATTCTTTTTTTTTTTAGAAACCATAGCACCTTTCTTCACAGCATTAATTTCTTTGTTTTATTTAAAACCAGGCTCGTCAGCCAGTTTTAAAAAATAAACTATTATAGTTTTTTTTTATTTTAACTCATTTCAAGCATTTTGCTTATTTACACAATATATTATTAACTATTATGCTCAAAACATTTTCTTATAAAAATATTTGCGTTATTATTTTTAAAACTATAATTTCTATTCTTGGTGGAGAGTACGGTCTCGTGCATCATTACTTATTAAGTACGCTCTTAGAAAAATGGAAGCAAAATATTTTATAGACTATATTTACGTTGTTGCAAATATAATGTAGCGAACAGTCGTGTAGTCAAAAGGTAATATTATTGCACTGAACGATGTTTCTGTGAGATTGCGCTGAGTTTGTTGCTGTCACTCTGTATATGAGCTACGTGGGATGTGGGTTGGGTTGGATGGGTTCTGCGTACACCACACAACACCGTTAACAGCATTAAAGTCTGTGAAAACTTCCGCCTTCCAGATAATTAATTTAGAATTATTGTGAAAACTGGGTGTCTGAATCTACCAGTGAAGAATACAAGATTGTTCATGTGACGATAAAGGTAATATGAACATACAAAAATGTAAGTTAATCCCAAAAGTCTACTAGAAACTAATCGAACTCTTCACAAGTTAGCCAATAATCATTACATAGTAAAAAAACATAGTCGCTTCCCGTTGCCTTCATCTTTAAAACTACTAAACATATTTTCATGCGGTTTTTTAAATATGAATAATATTAGTATCTACATTGCAGACGTGCGAACCCGGGACTGGTTGCTAGTCAATTTATAAGGGCAGACGACATTGCATTGAAAAGTCTATGACGATTGTGAGTCGTCATGCTACGTCTTACAAAAAAAAAAATCACTAATCCTGTTAGCACGCCTAACAATTAACGAACAACTTCTCAAAAAGAAAAACATCCATCGTCGAAGTCCGTCACTTACGGCGCGTATTGACAGCTCCGCTCTGGGCAAACAGCGGCAGTCGCCGTGAGGGCCCTGGAGCATTGGTTGCCAACCAGACGACTTGAACAGGTAAATATCTACATAAACGTAATTGTAATTTCCTACTTCAGCTGTTATTGTTAATATTAAAATAATCACATAACTTAGATCTTCTATCTTTTATGTATCTTTACTTTTTCTGTCACATTCCACCTAATATGTTTTGACAGAAGAAAATGTGAGAAATTAAGTCTGCTGATGAACAATGTTTATTTTCATGTGCATGAAGGTTTAATAAATAAATATCTTTACTTCCTCTATTCATAAAGGTTTACATACGTATAATAAAAAAAGCATAAAAATTTAATAATACCATTTAAAAAATGCCTGTCATGATCCGTTGTGAGAGACTGGTGTACACACAAGGATACCCTGCAAGACGGATTCCTTCTTAGGGTACAGCTCTTGTTTGAAATTAAGTATGTCAGTGTTCATTATTTGAATGTAAATTTATTTTTAGATCGATACAATCATATAGATTTCCTTGTACGTTATAGTGCTAACAATTAAAATGATCAATATATTATGTTCTTTTCTTCTACAAAGTTATCGCAATTTGTCACCGTCGCGTCGCAAGTTTCTGCTAACCCTATATTTCACAAGCACTTAAAGTTGTGAGTAGTTCGAGGATTGTGTCAATCATGCTTTGTGATTGTACATATTTTATGGATTAGTACGTGAGAGTTCGCCATGGACTTTCTTCGCAGTTGTTTTCTAAGAGTAGTTTTATAACTGCAATATTTATTGACTTAAATATGAATTTTGATTTGTGCTATTGGCTAAATTAGAAACCTAACAGAGCTAAATAGAGTCACGGCAGACCTCGTTGGAGATGGCGAAACTAGCTGGAAAAACCAACGATTGTTGCCCCACATTTACCCTGGATTTAAATAATTTATTCTTTGCCCAGCAGTGGGATATTGAAGGGAAGCAGTACCAGTTTATTGACTTCCACTTACGAAGTTAGCCGTGTTTAACTTCTTCACCAGGATATCTTAGTAATTGCAAGCGCCCACTGATGGAATAATTAAAAGCATTTAAGTAGAAGAAAAACGCTATTAAGTTACTAAAATACTTTTGACTTAGCAAAGACAGATTTCGGACGTTAAAATATTTCGCTCGTTTAGTTTAAAGTCAATTTGTCTCAACGGAATTGCTGTAAAACACCACTTTAAATTTTCTACCAGCAAAATTGAAAATAATTATCTAAGTGGTCCGAGTAAATTAATAAATTAACCCCTCCCCAAAGATCTCAGTCACTCTTGCTAAGATAATGATATCTGCCATAATAGCGCCCATTATCATAATAATAGCACAACCCTTATAACCGTTACGGCGTAGGCCCGCTACGACGCTACGAGTGCTACGGCGCTACGTCGTAGAGCCCATAGTCGGCTGATTTTATGAACATTTTCAACAATGTCGGAGTAAATGATTGTATAGGACTAAATTATGTTGGTTTTTAGAATATTCTAAACTTATTATTTTACTTGATTTCTCGTTCTTATTGTAAAGAACTCAAGTGACTGACAAAGTCAGTTGAAGTTTCGTTCATAGTACCTTGATTATTTGATAAAATGTCTGTTTAAAGATGTGAGAAGTAAAGTTGTGAAGCGTCTGCCGCTTTGTTTCGTTCATTAGCGAAGTAATCAAATATTCATTGGAAGCCAGACGACTTAAAATCGGCCGAACTTCATTATTATTCAAACGGAATATAAAAAGAGGTGGAGGACATTAAACGGCCCATAAATAATTAATTTATGACGGAATACAGTTTGAAACAAAAATGTGAAAGTTATAAATAAGAAGACTTAAGAGGCCGATTTGATGCTTGAATACCGAAAGGAAGAAAATAAAAACGGAAAGTATATTTTTTATATTAACAAATAACTTAGTTTTATTATAATAATCAGTGCTTTACAAAATTCTATTTGAGTACCAAAACGCTCCAACGATTTCTGAATTAAATTGCGATAAGTGACATTTGACCCTCAATACCCCTTTTGGGAATTCAGACCTTTCAAATGCCAGTCAAGCGTATATACATACGCAGTCAAGTACACACTTAACCATCCAAAAAACGTTGTATAAAACCTTTTCCACATCAGTTTAATGACTCCCTTCAAAATTGTAAGCTCGTTATTATTCATATGTTTCGTCATGTAGTCATCTCATGGTGCTCATGATGGAGTAACGCTCGCGTTATGGGCATTACTTTAAGTTTATCGCTCCGTGGAGGCTCCGCGGTCGTGACGACGTAACGACTATGGGCATGGTATCAAAAGTGTTGCCATGTTAGCTAAGGGTTAAATTTAAGAACACGTTACAGTTTTTTTCATATAAACTTGTTTGGTGTTAAAAATTGCAAATAAATGTCAACTTTTGTGAAAGCACTTACATAATATAAAGAGTGTAAAAGTACACTTGACGAAAGTCACTCTCCTTGTCATCATGATCATTCTTGGAAATCTTTTAGTTATAGAGATATTTGGGGCAAAGTTCCCACTTTATCACTTATTCTTTTAAATCAAGTTTTTTAACTTTACGTTAATACCTCCTCGAACTCCGTACTATGCAATACATATTATATAGCAGCATAACGCAGTGAGTGCGTAACATTGAGTTCGTAAAACGTGATGTTTACCCAAAAATAGGTCGTTTCCCGGCAAAAACATTGCGCTCTACGGAATGTTTTTAACAGTTTACTTAGTAAACTAAGTAAGTTTGATGTACACAATGCATGGTTGATGGCTTCGTGAAGGGCTGGCTTACATCCTGTAGGAACGAATATCTATGTTGACGAGAAACACCATGTCCAAGTGTACAGCATCCAAACTAGCATAAAAACACTTACAAAGCAGGATATTCCACGATAGTGTTTACCTTAGTTCTGATCTGGTCCTTTTACTCAAGTTAATAGTTATAGTTAGTGCCTAGGTCACCCGGAGAACTGTCAGTTCACGAGGTAACTTGTCTCATTGTATTCGTATTGTATTTTTTGCGTGATAATCATATAATGTCTTCTGCTAAAGGTCACCATTACATGTCTGAAAAAACACGAATACACCCAGAAACGTGCTGTTTCATGTGACGTAATTACAACAGTTTCACGTGTCAATGTGTGTGTGTATAGTTTCGGTAGTGAATGAGACACAGTTGTTCCGGCCGCCGCCTGTCAGACCGCCGTCACCGGCACTGTCGCCACACAACCGGTACGGACACCAGTACTCGAATCTATACACTTTGCAACTTTTAAAAGGGATTTTCTATAACCATTATGATTGTTTTTCATGTATTTTCGAATAAATAAATAAATTAATAAATGTCGGCCACGACGCTAATCTCAGGTTAGTCAAGTACTCAGGGGATATTGTAGTGCACACGTGTTTGCGCGAAAACTGGTCGCTGTTCATTTATTTTCATAATCCAATGATCGAATCGAAATAAGAAAATAAATGAACAGCGGGAAAACGATCAAATGCTCAGCAAGACCAGCGTCCTTACGTACTTTCCGAGGCATTTGTTAAACCACCAACTTCAAAATACCGACTACTGCAAAATTCTTAATGTCAAAACTAATAATCGTGCTTAGAATACTGCTCTCGGCAATAAATTGCAAATAGTATGTACTTTTAGGTAAACGATCTTATTTAAAACTTGTTAACTAGCTTTTGCCCGCGGCTTCGCTAACGTTAAATTCGGGGAACACAGTTCCCCTGAACTGTGTTACCCCTCGAAATTCCTGATTTGCAGGTACCTGCTAACTATAGTTTTTGCCCTTCAGCCTTATTTATTGTAATAGCAAAGCTAAGTTGTCCCTTTTCTTCCCTCTTTTTCCCTAATTTCCCACTTTTTTTTAAATTATACTATGTCTGTCTTCAGGGTCCCAACTATTTCTGCATCAAAATAGGTTTTGCCATTTAGGTTGGATCAAGGGCCTGATTCGGAAGGCAGTACTTCTCGATACGGCCCACATCATGAGGAGGTTCCTGTCTCTGGAGCCCTAACCACCGGTAGCTTGGACCTTGCCCCCGTTACCAGCGGACACTTAGTTTAAATTTTAAATGTGTTTTTTTCTAAGAAATATTTAAAAATATAATGTTAAGATGTGAAGTAGATAAAGAAAATTTTATAATTAAATGAGGAGTAGGTATTTACTTTGAAAGTCAATAAACAATTGTTTCAAACGTAAAACGTGAAATTCACAAAAATTACTTCCATAATCTTAGAAAAACTGATTGCAATTTGATAAAAACGTTATCCATCGTTTTTCTATAAATGATAATACGAGACATCAAGCTCTGGCTGACTGAACACAGAGAGCGGTCAACAAGAGTTAGGAGCGGCCTATTGTCCAGTAGAGTAATTAATTTAACTACGATAGTCAAAGTTTGTTAGCAGTCAGATTGAGCAGATTTACGACAAACTTATCTTTAATCCCGGAGGAAGTATTAGAAGTTTTCAGTTGTTTGACATAACAAGCTTTAACTGTTTAAGTATCTTAAGATTCTGTCAGTCAGGAGGGAGTCCCTTAAGAGGAGGTGTCCCGGAGGGATGTAGGGACTTCATTTTAAATATAATTGATATTATGTTGTTTAGTTATTTAGTCAAGTGTAACAGCGGCCAAAGCACTGTCAAAGTGTGTTGAGTTATACTTTGGGAGGCGTGAAGTTTTGAAAGCGAGCGATTTGTCTGGAATGAAATCATTCAATCGTAGTCGTTTTATATCTCACATAGAAACCGTTTTAAATTTTGTAACATATTCATAAAACTATAACGACGCGACGCGACGGCTCCGCTTTTATATAGCAGCCTCAAACGTGTAACATTTTTTATTCATGTCGAATTTAAAACGGACAAAAGTTCCAACCGCCAAACTAGGCAACAAAGAGTGGCCCAAACCGGCCCACTGTGTACACAGCCAGTGACCCACGTCAAGCCAGCAAACATGACCCCGCGGACCTAAAGTCACACAATGCGTTTCAACCCATTGTCGGAGAAAAACAGTCGGTTTGACAGCAGGAGGAGGGTTGAATCTCATCTGCCTTCACGTGAAGGGTTACTTCTGATCCTTTTGACCACGAAGTTGTGTACAGTTGAAGGTTAACGTGTCAATCAGTGTTTGCTGGCCGGGATAGTTGCTTTTTAATTTACTTTCTTTCACCGTCAAAAGGGTGCTTATGTGTTGATTCAGTAATTGTTTAGTATTGTTTAGGCATATAGTGTCATTTATAAAGGCAAGACCTCTCAACAAGGGCCTGATCATCATGATCTTTCTCCTGCCCTCATCACAATATATTTGTGGTCGGTGCAGCATGACATCATCTTCCATACTTCTATCATAAGGTCATAATGGCTACACATTGAGTAAAACAATTAAATTAAAAAGTGTTGAAATCACTCGGTTACAAGGTAACAAGTATCTGATCGATTCACTACCGAATTTCCATCATGGAAAATTCCCTTTTAATTCCCTTTTGCTGTTGTCACGCATACCTTGTCGATATTCCACGTATTCGCACAGAGCGCTACATTTTTATTAAGCGCAAAGGTGTGAAATTCAATGCCTGTCGGTGGTCCCAAGTTCATATATACTAATATTATATTCTACTAAAATTATGAATGCGAATGTTTGTGAGGATGGATGGATGTATGGGTGTTTGTTACTCTTTCACGTCAAAACGGCACGGAGGTACATATATAGGATACTAATTATATTTTGATATAAATATTTTCTAATATGAAGCGAGCAAAGCCGCGAGCGGCAGCTAGTCCCACATAAAATGAGTTAATAGGCTTCTGTTGTAGTTAGCTCGTTCCATCGTCGACGTCTCCTCTGTTTTCACGACCAGATTGAGAAAAAGGGTAAGTATGTCTATTAAAAATAAATGTGTTAGTAGTTCCACCGGCACTAACATGTTTTGTTCTTCCAAATTATCTATTATCATCTACCACTAGCCTCTCTTTCATTTAGATCGACATGAATGCTTAAAAACCGGCCAAAAGCGAGTCGGACTCGCGCAACGACGACACAGCACAGAGTTGAGTATATGGTTTAAATTTTAACTCGATATCTACCTCCATGCGTTCCCGAGAGGTCTTGATAGGTCTAGGTCTTGACAGAAAGACACAGACCGACAACAAAGTGATCCAATAAACGTTCCGTTTTCCCTTTGAGATACAGAACTCTAAAAACAACAATAACATAAAAATTAAGTACATTAATGTTATCCTATCTAATCATACATATACTGTGTACGTCATAGTGTATAACGTTTGACCAATGTCCATGTAACGTGTAACACAATACATAGCTCGCACAATGAGGCGTCGCGTTACCTCGAACATTTGTAACCCGAGTGACGACAGAGGACGCACTTAGTGCATTTGTAAAGAAGCTTTATACTAATATGACGGAATATTATAAAGTAATAATACAACAAAGTAAGTTATGTTTGTTTATTTTACTGGAATGATTTATTTTATTGTAACGTTTTTATTGTTTTGTCATCTTAGTTATATTTATTTGTTTTTTTTATTGATTAAACATTCTTTATAATAATTGGTTGATATCCTTACTAATATTATAAAAGCGAAAGTGAGTTTGTTTGTTTATTTGTTACCTCTTCACGCTTTAATGGCTAAATCGATTTTGATGAATTTTGGTACACAGATAGTTGGGAACCAGGAGACGGACATAGGCTAATATTTTTTTGAAAAAAGTGGGATGTGAGGGAGAAAGAGGGAAGAAAAGGGAAAACTTAGCGTTGCTATTACAAATCAATAAGGCGCAAGGGGAACAGTGTTACCCCGAATATAACGCGAGGGAAGCCGCGGGCAAAAGCTAGTAACGTTTACTTTTATAACTTGTAAGAATCCCACAACAATACTTACCAATGCCTTGACTATGACTTATGTAAGTCAACGAATTCAATTATAAAGTACTGGGGCCTCGTACATAAATAATGAGTATCCAATCTTCGTAAGAGATTATGTTTGGACAAGTGAAACTGAACCCGTCGAGCTACCAGCAGCTCTGACTGTTTGAGTCACAAGTGAACTGCCGCTTTATGTCTAAAATACAATCAACCAACCGATGAGAACTGTTTGAAGAATTGCTGCTGTTCCAACTTCTCCTAAAATAATGATCGGAATAAAAGATTGTTCTTCGACCAAAATACTCCGTACTAAAAACGAAAGTTAGAACTAACAAATACTAGCTGAAGCCCGCGGCTTCGCCAGCGTGAAATAAAAACAAAATCCATTTCGAGACCATAATCTACCTGTGTGCAAAATTACATCAAAATCCGTTCAGCCGGTTTGTCGTGAAAGAGTAACAAAGAGTCATATATCCAACTATCCTCAAAAACATTCGCATTATTTTATAATATTAGTAGGATAAAAACACAAAGCAAACTCTGCCTCTTCAAATAAAACGCTGGCTATTTGGAAAACGTTATGTTGTTTAATTCAGTGTTCGAATGATTCCGATTGATCGATCGCTTTTCCAGCCGAAATGACTAGCTGACTAACTTAGTACGACGTATCGGGTAAATGATTGATTTTAAATCTTTGTGCCGTAACACAGAATCACTATACTATACTATCATACACTATACTAAAACAGGAATTTGGTGAAGATCGCGTGCTTCAGGAGTCGTGTTTTTCATTATCCACATGACGAATCAAAAGTAACAATTTAACGAAACTTGATTCATTTCCATCATCATCATCATTCACATTGATTTCACCCGTTTCTAGAAATAAAAGGAGGCTTCTATGATTATGGCTAAAGTACTCAATTAGAAAACCAAAACAAAGTAGCTTAAACAATTAGTATGTACCAAACATCTCAGTTAAACCATCAGATTTCTCCAAAGTCTTGTATATAATGTACCAGGAGCCCAGCGCACTGTAACAGTTAACCTAATTGGAAAGGTTAATGTCTCTATTAGTGCTGCTTCGTTGACGCTTCTAATGACGCGCTGTATTGGATCACTACCAGGATATCATGTTTGACAGGAGACATCATACACGGTTAAAAAATTGTTACTATAGAATATGATGAAATAGCTAGCTTTTGCCAATGGCTTTTGTTGGCGTGTTGGCGAAAATTTTGCCATGAAAACGTACTACTGGGATAAAAAATATCCTAATCACTATCCAGGTCATGTTCCACCTGTATTCCATAACATGAGTTTCTATTCTTGTTCAAGGAATCCCTAACCTAGCAAAGTAAAACCTCACTTACACTTAGTACTATCCTCCACGAGGTCCTCAAAAGTAACGCTACGCTCTCCAATCCCGGTACAACAGTCAGTCATTACGAACATAACTAATTTTGTCACGCAAAGACACTGCTTACAATAATTCTGTGGCGAGCTTATCTGCGTGTCCGGCCGGAGACGACGGTGGGTGGCGGTGTTCAGTGGTGTCCGGGGTCGATAAACAGTGTCCACGGGACACCGGACACTGCCGGTCGCCATTGTACGCTTTTAACTGAAACGGATCAAATTACTTTAATATTTCTGTCTCTCCAAAGTGTTTGTTTCTCTTTAAATGCATTCGCTATTAGTAAATAAATAATTAGATATATAGCTATACAGGATGTTACAGCTTTATAACGTCAGCGTAACCCCATAAGTGTCCCAGCGTAGGGCTCCCAGCGTAGGGCTCCCAGCCGGCCCTTGTGGACGGGTCATATCGTTTTGCTGTATCCATTTAGAGCAAAACGATATTAAACAATCGGAGAAGGCAATGTTTTCTGCCTACCCCCGCGGGGAAGAGGAGTTTCTATCCGAAAAATGCATCTAACTTGACATTAACCAAATGTTCATTCAGTATAGTAACCTGTAGTACTGCAGCCTAGTAGACCGGTTTAAATAATTATTATTACGTTTACGCATAAAATAATGATGATACATGTTTGAACTTTCAGCAATTTCGCGATTGTAACAATGAAAATCAAACTTTATTGACAAAGTTTGGCGATTAACTCAAATTAGAATATGTCTTGGGATCGAATAATATATGTATAGCATCTTCCATAAGTTAAACAAACTTGCTATGTAACTGTGTAAATTTAAAAAAATATCCCGATATATAATGTTACAATGTGCATCACAGCACGACCTCATGCCAGTGTGGCAACACAAAACATTTGGCAGATGTGTCATCCCACGTCGGTGTCCCTCCCACCCAGTGTTTTGTATACAGGCATACAACCCTCCCATTGTCGACTGTAACAAAAATCGTCACCGTAATAAATACTCCTATTGTTATTGCAATAAAATTGACAGCACGGTTGGTGCAGTGGCTGAGCGATCGACTGCTGCTCTGCGTGTCGCGAACAAATATTTGTATGACCTACAGGTAGTTGTTTCGGGTCTGGCTGTTTGTGTATGTGAGTTTAAAGTTTTATTTAATCATCTAACTATCCTATAGTTTGTAGAATTGTATCACTCATTAAACACTTTTATAACAGTTAACATCAATAACATTGTTACTCCAACGAATAGAAGAAATAATTATTTAAGAGGATAATTATCAGATGTACTGAAAATATACCCATATACGCGCCCGACCATGGGAAGCTTGATTTTACCCCAAAGATCAATCAGTGTGGCTGTTATTAGTTACTCACGAACAAAGACAGTCTAGCAACAGGTTATCGCCAAAAAAACAAAAACAACTCACCAAAATGAGGAAGGCCATTAATTGAATAAAGCATTCTTAATGTTTCCTTCATAGAGAAGTAGTTGTTCATTGTCAATTATTATTCGCAGCGGAGCGCGGCTCGCTCGCTGAATATTAAGTGATACACAAAGTTTTCTTTAATTTCCAACTAAACCGATCTGCGAGCGTTTGTAACTGTCGCCTCGTTTCTTAATAACATTCATTTCAAAATAAGTAGGCTTTAGGCATACAAATGGTTATTCTTGTTTATTATATATGTGTGTTGAGATGTAACATTAGGAATTATGTTGATAATTTAACTCCTGAATTTATTCATCAAGAAAATCAAAAGAAAATTAATTTGTCCCTCATGTAGGTAGTGAGTGGCGATGGTGATGTTATGAGCTTTCAGCATCCATCTTTGGGCTTGATTGCATCATGAGGCTATTAATAAATCTTTGCTTTCCCTAAGCCTAAACAGCCTAAACCTGTTTGCTTAACATAAAGGGTGGTGGTTATGTTTTGAAAAAATAAGTGTTTATTGAAAACTGACAGTAGCTGCCTAAAATAAATCAATTCTTCGCTGAACCGAATCCCAAATCGAACAAAAACATATTTTTCTGCCAGTAAAAGTAGGTTTAGACCTAAATCAACACATCACTAGACCCGGGGTTTCTCAGACCCCAATCACGTTTTTATCAAAAATCCAATTTTCCAGTATCTCACTACAGGCATTCAACCCTCCGCCGCTATTAAAAACGCGCCAATATATTATGTTTTTATCTCCGCATTGTCATCGGGTCCGGTAGACCCTCGCTATTCATTTATATCGTTTTATTGTGCGATTGTAATTGAGTCGGTCGCTGATACGTTGGTATAAACAGCGCGATCAATTATATCGCCATTGAAAGGGTTAGGGTTGAAGGTGATGGCGTGTTCATTGAGGCAAATTGCTGTTAATTGATTTGATTATTATGTTGTAAAATTGAATTTTTGTGTAAAAATAAAATAATATCAAGTCAGTAATACAGAGGGGTATCTATAATAATCGTTTATTTCGTCAGTTATCTGTGACGTGCCGTGTAATAAGAGCAACTCTTTTGCCACAAACCAAGCACAAATTCAGATTCCAAGTCAATTGGATTCCTATAGAATAACCCAATTTCACTTAGCCAATCCTAAGAATCCAGTTCATCTTAATATTATATTGTGAAAACTCTGACAAAGGTTATGAACTCACAACGATACTTTAAAAGCCTTAAACAACATCTTAAGGCTGAGCTTAATACATAAAAATATAAATAAATAAACATAAGTCCCCAGTGAATACTCGGCCTTATTCTTTGTACACTTTTTATGACTTCGAAGTATAACACAAAAAATATGAGTTCATTTGTAGAAGTCTGAGCTTTCTCTGGCGAGTCGGTTGGTACTCCAGGCTCCACTGACTTGAATTATTTACTGCTGACGAGAAACAAAGGCAACGATATGCTAACGCTCTCTCTTACATACAATTATTGAGATTTAGTGCGCTACTCTAGTTTATTACAGAATTATGTACATATTTTTGTAAACACTGTACTTAAACAGTCTGGTGGGACGTTTTACATGAATTGAAAAAATACGTAACTAAACTGACGTTAGTCTAGAGGTCACCAAGATATCTTTTAAGTGCATTACTTGAAGTTATAAGCCATTTTTTTAAGTTTATCTATCAGAAAATTCTCATTCGCCCTTGACCTTATTTAATCTAACTGTAATTACGACATGTTAGGAAACAAACAATGCAATTATTTTCACGACAAGTAGTTTTATTTCAGTACAACTGCTAGTTTGTCATCTGTTGGTTTTCAACCGACTTCTTATAGAATAGCCCTCTATAGTCTAAATTCCCCCAACCTGGTTAATGACAATAGGTTCGCGTCTTGATCTCAATACATAAGCCCATTCCACTCACACGCCTGCCAACTCTTCGTAATATAACGAAAACTCACTTTCCCTCAAAGAGAAACGTAAACATTGGAAACATTAAAACGGTATCTACATTAACTACAGTTAGCTACAATAACCGTTCGAGATAACCGTTATCGATAACGTTACCGAGTAACTTCTATGACGGTTACCGTCTAGTGAATCATGAGGAGACTGCTTAACTGTAACCTTGTAGGTACGCACTTACATTTGTATGGGAGCTGCGTTTTAACTGATAAACGTATTTTATTAGTTATGGGGTTTTAGAATATAATATAAGGGACTAGATACTATGCTAGTTATTAATTAGTTTTCGTTTGTGATGGTTTAATTAGCATACATTTATCTTGTTTTATCTCTTTGTGTATGTGTGTCGATGTATTTATACCCGTGTGATGTGTGATTGTGTCTATATTTAGGCGACCATTCCTTTCTACGGGATCTTTCTCTCTCCACTACAGAGAAGATTTTTTGAGAGTTACTGACGTTGTACTAATGTAATAACTGTAGTTTCCTTTAATTAATGTTTTAATTAATAGGTACTATTGCATTGATTTAAGTCAAACTGTTTTGTGAGTCTAGTTCGGTAGCGTCACTACTGAGCACGAGGTTTTGGGTCTTAGTAACGGAACCTGAATTTGTGCTCGATTGATGTCAATAGGCTCGACCCGTATTACTTGGAACTTAAAAACATAACTGTTGAAATGTGGGTGGCTTTACAACCATTTCAACTCTGTCTCACCCATAGGGAATTACGGTCGTGATGTTTTGTTAAAATATTACTTCATCAGCATTATATGTTTTGTACAAAATAATTATATACTTATATCAGCCTATCTATGCAAATTGCAAAATTTGCTGAACATCGTGTATAAATGCCAAAACACAATAGAAACAGATTTACAATAACAGCTCGTTTAAAATTACAAGAATCTTTCATTAAACCCACAGAACGAATCGAAAATCAACAATTCAAAATATCAGAAGGCAACGCAATCTGCGTCAAATCACTGGAATCCGAATAAATGAATAACAAAACAGCACGCGACCAATTATTGAGGAAATTAACCAAATCATTGGATCCGCAATCCGAACTAATTGAAAAAAGTTTTAAAGCGCGCCTCCGTCAAATTGTTTCGCGGAGATTTCGCCGCCATTTTAATTTGCGAGCAATTTGTATAAAAATTAAATGTTTAACGTGCTCGCTAATGGGATGGGGGATGGTGGATGAGAGAGGATGGGTTCTGCCCCCATCACCCCCCATCGTATGATTGGGATCCGACACAGTCGCTTCATTTGCTTGCCTCCTGGTACATTGGCTTCGCTCCCGCTACATTCACGCGCATTCTTCTCTCGCGTCACGCGACATTCTCCGTTCATTTGGTTTGGGAAGCAGTTTTTAAATTGCCTCGCGGGTGATTGTGTTCCGTGTGTTCACTAATGCCCGTGATTGTCTTTTATTTCAGCAGGAAAAATATATTTGTACAAATCGCAAATTCTTTGTGAACAAGCGTGGTTATCAGTACTCGTATAAGGAAACAAAATGCCTTGTACGTGTACAATTTGTACATGGCTGTAATAATACTTACAGAGGCATTTTAGGAAGAGGTTAATCTCTTGTGAAGAGCTACATAGATGATTATATTTTTATAGAGCTAAACGATCGAGCAACCGCCAGCTGGCTCACGAAAGCAAATAACAGCATGTCCTGTCTGTAGTAAATTGACTCAATACAAATGAATATCGAAAATTCGTGAAACTTGTACAACTTACCTTTCCAACAATACAAATGACAGTTGCAGGAAACCAACAGAAAAGTATCGTCCGGCGAACCGTATCGTCAGACATGTCGTCAGACTTCACGGAACTGTATGACATATGAGCGCCGCTATTGGTCTGTGTTCGAGTTGCTAACTTATACACGAACCATCTGTCATTAGTTCGTGACAAGTTGTGATCGGGAGCCAATCAGGGACGAGGAAATTTATGTAGCGTACCTTGTGGGTACGACAAACGTTATAGAACGTTGTCGGTGAATGTGGCTTTGGTATTCGTCATCTCGCCCTTACGATCGACAAATATGTAATTAAAGATTCGCCAGTATATAGATTGGTTTTTAGAATACAGAACACATTAATTAATAGTATTAATTAGCTTCGCTACAAGTATCTTTGTCTTTGAAATTGATAAAAAAATATGGCTTGAAAAAATACTAGAAAAAGAATCTTTCAAACGAATAAACATAAGAAAGTACCGAAACCCAGTTGTATACTCGATCTCTAAATCTTTTGTGGAAAAAGATTTATTCAAACTCCCGTATAAAATATGACTTGCTACCGCTTAATATATTCAGATTGTTTTAACACATTACTTTTCCCATAAATTCATATTAGGATTGTTTCTTACCACAGAGTACGCCCGCGCCATAGATCACGGTGGGAGTACTGTTACACGCTTGTCAATTTGCTCGCAGTTTGCGCAGCATGTGTATCATTCTGTATCAGTTAGGATGGCTGCCAGGCGGATTCGCGGCGCGTAAATAAGAGAGCGGAACCAGAGCGGTAGCAGCACTTAATAATAAATTCCTATCAAAGGGATTGGTGTATGATGAGAGAACAGGCGGACAAAATATTGATTGATTGAAGAAACATGAATACGAATTTAGTTTAAGTTCTTCTGATACCTCTCGAACTGTTAAAGGTAAGCCATTAATTTTGAATATTTTTTGTTGTTTTCTGCAAAGTGGAACAGCTCAGACACATAATTCAGAATCATAATTATTCTACAACAAAATTTATCTTAACGACAGCCTTATGATCCGAACTTTCTACAAAAAAACATCTTCATAGAAAAGAAAGATTTCTAATCTATAAAACTTCTGGCGCGTGCCGAGACAGTTACCGAATGACTGTTTAAACCAATTGCTTTTACGATCTCCTCTCGTGGATGTTTCATTTATCAACGCTTTAAAGAGAGTTTAAAGAACATTTTTATTTAATTTCATTCTAACATAGTACATACAAAATATGTATGCTACAAATACAAATTAAAGTGTCCAAAAATCTATGTCACAAACTCTATTGTGTACCAAGACGTATTTTTCTCGCACACACCCCAATAAAACTAAAAGTATTAATATATCATTCGACCAAACATCTATTTTCAACGCTTTTATTCCAAGTGTCCTTCTATTTTGCCACTAAATGTTATTACTCGCGCGTGACATAACTCGCGCGCGCGGCTCACTTGGACCGCCGCCACCGCCGCCGCGCCGCCTCTGGTACGTTGCCAAGCGTCTCGCGCGAACTGACTTTGTCTCAAGAAAAACTCGATTTGTGTCCCGTATAATGACCGAAACGAATTGTTATAGTTTTTTCTTGTCCTCGTTTCTCTGCGTAGCGGGGTAGCCCTAGTCTGGTTAGTCAGTGAATAGTTTGGGACAGAAGGTTTGTTATTATTTAATTAAGAACTATTTATGAGTTAACAGCTGGTTCTGTATATTTGTGTTAATAGCTGCGACACGTTTTTCCATATTTCTTATCAAAACTAAAAACATTAAAAAAGAAATAGTAGCCCACCTGTATGAGGAACAGGATCCAAGCTACCAGCGCTCAGCGCTCGAGAGAAAGGAACCTCCTAACAATACGAGTCGTGTCCAGGAGTACCGCGCACTGTATCAAGCCCTTGATCCAGCTGCCTAACGAGAGCCTCCTCAGGTGTAGGTCGAGGCTCTTGACAATTAAGCCATTGGCTGTAACTATGTTCATTATTTTTATTGAATTACGGATATTTCGGAATATCTGAGCGCGCTATAATCAATCCATGTCAGTTTATCTTATATCATCAACCATTTATTTGTCTGCCTAATCAATGGCCTTACTTATTTATACAATGGCTGGTTATTTGAAGATTTTAATATTAGTTTTTGCAATTTATTTATTTGCGTGCAATGAATATTACTCATCGCCTTGGAATACTGTCAACATCACGGACGACATCTGTTTTTCTATGAAAATTTAATTCCAGCATTAATGAACCTACTGTTATATTTACTCTGTGTCTTAATTTGCTTAAACAATGACTGTGTGTAACAGTATTAGTGCGGCACATATTAACATTTATTTGTGCCGCCATTTTGTACAAAAGCTTTGTTTTTTCGCTACGAACGTAACGTAACGTTTACTATTCATATTTTAGTTTTATCTGTGCTATCGTTACGTTATTTAGCGTCGCTATTGTTTTCGCTATTTGTTACGGCTGAATGTATGGAAGCGTTTAATGCTTTGATTTGAGTGTTATGTGAGAATTCGAAATGTTTTCGTATTATTTTCGCTTACTTATTTGCTTCTGTGTTGTATATGGCCGTTGATCTGCTATTTTTCCATTTTGCTTTTTAATAAATATTTGGGATTTTGCACATTTTGTATGATTGTAGGATTTATTGTGGTTCATACCATTTTAATTGAAAAATATTTTCAATGCGAACCATTTTAAACGAAGATCCACTTTTCCAAATGTTACACAACTGTAGCATAAAGCCGCTACTGGCCGCTACTGGTGCTACGTCGTAGCCACGGCAGTGCTACGTATTAGCATTGGCAGTGCTACGTCGTAGCATGAAGCGTAGCGCAGATTATGACATTTCAAGAACAATCATGATAACGAGCTTACAGCGTGAACTAAGAACTAGTTTTTACTTTAATTTTACATTTTTCTTGAACTATGTACAAAGATTAAGAAAAAAATGCATAAATTAGTAGAAGAACCTTGTACAGAACAATTGGAAGTATTGATCGAATCAGAAAGCCACAGCAACCCCATTCCATTTGGCACATGGAACGCAAACATATCTTGTGTTACAAGGCTTAAGACCTCGATAAACAGAGCTTAAACTTAGAGACAATTAAATTTGTTTGATTTGCTATTTTAAGTCTAAGCCTGTTTAATGTTATTTTTAATCATAATATCCCTGTCTCTGTATTTTTATACTAATTGTTGAGACATCGCCAGCTATGCTGCAGGTGGTTTCTCTACCCATGTGGATCCTACAAGTTTTATTTTTTGATCCTGTGACTAACCTCTAACTTTCAGGCCTCGGGCTTGTCGTAACGTTATAACCGTTAAAAATAATTTATACAAGAAATAAAACGTAATACCAATCTAAAATCAAACAAAACTAAAGTAACCAACAATCACGAGTGAACGCTTTAAGCAAAACTCATTTAATATTTCATATTTGGAACAATCTACCTGCCACAAACTTCGTCACACTTCGGCCACAATCGGAGCAGTTCGGGCGCGTTCGTCCGTCCAGTTACTCCTCGGATAATAACTCGTCAGCGATTCTCAATTTGGTAATAAATTCGTGTAGGATTGTTGGCGCGAATTCTCTTTAATTAAATTTAATTTGGCCGCCATTGATTTTGATGAGTACTTCAGTGAGGGTAGCTTGAATGTTGTTACCAGTTCAATTGTTTGGAACACCGAGTACCCGATACAATGACTTTGGAATGAGGTCCTGACATTTTATAAAATTGTTGAACATTTAACTATTTACTGTTTACCTTCCAGATAAAAAACAACCATCACAGACCTCTGTTAGCCTCATCTCCCGATTAATCGTATCATGCTACCAACTCAGACAAGATAGTAATGTACAAAAGATGCAACTAAGAATAACGATGTGGTCAAACTGCACTGAGCACTACCGTTATACATATTATTGTCACATTTAAACCTCTGTACTTAATTCCACAGCCACCCTCTGTTTAAAATGTCAAGAGATGTCAGCACGAATATTAGTTTTAGCTTCATAACTAAAAGTCAGCAATTGAGTTTAAATTAAACGTTAACAAACGGTTAGTTATCCGCTCGATGTAATATAATTGTGCTGTTATCCGCAAGTATTAATGGTGGCAAATTGAAACATTCCCGGCTCAGACAGTTCAACGAGAAGTAAGGCAAGGTGCCCAAGAGAGCGGATTCTCTCATAACATAGAATGTTATTGAATAACACCGGTCATGTCCATCTCCTCCATGAGGTTATTCAGGTGTGTAATACTTACATTTATGTATTGACAAAAAAGAACTAAGAAACAAGTTAAAACATCTGATAGACACAATATTTTATTTTTCGCGGTGATGCTCATTTCTCTCAAGGACCAGAATTTTTCGAGACTTATTAAAAGTAAATAATCACAACAATAAACAATAGTTTGAAATATTCATAAACTTGGTTTTGACTCTCCAAAAACCCTTTGATACTAATTATTTCCAACTGAAATAACTTTGTAATTATAACTACGTGGGAATTTCCCACTTCAAAGATGTATCCACCGATAGGACCGTTCTGACTTTATACCACACGGTAAAGTTCTGACTCCAATAATACAATCTGACATAAGGCGACCCCATCGAGGGATCATTCGGGATTAAGGCATGACTAATCAAAATTCCAAGGGTTATGTGTTCGAGTCAATACTCCTTTAAGCCGCTTTACATCGCTGCTTAGTCAGCGCGGAGGTATGCTTGAAAAGTTTTTTAATATATGTTGCAGTTTAATTCTAAGCAAAGTTTTACGGATAGTACTAGAAGTGGTGGTTAAAGTGAAACTATGAAGTTAACGAGAAATTAAAACTCGCCGGCAGTTTGTTGGAAGTTTTACTCGCCGAGGAACTAGGAAAACATCGCGTGGTGATCTCACAAAATTCATTTATTCTTGTCGAATGGATGGCTCAGTATTGGTCCGACGAGTACGTAGTGACCGGGGCCGTCTGGTTGTGTGCTTTATGTATGAAAATTCTATGCTTCACATAAATAATTAAGTTTGTTGACAGGGAACTAATAACAGTTCTTTATTTGCACAGAAAGTGGGTACAAGTAACAAAATAGAATGAAATATATGTCACTGACATGAAATTTTTGAGCATGTCAGGAATATGATGGCGTTTATAATATTAAATTGCCTTCGCATACATCCCTTTGTTTGTCAGTGGTACTATTGCCTCTCTTGGCATAGACTAAAATTGAGGTTATTCTAGGTGTAGGTATGGTGTTTTTTTTAATTATGGACAATCTACACTATCTATTATGTATTAAATATTTAACCACGATGCTCTCTTTTGCCCTCATACAGGGCAATTTTTTTTCATGTTTGTAATTTTTTTGTTTAATTTTTTATGATATTTAACTTTAAATATTTCTTTAAGTCCACTGTAACACAATCATGAATTTTTCAAATATCTTTATTAACCATAAAAAAGTAACAAAATACGCTTAAACACAGTAACACAATCAACGACCAGCGAAATAAATAGAAACTACCAAATTTGACCACCATTTTAAAATAAAAAAGACTAAATCGTATCCGACAGCAACCATCTCTATGTGAGAAGTTATCTCACGTGCTGAGTGCCGCTATCTCGCTCTTACTCGAAGTTAACAAGATGAAGTATAGTCCGCGCTCGGTGCGACCTCGGCTTCATTCGGAACCACTCGACACCACTCGGCAAATGTTTCTAATATAATTTAGTGAAATATCCAAACACTTGGCGCTCAGTGGAGGGTGCTACTGATTTGTATTTGCAAGATGGTTTTAATGAAATTATTCGAATGATGAACTACTTATTCATTATTATTCAGCTGGATGCGTGTAACTGAAGATAGAAAAAGGTTCATGTCCAGCAGTGGACTGATACAGGCTGATACCTAAAGCTATTATGAATACACTCAGTCAAATTTCTGAGCTCTATATTTATTGATGACTATACCTGTCGTTGTCCGCTGGCAGGGAGTGATAACAAGCATTTTAAGTCAAGGTGTAATTATGTATTCACGGAATACACCTGAATGGGGGATATACGAAAGCAGGAAGTATGAACAAATCAAGTTATACCAAGCATTGGATGAATCTGAGCTAAAATGATGATGAAATGCAGCAAAAATGAAACGTGTTCGTGTGTTAGAATGAATTAACTTGGACCAGTACCTGCAGCTTTACATTCAGCTACAAATATTTATCTCACGTTACGTAGAACAGCGTCATAAACCAAAGGTCTGACAGCAGTCCCTGGGTCCCCGAGCGAGCAACAGTCCGAGAGTCCACCAGTCCCAGGGCACCGCCACAAGAGAGACAGGTTCAGTAGTACGACTCTTTGCAAACATGGCTAAAGTTACATAATCCCCGAAGGGTAAAGTGGAGGTGTACCCAATAGTAAATACACACACATTTCGCAGTTATGCTATGTTTAAGTTCTATATAATAGTGTCCGAGCCAGTCATCATCAACCGGACCGCTATTAGAAATTAAAACAAAAAGCCTCGATGACACTTTGTACGAGCTGGTGTTAGAACCCAGGACTTCTAGGTCCGTATGAACAGAAGCAGCCTCTAATACAGGAAGCTCTTGATTTCTAAAGCTGTCAAACTAAAATAACATTATGGAATCAGGCGGAACTTTGCTTAATATGACATTTCTGTACCTTCAGTGAAAATTGATATAAGTGAAAAATCGTAGTTTTGAGTAATTTAAGGTTAAAGATTTAAAAAAATCTCGTTATTTTTCTAACGTTCTAAAATAAAAAACGATATGTGGTAGGTGTAGATAATATTATAAAGATTATAAAGAGCTTGGTTTGAATATATTATTTTGCACGGAATTTAAGTAATTAGTAAAAATAGCCAGTTATATCACCATACACTATAGTTTTCTTTGCTTATTTTTGTGTATTTTAATTTATAATGAAATAAATTATTTTACACATTTAGTTACCGTTTTGTGTGAAATGTTATAAGGCTTGTGTTTTGGCATGTTTTGCCTGCAAATAGTTGTTGTGAGAAAAAGTCGTAAAACTAATATGATCATTTTGATTATCAGCAACCTTTTTTCATTGTTTTATTTAAAATTCCTACGTAAATATTCAATTGTACCCCTAAACACCAATGTATTTTTCAAACTAGTAAGTGATTAATGCTACAAGCTAGAATTTATTATGATACATTTTGTTTACATCGAAGTGTTTATTGATACAAGTAATATGTATTTCCAAACGTTTTTGTCACAGAAAGGGTAAAACTATGCTAATATCATAATAAAATAATAACTAAATTAAAAAAAAGCGTTTCTTTAATAAAGAATTCTTGAATAAACACTTTTTATGAATTACAAGTAGTAGCAAAACAATAAAACATTTTTGTAAATCAAACTTTTTTTTAATGTGCAAACATGTTTTTTATTGAATTCATTTACCTATTATAATTAAATTAATTACTAAATATATACAACCTATAAATATACACAAACTAATAATAAAAAAAATATTGTAGTCGCAGTGGACAAGGGACTCACCCCGTTGTCCATGGCTAAAGAGAATTGGCGCAAACCTGTAGTACTTACTACCGATGACCGCAAAGAAGTATGGCAAGGTAAGGAGCTTCACGGGCGCTTCTACAAGGCTCTTCATGGGCCCGATGTAGATTTTCTGGCGTCCGTGTCCTGGCTACGATTCGGTGACCTATTTGGGAAAACTGAAGGTTTTGTCTGTGCGATTATGGACGAAGTTATGTTGACGAACAACTACCGGAAATATATTATGAAGGATGGGACGGTTGACGTGTGTCGGGCATGCCATCGTCCTGGTGAGTCCATCAGACATATTATTTCTGGTTGTTCTCGTCTAGCTAACAGCGAGTATTTGCATAGACACAACCAAGTAGCCAGGATTATTCATCAGCAACTTGCCTTGAAATATAATCTTGTTGAATCTGAGGTACCGTACTACAAGTATGTGCCCGACCCAGTTCTCGAGAAAGACCATGGTCTTTCTCGAGAACTGGGTCGGGCACGCTGTACTGGCATCGGTCTATCATTACTGACAGGACTATTGTCGCCAATAAACCTGACATAGTGGTGATAGACCGATCAGCGCGCCGCGTAATGATAATCGATGTTACTATCCCACATGACGAGAACCTCGTGAAAGCTGAGAAAGAAAAACAACTAAAATATCTTGACTTGGCACACGAGGTTGTTGACATGTGGAATGTGAACTCGGCTATCATTGTGCCGATTGTCGTAACGGCCAACGGCTTAATTGCCAAGAGCCTCGAAGAACATCTGTCAAAGCTCTCCTTAGGTGGTTGGATCAAGGGCCTGATTCAGAAGGCAGTACTCCTCGATACGGCCCGCATTGTGAGGAGGTTCCTGTCTCTGGAGCCCTAACCACCGGTAGCTTGGACCCTGCTCCCGTTACCGGCGGAAACCTATTTTTATATTTTTAAATGTTTTTTTTTTTTTATTTGTTTACTAAGAAATATTTAAAAATGTAATCTTAAGATGAAAAGTTAATAAAGGAGAATAATAATTTTTATATTTTTAAATGTTTTTTATTTATTTTTTATTTTCTAAGAAATATTTAAAAATATAATTGTAAGATGTAATGTAAATAAAGAAAACAAAATATATATACAAGTAAAAATAGAAAATTACAGGGCGTCAAAAAATTCGTCCGTTTCGCCGTCAACAGGTAAAGTGCCCAGAAGGCTGGTAACATTACCGCGTTGGATGGCAATGCTTATTTTTTGTGCAAAAAACAGGCCAGCCCTCTGGTCACGAGAAGAATCGACCAACCGCTTGGCGATTTCTCGAAATACTACATGGGCACTCGGACCCCATGGCCCTAGTGTTTCAACCCCAAACGGCTCAAAAACATAATTACCAATCAAATTGTGATATTTGCGCCGTTTGAGGTTTTCAGCACCTGCAGCAACAGCTCCAGCGCAACCCACCGTGCTAGGAAGATGGGATGGTGCAAGGGTGTCGACACAAGTTGCATCCCACACCAAAGATCTACCCAACTTCCATGGCATTATGGTCATACCATCTGTTCTCTTTCCATCGACGCGTACCAAGCCAGTTGGTTCTAAAACAGCTGGCACCCCGGCGGTGGCAAGAGCACGACGGATGAGATCATTAATGCAAGCGTGCCGAGCAATACGACCTGCGCTTTTACTGCAGGAATAGCCATGGTGTCCGAGGCAGTCGACTGCTTCCCCGCATTGACAGCGATGTGGAGCCCCACAGGGTGCACCCAATCGCAAACACGTAGCGAGCCGGAAGGTTGTGTCACCCAACAAAGTACCTATGTTAGGTGACGGTAACGCCTGTAGCCAGAGGCCCGATTCCCACTCAACCACAGCCAGCAAGCGGGCACGCTCAGCAGAATTGGTGGACGTATTAATAAGGTTATTCCATACCAACCTGCAGAGTGGCTCATCACACTCTGGGAAAACGGGTTCACGGGCCGATCCGAGTCTGGGCAAGCCATTTTACAGGCATCCTCTGCGTCGGTCAAACACGGCACTTCCGAGTCAACCAGGGAGAGAGCTAAAATTTTCCTGGTCAGCTTTTCAGTGCTGTAAGCTGTGCCGGTGAGCTTACACTGGAAATTTTGCGGAATCAAACTTAAAACATAACTTAGACCTAAGTAGGTATCGTTAGTCTTTAAACATTTCAGTTCAAATTAATATCAAAGCGTCACATTAAAACCATTCAAGGTAGAATTTCTAGCAGAGCGTCAGTGTCAGTGTCATACATGAAAATGTATGGACGGTGGCACTCGGCGGCTGACGTGGCGTCAGCCGAGCCATCAAGAGTAGATAGAACCAGGTCTCGGAAACCGGTTTCATAACCGGTTTCGGTCATTGACCCCAAACCGAAATCGATTTAGGTTTAGGTTAAAGGTCCCGCGGAGAAGTAGGGAGTGGGGTGCGTAAGAGCTGCGCGACTTGTATCACTGTGTACTACGTATTTTTTTGCTAATTTAGTTCTAAAATGCAATGCAATTTTGATTCTACTATATTAGTTTCATTATTCACGTAATCATATGTCCTATTTCCCTTATGTTCTTACTAATAGAATTAATGTTAAATTTGTAATCACATCAAAATTGGCTACATAAATTACATGTAAATTGTTTGATTAGCAGTTGTATCGACTCACATATTTTTAAATTTGTGTTTGTATGGTTCATGTACAAATGTAACACTTTTCACTAGAATGTATTGTTTTAATTTTTTAATGTTTTGTGATAGGATTTCATTTGTATCACTTTGGATTAATTGAAGTAAAAGCTTTCGGTTCGCGTAAGATGTGGTAACTCGAGTCGTATTAAAATACATTTTAGAAATATAAAGATCGGTTCGGAGCACTTTGGTATGAATCAAAAAGTATTATTTTACACAATAATTTCAAAAAAAAGTTGCTTACTTATATCAATGTACACAAAAAAATCTCATTCATTTTTAATCTTATAACAACGGGGATAAGATAGAAATTAAGTTAATTTTTTTTTAATAAGTTTAATCAGAGAATATAAAAACCGATCTGGGTCGACATGTATCACTTTTCACTGAAGGTACAGATTTAATGTATCACATTTTTTCACACCACAGAAAAAGTATCAAAATCGTAGAAAGTGAAAATGACAAGTTGTTTTGACAAACAAATTGTGTGTCAGAGCACATAGCTTTTATCAGTGAAACCGTGCGTATTATTTAGTGAACACATGTTTGCTCATTGTATGATAGGACTTCTGCGTCTATTCACTGTATGGCACTGGTAGCTGGGGACTTGTACTACAAAGTTTAGAGGTAGGTCGCTGTCAGCTAGAGTTTTTTTTTATATATTTATTCAAAAATCTGTATTAGCAGTACCATTTCAAAATTCTGCTAAGATACAACTACCTTTGGTTATTGTAAGATTAACTAGGTTGCGGTTTAATTCTCTAAAACATCTAATATAATAAAATTTTCGTGTCACAATTTTCGTTCCCATACTCCTTCAAAACGGCTCGACCGATTTGAACGAAATTTTGTGTGAATATCGGGTAGGTCTAAGAATCGGCTAACATCTATTTTTCATGCCCCTAACTGAGCAGCAGGTGAAACCGCTGGGCACAGCTAGTATTATATAAAAAAATCTTCTATTCTTATACATATTATAACATTCTTGTGTCACATTTTTATTTGCCATACTCCTCCGAAACAGCTTGTCTATTTTTTATTAAATTTTGTATGTATTTTCGGTAGGTATTATCAGTCGTAATCCATTTTCAAACATCTAAGTGATTAGGAGTAGCTCTCTTCAGACGGGACCTTGAGAATCGACTACTTTACCGACTACTTTTGGTTATTCAAATATTCTACATTGCAGTGTAATCACACTGGGTGATGCTAAGTTCAGTATGTGGTTTAAATGAAACTGTTTGTAATTGTTATATAAAAAAACAAGCCTGTTAAGTCTTGTACTTATGTTCCTCTCACCCAACTAAGATCTGTAAGAGTAAGTTAAGTTTTCATTGAAAAATAAATTGTTAACAATGTAGTATTGATTTTACAAACTTGTTTTTTTTTTATTGATTTTTTCATCCTTTACAGACAGACAGACAGACAAACAGACAGACACACGGACAACTAAGTGATCCAATAAGGGTTCTATTTTTTCCTTTTGAGCTACGGAATCCTAAAAAGATCACTGTAACGTACCCCCAGGGTGTTCACTAGTAATAAATATATAGGATAATCTTACACTTATAAATTGGATAGCTAAGCAAGTTTGTTTCGTAGAATCAGTTAATATTTCTCGTTGGTTGATCAAGAGTATGTAATTATATGTCTTTGAAGTCTGCTTTGACCGAACTTATGTCCAATAAGACGTTCCAAGTAAGAATATTTCTAAGAGATGTCTCCTTTGAATACACATTTAAGTAGGTACCTAATCGATAGAAATTTGGTATTCTGAAAATAAACACTGAACTCGTACCTGCAAGTAAAACAAAAACTCCCGGCTGTAATGTAAACGTAGCCTGAAGCTGAGTTTACTTCTTACGAGCTTCGTTTCGTGAACTTTTCCAACACTTCAAGTAGGTAAGAGTTTGAATAAAAAATCACTTGAAAATGTTTGGATTTCCGAGTAAAAATTACTCACATTTGGTAAAATAACTTGCACTTTGTAAAAAATAATAACATTTATAAAAAACTAGCTTTTGCCCGCGGCTTCACTCCCATTAAATTCGGTATAACACAGTACCTGATACTTGTAGTTTTTGCCCTTGCGCCTGAATGACTCTTTCTCCTTCATATACCAATTCTTTAAAAATAAAAAGCGTTGCCTATGTCCGTCTCCTGGTTCCCAACTATCTCTGTACCAAAATTCATCAAAATCGGTTTAGCCATTAAAGCGTGAAGAGGTAACAAACAAACTCACTTTCACTTTTATAATATTAGTAAGGATACGTCTTACATTTGAAGTGGAGGGAGAAGAAAAGGTATGACCAAAAATACCTTCAGATTTTCAAAGTCATATAATTAACAAATCGCGACAACCCACGAACTTCTATAGAAAAACAACTCCAAAAGCAGTGAACCGCAGGTAACACTATCGATTGTGCGCCACAAACAAAGCCCTACTTTTTATTTGAATCACAAATACAGGCAACAAATCACTTCGGAGCTCACCTCCACCCAATCAGGAGCAACGGTCAAAATTGGCATAGTTCAAGATCGGTGGACCACTGGAGAGTGTATTAAACAACTATTTGGTCGTTCGCGCCGGATGGGGGGCCACGTGGGACCCGCGGAGGGGGAGGACATGCGGGGAGGGGTTTGTTTAGAATTCCGATCCGTTTGAGTATAATGCTGTTAGTAATTGACGTAAGTGGAGTTCAGAATTGTTATTTAATGGACATTAATTTTAGGGTAGTTAAGTTGTTTACCAATTGATTTAGGAATACTTTCGTTGAGCTAGTGGCCGCTAGTGTCGGTATACAAGAGGTTATGATGTGATTCTTGTGCAAAGTTGTTGTGCTTTAAGATATTATTTCATTTATTTTTGTTGTTTCATATACTGTTCGTTGTCAAAGTACAAATGAAATAAAATAAAAATTAATAATGACATTGAAATAACTTTTGCATTTTTTTTAAATTAATTATTTATTTTTTTCACACTGTGTCTACGTCTCTTATCAATATGTCCTATAGCAGGGCTTCTGGAAGAGATTACTAAATGAAATAAACGGTACCTTTGTTCTCCTTTGTCTGCATGTATTTTTGTATAATATGTGTTTTGGGTGTAAATAAATAAATAAATGAACTACAGCGATGTCGATCCGGTTCAAAGTTGTTGTAGGTATACAAGACACTTTGTACTGATTAATATCATACGTTTCAATTATGGTTATGCTGTGAAAGGGTTCTAATAAATATATGAACTTAATAATAATTAATGAATAACATGTCTGAATATAAAAAAGTAGTAACTCTCCGGTAGTCAGGGCTGCAGAGAGAGAAACCTCCTATCAATACGTGTTGTTTCAAAGAGCACCGCTTTTTGGATTTAGCTCTTGATTCAGCTGCCTAACGAGAGCCTGTTCAGGAATTTGTTGAAGCTTTTTGCGACTAAGGCATTGGCTATAACGACTATCGATACAATAATTGCTGAGTTCACATCCCAGAAATCGACAATCTCACGAGCTAGGTCAATATACTTGATTTGCTTATCTTTCATGAGGTTTGTGCCGCTCTGATCGATCTACCACCACTTTACCAGGCTATTAGCCACAACAGTCCTGTCCATATTCCAGGTTTGCGCCGCAACCACATCGCGATGACTCCCCACATCGGTTTCTAGGAAATATACCTTAAGACTACATATTAACCACAATGGTGACAGGTGACGATCGCTCGGTGGACACAGTGGACCACACGGTGGCGGTTTGCCCAGCGCGGGGCGGAGCACCGCCGTGCCCGAGCTAGAGGCGATCTCTCGCGTCGGGACCTGGTTCAGTTGATGGTCCGGAGCGAGAGGGAATGGGAAGCAGTCACTTCCTCCTTCCTTCAGCGAAGAAGAAGCGAATGTTTATATACAACTTATTATTATTCATTCAGACACTAGTTTGAACAAGATTCATGGCGCCCCAGTACTTAGCCCTAAGCACTTTCTTCCGAAGACGGTTCTTTAGAATGTACGTTCATTTTGTTGCTCGTACAGGAGCAAGTTTAACAAACCTACCTAAATACCTAAGTATTCTGAACATATTATATGAACGAAAAACAGCTTTTATATTTAGAACATGTTTTTTACGTTATAATATAAATTGCTATATCACATAAGACCGTGATCGCTCTAGAAGGCCTCTATTGGGAATTTGTGGAATAATAAAGGTTATATTATAGGAATATGGCCGTGTTTGCTCAGGTGATACCTTATTTTGTGTGACGGGTGTCCCTGGAGGCCTAGGGCTCGGGTCTGCCCCGCTACTATGATGGATGAGTACTAATGTAAATACACATATTGTTTTATTTGTAAAGATGAAAGCGTCGTTATCGACGTTTTATAATACTTAATTTTCAGCTGGTATTGTAGTAAAACATTGTCTGAACTCTATGTATTTTTGTCAATTTGGTCAAAGTTTTTAACTTTATACCTTAGACCTTTATAAGTAGTATTATTTTTCAAGTGGTCAAATCTAATCCACTGCTGGGCACAAACGTGTACCTGACAAGGGACTCTTGTCGTATATCTCTCCGATCCAGCCATCACAGTGGCGTCCCGCTCATTTCACCACTTCTATCTTGGTCGGTTTCAGCAGAGGCTTCCATTACGTGGAGGTCTTCTAATAATTCCACAAAGCTCTTCGCAGGAGACAGGAATGAACCTAAAACTTCTAACTTTCATGCTCATGACACGTTGTCTGAGCAGGAACAAGACAACACAACGGCCACAAAGTACTCCAAACGTTATATTCAATAACATACACAGAATATCGTTTGAACAAGCACAAAACAAAACATTTAGAATTCCAAGAGAGAGTATCAAAGCATATCAGTACCCAATCCCGTTACGAATTGAAAATAAAAAGAACATTATAATAACGTAGGTACACACGGGGGCCGCAATAGTCCGCAAAATGTTCGCTTATCGCTGCCTTTCATTTAAAAATAAAGCACCTTCGATGCTCCGCAAGCCTTTGAGACGCGTACCTAAAGACCATATCCTCCACACCAAAACCAACTCTATTCTTAAATCTGCAAAGCTGGAATTTGAATAGTAAAAAGTCTATGGATTGGTACGCTTTGCACATTTGAATTTGGTCCAATGAATATATTCTAAATCTGTAGATAAGCAAAATGGATCTAGACAGACTGATATTGTGAGGGTCGGGAGTCGGCAGTCGGGAGCAAATGGTGGATTTGTAACCGGCACTGTAGTCGGCAAGGCCAACTCCATACATATGTGTTTTGGAACTGTTCAGGTAGGAGGGAGCTACATACGTACGTAGGGGATGGCGGAGGATTCCGTTTGTAAACTTGCCAGATTTGATCACGTTTCAATGGGATGAGCTTATTTCTCTTTTACTTTGTTTCTATATACCGTGTTTTGCATTTTCCCTGAGTTTTGTTTAATTACCTATTAACAATAAAAAGTTAAATGGGTACATAATATAAATATTTCGTGCTATTTCTATTTAATTTTTGCAACCCTACCGTACCCACTTGTCACACTAGGAGAAACCATGAGACCTCAGTATCACAATTTTATTTATTTTAAAATAAAAAAAAAACAATACCTCGCCACGACAATTTTCTATTAGATATTTCCGCAGAACGTCCGTGTTCCTAAAATATCAATACCACACACTACAGTAGAATCCCCGATCAAATCCCCGTACCACTTCAACCATGAGGTCCCAGGTAAACGACATGAAACGTTTCACACAAACCATTGCGTGCTACACACAAGGGACAATCGAGGCATTTCTATTTTACGCTTACATAGATATGATATTTTTTTTATTCGTGAAAAGGTTTGCTTGGAGTTAAAAAAACAGTTTTTGTGTAAATGTGGTCGATGAACCATCAATAGGGCTGTCAAAGTGCTAATACGCTAAGCGAAAAGTTATTTCTTTGTAGAAATACTATTACATACAGTAGACTAGGAATACAATAGTGTTCCTATATTCTATGTAATAATATAGAGTGTTGGAATGCTAGAAAGGAGAAAGTAAATAATAGAATTTAGAGTAAAAAAACTGATAATCTGTTTAAGTGAATATTAAAAAACACTTTTTCCAGATCATCATTAATTTTCTAGACATTTAACAATACATTAATAAAATAGAGTTCAATTTCCTTGATTGCGTTATCTCCCCCAGCACAGCCATTATTCGTTCTTCCGATATCAACCCGAAATCTTGATCGCAGCAATATAAAGGGAGATGTGTGATGTAATGCAATACATTACGGCGACGCGACGCGACGCACAGACTCTATCGGTACAGGAAAAATACATGACGATATGAAACAAAACAAAAGTTGTGCTTACAAATGACGCAGCGCTTCCTCCCCTTCGCTTTGAGGACATAGTTGCCGTTATTGTTGTTATCAATACAGATAAAGTTGATCAAAGACGTTCTTCCAGACTGTGACTCTGCAGTTCTGTTGAAAGTTTCTTTTTACTGTGTGATGTGAATTTAAATTGATATTATTTTAATCTGTTGAGGAGCTTGTGGCTACATAATAACAGCCACACAGGGTCAATTTTAGGTTAATCTGCATTTGCCTAGGTTGGTCCATGGATGGGTGACCACTTATTACGTACCAAGTTCCCTCAAAGAATCCGAAAGCATGATAAGCTGTTAGTTCCGGCTGTTATTTAGATACCTATATATATTTGTAAACAACTGGTAGATAGTTGTATCCGGTTAGACTGAAAGCCGACATCGAGATAGTTGGGACATTATTACTGCTGGTTTTACAAATCCCAACTTTTTTACACGTTAGGTTAGGTGTGTATTTTCGTAAGAAACTTGTCGCTAGCAACCGGTATCTGGATTTGTGCCTGGATAATGGTAAGAGGCTCGACTTCTATTATATGACACTTCAACATAGCTGGGACCATGTGGGTGTATTCTAAGTATTCCAGCTCTATCTAACAGACGTAATGTTAGGTAATGTTATAGCTAAACACTCTTTTCTTTTATTCAAAAGATAAGTACCAGCTCATATTGTCCCACAGCTGGGCTGAGTCCTCCTCCATAGATCGTGTATAAACAAAAGCTTTTAAATTTACCACCCCATTAAGTTGACAGGCAATTAATAAAACAAGAATGTTACACGCAACGCTACAGCAAAACCACCAATTAGGTGGCGGTTTAGTGCCGCGTTTTATAAATAAAATGCTGCCGTTGTTTTGTTCACAGAATTTAGCGGTTGAATCACGACTATGATGAAATACGAGCGCAAAACACAGGACATGATACACTGTGTTTCATATAAATGATGAGCAGACCCCGTGACATATATCGCTATAATAATACCTGACGCAACGCAAATAATACGCTCCTCAAACAGATGTCAGCAAAGCTGCACTCTGCTCCACCTGTCGGGGTTGCGGGTTGTTCGAAAGAGATACCGCGGCCCCGGAACGCAAAGGGCAATAGAAGAAATATGGGTGGGTTTTAGTCAGTAAAAGTCTGACATGCCACCCGATCCGCCCAGAACGGGGCAAGTTATTTGATGCTTTCTCACCCCTAAAAAAAGCACTTATCGTAGATGTTGTCCGAGGAGCAAACAGCAAATAACTAGACAGTCTGTAAAGCTTTTGAATTTAATATGCAGGTTTTCTTTGAAGACAGTCTTACGTTTTATGTAACATAATTAAATTTGACTGGTCTTGATCTTATCAAAAACTGAGATCCACAAAGGTTATCTGCAATTTCCTATTTAAAGAAGTCATTGGCTCCTTGTTCCTTTGGTTCTCGACTTTCAAATACAACGAGAATTAATTTTAGTCATGGTTTAAACTGTCAGAGCGCGAGATTTTCGCTGACATTTTTATATCGTCACCTTGTATTTGTCCAGCTGTATATTGTAGATATATGGGTTGCTCTGTTTTACTCTCCATTCGCTTAACAATCTGTGTTTTTAATAAAAATGTTTGTATCGTGCGTGTACCTTAAAACGTTAAAAGCCTTTTGTTATTTATCACGTATCCTTTATGATATTTTCGTTCAATATATCGTACGTTTTGATAAAAAAACGTATTAATACATTATGTATATCAGTGTCTGATCATACTCTGTTCATTTCGATTAAGTGATACAGTATGCAAACATCAATCACAACTAAAACAAGTGTCAAATAGCATCATTACCTAATGCTCGATACAACTGAAGACCAGTTTTGTTCTCAAAGCGATTGCCTATTAGATCTCTACAACCCAGCACTAGGTAATACGATACCCCTTGGTAAGACTAGTTGTCAGCCTTATAAGTTTTGGATGGTTACGCATCTACGGACTTACCTCGGCCAGCGTTGCTTTACCTTAAAAAGCGAAACATTCGGGTATTTCTATTCAGCCACGAGCTTCTCGAATAATAACACAAGTGAATGTTTACTTGTGGCTCTTGGTTATGACAATCGCAAATCTTTTCTCCTCATATCGAATTGGAGCTTCATAAAAGCCTTTCAGCCAAAAAAAATCCTTTGTCGTATAATATTTCACTCGTTAAACCTCGTGCTCTTTGGGGCACAATCTTCACAATTTTTCGGTGACTCCCGGATCTTAATAGCCGTGCTACGAAGTGTAAGGTAATATCGTGAGGGGGTGAGCACGACTATTAGTGAAGTTTCCCTCTAGGCGCAGTACTTAAAAGACTATTATGTTATCTGGGACTTAATAAGAGTTAAGGTGACGTTGGAGAAAGACATGCTATGTGTGTGTGTATGTGTGTTTCAGTGTGTGTGTGTGTGTGTGTGTGAGTGAGTCAGGAAGGAATGTAAATAAATAATATTAGGTTTATTGTTCAGAAAATAAACGGATCTTGTTGAGTAGCTCCACGGTACCGAACTGGGTGATGTGGTAATAAAGCGATTTTATTTCAAGTTATAATCAAATCTGATTGATTATGATCATTGTTAATACTAAAAGGTTTTAAAGTTTTTCTACTTGTTTTGTGCGTCTATTTTTATACAACGATATTTTTATAGCCGATATTAACATCCACGTTCCGAAAAACAGTATGTCAGTTTTACGTCTGAACTTGAAGCATACCCGTTTTATGTTGTAATTATATACTCAAATCTTATAGAAGTCCAATAAAACCAGAAACCACTCCCAAACACTAAAACCTTCCACTCGGAGCATATAAAAGTATTACATAAAAACAACGCCAGCAGCGGGAGAGGCATAGCCTGCTTTATGGAGTGTGCATGCGATAAAAATTTAATTTACGTGGACAGCGACGAGAATGAGATGTGACGGGCAAAAAGGATGCGACGTCATCCGGTTGGCTGCGCTGTGTTGTGTTGTGTTGTGTGTCGTAAAACTAGCAAACAGTATAGGTGAAACTCAGTATTTGATCATTGCGAACAAGCTGGCAATGTGGTTTTTGTACAGCTTCAATATTCTTCGTCCTTTTCTTGTTTTTTGATCTTTTTAAAAAAAAAAAACCCACACTAGAAACTCGTATCGTGGGTGCATTTATAGTCATTTTAAACGCAAATAGTCTTTGAACAGCGTTAGATCATTAAAATATTAGTTCCGTTCGAGAATCGAGTACGCGACACGCAGCGCTAGAACATACTCGGTAGTAGCTCAGACATTGCGCCAACCGCGCCAAATTTAAATTGTTATAAAATTTCACGTGGATTCACTAATTGCTTTCAAAACCTTAGTTGCAAATCATTATCTTGTGGTGCCATTAAATTGCTGCATGCTATTAAATTTCCGAAACAATATGTAACACATCATATTTCTCTACAACATAATATTATAAACACTTTTTCCTTTTGTTTGTATTCATGTATTTGACTAGATAACTTTATTTAAATTGTTTTGTATTGTCTGGAAGATATCGTTATCAGCGATAGCCATTGTAACCATGAAATTAGAAATGTGTGTTGTTAGAAACAGTTGTTTTCAATTTTAGTGAGCAATAAAGTTTCTATTCACGCATGTTGTTATTTCCAAAGCGCTAAACAAAGGTTGTACATATTTTTACTAATTTGCACGTCAAACGTCTTAAGGGGTTAGAAACACAAAACCATTAGAAATCCAGGGACTATAGACTCTCCACGATTTTTAGAAGGAATGGAGAACCGACTCCTATTATCGATGTGTATTGTATCGTTTTTTGTCGTGAAATGATCCTTTAGAGGTATGAAAAACAGGGCGTAAAGTTCTCCATCCTCTATAAAAAAGTGAGGATCTTCGTGTCTGGTGGGCCACTGCTCGACAGTTGCTTGTCGGCCGCTCGTATATATGCTAACTTCGTAGATAACTCTGCTTGCGAGATGTAGGAATTCGTCGTTAGTTCTTCAGTGGTTGCATAGGAAGCGCTGTTGTACTTTTTGCCACTCTCATATTTGTGTCGCTACTATCCCATTGTTAGTAGAAACAATATTGTTACTATAAAAATTATATAAAATCACCAAGCGTTTAAAAGGAATGCTAACATGACATTCCGAAAGTCCGTTATCAAGTTGTACTAGAACTTTCTGCTTCAGTAGAACACAAAGCGTTGTCAGTAAGCAGGAGCTCCACAAAGTAGATCTGACAGAATATCTTTCTTTAACTCCAGTTAGTACCGGCTTCGTCGCGCACCACTTCAATCTATTTTCTGTCTAGCTAGCCTTAGTCTGGGCTATATCTGTCTTGTTATCTGCAGTCTAAAACTTTTCATACGCGAATGTTTTTAGGATGAAAACGTTTCCATATTTTTGTATTTGCGCTATTTGCGCTGGGAGATTGGTTTTCTCGAGTTGAATATTGATATTCACCTGCATCGAGTGTGGAATTTTGGGAAACGTTTATCCCGTGTTTTATTATTGCCGAAAAGCTTGATTAATGATTATTTTCATGCATGAAATGATTAAAATTATACATTTTTTTGTTAACAGGTACGTAACAGTCATTCACGGGCGATTTAAAACGACGAATACAAAGCCAAAAATGCACTGGAAGGTTTCAACATAGTTAAGTATATATGTACATATCCTGTAGCTGCTCATGATAATACACGTACTCTAATTCTATGAGTAGTAAATCGTCCATAATATTTATCTATCGGTTCGGAACGCTTTGCTCCACAAATACTGTTATCGCAGTAAACCGATGCATGTTTGATTGCGGCTTACTGCAGCACTTGCTACAACGTGATTTATTTGTACCTCTTTAATATCGGGTTATTTAACCATAATTTATAAACTAATCCTGGAAGCTCAACCCACAGATTTGATAATAGAAATAATCCTTTTTATATTCTAGGTATTTCAAATAATACTAGCTTCTGATATAAAATGATAGCGTGATAAATGACAGGTTACACGTTTTTCCCACGTGACGTGGCACAAACAATGGAAGATGATTTTTTTTTCTTTTCTTCTGCCAAGTTATATTACCAGCACAACACACGTACGTGAACATCAGGTTGATAACAATTATAATCTAACAAAACACATTGCATTACTTAAAGTTAGACAGAGTTAGAAGAGGTATAAGTACGTATAAAATAATTTGTGATAGATGTTTTGTAATTAGAAAAAAATTAAACAAAACGCTACTACAATAAAATTGTACATTTTTTTTATTCAAGTGAGGTGTTTTTCCCCGCGCTTCGCATATTGAAGACGAAACAAGGGCATGGAATCGCTAAACAGCCTAATATTAAAGATAAGACATTAAAATATTTTTTAAGTAAGAACACAAAAAATGGCAAAATATTTTCTATATAATTATTTTAATTTGTGATATTCTGTTGATAAACCCAATTTATGTTTTTGAATAATATTAAAAAGTGTATTAAAAAATATATTGTAACAATATTTGATGACTGACTTGTTACAATTCGTTCAAAATCTATCTGCTACATAACATTGACAGAGGTTGAAGGAAGACTACTTTCCGTAGTATGTCGCTGTGTGTAGCTAGTGTTATTCACAAGTTGGACGCAAAAGATCGAAGAAAATAAGACTCAGAAAGACTCAGTTATTTTGTCCAACCGAAATATACCATCATATATTACGTAGAAACACAGCTGTATGAGGAAGGCGTAGCCTGGTGTAGCCTGATAGACATAGGGTAGTTACTCTAAAACGTTTACTTTGTAACTCAACTTCAAGGCACATTTATGATATTTCCTCTTCTTGAAAATATTCATCTAGAATATTCCAGAACATACGAACTAGAACAACACAGCTGCATTCCCAAACCGATGCAACTTTGATCAGGTGACCGTGCCGTGGTTACTAAAAAATTGATGCTGTAGTAAAATTTATTGCAAACACAAGTGCACAGTTTATGCGTCTGTGCAACTGTGCCTTCTGTAAGTGCGGCTACGTTTTATCACAACTATTGTTCGTCTTGTCTTGTAGTCGTCGTAAAAGACGATGAAGATTATTCTCAAGATGAACAATAGCAGCTGTGAATTGAATAGAATTTTGCCTTTAGTATTCTGATTCTAAAATTCTGATAATTAGTTAAGTATAACTGTAACGAAATGATGGAAGTGACATAAAGACCAATAATAGTACACAGAATTAAAATAATACATATTACATGTAGCTTTCAGAAGTTATTGTTCTAAATTTTATCTTATCAAATTTATAATTTTACGTTGTACTATAAATCATCAACGTCAAGGAATCTCACACAAGGAACAATATTTGGATTGTCAACTTAATTGTAAATAGTTTTCTGTTTTTTAATTTATAGTAGCACTTATTGATTTTACATTTGGATAAGTTATTATAAAAGATGGCTTCACTTAAAGTTTTATCATCCACAAATGCAGAGCCAGTCTACTTCAAGTGCTACGAAGCTGCGTGTTACGGGAGGACTATTCCAGTTATTAAATATCTATTTTTCGAGTTCTTGCTCGGTTGCACATTTGCACAATTTATGCGTTCTGTGGCTTTCTGCTGACGTCACGGTGTTCGTGCAAAACTTCGTACTTTTGATAACAACGTGAAGTTATGTGCAACTGGCGGAAAAGTGTGGAACGAAGTTGTTCCGTTCAGTTGATGGCTTAACTTTATAATATCGTTCAACTGTTTCGGAAGTGATAAGGATTTAGATTATGACGGCTATGAATATCTGAAAAGTTTGAAATGTTCTGTTATAGTTTAAGTTGGAATAGTTTAAACTGAGAATCGATATTTTTATCTCTTGTATTGGGTGTTTTGCAAACATTATTGTCGTTAATATGACGAAGCGGGCTGAGTGAATGATAAGAAAGAAACTATTGTATGACATTTTGATTACTCAAACTCGTGCGAGACAAATTTACTGCCAGATACTGTAGTTGTTTGTATCTGTTGTTGTGAGTGAAATCATTTCTAGCTTGAAAATCATAGAAACATTGTAAAATGTTGGACAAAGACCCGATGCAGCCACCGAGACCTCCACCACATCATATCTCACACGAATTTCCATATTCATGCACATTGATGCGGCGACATCGTTGGCAAGAGTCGCAACAAGACGCGATTATGTCGCGCCCCCCGCTAATGTGCGACAGTGCGACACAACGAGACAGGCTAGCGACACGCGTGACAAATAGCCGCAATGTTGCCAATAGTCGAGTGACGCGTTGTTCGACGGAAGTGCGAGTTTTATTACTGTTGGGTGTTGGTCTGATGTGTTTTGCCTAGATTTATTTAAGCTGTGGTTGTGGCGACAAATTTGTTGTGGCATTTGGAGATCACAGAACATTTTGTAGTGCCAAGTACTTTTAGCTTTAAGAATTGTTTTATCCATCAAGTCATGTCTTCAGCTAAAGCTTGATGCATTGAGGTGATTTTTTTTTTATATTTGTGCATTATTTTATTTCTTTTGATTTCTTCAAACAATATTATTTTTACTTGCATATCGGTTTCGAATTCGCTAATATAATACTATCTACCATAACACAATGCAGACCAACCTTCTTTTATGTCATATCAACGTGTATCTTACGGTATATTACAATTAGGTTTACATTTGAGTTACATCAGTCCTCTCGCCGTATAATCAAGTTCCCTCGCATCTCTCCCTGTTTGCAGCCAATCACGAGGCTTCACTTCGCTGTATCTTCAATTCTCCGACTGCGCCCCATTTCGTTTCGCTGATTAGATTGTTGTCTCTCATATCGGCTTTCATATCCTGCCACCTAGGGTGGATAGGTATGTGATACTTCTTCGGTTTCCGAGAAATAACGGTATCATAAGGTACTTTCAACGAAATTGCATTGTATTCTACAGTTCTGATCATGAACTTCATTATTTTTGTCTTTGGGGTCTGTTCAAAAATATATTATAATTAAGAAGATTCTATGCACCAAAAAATAACTTATGCAAAGTAAATATTTTGCCAACTAGTAGGGAATAAAAGTTTTAACGTAAAAACTTCTCACATAAGCCAAGAATATGTAGTATTCTAGGTCTCATTATAATGAAGTATGATACAACAACCACACATAATAACAATTTGCGCGAAACAAACAAATAAAGCTAAAAGCCCTGGCTTTGTCTCCCAACTTGTATCCGCGGCTGTGATACCAACTCGTTGTATTTCGTGACTACTTTCAGTCGCTGCTCAAATACTTTGTTTACGGCGGACTGAAGCAACTATGTGCTCTACTTTGGACTAGTTTTAAGGGACCTTATTCATTAGTTCTTGTGTCGCGACTGTTTTGTTATTATATTAATGTAAGTAGTACATAACGAATGCAGATGAATACCAGTACCTATATTTATTAAAGCGAGTGCCGATCTGACCCCCCCAACTATGTTACTGGGTGACAGGAGGGGCCACCTTTAGGAACGTTATACTCCTCAGTAACCGGATTACAGACTTACAAGCTTCTGAGAACCGGTAACGACGAAGATTGGTTGTTTTGTTAAATAAACACCCTTAAAATTGTTCCTGACGTGAAAGGAGCTATAACGTCACTGACAGGTCTAGTTGATCGCCGCGATCTGATCGGACGTGTAAAAGGCTCCTAACGGTTATGATGTTGTGGTCGGCTCAAAGGGTTGTAAACCAGAGTGATATTGTATTACTTGTGCCGTTAAACTGAGCAAGTGCTTTGATTAAAATTGTTCCTCAAGATTTTAGTAATTGCTCCAAGTTGTAGCCGGTGGTCGCTGATGTGGGCCAGACGATGAGTGAGGAGTATCATGTATCGCTTGAAATGATTTGCACAAGCAATGTTTTGTTTACTGAGGAAGAAATTGTAGCTCTTCAAAATAAGACGTTTGGAAGGAATTAATGAGTTCATATTAAAAATATAATTTATTAAATGCATTTTTGAAGATTTTTGTATATTAAATATAAATAAGTATTACTTAATAAATAAACACATCTTCTGTATGCATGCGGTGTTTACCTAAAGTGATAACTAGTACAAATAAATTACTATCTAATCAAGACTGGAGCTGAATATATTAAATGTTAATCTGTAGAAAGCGCTCTTGGATAAATTTCCAGGTAAAATTAACTTAAACTTTCATTGACTCACGAAACTATTCAACTTAATTATTTAGTCTGACCACTTTCTTAATTATTCACCAATTAGTGAGGACTTTACAAACAACTAGAATTCTAATTTATTTAACCTAGTTATTTAATATTTTAGTTACTAAGTTGTAACATTAACATTTTGGTAGTATTATAGTTTTTAGTGATTAATATACATTTAACTGTAGCCCGAAGTAAGCCCCTGTAACTGGAGACGAAGTTCAACTTCGACTTCGTCTCCCCCAAAATGTAAAAGAAAGTAGAACGTTAGACTTATACTTAAATAGGTTACAAAAACGGCCAATACAAAGATAAAACTCCATTATTTTAAATATCATCCCTGCATATCTTCACTAAAAAAGAAAACAAAACACAAGAACACCACTAGAATCTATTTACTCAGTCAAGGCAGGTTGCCGAAAAACTGCGCGGAGCCGAGTGGCCGTAGTGAGTGCGTGAAGGGACGTGAGCCGAATGCCGAATGACGAGAGCCGAGAGCCAACTGATACCGCAAAAAATATTACATGAGCGCTTGCAAGAGAAATGAGGAACGTTTTTCTGGTGTTTTGTTGAAGATGCTTATTGTGGAAGATGGCAGAAATGTTGTTTTGTGTTTAGGATAAAAATAATGCATTGACAGAGGCATGGTTCGTGACTCGTATGATTAAATTGAAAAGCACTTTTTAATAACTGTCAAGTTATATTTAAAATGATCAAATCTGAAACATTTGATTTTTGTTAAAATTGTTGTATCATGTTTCCATAATATTGTCAATTTGATATAATAATGGTAAAGACCGTAAAGATCATTATAACAGCAAATTGCATTGAGGCAAACAAAATATTTTTTTCCCGCCATTCGGCCCGTTTTCATCAGGATATAAAGTTCAAAATAAAACAAAAATGTAAATACACACAATGACCGACACTTGTATTTCATTTCAGTTTTAATTTTGTAACGGCTAGTCAAATACGCTGATAAATTAGAACAGAGGATTAATTAAAAACTCTCGACAAAACTGTTTTTATTTCAATATTTGTGAACTAACTAGTCAGTGAAGCGAAAACGCACTTTTATTATTTTTTCATCTCATATTTTGCCCGCGGCGTGGCGCCTGCTGCGTGGAATTTATTCTTTCATATTTCTATGGAATTACAATAACTTGGGCTAGGGATGCCCTCTGCTGATACTTTCGTACGACTTACGGAGCTGACGTGTGGGTCGTGTGGACGTCGCGGCACGAACAATAAACATTATAACATAGTGCCACCAGATTAAACACAATCCTGAACTAAACGGGTTAACCAACATACACCATTTCCGCAAAAAACTAAATATAACTAACTACTAAAACTAACTTAAATGTATATTAACTAACTTAAATGATTATAATATATTCCAGTCAATTAAGCTTAAATTAGTTAAAAATCTCGGAATTTGAAAGCTGGGTATCTCGAATTCCGAGGTGAACTTACTATAATAACTGGACTAATAACGCGGCAAGCTGACGTAGTGTGTCAATGAGCTACAACTATAACGACGTCACGTTACGTTTTTATGTTGGGGGATTTTGTAGGCGTTGGTTTTGTATCAACACTAAGGGCGTAAGCGTATAGTTCTCTTGAAGTAATTAGTTACAATGAATGATCGCGTATAACCAAGCAAAACATATTATTTTTAAAGTGTTCATACTAGCTACGTAAAGAATAATTTAAACTAAATATTCACAAATTAAGAATGTTGTGGTGGTCCAGAGGTTACGACCTTGCCTGTCATGTATAAGATTGTGGGTTCAAATCCAGGCTTTATAAATTTATCTCGGACATCACAGACATCGGAGAAGGAAACCATCGTGCGTAAAACCGGACTTGTCATAAATATGTCTCTAAAATCACCAAACCGTCTTGAGCAAGCGTGGTGATCATTGCTCATGCCTTCTCTTTATGGGAAAAGGTTTTTGCCCAACAGTGGGACAGTAGTAGGCTGATGGTTATTAATGACTTGATATGAATATACTGGCCAAGTGTGAATCGGACTCGCGCACCGAGACTTAGGGAGTTGATTTAAACTCAGTTCCTAGAATTTGAGTAAGTATATGGTTTAATCTCAACTCCATACCTCCACACGATCCCGAGATAAAGAATCTTGATCGACAGACAAACGGACAATACAGTCATCCTATGAGGATTCAGTATTTTGCCTTTTGAGGTACAGATAAATAAACTAACTAATGAAACAATAGACGTCAGAGTACTTCTCCACTTCGCTGTCATCCGGAGTCGTGCTCAGAGGACAGACAGCATTACGTTGTTACAGCATTACGTTGCATGTTCTTTGGGAGATAACCATTTATATTAAAGCATCTAAAAATTCTGACCTTCCATACTTTGTTCTACATAAATATTTACTAATTATTCAGGTCCCTAATTAGTTGAGACGACGGAATCATGATCATTATTCATTAAAGGACGAACGCAGCGTTTTTTTAAGGCGCAACGCTTTTCATACAGAAATTGTTAAGGGTCATTTATACTGTGTTCGGTATTTCGAAACTTGAAACCTACCTCTATTATAATAAAGTTCATATTCTAACAAACGAATGTCACTAGTTCAATGCTTTGCCACTTTTTTTTGATTCAGTAAAAAGTAATGGATTCAGTATTTTCCCAACTACGTTGAGGTCTCACTGGATGTAACTACATGCCAGTATTTTACCACCACAGCCCAGTTAGTTTGGGTAGTACTAAAGATTATCTGTAACGAATGTCACAGATCTACTATTATTGTCAGCTTGGACCAAAGATTTAACGTGCTTTCGGAGGCACGGAATAAACTCGGTAAATAACATGAGGTTTTCCGCCCACGGAACAAACAACCTGGGCAAGCGCAGCTTAATCTAAAGATCGACCCATGAGCTCTTCACGTAACGAAATTACTGTATTTGTGAAAAATAACCACCATTATTATTTTGTTTGACATTAGCATTAACATGACATGTAACTTAATATTGACATTTATTGAAATTGATTGTATTTTAAAATCTTATGTAATTAAATGCATGCCTACTTATTTTTATTGCTATTGTAAACAGTTGGTCCAACGAATTTAGAGAATATTAAAATCAAAAAAATAAAATTAAATATACTTGTACGCCTTTGAGCAAAACATAGAGGCTCTACCTACCTATCTGTAACATCTCACACGATGTAACATGACCTATATTTATAAATAAAGGTTTCTGGTTCTGCCATAACTATGAATAACTGTCTTTCAGGAAGTACTAAAGTAATTTTGTTTGTATTTCTTTCCTTCTCTATAAATTTTTCCTAATACTTAAGTTTTTGTAAAAAGAAACATTGTTTAGAATTGACTTTTCAAAACTCTACGAGTCTTGTAAAGTAACCTTAAGGTTAAGTAATTTAATCTGAGCCAGGTCAAAGTAAAACACAACCTACGTAACTACCAGTATGTACCAACCAACACAAATTAACTTTTCTTAACAAAATATAACCTAACTTAATTGAGTTATGCCCCACTTACACGCCGGCTCTACTTAAGTTGGAGCGTGGTTAAAAGTATAAAGAAAAACCAGTATAAGTTGGTCCCTCACTAAAACGTAGATTTTTTAAATATTTCTTTTGGAGTTTCAGTAAAGTTTTAATTATTTCGCGTCTTGTTAGTAAACGTAATTAAGTTCTCTTGTGTGATTTTCTATAAGAACTGTTTGGGAATATTCTTATCGTGGACTAAAATAAGTGGATTGAAATTGCCACGTGTTCCAGTAAGGCGTGACTCCCTCGTTTGTTTTCCGTAACGAAAGTAAAGAGTTCTTACTCCTACCTAAAGATATTACTTGTGTTGGGAATTTTTAAATATTTTAAGTCGGTATTCGTGGTTGTCTGCGTGGCAAACTTTTTCTTTCATAGAATACGCCACACGTAAGTGGCATATCAATAAAACAAACAATCATTAACTTGCCTTATATTCGCTTTTTGCTGAACTAACTCAATAGGAGGTGTTATGGGTTACAACCAACGCGCGTGGTGTGAACTATTTGTACTATCTTTAACTCCTAATGTAAGTGCATTCAGTCCGGTGTCTCTTCGTACCACCTTGTTTAATGATTACATTTATTGTGTTTTCGGAGAAGCTCCTGACAAAATATATACGTTCGCTCGGGTTGACCGTCAGGTTAAGCCGCGGTTGCTTAGGTTATTCCGTGGATGAGTGACCACCTATTACATACCGAATTTCCTTCGTCACCCGCAAAGAACGTTTAAGTCGGTCCCAGTTGCTATTTGTAAATCACACAACATGAAGCTCGTAAGTCGTACAACCAGCCTTACCACGTAGTATCGTATTACCCAGTACTAACTTGTGGATATCAGACAGGCAGTAGCTCCATGCAAAGTTACTGGACTGGACGCTGACCACAATATAGTTGGGAAAGGCACAGGCAAGGCGATTCACACCACATTTTATAATTGAAACAATTTTATTGAAATGTAAGTGTATTATTGTAATAAATATAAATATATCTAGTAACATTCAGAGAACGGTCTGGTTCCAAAAACACATGAACTGAAACCGAACTAGTAATAAGTATAATAATATTATCTGAACATTTTCCTCAACAACATTACAAACACATGTTCTGTCTGAAAAACAAAATTTATATTTTACCCAAAAGAAAAGAGGAGATTCTCAAGTAAAGGTGTTTATTTTTATCAATTTAAAAATAACTCTATTGGAAATAATTATAGAGCCGCTTCGTGAAAAGGACTGTTCCAGGAAAAAAATACGTTCTTATAAATGACTCTAAAACAGCTGTGACTAGGTTAAAATTAGCATCGTATTAGCAAGTTGAACGTTGAACGGAACAGAGTCGGAGTCGTGACCTTTCACCGGCTTCCATGACACCCGGCATAAATCTGACACTTCCGAACTTTGCAGCTCATTGTAATGTAACGTCAGAGGGGCAGAAGGTCCACAATTGTTTTTAAATCATGCTGTAAGGTCTTACAAAAGATATGCTGGTTCTTCACAAATACTTCCCTCCGTAATGAGTTTTATCATTGATTCCTTATCAGCACTTATAAAACCCGTATCTGGTGGCCGAACCATGAAAACTTCGTCTAATTTGTTCATACCGTTTCCTCTGGCATGCGAAGAATCAGGCCGATCTTAAGTATTTTTTCTGACGGATCCTATCCGCTTCACGTACAAGTTACAGGCTAAAAGCAGATGAAGCTTATTTGTAAAAGAATGTTGCAAATAATCTTCTAAGCGCGGTAAGATTATTCTGCCACACAACTAAATACCTACTATTAATAACTTAATTATGAAATTTTTATCCACTGTAAACCAGTTTTTAACAGAAACGGTCATGACGCACAACAATCGAAAACAATAAACAATCGACTTTTGTCACACCAACATTATTTCTAGGATTTAAATTGTAATTGATCTTTGAATAAATATATACAGGAGATTCTAGTGCCCACATTTGTAGATAAATGAGAGTTTCTGTCTTGTGCCTCCTAAATTGCCCTTCTGTTTCTTTCCACCCTCTGCCCCAACTCCTCAAACATGAGTTCTCAACACACATTAGCGTGGTGAAGGTGGGCACGCGTTCGGCATACGTTATGAGGCGCCTGTTCTGCATCAGCCAGATTATTCGTCTCAAAGATTAATGTGAACTGTGCTGGGTGCAAGGTGAAATGAAACTGGGTCAAAATTACTGATTTACAGTGGATTCTTTAATGAAACAGAACCACATCGGTGTTTGCACAGCAACGCTTTCTAAGAGCTCTTGAATTCAGTTTAGATGTCCTGAACGCGTTCAGTTTTATTGGTGAGTTGGCCTCTTAGCTGTACTCTTACTAATTTTGTTTTGTTTTTTAAAGAAAATACACTGACAACTCCGTTGTTATAGAAATAGCAAGTGTGGTTAGTGATGCGATGTTGATTTTAAGCAAGACAATAGGTTTGAAAATTCTCATTGGAAATCTGGGCTCTCTAAATAGTTATAATAGTATCTCGACCATGTTTTTGTCAAGTTATCCAAAATGATTCAAAGACCGTTTCTAGTTCAGAGAAGTTTGGGCCCCGGATTAGAGCTGAGTTGGTTGCAATAGATGCGATGCATTGCGATGATTGTAATATCAACATGGGTATGTACTTTATGCTCACTCCTTCTTCTGGTTCTGTAAGTGCGACGATAAAATATCAAAACTATACTTCAGTAAACGACACCGCATGTTGTCTTCAAAGTTGTCCTTTATTCATTGACAAAACAAGACAGTTACATTCAGTTATAAAGTGATGTGGAGTGAGTACTGTTAGAAGGATAATGAACGATAATCTTTTACCCGATGCCTATTTTCAAAATAAGTTAAATAAGAGGTAAGTAAGTACCGTCAAGCGCTTTGTATAATCTAGGGTTAAGGCTCTTTAATAAATTCTATAAGTACTTGGTTTGGAATAAAGATACCACTTTTACATGAAGAGTTAACAAAAGAGGTATTTCTAGAAATATCGTTTAGCATTTTTTTCCATTTGTGATTCATGGCAAAAATAATTGGTAGCTTATTTTTCATTTTGTACTGACCTGGTCCTAATTTATTTGAGGTCAGCGCAGCTTGTCTTTTTCTGCAATCTCTATTAACTATATATATAGGGGTATAGCAGAAACTTAGATACTATGCTTCTTCTGCTTCGTACATATTCATTGATCTGGTTATACAGTCACAGGTCCATACTACGCACCTGACAGCTCATATAATGATCGTGCCCCGCTGCAGTACTTGTCCCCTCCTCATACCCCACTACAGAATCAATAGCGCTAACCTAACTTATCTCGCAAAGCTTCTCTATTTTATTAGCTTTCCTTTATTTCTTCCAAACAAACAAACACACTAACTTCACGGATCAACATCCTTCCAAACTTCCAATAAGCTCTGCCGTTCCACTTTTTTATCGCCGAAGATATCCGAACAATGCCGAGCATTGCCGAAGATTGCCGATGATACAATCTTTAGTGAGACGTTTCGGGAACTATTCGTAAAAAGTTGAGGGTGGACGACAAAGGGATGCGTTCGCCTTTTGTTTCGTAAACAATCTAATTAGTGTTGCGAAAAGACGTCCGATGAGAATAGACGTGAAGTTTTAGAGTCGGGAAAGTTCCCGGGATTATTGTTTATTTTTTTGCATTCATTTTAAGGGTTCCGTATCCAAAAAGTAAAACGGGACCCTATTACTAAGACTCCGCTGTGCGTCCGTCTGCCCGTCCACAGCAAACACTAAAAACAGAATTGAATAAACATTTAAGGACTACCATAATTATAATAAACAGTGCGGTTTTTATAGATACGCAACCTTTTGTGCGCGAGTCCAAATCATATTTGGTAAGTTTTTCTGTTATCTCTGTTCTTCTTCCCAGCTAAAACACTAGGAAGTGGCGAAGGGCAGGGCGTTTTTGTGGGACTGTCTCTTGTAATCTGACGTTCAAAAAGTGCTGATTATCAGCCTAATTTGAATAAATGACTTTTGATTTTGATTTTGATTTCATCCTTTTTCAGTAAAGTTAGCTTTCTGAGGCAATTCTAAACCATAATATTTTTAAAGCATCGACCGAATGTTCATTGCTGCAATATGATAATGCAAATAACCATCACCCCCGTCTATATAAAGCTTAATTAGTAAAAGGAAACAAAAGAAAAAAACCCCGGACTTGCTGATCGAAACAAACCAAACACTAGAAAAACTCCCGCAATTTTTTTCGAATCCCGTATCGGTAACAACACTAGTGAGGAGACAATTAAAAAAATGGCAGACATCTGGAGACGAGTTGTCGGGATCAAAGCGGCAATGAGTGCTGAAGTTAAATGAACGACATTGATCCTATCTGTCAGGGCTTAGTTCGTTCACTCATTCGTTCATTCGTTAGTCGTACTCGGAATTTTGATTGTACTACTGCTGTTTCCAACTTTATGGAAATTCTTGCAGCTTCTATTATAAAGTTTTTGGGGTCGTCGGGTTCGTGAATGTAAGCGAAAGAGGAAAACAAGGTTCTCGGCAAAAAGGAATAGATAAGGTTGTTCCTCTAGATTGAGTTTGTTAAAAGTTTTAGTGATAAATAAACTTTATTTTGGGGTTATTGTAAATAAGATAGAGAGTAAATTGTCTTTGTGACCACTTTGAAAAACAGATTTTTCTGTCAGTTTTAGGCTTTACAAATTGTTTTATTTACAGGATTACTCGTCTAAGAGAATGCAGTTCTCGAAATAAAGAATCCACGAACCCAATTCTCAGGAAGTTTTGACTGAAGCATAATTTTTACGAGTAGAAGTTGCTTTTTATTTTAAAACTAGCTGTGTCACGCGGTTTCACCCACGCTGCTCAGCACCTGTTGGTCGTAGCGTGATGTTATATAGCCTATAGCCTTCCTCAAGAAATGGACTATCCAACACTAAAAGAATTTTCCAATTCCAACCAGTAGTCCCTGAGATTAGCGCGTTCAAACAAACAAACTCTTCAGCTTTATAATATTAGTATAGAAGTATAAATTATTGGTACTGGCAAGCATCACACCATCGCTTACGACATCCTATCTGTTTTTCCGACTCTGTGTGCTCTAAGCAAATTCTTTAATTTATTTTTTCTGCACTCAGACTATCAACTCGCGCGTCTCTTTGGCGTATAATCCGTGGCCAAGCCGTTATCACCTTGTATTTACTCAAACGTAAAATATGAAAACAAAAGAAAAGTTTATCTAACTTGCCAAGTAAGATTGTTTGTTACATAATTAGTTGATTAAAGCTAAAAGCTCGTCGGTAAGATTGCCGATGGCATGATGAATACGCTCCATAACGAATACCATGTTATGGCCCATAAATACTGACAAATGGCCCACCTACTTACACTGTTATGGTCTCAATTCATTTCACTAAGTGTTTTACGTACTAATATTACCGTATTTTGTCATATTAGTCCGTAAATGTCCGCTACCAAATATGGGTCGATATTACTACTAAAGAGAATAGATTTAACTGAATATTTTCATTCTCACCACGGATAGTAAAACATTGAAAAAAATCGTTTGGATGATCGACCAATGCGCTGGTAATTTATTTTAACAAAATATTTTAAATAAGATAGTTGGTAGGTACGTTATAAGGACATTTTAAGCAATACTTATTTTATTTGACTTCAGCTTTTGATTGAGACGCGTTTTATGCGTCAATTCAAAGTTGTACTGATTGTGGCAGCGTGATCAAATTGTGTTTTAAAGCTGTTTAATGATGTCGCAAACGTGACGCTTTAGTTAGAGGATTCAGCCTCATACAAAATTTGTTTGTATTGATTCGGACTGACTAGCTGTGATTTATATAAGTGTGGTGGCTCTTTTTAAAATAAAATAAAATGGCAAAATTTTGACAAAAAAACAATCTTCCCTTTAACAGAATAGTAATTCTTTATTTGCACAAAAAGTAGGTACAAGTTACAGATGTTAAGTTTAAATGATCCTTAAACTAACTACCTTAAACTAAGACATGCAAACAGGTTAAGCTAAAACATAAGAGTGACTCATTTAATACGCATTATTATTCCATTCACTTAAATTAACAATGTCATAATGAAATGCAGTAAATAATTTGGAATTCAGTAGATATTGGAAGTTGGATAATTATACCTTGGAGCATTAAATTTTAGGTATTCTTTATCTGACAACAACATATTATTATTATTCATCCATAGAACAGAATGTTACATTCCATATTTCCTCCAGCAGTCACAATAAAATAACTACGTTTTAATGTTACCGTTAAATATTCAACATTTTAAAGTTTCGAAGCGTCCATTTGATTGTTAATTAAATTAATAGTTTCATTTAGTTTCGGCCCGTGTGACCTAGAAATCGGTACGTAAATAGAAATAGATATTTCTAGGTAGCGAAATTAGTTTGCATAGAGAGCTATAACCTTCAATACAAATATGTTCACCAGTTATGTCTGAGTTCCACGGTACGTACACAATGTAAACGATTCTACGTCACAGTAATGAATGTACCAGGACAACATGTATCCAAGACAATGTCGCGAACGCAGAGCATTAATAATTACGTTCCCCGAAGCCACCCGATCGTTCCCGAAATAATTACAAGCCACGACTCATTAACCCGAGGCTGTGTACGTACCCAGCCGAGGGTAGATCATCGCAGTAAAATGGAAGACAAACAAGCAATCACTACAAAATGTTAACAAACAAGTACCTATTAAGAGAAAATATGAATTAATAATAACTGAGAAACGTGAAGCTTCCTCAAGATAGGTATGAATCGTAGATTGGCTTATCGTTGTCCCATTAACATAAAACGATGTAATAGTTTGCCAGGTTATCATATTATGTGGAAATTAACCCGTTATTAAAAAAAAAAAAATACTGAGAACCTCTTAGTTGCGTAACACACATTTCTCTCTCGCTACACAATCTGACAAATCAACATTAAATGATGTGTTATTTACGTTGTCAAACAATTTTATTTTAAATTCTTTCCGCCTTCAAACATATTTCTTGAAATCTGTCCTGGGTTTGATTCTCAGCTGCAAAGTGTTGGTACCAGGCTAGACTCTTATTACTTGGAATTTCAAAATCATTAGCGTTTGGGCGGAGCTATATTAGGTACACTTCTGCGTTACCCCTAGGGGATTACAGGTTATGTTACTTTAAAAAAACTTATTCTGTACCTACCTACCTGCAAATATTAGTCCCGTAAAACGTATGTCTTAATACAAAATAATGTTGGTTCAGTTAATTAGGCAAGTTAAAAGTAGTTGGCGGCGCAGATCTCACACTCGCCGAGTTCGTTCGCTCGGTATGTTCGCTATTCGCTAGTTTTAATTATAATTAACGGGAGTGAAAATACTTTGAGTTAAGGTAAGGAGTTTACCTGGTCTGTGGGAAACTTTCGAAGAACACATTATTACGTATACATGTATGGAAATTTACTTTATATTGCAATTGCTTTTTTCTAAGCTATATTTTTTTCAGGCCCATTGTAAACATATTCAATTAAAATCAGACATTAAATAAATAAAACACACAAAATTAATTAGACACAAAACTACATTAATTCAGATCACAAAAGCATTAATTAAACGTAATTACAATGGAATGACATTGATGATTAATCTATAAAATTTTGCTACTTTATGTTGAACTAGTTCCTCCAACTGATTAAAGTTTCGCTCAGACTTTTGATGTTAATGACAAGTTTCATTCTGCGGTTGTTCGAAAGAGATACCGCCCCGCAACATAAAGGGCAATAGAAGGAACACGGGTGGGTTGATTTCCCATCCGCAAAAAAAAAGCCTGCAACATCACTCCAGACGTGAGGGCTCTTCAACGGTTAATACGGTTACAACGGTTAATACGGTTACAACGGTTAATGGTTATTGACGGGCCTGTTGGTCTAGTGGTTAGTGGCTCTGACTGCTGAGCCGGAGGTCGTGGGTTCGATTCCCACCCAGGACAAACTTTTTGTGATGAGCATTATTGTTTGTTCTGTGTCTGGGTGTGATTTATCTATAATATGTATGTATTTATAAATTATATAAGTATGTATATCAGTTGTCTGGTTACCATAACACAAGCTCTGCTTAGCTTGGGATCAGATAGCCGTGTGTACTCACACACGGCTATCTTGGGACAACTCTGTCCCAAGATATTTATTTATTTAATAGCACTCACACAAAACTTGTTAACATGTTCAAATTTAATAAATAATCCAATTTTTCATCTTTGTTTTTTCAATTTCTTGGTCCTTTACTTTGTACTTGGATGTTCTTTATACGTCGACGGCTAGTGGTAGAGACTTGACAAGCGAGTTGTAGGTTGTGGAGTTCAACTTAGGCAAGTGTGTTCCTTTGTCTGCTTTCGGTTGGCTTCCTGCATAACCACAAGCAGCTGAATACTAGTATTATATATGGAGCAACTGTTCGTTTTTTGTAATATGTGTTAAATGGCTCTCTATTTGTTTCCAAATTTCTTCGACAGCGCCTTATTATTGAATTAACTTCAACATTCTCAACAAACAAAAACACATCAACTTAAATTGAGTTTAAATGAAGACCCACAGTTCAATCAGTTAACTCGATCCCTGAAACATCATTAAACTCGCTATTCGTGTTCTAATCGATTCTTAAAACAATCGGTTTGACAAAGGCATCTAATTAAACGTTATAATTTAGATTTGTTCACAATAACCGCGTAAATTACTCACGGACCGACTTACGGAATATTTGTGTCACGATGCTGGGGTGTGGCTCCACTGCGGACGAACGAACAACAACGGAACTGAACAAAAGTTCAACACTTTCATTCTTGAATAATCTAATCAAAACCTTTTGATTATAAATAAATAACAGTTTTTATTTTGAAGAAAAAATCATATAATACTGTTCTGCCTCAAAATTTAATTCACGAAAATCTTCTTCATTTCAAACTTTAAAAAACCTTAAGCTAAGTTAATGAAATAGTGCTATTTTATTTGCTTTTGTTATTTTTCCTACCAAATCTAAATGTTCTAATTTTGACCGCTTTGCTACTTTACTTGATAATCAAATAAGAGTAACTTGATTAAAGAAGAGTTGCCTAACAACCCAAGATCAGTCATGTGTTCGGTTCCATTTGGACCTCTTAAACTAATATGAGTGTTGGTTGTAGTCGCGTGTAGTGCAACCACACCTTGACAAGCAATGAATTAAATTTCCGAATTCGTTTCGCTTCTCTTCGCTCGGAGTTCGCTTGATTGATTTAAAGGTCGTTATCGAAAAGTTTACGCGAACAATTCCAATTTTAGTGTTACAGTATTAAAACGATAAATAAGAGCACGTTTTACAATTTAATTTGCTGTTCTTTTGATGTTATTTACAGGGAGATTTTTAAATGCTAGTTTTTTTTAAGATTTTTACACAGGCAATTATAAAGTTTTCAGAATAATAATATTATGTAGGTAGTAAATATAAATTTTTGCCTTATTGGATACTGATCCAATAAGGCAACAAGGTTAGATTCTCAGTTTAGCAAATGACAGTTCATCATCATTTTGCTTATCCTAATTTACATGGGGTCAGCGTATCGTGCTTCCTTCAATTAATGCTATTCTAAATGCCATCTTAGCAGTCACCCCCTTTCAACCATTTTTCACGACATTTTGTTGGTTGCTTCACATCACATGCCGCCCACACCTCTGCAACCATTTTAAGACGTATCTATTCGCTTTAGAACACACATTACATTAACCTCCTCAGCATTCTCATCTCAAGCACATTCAATCGCCTTTTATTTACCTTTTTGTGGCCCAACATTCTAATGTTAAAAGTAGTAAGTAGTGTAACTCTTCCTCTGTCATATCCTTTGTAAAAAACGAGCGTGAAGTTATTTTATGTTTTAGGGAAGGGATCGACTAACAGGTCCGTATACCGTTGAAAATTGAGAAAAATACTTATGATGCTTTGTTTCTGTAGTATGTTACTATATGTAGTATGGGTGACATTTGTTAAATGTATAATAATATAGTGTCCCTCTTCAATCTTCATGATGAACATGGCTTTACACTGCATATCATAATCGTAAAAGAATACTCATCATAGCAATTTATCGAAAATAGTATAGTCTGTTATATTGCGTCATTTAAGCAAACACACAAGGTATCCATTCCATCTCATCACTTGTAAAATAAGTTCCAATTAACTATACTCTACGAGCATGTCTCTATCGACTAGTATCCAAAAATCATAATTAAAAGTATTAGTGTAATGAGAGCGAATCAACCGAGGCGTTTGTGTGAGCTGTGTCAAGCGACATGCGACATGCGACATGGCGCCAATCAGCCGTGACGACAAATACAACTGAATGTTTGATATGACCAGCGTTAGGACGCGATGTCGACTGGAATTTGAGTGATAGCTTAGAGAAATAATCAAGCTGTTATGTATTTTTGTTATTGAAGAATATGATCTGTAGTTTATTATTAAAACAGTCGGCAGTTTAGTGACGTTTCACTTTTTTTTTTCATTATGATATTTCTTAATGAACGAAATAGTGGAAATTCACAATCGAGGTGTTTCTGGGCAAGAAACACCTCGATCGAACACCAGCACATAAGCAAGAAAATAGTAAACTAGGTTTCTGGGTAAAACGACTAAATAATATATTCGATTTGTAAAGTTTTAGCGGGAAACCAACCTTTTCCGTGAAGTGGTAGTATAATTCAAGATGACAATGTCCTTTATCCGTTTAAGGACCTGTTCAGAAAATAGATACGGGAAGTAAATGTTGCTGATGATTATTTATTAGACAATTGTTTACAAATAATCAATTATACATAGGTTTATAAGTAATAGAATCACTTACAGGTTAACACCACAAGCACTATCTATTTATGGTTTAATAAAAATAAAATAAAGATCAGTAGTAATAAATCAATTATTTAATTTAAAAAATATAGCAATCTATTCATCAGACATAGGTTATAAAACAAATAAAAAAAACATTAATTTTATCATTTATAAAAATATTCTCTTTTAGCTCTATTGACTACTAATGTTTTTTTTTACAACCATCCAGTTCAATCGTCAAAGGGCTGTCAACACAAAAAGCCGTGCATTAACTAGCAGCTGTACACAAACACACACGAGCTCGTGTGTACATCCCCTAACAGTATTTGCGCGTCCACCACCACCACCACCACCGCCGCACCGCGCACCGCCGACAGCAATTACGGAGTAGTGTCAACTTCATCAACACGCGGTGTCATATAACTGGTTGTTTTGTGTATCATATGAGAGGGGATTCTAGCGCACCGGTGTTTTACTTATTAACTTGGTAATATGAACTAGATAAATGATGACCACGGCCATCAATATTACATAGAAGTTTAACACACAAATTAGTTATTTTCTGGTGAAACTTGTTACTGATTTTGAACAGTTTTTAGGGTTCCTTGCTCAAACGATAAACCCTTGAGTGATACCCGATGATGAGCCTGATACACTAATTATGATAGTTGGAGACTTAAATGTTTATCTCTTACAAGACTGCTTCATACTCAGCGAGTTCAATTTGTCTTACACATTTTCTCGCTAAGTCGCTTCCGCTGTCTGTTCGCTTACATCTTTTAAACTACTCAATGAATTTTAATGCAGTTTTCAGCAATAGATAGAGTGAATCAAGGGGAAGTTTATGTGTGTAATATCCGTCTATCCGGGTGAAACTGCGGAATACAGTTAGTATTTAATAACACAATAATTATTTGTTGACTTCATTTCTTTCCTGAATTCGTTGAAAGAAAAAGGTGATAGTAATTTTTACTATCACAAAGAAAACATAAAAACCCAGAGTACTTCTCAGTGTTCACATGATTGTGTCGTACAGAAAATATCACCCGTTAATTTACTATTATTATATGTCTTATTTTTTTTTTAATAATATACAATCTTATTGAGAACCTTCTCCGTATTTTGAAGTCCGTTAAAAATCCATGTCCAAAAGTATAAGATAATTAACCGAGTTAAATTGGGATTGTTTAATTGTAACAGTAAGTGCTTCAGACAGACCATTAAGGCTTTCAGAATGACTACTGCCTTTTTCAGCACTTAGGATTTGTTGGATCAAGGTAATTTCAGACTTCAAATCAAAGTGGTTTATCTAAAGGGAATGTTATATTTTTAGGCTGGATCTTTTAAAATAAGAAGCTACCTTTAAAAACCATTTAGATTAGCACTCTAGATCGCTTTTTTCCGTAGAATTTACATCAAGTACTTGTAATTAAATTAATATTATTTGACGTACCTATATGCTGCTTTAAGAATAACCTTTTAAGGTGCTTGCAATGGATAGCAAAGCCTTAACTTAAGCCTCGTCTCGTAATGACAGTGGTCAACTTATGATTGTAATCTTATCCACCACCCTTTGTTTCTCCTAGGTTATTCATTTGTTGTTATTTCCTCTATCACAAACAAAAGAGTGACCTTATGAAAGTACGGAAGATATCCTTTCTTCCAGCTAAAGCAGCCAGCAGGAATTCAAATATACGTAACGTTAATCCACCAGGATATCATAAAAGACTTGTTATATACAAAACATTTTGTAGGAGATACTTTTACGCGTTCATATAAAAAGGTTTTTGTGTCAGCTGTAAAACGTATGGAAAGGGCGAAACGAGGGAATCTTTCATAATATACGAATATTTTCACTGAAATGACCTTGGGAAGGTCTTAAAAGAATCCCAGTTCGGAGTTATTTATAATAAGTCTTTATTTTTCGCGGAAGCTTTGCCGGAATATATTTTTAAAGAGAAATACAATATTTTCCTTGGAGTCGTCTTCTCTTGTTGGAGTATTAAGTATTTTCCACGGGGACAATGTTATTTGATCTTATCAGCGTTATTTGCTTAGGAATGTTGGAATATAACGCGCTGCTCTTTGACGGGTAGTCAGAATCCCAAATGTCTGACATCCAGTCTTACCATGGGGTGTAGAATAGCTCAGTGACTGGGTTGTATTGGTATGGAGCTGCATCCTGTAATATGGAAGTTTTACGAAAAGGTTAGCTAGATAATTATTGGTATTTTAAGATTACGTCTGATGTCAGTTGGAATTAAAAATGCTTTAACGTCTGCCATATATTTAAAAGGCCTCTTGAACAAATTAACAAGTTATTTCAAAAATTATAACTATTGGTTTCTATCCACACTGCAGTACGTAACTAAAATAGTGTCATTTCCATACTAGAAAAACAAAACATTAGGTACTTCGTGCGGAAATTTCGTGTTGATGCCATTTAAATTTTTTAAATAATTACAAATATATTAGCGGATTGACTAAGTTTATGAGTATAACGCCATTGGAGGTTACAGAACCGTTTTAACATTGATCAGTCCGACAAAGCCCTGCGATTATACTTGATAGATTGATTGATTGAGGCACAGGTTAACTTCGCCAACCGATCCATCATTAACCTTCCACATACCCTTCGATATACATACTGTACGCGGCGAGACAACAACTTTACCTTTGTATGGTCGTCCTTGTCACTCATTCTTGGTGACGTTTTTTTAAACATGTAAACGGTCCTTAAACCAGTATAGTCTTATCGGCGAGGTGGGCGGAGGAAATGGTTGCCATCACGTGAAATCAAGTGAATCCTGGAAGCAAGCAAGTTATCAGCAACGGTTTGTTTTGGAATAAATTGCAATTGGATTTTTCCGTCAGTTATTTTTGAGTAGGCGTCCGGTAACTGGATTTGTGTTCTGTTAATGAAAAAGACTCACTTACACATGAGACTTAAAAATAAATGATAAAGCTTATGCCTATACTTCGCTAGTTATATCTATATATATTATGTTCAACCAGTTGTGTTATGTACCTACCTACGTACCTACGTCTGTATAATCTTCCAAGAAAAACGGTCATGATGCTATAACGATGAAATTTCACATATAATATCGAGCTACAGAAACTGAATAATAATCTAGGACCGAGCGTCATGTCTGTGTTTGTCACACAGAAAGTTGTGCGAAGTTGCTTCAACGAGATGGCAGCTTGTTTGTTTGTTTGTTCGTAACATTAGGAGACAAACATACACATATTAGACGCGAGTTAGCTTGTCACACAGACGGAGTTGGATCGCACTTACTTCATGAATTTATATTGCGATGCATTGAAGAAGCATCTCCCAGTGCTGGGAAGGGAATGACACACTTTGTAAAGCCGTGTTAAAGCTGTTTCAGACTAGCGTATTTTGTAGCGCGTGTTAGTGTGCCATCAGTAAAAGTGACGACTTACTTCATGATTCGATCATTTCCAGTATGGCAGATGGTACGTTACAGGCATAAAAAAACAAGCATATATACGCACCACAAACATGCTCACCACAAACAAGAGTTTTCTTTTTTCGCCTGATAAAGAGTGACAGTTTGCAAAATATAGGTAATTAGGTAAATATATACTTTAAACGATAAGTCTGCTGCAAAAATCTAAAAAAAAAACACTTTTAAGTTATAACTGGAGATCGATATTAATTCAATTGGAAGTGAGCTCAAGTTAGATAGAGGAACTCGCTGATTGGAGATGAAACAAAAATATTTCCGTCTCGACTGCCGCCGCAAGTTTTATGAGTTGCTACTTGCAAGGGTTTTCAATATAGCGATGGAATTGAAGTCTTGTCAATTTAAGTAGAGCGAACTGGGAGTTGGCTTGGGTAAGTTACATGATAGTATGGTTATTACAGAGCGAGCCAAGTGTAACATGCATGATCTCCGAAAAAACAAAAAAAAAATATATTTTTTTTTTAATATCCACTGTGCGATGTCAAAAAAGAAGACAATATAATGATGTAGATTTGCATAGGAAGTGATTTGCTTTTTTTCATAGATTTTAAAAGTGGTCATGTTCCGAGTACTTGCTCTGTCGTGTAAATGGTCATCAGCTAACAGCAATCATATAAAACATGATAAATCACATTCATACATAATCTCGCCACTTACGCGGCAGAAGACAGTCAGTCATAACCACAGTTAAAACTGTGATGACTGACGACGGTGATGCCAACACCACCGGCTCCACTATTTACAGAAATCTAATTATAACACAAGGATTATTCTGACAGAATTAAAAAAAAATCGTATAACCCGGGGCCTAACCTGGTGTCAGAGTTAACTTCAAGCTAAACCCCTTGTAATTACAAAAGCGACTATCTTCAACAAATCAAAAACTTCCGCACCAAAGCCAGTAATTCTTTCCGAACCGTCAGATAATTCCATCAGCACTTGTACTCCAACCCTTCCCCACCTGACCTCAACCCCAGATCACCGGAACACATAAATCTGCCCGTCGGGGTATAAATTTGTTTTTTTTTTCATTACCACCCCCGTACATTTCATTACTGGGTCGTGTGAGGGGTGGAGGGGGCTAATTTATAGCACTCAGTTTGTTGGCAAAAAAACGGTTAATTACGTATATAGAGGATGAGAGAAGACGTCGTTTGAGAAGTGACCTCGTGACTTTCTTTATGTGGGTTTGTATCTATCTATATAGAAATGGACGAGCCTCTGTGACAAACGAGTTCGGAAAATTCTAAGCTGGTTTGATAGCCTCGACAAATTGGCATTAATTTGTAATTGACGATATTTTTAATTGATTTTAGAGCCGTACCTACTTAACGAATTTTCTTAACTGTCAATCATTTGGTGATGCATAGACAAACTTTGGAAGGTGTAAAACAGTTATTTTTTTAAATGTAAATATTTTTTTCGATTTACATAAACAGCTGAATATGTAGTTGATTTCAATCTAGTTTAAAGTCGCGATAGAAATGCGAATACCCTTGAAAACGATTGCCATTGGTCTAACTCCAGTTACTCCCGTGACTTGGCAGTTAAATATCCGTTAAGAAATATTGGCTTAGTTTATAAGTGTAAATGAACCCTGCACAAAGCCGTCATCCATGTATTAAAATAAGTAACTCTACGCAATAATTGTTGCTGGGAAATGGCTTGTTTCTCTGGGGTGAAGAATTACGTTTTACGGTAGAACTCAAAAATGTAAATGAAATATTACAATAGTTTTTCACTAAAATAATTCAATTTAAGACCATTTCACTAAAAGAACTGACTTAATATTAAACTAGGAAGTTTTTCTCTGAACTATGTTAAAATCAACTTCCGATGGACTGGAACTAATCTAGGATTGGAAAAACTACCTTTTCTGTCTTTCTAACAAAGGAAATATACGATATTTTTAACACTTTTCACTTTGAATTAATTATTCTAGTCACGCGTACTAATTAACGAGATTATCCTCTGTCCTCCCCGGCATCTATACACTGCGCGGTCCAAAACGACAACTACGCAAAACTCCTTAATCAAAATACATTGAACGCTAGCTGCGCGCGAAACGGAGCGAGGCGCAATAAAAACAAGAAAGGGATGAAAAATAATGGCAAAGAAACGAATGGAGCGAGAATATCTGAGTAATTGTTGCATGGAAAGATCTCTAACGAGCACCTCGGGTAATAAAAAGGTTTGTGGGGCCACGAAGCGAGCGATTGTTGAGTAAGACCGGGAGGAATTATTTTTTGCTGTTTTTGTTTGAGTTTGACAATGGAGGTGGCGAAATTGAGACAGTTTTAATGAAGGTGCGGTTCTATTGTCACAATAATTTCATTAAGATATAGCGAGGCTGAAGAGCAAGCCTTTGGAAGAAAGAAATAAAGAAATATGGAATTAAAGAAACAAATGCGCAAAATAATTAAGTACCATTGCGTCGTTTGCGTATTTGAAATTTGTTTTTATTACAATCTGCAAGCATAAAGAAGCATTAAGACATTTAATTTAATGCATAGTTATCATACACAGCCGTCAGTATCCTTTCATCAAAATTGAAATTTGAAATCGATTTAAAATTCTTTCTACAACTAAATTTCTACTATTTAATACATTTCTTCTTCGCTTCACTCATGGCCGCATCACAAAAAAGATAAAATTTTACAAATAAAAATGGCGTCGGTTTATGAAAATAAACGCGCTCCATTCATTATCGGGTGCACTTGCATGGCTCATTTATTAAGTTCAGTAATGAAGCGAGAGCATAGCGTGGGACCCGGGAACCGGGTTTATGCTTAAAGAAACTTGACCGTGAGTGCTTAAACGAATAATGACTTTTTATCTATAATTAGATAAATCGAAAACAGCTATACTTCTTTACATAAGTAGTATGAAATGAAGTCGTTTCCGTTGTCGATCTGTATATCTTTTAAACTCCTCAACGGATTTTAATGCGGTTTCAGCAATAGATAGAGTGATTCAAGGGAAAGGTTTGTATGTAGGTATAATGTCCCTGTCTAGTGCAGTTAGTATTTCATAAAGAAATTGTTCTGTCTTGTACCTTTTCACGTCTTAATAGTTGAATGTATGTCGTTCAGTATTTGGGAACGGGGTGCAGGTAGACCATGGCCCGGATTAGAATACTTTAATCCTGGTTGTAGGTTCCGTTAAGATGTTTTCTGATATATACCGAGTGAAGCCGCGAGGTACAAACTAGTGACACAACATCAAATTTACATACAAAGAAGGGTTAGGTAGAGGTATACCTAATATTGTTGTTTAGGTCTCATATAATCAGAGGCACCTATTGTCATCAACGAGCCACTAATCCAGACTATGTAGCTGCTACTGAGAAATTTCTAATGGAATTATCCAAAGTCCAACACGTGAACCGACACCAGGACGTCATGCTCAGCAGTCGTCAATGCGCCCACTACAGCAACGATACCAACAAAGTTAGTATTCAACAATTAAAAAAAATTAAACATACAAAAAAAAACAGTCGAATTGAAAACGTAATTCGTAAGAAATATGAAAATCTGTTGCTTCAGTGTTTCCCGTAGTTCACCACAATACCGCAATTATTTATCTTTCGAGAGAAGTATTTCAATCGAGAATAAAAATACGATATTTCTAGGGATACCGTCTCTATTGGATTGTCTCATCATCATCATCAGGCTATATTAGTCCACTGCTGGACATAGCCCTCCCCTAATGAGCGCCATAGCGCCCTGGCTTCAGCTTGCCGCATCCAGCATCTGCCTGCAGTCTTTCTTTGATCGTCATCCCACCTGGTCGGAGGGCGTCCTACACTACGCTTGGATTGTCTATTAACTTGAAAATATGATTAACGAAGTTTATTTTCTCCAAAAGAAATTACAAGGATTTCACTTACTTGAGAACACATATTGAACTATTGTATAACATTAACTTTGACAAACAAACCATGTAGGTAGATATGGTTTTTCTTAATTAAACAGACTCATGTCATACGCAAAAACATAAAACTAAACACGCGCAAAATAAATATATATCGTGGACGCAAACAATCAACGCAACTAAAATAATGAAGTTGTCCTTCGGCTAGTTACTAAGTTAGTTAATATACAGTCTCTCAAATAATTCACAAAGTAAATTACAATCAATCGTTTACAATTCGATTAAAAGTTTATTTTCATAACTGTAAAATAATAATGGTTCTCTCTACAAATTAATTAAAATTACAGCTGTATTAAAATCCAATCGCCTTTGATTTAAACATCGTTTACGCTTTCATTTACTAACAGTATGTTTTTTTCTGAAATAAATAATCTGTAGCAATTACTGTTCGGGAATTAAACATTACAGCCATATTAGCAATGATACCTGAATTTTTTGTAAACTTCACAAATGTATTTCATGAACGGGTGAGTAGACTGGACGAGTGTAGTGGACCCAGTTTTCACCAGTTATGCCCAAGATCTAAATGGGCGAACTCATTGACATTAGCTGGACCTAAACTCAAACTCAAGGTTGCTATAAACTCAAAACCAACCTGAGAAATATACCATAATCTCTACCTTTTATCATGCTTGCAACCATTAACGACTGGAGAGACAGAAGTTTTATCATAATTATGTTTGTATTATTTGTTTTAATTAAAGCAGCGTATTTTTTACAATGTTCACCCCTTTCAGAATTAAATATACCTCTAAAACGCCACTGTTGTGTTCTCAAGCGACAGTCACTCTTCTTAAATCCCGTAAAGTAAAATAAAACGCCACAACAGTGCCACTTACTTTGACAAATACGGGGCTTGCTCCAATCCCGGGCGATAATAAACTTATCCCGTATTTTTATGATGGCCCCGCCTCGTCGTCGTCCCGGACTCCCGGACTCCCGGACTCCCGACGTGACGGGGCCGATCCCGGGCGTTGGCGACTCTAATGGGCTCAATTTGTGGAACACTTCGTTTCACTTATGACTGCGGGAATTACTGTGTCGTGTTGCTTATGTTCGTTGAAAGATTTTTAAGTTGTTACGGTAAGTGACATCGTTTGGTGTCTTTCTGCTAAAAGTTTTCTACAACATTAAAGTTTACTACATGCTTAAACTTAAGATTCTTGGAAGATGTTATTACAACGCGTGATATATCACGCCTAGTTTCCCAATTAGATAGGTAGAGGTTACTTGTTATATGGGACTATTTTTTTCTAAGCTAATCCTAACCTAATTTAACCTATTTTACAGACCCATTTAATGAGACTACAAACGCTCTTAATTAATCACAAATCCAGATGACTAGTTACTGCTCAGAAGTTCCACGTGCAAAATGCTATTAATAACACTTTGTCCTATTTAGCAATCGAACCCAGTACCTCATGCTCAGTTATAGGGGTTTCGACCTCAACAAAAAACGAGGCTTATTCTCCTTCGTCACTATAACTTCAACACAGAAAAGCTGCTAATTATAATGAATCCTGGACTTTTCCGAAATTATAAATGAAGATAACTGACAATTGCAGCAAGGAATAATTTAATGTTTCAACACAATTTTGTTTGGTTTTACTTTTAACATAAATAATATAGGCGCGTCTAAGTTAATATCTCAGTTATTTAAATGGCAATATGTCAAGAACTATGAACTTAATATATTTAGCTCGTAAATTGTGAGCCGTGTTACCACTAAGTGCTTGTGATATACAATTAAAAGATAATTTCGTTTGAAGAGAGCGAGAGGAATAAAATTAGGAATATTTAGTGGTTGTGGATAAGATCGCAGAGACGACGGAGTGTTGCCACGATAAGGATTGCGTTACATCCTGAATGGTCGGCTGTTTTAGTTTATACTAACTAGCGCCCGCACTTCGCCCGCGTGAAAGCGAAAAAAAAATATCCTATGTGTTATTCTAGACCATAATCTACGTCTGTGCCAAATTTAATCAAGATCCGTTCAGCCACATTGACCTGAAAGAGTAACAAACATCCATACATCGATGCATCCATACTCACAAACATCCGCATTTATAATATTAGTTAGATGTTGCCATCTTTATTTCAGATTAAGAAAATTAGATTGTCATTTTACTTTTTGATTCATAATCCAGTGAATAATGTGAATATGAATCCAATATTTTTAAGATTTCTGACGATCACACGAGTGATCTCGATTTAGTGTGTAGTGACAAAGATTGTAGGTACAAACCAGTATGGTACTCACAGCGCTTGGAAGGTGTTCCATATATAACCTCACGTTTGTTTAATATCTCATGGGTACGTGCGTATGTTAGCTATGTATGTCCATAGGTGAGCCAATTGCCATAAACTGGACTTAAATCTAGACTCGAAGGCTAAGAAATTTCTTATGGGAAAACCCAATAACACTTTGCTCCTCCTAGGAATTGAACCTGCATACTCTAAAACAAAATGTCGGTGTTGGCACCAAACAATCCTGGTAATATCAATTAATACAAGCCCAGCCAAGCTACAGTTATTCCGTCGTGAAAGACCACTAAAAACTGCTCGCTAATTACCTTTTTACAACAAAATCCTTTATAATGAATAGTGCTAACGGGCAAGGATGTAATTACTTATTTTCTCTTTGCAGGTAAGTGTTCGCCTGGATCTCGGGTGAGGATGAATATTTATAAGCCCTGTGAGCTCTCTAGCCATCTAGCTAGGTGGCGGCGCATGGCCTGGCTGGAGGCTGCTGTAAGCTGAGAGGTGATTTAGTAGTACTGGGCCAACGTCTGCCCTATTTTGGTAATGATTTATATGTAAGTACTCATTGTTTTTGTTCATAAATGATTATGTAGCTTGACAATTTGTTACGTAATCGGCTTATTATTGTAACTGAAATGGAGTTTCAGTTCAATACGAGTAATTTGGTTACGAGCGTGAAACTGTATGATTGTTTCAATAGGTACAATTTTAATATTTATTCAGAAAATTATAGTTTTTTTTTTTATTATTGATAGGCTCGCGTTTGACCACTATCTCACCTGATGGTAAGTGATGATGTGGTCGACGATGAAGCACGCTTACCTAGAAATAACCTATTCACTCTTGACTTGAAGACCCCCAGGTTATAGCTGTCAGGAAATACAGACTCCGGCAGGGAATTCCACTCCTTAAATAGATAAATAGATATTTTTTTTTTACAGATTTTCAGAAAATGATCACCTGATTTCTAATTTAACGTACACAAACAGTTTAGAACAAAAGATGCATTTATAAACATACCTTTAGAGTCTACAAGCTTTTGCCCGTGGCTTCACTCTTATCTCTTCTCTTCACTCTTCTTATCTTCGCGTTAAATTCGTGGTAACACAGTACCCCTTTACTGATTTGCAGGTACCTGCAACCTGTAGGTTTTGCTCTTGCGCCTTATTGATTGTAATAGCAAAGCTAAGCTTTCCCTTCTCTTACTCATTTCTTTCTTAAAAAAAAAATAGTCTATGTCCGTCTCCAGGGTCTCAACTATCTCTGTACCAAAATTCATCAAAATCGAATTGGCCATTAAGGCATGAAGACGTAACAAACAAACATTCACTTTCGCTTTTATAATATTAGTCATCATCTGCATTGGTAAGGATTTAAAATTATTGAGATACCAATAAAGTTCCTCTCAAATCACTGTCTATAAAGAATAACAAACTCGTTTCAGTTCCCGTGGCCTCCTGACCCGGTACTAATCCAGCGGTTCATATTCATACCGCGTCCCGGATAAACACTCGTTATAATCTATTCATTAGCACAAACCGATTACACAGACTTCTATTACAGACTTTCATTACAGACCAGACTATCCTTTGCTTTTATAGCTTGTTATTGGTTGCTTTAACGAGAACTGGATTCAAGGTTATTCGTTGTGTGCGCGATGACAGCGCCCCTAGTGGCCACAACTATTCAGGACTTGTCAGAAGTAGCTGGTATTTCTACTTGGATCTCAGCATCACAGTTATTATTTTGATCGTACCTATTACAAATAAATGTTGTTTCTTTCAACTCGAACTGATTATAAATATCTACTTGCATCCTTTATCGGCAATCATAGTAAATTCCCTTTCATTTACTTTAGTAACTGTTTCGATTGGTAACTGATTCTGTTCGTATTTTCCAATAAATTGTTGATCCGGATATCTTCGTGTCATAAAACGATTATATCTAGCAGTGACCTGAGAATGGTCAATCTTCTTACACCGATATATTGACGGGAATATTGTTGGAATATAGCTAGGGCTCGCCTCTGCGTCTGACTTTTTGCTTCCAATAAAATGTTCACTGCATATTGTATCATGTCGTTTTGGGTGCCATGGAGACCCATCAGGACCAAAAACATAAAAAGGACTGTAATTTTGGAACGCTTATTATTATTATAGTGTACTAGGTTATTTTTTTACTTTTTTCTCTTCACAGCAGCTATCCATTTTTGTCTTTGCTGTAATGTCCACTTTGATGTTGGAAACGAATAAAACTTGCACGAACTGTTTTTCTCATTGTTTTTACAATTTACGACACAGCATGTACTATGACCCATATCGCAAATTTTTACGTTTTTACTTAAAATTATAAAAGAAGTTATGAAAATAAAGCAATTTGACACATGACAGCCCAGAATTAATTCACATTTCTGCCACGTCGTGCGCTACGATCGATTTGCCGTTCCCCACCACCCGCTTCGCACATAGTCAATATCCTTGGTTCTATACTTAGGTTCTGTACTGGGGAGTTTGTTCCGCATCTTCTACCCAGATAAAACAAATGGTGAAGGAGGTTATCTTGCGTGAGATTTGATGTTAAACTGTACTGATATCAGCCTAATTTGACTCAAGATGGCGGAGTTTAAAAGGTTTGAGTGCCTCGTGTTGTCATAAGCGGTTCGCTTAGAGGTTCAAATTTGATTACAGGTTAGGGTTTTTCCATAATTTTGTAATTTTACATTGACTTAATGGTCCAAAAATAAAAATATTGCTACTAGTAAAGGCTAGTATTCTTTAATACACTCAATAACAACAACACATTCTAGTAAAGGACTCTAGTTGGATCGCTAATTTACCGTTAGCAAGCAGGCTTTATCTGATTATTTTGTAACTTAAATCTAAGGTTTCTAGGTTAGAACAATTAGATCAGGATTTCAAGTACATACAACGACTGTAGGAAGATTTGTAACTTATAGAGTGCTCACATTTCGCCAATTATTTATATTAAGTCCCATGTATGAAGGTGAGTCGGTTGCTATCAACTGGGAATGAACCCATATGACTGCTACTGAGAATTATTGATGGAAAACCTTATAACATTTTTCTTTTAACTAGGAATCGAACTCCGTTAATAAACCAACGAGACAGGCCACCAAAAATTTTTCTAAACAAAACTTAATAGCAATCTAAAAACCCATTAAATATCTAAGAACCGTGCGGTGTCGCCCATTACCGTCGGGCCATTCTCGAGTATTTCAATATAACTTGTGTGGAAACGTTAAAAGCTTCACAAATAGTTGCGACTGACCCTGCACGCCGCCCCCCCCGCGCCCCGCCACCGCCGCGCCGTGTCCGCCCGCACTGATGCAATTACACACAACTGAGATGATAGTAATTCTGTTGACGTGTTTGGTAATCTTTTGATGTAACTTATATTAATCTTAGTTAAGGATATGAAGGATGAAGCGTACTCATTAATTTTAATGTTTTAGCATCTCTGTATTCCTCACATAAAAAGAAACGTTAAACGAAGAAAATGTGGAAACTAAAATAAACATTTTTAACATTTTTTTGTTGTTGTAATAATTTGTTCTTTTGGTAGTTTATTAAATTGTGGTTAATTTGAAGGCACAGTTCTATTAACTACTTTAATTCAAATACTCAGTACTCGACAGATGCAGTCAAGTAAGTTTCTACGACAAATAAATTGTAAATATTTTACTTCAATTGTAATACTTTTAAAACAGATAACTTAAAATCAATGATACCTACAAAATGTTGGCAGTCATAACACATTCTCATCAAACTACTCAAAAACAACAGAATACTCAAATCCCCCCCCCCTCCTCCCTCTTAACTCTCAAACGGAACTTTCTCCAAACACTCGCACCCTCCTCAGAGTAGCCGCAGCAAGTTGAGATATGTATAAGTTCCTCAAGTGCCATTACGGGAGGATCGTGGCCTGAATGGCGATATTACTTCAATTACAGACGGCTATAATTGGAGGGCTTTGGTTCAGATTAATCCCCCAACTGGATCTAGGCTGGGTCGTAATAGAGTACGATGCAGAATGACCAGCAACGAAATATATGAGTTGGCAATGAAATATCTGAACACCTGAAAGGCGTCGTTGTTCTCAATATTACAAGTAGTACTTCGTACTAGGGGAGTATAAGTTAACAAGTTCCCTAGTATGAACCAACCACAAAATATGGAACCAAACTAAGATGTATTAATGAATTGTACGTCTTTGTTTGTTTTGGAAGACAGACATGTATCGATACTGTAGCGCCATCACATCATCCAAGGTGTTCTGGTGCGTGCTGTGCTGCCGCTGCGGCTGTGGAGAACCTGAGGCGTCATAAATATCCTCTTCCAGTAAAAACTTATGTTTTTGAGCCACTAACGACTGCTTTGGGAAGAGGCTAAATGTTGTTGTACAACGTAGCAATACCTTCAGTCTTGGGCATATTACCAGTGTAGAGGAGCTTTTGTTGGAAGCCCTTTCATAGTTTATTGTTTTAATTAATTGTTAAAAAGTACAGTTAAAAAACAACTTTTCAAAAATTCTATGCAATTCAACGCACACAAAGAATTTCATCAGTGACGCCGAAATGGTAGTGCTAATTTTCCACTACAATAACGTTACTGACAGCTTTTAAACTGTTTGTCTTAACAGTCCTAGTTAAAGGTGTTGATAGCTTATAGTTCCGTTATTGAAATTGGCTCTTAGTCACAATACATATAGGTAGACTAGCTTTCGCTTGCGACTACGTCCGCGTGACATAGTTACTTTAGGCTAACGCTAACTTTAACCCGCGTGATGATCGAAAGAAAAATATCTTTATGTGTCCTTTTCGTCCCTCTTTCCCCCCCTTTTCTCATTTTGTTTTAAATTAGCCTATGCCCGTCTCCAGAGTCCCAAATATCTCTGTACCAAAATTCATCAAAATCGGTTTAGCCATTTAGGTGTAAAGACGTAACAAACAAACAAACTCACTTTCGCTTTTATTATATGAGTAAGGATACTGCCATTATAATACAAGACTTTATAATTACTAGCAGACCGATCAACAGAATGAGATAGTTTACGAACAAGTGTGTTATCAAACCTTCTGGTATCGTGACGGTTGTGCCTGCAGCTGTAGTGGGCTGTTTATTGATGTGCTGCCCAAGTTTGTTATGATAATGAGATCGTGTTCCATTGCGGTGGATGTGTCCCTCGCACAGGCTGCGGTCACGATGGTCTTAAAGCTAATATTACTGTGATGACTACTTAGTGATCCTTAAGTTTATCTGGATGTTGATTAGCATGAGTGTTATCAGCCTGTATTAATGTTTACATTGCTAGAAGACTAGATAATTATAATTATTGTTATGATGGATCCGATTGTCATGTGTATTATTTGTATGTTTTTTTATATTGATAAATTTTTATTTTAAGGGATAATATATTTAATTCTTTTGTCTTTTCTATAAACTGTGTTTACATATCTTATTTAACCTGGCTCTCGCAGGACTGCTGGAAAAAAAACCAATGTGATAATCTTAATGTAATGTTCTTTCAAGTACTTTGTGTACATATAAATAAAATTATACATTTAATTTCTTGCTGGCATATGGAAGTCATATAACATATCACGCCGCGCTCTTAACCATTCGGGGGTTGGACAATAGTGTACTAATAGTACACCATCATTGTATCGACAGTTTGACAGGAGCCTATTGACATCAATACGGCACAGAATAAGAACAGAAATTCTAGAGAGAAAAAAAAAACTGAACATGCCTTGCCCGACCTTTAAATCGATATTTAATGCTCAGCAGTCACGTTAAATGCAACAAAAGCAAATTTAAAAAATCAAAATCATTCGTGCATGTCAATCGACGCAGTTAACGGAGAGAAAACCCCCAAATCCAATAGGTTTATAATATATTTTGTACCAAACCAAATGACCCATGGCCGAGGGTCTCTTCTGCATCAATAAAACCTCGTATTTATGGGGTCCTGGTAATCGCGGGTCTTTTGTTTTTTCTCTGTGCGTTCATTAGGAATAGTTTGTGGGCCCTTAGCGTCACGTGGCGCAGGTACTCAGGTACGGCGCTGTAATTGTATAAATTGAGTGTGTGTTGTGTATGTTGTTGGTTTTTATTTGGGTCTATTTGTTAGTTGGTTTAGTGTCTGGGATCGGGATCTAAGGACCCACGTTTATAGCGTCATCATCTACCTCGGTTTGTTCCTAACTATGTTTAGGTCGGCTTTTAGTCTAACCGCATGGGGCTGAGTACCAGTATTTTACATCTGACGTCCACAATCCAGTAAGTACTGATAAATTTGACGGCACGGTTGGCGCAGCGGCTGAGGGGTTTTGACTGCTGTGCTGCGTGTCGCGGGCTCGATTCCCGCACGGAACAAATATTTGTATGGCCTACAAATAGTTGTTTCGGGTCTCGCTGTTTGTGCATGACAGTTTAAATGTTTGGAAACGCACCCACGATACAGGAGAAAATCCCATTGTGGGGCAAAGTTAAAAAAAATCACTGCCATTTTCTATAATTGGCATAAACCCTTTATCCGAATATGTGACAACACAAAGTTTAATATGTGCTATCAGGTATAGACGACCACTTTTCAAACGCATTTGGTGATCTTCCAATATTCCCACATACTTTTACTTCATTACTTTCAGAACGAGAAGAATTGGTTATTTCTGAAGCAGTATCTTTAACAAAGCACATGTTATATCGGGACATGCCACACAAGAGGTTGCACGCAGCCGCCACAACACACCGCCAGCTATCAGCGATCACTAATTTCTCTAGAGACGGCTTTGTTCCCCGGATTATCATAATTTTATGGAACACGCCGCATATCACATTAACTTGTGTGTTTGTGGTTCAACAAACAAGTTCTGTTTGTATGTTATTAGTTTGTAGAAAATACTGAAAACTGAACATTTTATTCTTTATTTGTTTTGCCGTTTAATTATTTTCTTCCTATTCAAATTTCCAATTTTTAAAACAGCATGTACCACAACGAAATGGTTACATTTAAAGATGTTATTCAGACTAATCGACGGGAGACACAAAAGTTCATCCCTACTGAACTTTTTTTGCGACTAGTATGTATGAAGATATCTTTCGAAGACATTTATCAAAAAACTCTGGCGTGACGATTTGGACTCGTTCCGGCTGGATTGGCCAGAGGAGGCTTAACACCGAGTTAGTACGGAATGTTAGAGGCCATTGCCCAGCAGTGGGACCAAATCCTTACTAATATTATAAAAGCGAAAGTGAGTTTGTTACGTCTTCACGCCTAAATGGCCCAACCGATTTTGATGAATTTTGATCCAGAGATAGATGTCTCGAGACTGACATAGGTTGAAGGAAGTGCGAAAAGGGGGAGAAAGAGGGAAGAAAAGGGGTGAGAAGGGGAAGATATTTATTTTTCGATCATCACGCGTGTTAAGGCTAGCGTTAGCTCAAAGGAACTATGACACGCGGACGAAGTCGCGGGTGGAAGCTAGTATACTAATAAAACATGTAATACGATAAACCTTGGCAAGGATAGTACTTAACCTTCAAGGCCACTGACTACCTGTAACGACTGTCAAAGATTATTTTAGATGAACTGTTATTTAGTTGATATCAGTATCTATTTAGTAGTTTACATACAATTAAATGCGTACATTCATTAGTTTAGAATAATTGTGATTAGATTTAATTACACAAACATGACAATTGCATTAATCATCTTTGAACTGTGATACGTTGAATTAATTGATTGATGTTTAATGTTAGGAATAATATTGTTATAATGATATTATTGAACTGCCTTATTGGTTTAGTGGTCAGCAAGGCTACTGCTGAGCATACGGCTCTGGGAACAATTCTGTAGTAAGTAATAGGGTTTTTCTACTTAGAAATTCTCAATATCACCATGGAATCTAGATTTATGCCTGGTTAATAGATAAAAAGGTTCACCCCTATTTCATAGGACTTAAATAACACTGGAAATTGTAGGGAACACCTCTGTCTAACCATCAGTGATTACAGGCGAGATGTTAGTTTTAGGTGAAACTATTTCGGTTGGTGGATTTATAATTATGATATTATAATAATCAAAACAGTTGTTATAAACGTGAGACGAGCATAAATGATATTTTGTTAATTGCGTTAACTGAGTTTAATGTATAAACTTAATTGAATGAATGCGTGTAATGTTTGTTTTAGTTTAGAATAAATATGGTTTGGTCTAATTTAACAATCAAAGCACTGCATCAATCATCATTTTAAGCCTCTAACTATAACATTATGTTGAAATAATAATGATTGATGTCATTTTAAGAGGAGCTTATGGCTAAATGATAACACCCACATGACGTTTGTGAAGTGGCTGAGCGATCGACTGCTGAGCTGCGTGTCGCGGGTTCAATTCCCGCACGGAACAAATATTTGCATGACCTGCAGTGCAGATAGTTGTTCCGGGTCTGGCTGTTTGTGTATGTGAGTTTAAATGTTTGTAAACGCACCCACGATACAGAACAAATTCCTAGTTTGGGGCAACACAAAATAAAAAATTGTGGGAACATAAAGTTTTTAACCATACGGCTTCATAAAAATGATCGAAGATCACAAAATCTGAAGTTATAGAGATCCTATACGCTACTCATCAGATAACGAACTCGACCAAAATGTCGCCGTAATGTTACGGATGCTGCCGCCTAACTCGATGATTTCATTACGTCGTGTGTCTCTCGCACGACAACATTTTGTTTACTCACTAATTCCTTTTTTGTCTACTTCCCAAATGAAGGGTTATCGTAATCTAGTTATTTTGAACCTTTTTGGTTTTTACGTGGAATTTTAAAGGTATACGTTACTTTGGGTAGATAGAGGTTACATTCGTTAAAATAACACGTGGTCAGTTTAGAAGGGTTTAATTTGTGATTTTGGTCTGCGACATAAGCTAATAGGTATTGTGTTTAATTTTGTCTCAGAATATCCATGTCCTCATCTGTTTAACCTTAAAAGTTCGAAAAGACGAGGTAGACTTTCAAACTTCCTTTTTTTATTCGGGGCAATATTTTTTGATAAAGTTTGACCTGAAATAATAACTAGACATGTTGGGCTCGTGCCGATCGGTCGACATTCAATTCTACTATCTCACACGGCTTGACTCGGCAATTGTATGAACTCGAACATTTTTAAAGCAGCATTCCCAACTGGTGCCGATAGTTTTGTTTTTAAATTGTTTGAAAAACTTTCTTACCTACTTTACATTCATTTATTTTTAAAGACCAACAGTCTACAAAACATCTTTAAAATATAGTTTTGGGCTAATACAGTCAATTACTGGTTAACCAGTTACACTCCAAATCAGTCTTCCATACTAGGTCTACAAACAATACGATTCCATCGTATCCTAGCGTCCATCGCGACCTGCCATCGGCCTGTCCCGACTAATCGAAGGCCGATGCCATCAATCATCAGGCTCCCTCCCTCAGCAGTCAACGGTGATGCATCGCCGGATTACCGCGGAACAGACACTGTGATTTAGAACCAATAGCTACCAGAGTTTTTGTAGCGCATTTTATTTGTTAGGTTTTGAGAAATCACCTGGTCGGTCCAGCGCAAGTTGTACAATCTGCATGCGTTATATCATTTGTGTGTTGGGGTAGGCAGGCGTCTTTAGGCGCTACTACCTATTACATATTGTATAAAAGGTTTTTTAAGATAAGTAGTTCAGTCTTTAGGTATGTCATTATCTGATACTGGTGTCCTGAGGCACCAGTAATTGACAAATACGTAAAATCTTCTTTATGCCAATAAATAATTTATTTATACTGCTATATTCTGTCTTTCCATATCACTTTACATAACCCTGATACTTAATTTAGGCGTCACACACACGATGAGGCAACCAATTCCAAAGATGGCAACACTAAACTTATTTGTGGACAACTCCTGAGACTTTATATGTGACTATGGTTTTCTTCATCATCAAAGGTTAATTTTCGAAAAAAGTGGAACACACTTTAAAGTGTTAAGCTTACCGTCCAGGACTGATATTAGCGTTTTGGTAGCTTTTTTCATTCCAAACATTTAAGACTTTTTGGGTATTGATGAGAAAATATCGCATGAAGCCGAGAAGAAAATGTTAAGATGTATGTAAATGGTGAGATGTGTGTAATGACTCAAATGAATTAATCATATACAGAATTTAGAAAGCAGTACCTGTGACAGAAAAGATGAAAGGGAGTCATTTTTCTTGGTAGGGATATGACGTGATGAAGAGGGCAACACATGGATATACATAAGTGATGATTACCCATTAATGTGGATGGAGAAGGAGTTGAAGAACAAATAAAGTATGGATGACATGAGACAACAGTAGGAACATGGTGATGATCATGGTTATTAAAGTGTCACTTCATCTAGCCTTTTTCTCTGGTTTTTTAATCCATTTCTAAGGATTATAAAAGCAAAAGTGAACTTGTTTGTTTGTTTGTTATGTCTTCAAGCCTTAATGGCAAAACTGATTTTGATGAATTGAATTTTGTTACAGAGATAGTTAGATATTAGATAGAACCCTGGAGACGGATAGGCTATTTAAAAAAAAAACGGAGAAAAAGAGGGAAGAAAAGGGAAAACTAGGGCATTTGCAGGTACCTGCTACGCAAAAACTGTAGGTAGCAGGTACCTGCAAATCAGGAAAGGGGAACTGTGTTACCCCGAATTTAAGCAAAAGCTAGTAGTTAATAAGTTGATAAATTCGGCTAAGAGACCCTCTTGTCCTAATTGTACGCTGTCCCTGACTACCTCCTTACATAACAAGCAACGACAAAGTCTTTTCATCACAAATTCTTTCCACAGCTGGAGTAGCGTGCGCCAACATAGACGGACACAAAGACGATCACGTTAGTTCACAAAAACCGAGTGAATACATCGATTGTTGTTGTAACAAGCGATTGGTTGTAGTTTCAAAGTCAAAAAGTTTGAGTTGCTGCTATTGCCGCGTTTATTCTTAGTTGCGCTGGGTTTGCTCACTGTTACACGGAATTTGATTATAGCTAGCAAAAATGCGGGTGTATTTCAGATAAACCTGAGTCTAACCCTTCGGGAATATAGAAGCATGACGTTATGTTACGAATTATTGTTTTTTCGGCTAGACGAAATTTGTACGTAGAACAAAAGCAAGCAGTCCCTACACAACTGTGTAAGTTTTCTAAGAGCACCCTCTTAGAAAACTTTTATTATGTTAGTCTTGGATTTTAATTAGGCATTCAGACCGTTGAACAATTTCGTGATTCCCCCAAGGTACCATTTTTTGTTTTGATTAGAAAAAACCAAAAACCTCGAACCGCAACTTTGCAGACTTAAACTAAAATGTTTTAATGAGAACAATTAACAAGGTAGGTATAACACAGACATCAATCTCCTTTCATCTCATCAGAATGCGAATCAAACACAAAACTTGCATAATTAATAAAATTAGGCTGTTTACACATGGCGCTATTCAAACACAACTTTATCACGCGACCGCGACTAATCCTAGTCGCAAGTTACACAGTAAACCCGCGCTCCTCATTCCCCCAAGGGTTGTGTGAGTCCCCCAAGGAGGGGGAATGGGGAGGTCCCGTAATGGTGTTTGCGGACAACGTCCCGTTCAACGCTCATGCGATTTAATTTGTGTCAATAGTATGATCAGTAGTCGCAGTGTTTGGAATAAAAATAAGGCTCCGACAACACTGAGACAAATTGTTAGCAATTGATTTAGCTTTATTTTGGAAGAAGCGATTTAATAAAGTTTCCTGTAGGCTTCGTTTTACACGTGGTATGATTTAAATTGGTTTCGATCTAGCAAATAAGCAGTGCCTCGTGTATACACGATTAGTTTTGGGGAGTTACCTAATAACCCCCGTTATAATTATAATATTGTAAAAGTAGTAAATTATTAAATTATAAGTTTTCAATATTAATAAATAAACTCAATTTGAATTGTGTTTAATAAAGTTCGTCGACTTTCGGTATTGTAACAGCCTTTTATAATTAGTCTTATCTTAATCTTGCTCGCGTTTAGAGAACAGTCGGAAAAAGTTTGACGAATGTCAGCAACTTAATAGTAAACATTCTTCAAAAATGAGAAAAGTTAATAATTAGACACTGTAAATACACACCTCTATTATTCAACGAGTTATTTTTTTTTATTTAAATTTAAAACCATCAAAAAACTTCAGTGAACGGGGGGAGTGTCAGAACTTTACTCACTAAAACCCGGGTTTAGTAAAGTTAACCTGAAAACAAAAGGCAAAAAGGAAAATGGGAAAATTCCTTTTATTGCCTTTTGTGTTCCGGGGCCGCGGTATATTTTTCAAACAACCCGCAACACTGGCAGGCTTCTTTGCTATAAAATGAGATTTAAATCAGAGTAAACAGTACAAGGGGAACCTGCATGATCATACTGGACAGAAAAATAATAAAAGTACATACATGTATAACATAGCGCCTGTGATCCCTCAAAGGTATTACAGTACTACGGCAGTAGTTTCCCTCTAACGTGCCAGTAAACAAGTATTACCGTTGAGCCCCGCTGGCACAAAATTGCGCCACCAAACCCCGACCGATTCAAAACTGTATTTGTGGTAAAGATGAGTCTTAAAATCAGATTACGCTTACGATAAGAGCCCGCCCGGCGGTGCTTGACGGATAGTTGACATAAATAATGGCGGTCCTTGTGAGGTTAATGTTCCTTCAAAACAAAACAAATATGAAGATAGGAAAAACAACATTAAAACGTCTTCACGAACGTCTCCTCCGAATTGTTCATAGGTAAATCAATTATGACATAATAGTGGCTCCGTCTGCTACTGCGGTACTAATAGTGAGTAATGTTGCCGCGTCACTCTAATTGAGATTTATATGAGAGGAGATGAGGGCTGACGGAGGGCGGAGGTGCCGCTCCTTGAGGTTAAGTGGACGTTATTAAGTGGAGCTGAAGGACTGGCATGTTGGAGTTGGAAAAACAAAATTAGGAATATTTTAATGGTAGACTTATTTTACGTAAGAAATTTGTGTGTTTTTTGCCGGTAGTTTCAGAGGCTGAAAGTGTGACAACCAGCCTTACTCATGGATTGAGTCATTCCATCTTTAAAAATATTACAAAGCTGAAGAGTTGTTTTATCGCGCTCGATCTCAGGAACCACTAGTGCTAATTGAAAAAGATTCTGCTGGATAGCCCATTTATTGAAGAAGGCTAGTTATAACATCACGCTTTAAAACTTAGGAGCTGAGTAACGAGTAAAACCGCTTGCACAGCTGGTGGAAAATATAAGTTTTCTGCTATATCGATGCAGTCTACAAACTGACTCCCTAGATGGTTCAAAAATAGCTTAACATATGCCTTATATGTGCCATTTAACTTTTGGCTTGAATGGATAAATTTTCACAAATGTAACGTACAGAGACAAAAATCCAACCACAAATTCTTCCCAAACATATCTACCATTACAAAAACAGCGATTATTTTCCGCACACATTCACACATTCTATGAGCCGCTTGTTTATTCGGACACATAATGTGGGACAATACATGTAGGCAGCATTACATGGCCAGATGTGGGACAATAGTAATACATATCCAATGTGTTGTGTCTGATTCGAGATGAAAGGTAAACGTCGTGAGGGACAGGTGCTCCCAATCGCTTTGACATACAAGGGGGACATTGTTTAATATTTAGCACCTCGTTTAATGGGGACGCGGATGTTATGTTTCTGTTATAAGATCCAAGAAGCTTGGAATTTAATTTTGGTGTAAGACATGTATTCAGGATTTTCTCTCATTGCAACGCTAAGGCTAGTCTAAGATAGTTGACGACACGATTGGCGCAGTGGATGACCGATCGACTGCTGCGCTTTTGCGGGTTCGAACCCCGCACGGAATAAATATTACAGGTAGTTGTGTCGGGTCTGGCTGTTTGTGTATGTTAGTCTAAATGTTTGTAAACGCACCCACGATATAAGATAAATTCAACAAACATTAAAAAAAACAATAGTACTGGCAGCTTCGCGCGTAGATGCTGGCAGGTAGCGAAGCGAAAAAACGTTTTAAAATTTTCACAACTGGCCACACTGCGCGGTTTACCTTTTTTCCATGCAGCATCGCTAATGGAACTCTACTTTCAAAGTGAGTAAGACTCAATTACCAATAGAATCCTATTCCACCCCTTCACCAGTTTTCAACAGTTTTTTTCAGCCATTTGTATTTTCTGGGCAGCGAAAATGCTACATGCCGCTATTGACAAGGCTGTTTGCTATAGTTAAGATTTCCTCCAACAAGTTTGGTATCCGCAGTCACAATATGCTGTGATAAAGTTCTGAAAAAGGTTAAGAAACCTTACATAGTGAATTAACAATACTACTTTCTAGTTTGCTAAAAGCTGACCACATTCAAGCCAGCAAAATACAATAGTCCTTAGATCGATGTAACTGGCTTTAGTAGATGACAAGTGACCCAGTTGTACCCAGCTTCAAAGCTAGATGATTGTCTCATACATCGAGCCAGTTGCCACACACGACACACTGCTTCACATTGTATGAGATCCAGGGTGTAAACAAAACGCCAACGTTCCATTTCACGCACTGTTGCGTCCAGCAGCGCTCGTTATGTGAGCAGACAGCGATGTATAGCTTGCACACAGAGCACTAAACACGACATGAACATTGAATTGTTTCTTTATTTTTTTTCTTAGATATCAATCAACAGAAACGTCGGCGCCACTAGATTAACCCTCGGCATGCCTGGTGGCGTGAAGTGACGCGGTATGCCTGGTGGGTCTGACAGACCCAGTTTTGGATCACTATTTCATATAAAAATATTTGTTTTATAATGAAATTATATAGGTACTAATATTAGGATTAGAAATAAAAATCGTTTAACAAATCAACGATCTTTATTTTTTTTAATTTTAAATGAAAATTTGTTCTTTTTTACCATAAAATTAAGCGTTTTGTTAGCAATTATTATAAATTAAAAGTAGAGAGAGCACTTTAAACAAGTCTTTTCGTTGTGGGAACGCGTCCCGGATTGAGGTAGCGGGCGGAAAGCATTGAGTAGTTCGTAACGGCCAGCTACAGCTTGCGGGTGCGCTCAGTATTCGAATATGAATAAAATACAACGGTTTTTATGCCGTGGTGGGTCTGACATACCCTACCAGGCATACTGAGGGTTAATAAAACCAGGCAAGTGCAGGTCGGGCTCATGCATAGGGTTCCGTACTAAAGTCATCATCTGCCTAGCCTTTTCCCAACTATGTAGGGGTTGGCTTCCAGTCTAACCGGATGTCATTAAATATCAGTATTTTACATTGAGCGACTGCCTATCTTCCCTTCATAGCCCAGTTAGTACTGGAGTACTGGGTAATACAATAAGACTGGTTTTCAGACTTTGGGAACACTGACTACCTGTAACGACTGTCCAAGATCTACAAATGACAGCCGGGACCAACGGCCTAACGTACTTTCCGAGGCACGGAGGAAACTCGGTATGTAAGAGTAACGGGTGGTGACTTATCCACAGAGCAACCTAAGCAAGCGCGGCTTAACCTATAGATCGACCCGAGCGGCTGCTATTATTTAGCCACGAACTCCTCCACGGCTACCGTACTAAAGCATTGTAGCAATATTTTTAACGTCATTGAAATTGAAAAGAAATATACACTTAATCAAAAACGAAATAACTGTAAATAGCTAAAACCATTCAGGAGGAAACAATGACTCCCGGGCACCGTAGACGTGTATCTGTGGACGGTGAGCAATGGATAGCTCACCGTCCGTCTAGTGAAAATCGACAGATGAAACGGCGCGATCGTGTTCCACGCGCGCCACAAAGATATGTCAGCAAAGCAGAGGAGCCCGGCCGCCAGGGCCACCGTCTGCTGGGGATGCAGGTTGTTCAAATGAGATACTGCGGCCCGGAACATAAAAGGCAAAAGAAGAAATATGATTAGGTTTAAGTCAGTAAAAGTCTGATCCTCCCACTCAGCCCGGAACGGAGGAAGTTATGGTTCCTAAAAATACCTAAAATAAAATTAATTCAGAAGGTTTTTTGTTCAGACTGAATCAAATCACTAAGGTCCCACAAATATTTGTTCCGTGCGGGAATAAAACCCGCGACACGCAGCGCAGAAGTCGATCGCTCCACCACTTCGCCAACCGTGTCGTCAAAAACAAAGTAGTTTTGTAAAAAAAACCGACTTCGAAGAAAATGCACAAAAATTTATAAAAAATATTGCCTTTGCTTGTTTTTGCCACAAAATGTTATCAAATATCATTTTATTCAGTAAAATTTTACTTTGTAACGAGAAGTTATTATGATTACCAGCGTGTCATCAACATAGATAAAGAATAAAAATACGTATTATAGAACATTACTCATAAAGTAGATCCACGTGTAAGGTAACAAAATGGCGGTATATGGGACTAATCACAGATATATTATTATGTACAATCAGCAAAAGAGATTAGCAAACAAACTTATCATATATCAGAATATAATGTTTGTAAACGCACCTACGATACAGGAGAAATCCCTAGTGGGGCAACGTTTATTAAATATATCCCTATATAGTCAAATTTCTCTTAGAAACAGATGGACGTCTTCAATTCAAATTTAATTTGTATAGTATTTTTTTTGTTTTCTAGTAAATAACAACTTTTTTCGCAAACATTTTTTAATTTTTTTTTAAGAAAATATCAACTACACCAGGGTACTTATCTCTTTGCTGACTGTACATAAACAAAGAGACGCTAGTGTAATAAGCTCCTCACTATTTCCGGAGTTAGTTAAAATATCTCTGACTTTCTTAAAGTCATCTTCCTACTTGATCTGCTATTTCTATTTTTTTCCAACAAAATATTTCCACCCTCCCTCCTCGCCGCTCGTCTGCCTCCCCCTCCGCTCCAGGGGTGAGTTGTGATACGAATGTGAAACATTCCTGAAGGATGTTTCGACGCGTGCCTTCACACCCGTCTGTACAGTCAACAGCATAATATACTTGACGATTTGACTGCCACTAAGTATTTGTGTCGTAGCTATAAGGTGTGTATTTGTTGATCATGTACTATTTTGTCGTGTGGTTGAATATACGTGCAGGGTTCAGATATTCCTTCTCAGGATTGAGGGGTTATATTAAGTGGAACAGTGAGATTTATAATGTATGTATGAATTTCTTTATTTACACTTTAAGATATTTATTTTTTGTTTTGTAACTAATATTTCGAAATAATGAAAAGCTGTTTTTTTATGACAACAAAACATTTTTTTTTTAATCCATTATTTTTAATAGATACAAACTCATTTTATTTTCTTACCGAGTTCTCTAAAGCTTTATAAAGAATAATAATGCGATAAAAAGTAACTTTCTGAATGTGACGTCACACGAATCAACAACCCATATTGTATTATCCTGATTAATTCGTTTCTACGAAGGCACCTTTATACATGTAATGAGTATTATTACAGTATGATTATAATTAGTTCATAGAAATAAAAATATATCAGCCTGTTTTAAATTGCACGCCGAAATTAAACGCAAAATAAAAGATCAATTTTGTCTACTGGTCAACCTTCTGTACCTTATTTACGCAAATAAATGATTTTGATTTGATTTGAGTACTATGAGTAGTCATGACTTTCTAACAGTCGGCAACAAAATACCCGATTGAAAACTAAGCCTAACAGTTGTTACTAAAGTTAATTTAAAATACTTACCTACTCAAAAAGTAACAGGTTCATAAAACTTGACCATTCGTAGGTTTACTTTCTCTAATACACGATTTTTTTTAAAGTTGCCCTGCCCTTCGCCACTTCCTAGTGGTGATAGAGTTAACCGCCAGTCGACGGCGCGCTCCTGTTTCACGCGCGCCTCAAAGAGATATCAGCAAAGCAGAAGGGACCTGCCAAGGCCACTGCCTGCTGGGGTTGCGAATAATGTAAAAGAAGGAACATGGACGGGTGTTGATCAGTTCTAGACTCACACTCCCTTCTGCTCCGCCCAGACCGGCAGTAGTTGTTTAATTTTTCATCCAAAAAAAAACTTAAGCGTGATGATACTTATTAGATTTTAAAATAAAAAGAAACTACGCTTGCAAAGGATAATTATACTTTAACTTTTGCTCTACACGTGTTTCTGTAATTACTTACCACAAGCCCCTTTTCAAAATACCTCCAACAAACCTTCAAAATCTCCACAACTACATAAAAAGAAAACCTCCTCACGACCCTCATCCCATAATTCTTCTGAAACAACATAATACCTCAAACATACACTTTTCCTCTCGGCGCCATAAGCTCACAAATTGTCCCAATTTTAGCCGAAATTACGCCCAAAACAGACTATAAATAATCGCGCATTCCTACATACCACTTAATCTTCCAAATAAGACAACACGCTGTATATTTTAGCACAATTCGTGCACACGCATGCAAATGCGTGGAACACCATGTAGGTAGTTTGCCAAATTGGTACTGAAAATCTAATATTTGCTGGCACTGAAATTAATTTCAAGCCTTACACTAATGAAATTAATGATTATGAAAAACATTTTTGATCGCAATTAGAAATATTTCAGACAACGATTTGGTTTTGTTTTAGTATTCCACAACAAGAGTCATAAGGTCCATATTACCCTATTTAGGATTCACTCGTAGTTTCACGGTGCATCTTTATGACATAGCAGACAATCTGAACACAGCTAAAAACAATTTACGACATTATTTCAACAGCACTAAAGTCTACAATTCAAAATCTTGCACGTTATTTCGAAACTGTGGCAACATGCATTTCTATTTGCGTTCAACAGAGCTTTATTACTTTACAAATAGGGTTGAAAGTCATAACTTTACAGCGCAAATAGTTGAAGTATTGTGCATTGTTCTCGCGTACGAAGTCTGAACAATTGTTTGGAATCTTGTCGCTTGGTACATTTCGTTGGCGCTTGTAATAATTTCAACTGAAAGGTGTAAACGCGTGGCTGTGTTATTATTTGGCACAATGGCACTACAGTGTGGCACAAAGTACCAGCCAACGATGGCGGGAATTTTGAGAATGTTGTGTTTAATGCCTTGATACATTGCTGTATCTGAATAACCCACATTTTGTTTTGTATGTTCTTTGCTTTAGATTTTCTCATTCATTACGAGGTATTTTAGTTTAAGTATTTAGGCTGTTTTATTTTCAAATCTGAGGGCCCAAATAAGTGTCAATCTCTTACAAAAAGCTTTGTGTACACTCTGACGCACTTGCCTAGATTAGTCCGGCAATAGTGCGCTGAAAGTCTGGCAGCTGAAAGGGGTATCATATTAGTCTGTACTAACTATGTTGTGGAGGTCAGATAGACAGTCATTCCATGTAAAAATACTGATGCTCAGCTGGTGCGAATGAGACTCGAAGCTTACCTCAACATAGTAGTGTAGTGGCTGATAATGATGCCTAGTGACATTACTAAAACGGCGTTTCAAATTCTATTAAACAAAAAAATACATAAATTAGACTCTATACAAACACAAAAATCTACCTTTTATATAAACCACGGCATCGTTTGGCAAGCAATTAGTCAGAACTGTCACCCGCCACACACACACGCTAAACCCACCCGCTGTAACGTGTAACACGCTACGTTACATGTTACACGTTGCACGCTCATCAATTAGTGTCTACGGAGTGGTTATGACGATGCTTTGACAAGGAGCTGAATAATGTTAATTATTGTTTTAACGAAGATAGATAAGCCCTGTTCACGGCCTCGGGCGATGAAACTAGCGTCGCATTTGCGTCAAGCGACACGCGCGTGCGTCACTTGTTTTCTTCGCTTGACAACCGTGGCGTTGCAGTGACGTGTTGCACGGATTACTGGTATTTTCTACCAGTCAACCTTTGGGTGGTGGTGTCTGGGTCTTCCGGAGCCACTGCCACAACACACGTGACGTTTGAACGTGAAAGTTGTGGCCAGGCGGTTAGGAAGGCGCTTAGAAATAATAAGAAAAGGGGTCGAAAGATCCCCCCGAAGTGTTCATTCCGTACTCTGTCCAGGCACGTAACGCCACCAGCCCGTCTCTGCGGCCTTTCTGGTTTGTGCAGTTGTTGTTAGTGCTTCTTAAGGGCACTCCGCTTAGTTTTGTGTATTCTATTTAAATGAATTTGATTAATCTCTCTAGAACATACATAAAAAAATCTTTTTAAAAAAGATAATGTTATGTTATTTTATTGTTAAAGATAATGGTTATTACCCAAGGCATTCTCTACCAGTCTGCCAAGGGTAGTAGAGAAATAACATGCCATATAATATACTTAAAAAGGGGAAATTATAAAAGCATAGGTACCTAAGTATTCTAAATCAATCGGTCCAAAAGTCGCGGTGAAAGAAACGTTCGTGTAAAAGAGTGATCAATTACATCTAGTTAGAGTGAGAGCCAAGTCCATTAGTAGCGCTACAGGTGGCGGCGATAATTTGTTACAATAACTTAAAACAATGAAATTGATATTGTTCAGGGTTGTAGTAAAACCGAAAATTAAATATCGGATGTTGTTTGACGGCACGGTTGGCGCAGTGACTGAGCTATTGACTGCTGTGTTGCGAGTCACGGGTTCAATCCCGAAATAAATATTTGTATAGCCTACTGAAAGTTATTCTGAGAACCCACAATACAAGATATTAACATAAATTTATTTAGGGAATCTAGGAGCAGTTAAAAATACAGAAGATAATCTTAAGAAAAAAAAATGCCTTTAAGAAGGTAGGTACTTAAAGTTTAAAGCTCTGAATATATTATTTATACTAATTAGGGGCTTTGGACTAAACGATTTTACCCAATGGTCAACTAGTTAAGCGACGCTTGCAAAACTCAATCCATGGATGGGATCATTTTCAACACACTGACCTGACTGACCGATTTAAGCCTCAAAATGTAAACAGTAATATGGGGCTGAATATGGCCACACTATTTGTCTATTCTCTAAGTACTAACAAAAGTTTTACTGACAATAATTATAATCACTGACACAATGTGAACCAATGTAGTCTGTGTATGAACTCTTTTATATTAAGTTTGACCACCATTCCCATTAATGGGAATTTGTAATTCAGTCACAGCTCATAAAATGCTAGCATTCAGCAATCGGATGATCCGGTTAGGTTAGTATCCAGCTTGAAAATAATAAGGAACAGGCAAAGCAGATTATAAATTATGAACCAAGTGTTCTAGTACAAATAAATAAAATTAGATTTAAGGAAGAATAAGAGAGACTGTCACAATAACCCAAATACCATGTAACAAACACTTTTACATTAAAGAGCTCAAAAATATTCAAGTTACTTAACCAAAAGTACTAAAAAACGAGGCCAAGAAACGAATCGTTTTCCACATTACTGGGAAAAAATTCAGCAGCATAGAAATACTAAATATCATTCAGTAAGAGAAAACTGGATTTAAAAATCTTAAGTATTCCGAACCAAGGAAGGCAAGTCGTGAATTATTCGCCGGAGAGGTTCTTAAGTGAGATTTTTTACACCAGTAAAATATACTCCCTGGAGTCTGGAATGGGCTGGAGTAGTCTGGAAGATAGATATAGTGAAGCAGGTGTTTCAGTACAAGCTAGATATAAAGTTATTGTCTTGTAGGCTTGATCGATCTTGACAATTGTCTTTTGTCTTGGGACCACTTTTTCCTGATCTATTACATCTATTTATCTGTTTATAAGATTTTTTGTAGGCCTTTTTTTAAAGGGAAATATAATATGCAAGTCCATAATTTAGTCCTGTCTTATTGTTTGGGCAAGAATGCTGGGCTATAAAAAGATGAATGAAAAACGATTGCATGTAGCGGAGATAAGAATGTTGAGATGCATATGTGGAGTGACTAGAATGGATAACGAATGAGTATATTAGAGGAAGTTTGAAAGTTGCGCCTGTCACAGAAAAATAGAAAGGGAGTCGTTTCTTGTGTTTTGTTGGATAAAGTATCTATAAAGATGATATGAAGGAGAACGGAGTAAAAATGCCGTGCCGACTGTGGAGAATGGAAGAAGAAATCGTGTTATGCTGACACCAAATAGTGAGATAGGGGCAGGAAAATGATTAAGATTATTCATGTAGCAAAGGCCGTGTCCTAACCAATGCGTAGCACGTACCACACCCACCTAGTTCAGCAACCCGACGTGCAGTCACTTGCTCTTTTTCAAAAAAGAATGACGAATGATAGTCGGGTTAATAATATGTTTCTATGCAATACGAAACATCATCAAGTCATCAGTAGACAATTTAAAAAATATAAAAAAAAAAATCGGATCAAACGACTCAACAATAGCAATGTATAAATGTATCATCGTAATCTATAAAAAAATACAAAGAGCTATTTTTTTTTTAGCCAGAGTTGTACCTAAAGAGTACAACTATATTTACCGGCTATGTTTCCATGTAAAAAGGGACAGCCTATATTGTCATCATCCAAACACAAATCCATCCTCCGTGGCTAAGGCATTAGGTACTTATGGGTAATTTGCTTGACCTGGGAATCAAACCTAAGATATCATGCTTCCTGCCGGAGTTGCGGATTGTTCGAAAGAGATACCGCGGCCTTGGAATATAAAGGGCAAATGAAAGAACATGGGACAAAAACAATGGACAAAAGTTGATGATTTCTCATATGTAAAAAATTGCGTCATGCTTACCAGTCACAATGCAACCACTGGACCAATGGCGACAGTGTCATTTGCTCCAATAAAGTTTGAAGTATTTCATTAAACATAATCCGTAGTGACTCCTCAAACACCTTCCTTTTAAAGTTTTACACCACGTCACTTTATTCTCGCTCCATAAAAGCATCCAAAGTTCACCCGAATCAATTCTCCCGTGTCTCCCCGTTCAGAACCACGTTCAACACTCAGAATATTCAAACGTTAGCTGTCGCCATCGCCTTCCTCACGACTCACGATTCCGGGATTCTCGAGACAACGCCTCGCACTTGACACTTTTGAATTTTTAACCATGACTTATTCAAAAAGGCTTCGTTACGAATAAAGTTGAGCCAAACGCTCGGAATCAATTCAGCGGCGTCTTGCGCCTGAATATTTCAGTTACCTGGGATACGGACGAGTGCTGGCTTGGGGAATTTACCTAAGTTTTATTTGTCGAGAATTTTTACTGTTGGAGCGAATTTTTGTGTTTTCAAAAGTAAATTCACCAATGTATAGTCTTATTATGTAGTATAAGCATTGGAATTTCTTTAACGATGTTTTAATTGATTAAACTAATAGCAACAATAGTAAAGTATTGTTTAATTGGAAGGTTTTTTTTGTTTGTTTAAACGCCAATAAACACTCATATTTTTGGTTCTCGCATTATTTCGTGCTATCGACTCAATACGTTCGTCTTTTCGTATTCAGTCTGCCGAAGGTCTGAGCGAAAATTCGTGCGCTCACCGCGACAGTTTTTGACCAAGGTTATGTCTGGACTTTTAAAGACTCGATGACCTCTTAGTTTGTTTTTATATTTATTTTCAGAGTATTCGCCTATAAGAATTGGATAGTAGGATAGGAAACACCAACTCCATCTAGTTTTCAAATCTGATGTGTTTTACATAAATATACATTAAAAAAAACAAAAGTCATTAATTCAAACCGGGCTGATAATCAGCTGTTATTGAACGTCATTACACAAGACAGTCCCGCAAGTCGCCCACACTTCGCCACTTGCTAGTGTTTTAGCTTCCTAGTGCTTTAAATGGCTGAACAAATTCACCGACAAAAATATATCAATTAGTTGCCCACCAACAACAACCAGATTTATAAAATCTACTTATCGATATACTGTCGCAGCAACTATATGAGAACCCCTAACAAAGCATACCATACACATTACCATTTCAGGCACACTGTAAGCTCTGAAGTCGAAATTCTAGTCAAAATAATTAGCACTTTAGAATTGCGAAGCGCAGCGGGACCACCGGAAGTCACCTGCGCTCCCATTTATGGGATTGTAGTGTTGCTCCGCGCTTCCGGTCTGCCGGCTCTTCTCCCAAATTGTGTTATATAGTCTGTGGAACGAGTTCGTTGTTTGTTGCCTTTTGTGTTACTTTGTAGCTCTGTGTCTATGCACCGTGTCTGTGCACTGTGTCTGTGTTACACGGATGTGTTGTGTTGTTCTCCTTTTAGAAGAAAGGAATATGTTTGTTTGAGTTTATTTGTTTTTGAGAGCTTTGGGAAAACAATCTTACAAATACGCCTGTTTTGTCAGAACGGAACACCTTGTTATTTATTATTATGTAAATGTATTATTATGTATATACATCGAGTCTATTTTCATTCTTCAAAAAAGAGCCATCAGAGCCATATATAATCTCCGTAGGCGCGATTCTCTAAGGGAACTGTTTAAGAACATTAACATCATGACAGTACACTGTCAATACATTTATGAAAACATAATGTGCGTAAGGAAAAATCGGCATCTTTTTGTTAAAAGAGGTGACAGACATAATTACAATACGAGAAATAGGAACCAATTAGTTCAGCCGGGCTTCAGACTCGCTAAAGTAGACAAATCTTTCATGGGGTACTGTTTAAGGTGCTATAATAAAATTCCACAAAGTATCCTTGAACTCAGTGAGACTAAAATTAAAACATGCATTAAACGCACACTATGTAAACAAGCATACTATAAGTTGGACGATTATATTGCTGACAAAAATGCTTGGCTCAATGTCGGTCCTGCTCCACAAGAACAGGGGCGAATAAATTAATAGCATGCAATAGTACTGTTGGAGCTGCTGAAGATTGTACAAATATCTTTGAATTGTATAGATTCAATTAATTTGCATTATACATATAATCGCATAGCCCAAATTGTGTGAGTATTATGTACTACAATGCTAACATTCAATGGAAACCTACGTCTTTTCTTGACTAATTTGCTCTGGCGGTTGAGAGCATGTCATGCTCACTTAAATGTCACGCTGATGGTGGCGCGTGTGTCGGATCATTTAGTTCCCTTCAAAATGGTTGAGTTGAATGGTGCCGATCTATGCGTCATGTTCGTGAACGGGCGCTGTCAGTTGTGGCTGGTCATCTCTCAGTTGCCACGGCTTATTTGAATTAATTACGTATTTCTGCAATTCTTTTTGTTTTTATGGACACTTTTAATGTGCACGTCTTGCTACATCGTTCTCATATAGTTTTACCATATAACACAAATGATGTAACCAAGGTTCTGTAACAATATTCTGATTTAAAAAGAGTGTCCATGGAGCCCATTCTTCTCCATAGAGATCTACGCTTTGGAATGGGCAACTGCAGTACTTTCACAAGTTATTATGCCTTGTGACGGGGACTGTAGATTCATTTTGTTTCTTGACATTCAAAAGTGCCTGTAACTGGCCTACTTGAAATAAATGATTTTGATTTGATTGATTGATTTGATGTTGAAACTAAAAATAATTATAAAATATCACTCCAAGGAATCAGCATTAAAATTGAAGGGGGCAATTCTGCCAGCCTTCGCTTCTGCTTTATACATTTACATGGAACTCCTTGATAAACTTCACAGAATGACAAGCCGTGTACTGCTGTGGATTTCCCATCGTCCAAATGAAGAACTTCTGAAAAACTTTCATCCTCTATTTCAGCTTTAAAGGGAATGCGTTTCCAAAAATCATTCTGCTTGACAACTTATTAATTTAAAACTTTAAAAAAATTGCTTGTAATATCATTTTCAGTATTCAAACTAAACTTGGAACAATCTTGCTTAGCATATAATTTTGAATAATAACTAGTCCGTGAGACTGTCTCAGAAAACTATTTCATTAAATTTTTATTAAAATCTTTTAAAACTTATACAATGGAGTGTTCAAAGTTTTGAATAAAACATTTTGCAAATGTATTAAGATTTACTTACTTTTTGGTACTTTCGAACTTTGGTAGAATGAATTTATAGACTATTAAGATATGTTATGGCCTTATATAAAAAGACAAAACGAAAAATACCGTATAACATTTAAGTGGAGAGAACAAGTTTTGTGAATTTTTACTTGAAAAGCGAAATTTTTGTACTTTTTTGGGGTGGAAATTCATCATTTAACTTCCCTCGCTCTAGGCGGAGTAGGGGGGAGTTTTAGACTTGTACCGCCCTTTACGTTCCGGGGCCGTGGTATCTCTTTCGAACAACCCGCAACCCCGGCAGTCGCAGGCCCTGGCAGGCCCCTCTGCTTTGCTGACATCTTTTTGAGGAGCGCGTGGAATACTGTCGTCAATAGACGGACGGACGGTGAGCTACCCATTGCTCAACGTCCACAGTGGCTGGGAGTCGTCTCGCGGCGCCCGACGAGCTCGCCGCCCTAAAGAACGCATATTATTGTACTTGGAGTAGAAATGATTTCATCTACCTTGCAATAGCTGTAACACTGCTAACATTCGCTCCGCCAGAGACGCACGTGCCGGAGTCATAGCGTTTTCTCATCGTCCTCCCGCATCCATCCGCATCGTACGCACCGAAACGCATCGGCTTATCATCATCATCATCAACCTGTTTCAGTCCATTTCTGGTCATAGGCTTCTTCCAAGGCATGCCACTTAACCCATTATTTGGCTACATGCATCCCACATCGTGTTAAAATATCAAAGACATTATGACAACCATCGGCCCGCACGTGGAGACACTCTGGCGCCGGCGGCCCTCATGTGGGCGTTTGGGACATTTCATTCAGATTATTGTTTAACTGCTTAAAACAAAACTTGTACTGTTTCACAATACATGCAACGTACCAGATACATAAGAAGTAATCCCAAAGTTGTGCCCAAGTTTGGCTGCGGGTGGAACAGTGCTGCCCTCTATGTCTGTCGGTGGAACTGTGCTGCCCTCAGGGAAATCAGATTTGCACAGGCGAGCGCTTCTGCTCATACACTTGATTTAATTTCTAAGGCACCTCTCTCAAAGATTAACTAGGGTTAGAATCACTGCTCGAACATTAGTTAAATGGTTTCCTTAAAAAGTACACAAATTAAGTTTATAAAGGAAAGCTACTCAATTTAAAGTAGCTTTCATTGACAGTGGGCATTTGGGATAACCGGACAATGCTGTAAATTTATGTAAAAAGAACTTGAAACGAAAACTATGATTAATTACCAAAACCGCACACGGTCACACCAAAATACGAATATTATAGATATTCTACATATTGTATCTACTAGTGTCAGCTATTGTTTACTCTAAAACATTTAAACTAATTCTAAAAAGAGTCTCCAATACCGAAACATCTTGAACAAAGGATGTGTAGAAAGTAACAAAATATGTAGTTAAGAACACGTCCTTAAAACAACTTTCAAATAAGTATAATATATGTATGTATGATACACTTAACATACGAGACGCTAGGCAACATAACAACAAGTACCTACAGATATATATATAACACACACAATATATAACACCTTAAATTACTAAAACCGTCGCAAACCCAAAGCTAAGTTCACGAAACTTTCTCAAACATGTCTAATATTAACTCGGCTACGGCTACACGACACGGGGAACACAATGGACATTTTTTCCCCAACTCTAGCAATGTTTGAAATTTTAAGTTAACAAGCGACGCCGACGTCCCCGGAGACACGACACTAACACTGCGACACTGCCGACACTGCCGACACCGGCGCGCCGACACTCCCGAGACTTGTGTCGACGTCGCATCAACGGATTACTGACGCGGAAATAGAAATGCATTTTTTGAATCAGGATTAAGATGAAAATTTCTGATGAAGAAGCGTGCTAGAGTGAAGGTTTTCATCCGATTTATTCAAGACTCAGTTTTACAAACAAACTCACGCCATTTTTTTCATGGGGGAAGACGAAATATAGAACGCCAGAATCCACGATCTGCACATACTTTCAAAATCCTTTTGCTTTATCCACACAGTTTACGATTTTAAACCTAATTTGACCTTTGATTATATAATTGGCAATTTAGGAAAATACCAAAAATAATTAAAACCTGCGAACATAAAATATAGGAAACATTTTATAATTATAATCGTGATGTTCCTGAAAGGGTTTTTCAATCTTCCCTCCATTTAAAATAATTGTTAATACTGGCCAATAAGATTTTAAAAACTCAACGGCTCTAAAGGTTACGTTATGTTTAGCTGCTATTCGAAACTATTAGCTAACACCTAGATGATCATCCGAAACTTTCAAATAATATTTTTAGTTATCGTTTATCATGTCGCTATTCTGTCACTATGACAACTTAACTTAGTTATTGAATGTTTCCTCTGATTGTTTTACCAATAACTTTTTAGGCTCCAAATTGGCAGTAAAACACAGTATTTCATTTGTAAATACAAATATACAATAAACTACAATAAAATCCTCGTCTCTCCGCAACTATAACACTTGTTCTAGGGTTGTACATCAGCACTAACGATCCGTTTATACCGCTGAGATTTAGGGCTGTCACACACACGGACAGTCGCAGTCGAGTGGCTGGCGCGAGTACTCGAGCGAGCGCCATTGTAGGGGGCGGAGAAATGGCGTGACATTTGCATTTTGTATCTTGTAGTTGTTGGCTATTACTTGAAAAAGAAAGGATTATAATAATGCGCGGGATTACATTATTTCCCTATTGAGATGCCTGTTGCAACTGTGTAACTAAAACCTAAAAATATTGTTACCATGATTTCGATACTTATTAAATTACAAAGAGTACATTAGAGAGCCTCAATCAATCATTTAAAAGTTAATTATTCATTTAAATGACACAACAGCCTGACGTCAACATTACGAGTACATAAATGACAGTTTTGAGAACCCCAATCTGTTAACACATCTAACTAAGATGACTTAGCTCAGATAACTAAGTACGAAAAAAACGAAAGTAGTTTTGTTATTAAAACAATCTATTTACCACACGACATACACTAGTCTTGTATGCGCAAACATAATACAAGTCTGCTCAACCAAGTCTATTACTTGAGTTCAACTTCAATACTTTGAATTCACCTCAAATATTAAATTTAATAGAAACTACAAACCGATGTCGCCACTTAATAGAGAGGCAAGTTAATTAGCGAGTTCAGCGAAGGTATTAATGTACAAACAATCGCGTGGTCGAGCGAAACCGCAGCAAATAGCTGTAAGGTCGCCTCACTATTGTGTGGCGGAAATTATTAGAATTTAGAGTAATGCAAGTGTATGGTTGGTTGGAAACTAAACTGTAAACTGTAAGCTACACGGGTTATTATGGCTAATAGTTTTATGGTCGCAGAAACGTTGCCTGCTTCTTAAACAAGTTTAACGAGTGGTGTACTGGAGCAATTTCACATTGTTCAACATAATCTCACTGCATAATATTTTAAAACACATGTTAAATATATATACACATGTTGATTATATGTATTTATTTATGCTTTTATATATTTTGAATAATAAACTTAATTTTAATTATTTGTGTAGTAAGTATTAACAGTAGGTACACCATTGACTACCCCCGTTGTATTTTCATATTTGTGCAGTCCATCCAAAGGTTGTCTGGAAGATATCGCTATTAGCGATAAGACCGCCATTGTAACCATAGATTTAGCTTTTTTTTGTAAAACAGTTTTGTTTCAAGTTTGGTGTGCAATAAAGAATATTCTATTCTCAACCTGTGGCAAGAAGATTATTTAAAAAAAAATTGACAGAAAAAAATTCATCATAGTTAATTTTAGCAAAACATTATTTTTAAAGAGAATACAGTTTTAAATTAGGGCTGTTAGTTAAAGACAAAAGTTTGTAGTCACCACATCATTAGAAGAACACAGAGCAGAAGATTTCGTATCTAAGAAGAAACCACAGGCAAATGCGGCTCAATTAGCAAGTGCAGTGAGACACGTGGCGCCGGCAACATCTGTGCACACCCTTATATTTTGTACATTTGAATTCTGTATGTGAAATGCAAAACTGTATTTTTGAACGAAATAATAATTTGGATTTACTTCTGTAGTCGTATGTTAAGGAAAAATGTGTTGTTACATGGTAAATGGATTATACAAAAATCTACCATGAACGTAGCTGTTATAGAAATAGATTTTTGGATCGCACTCATTCTGTGGAACTTAAATACAACAGATCTAACAATAGGTGTCTTTGTATTTATATAAAGTTTAACTTTTTAGTGTTTTTTTTTTAAGTTGGTTTTATTTTTTACAAAAAAAAGTTTTTCAAAAAATGTGAAAATACATTACATTTGTATGGAATTAAAACGAGAATTTGCTCAAAAACTTTTGAAAGTCAGCGATATTGATTGGCTACAACTTGTATATGTATGAGCTTGCCTTGAAGATGTAACCGCACCGTCGCCGTCTCATTACAAGAACGTCAAACAAACGCTACAATAATAACGTTCCTAACAAGGAGCCTCCACAACATGCAACACAATTAGCGCGTGCAGCTAGCGACACGGAACTAACACCGTCTGTGTGCACCCTTATATTTTGTACGTTTGTATTCTGAAACGTAAATGATTAAATGTATAAAGTTCTTTTTGCCCGACTGGCGGAGGGTAAGTATGAGGTTTATACAGTAATTATGATTCTTTGTGGCACTCTAGAGACTAAACGCGTGCACGATTTTGATTATTTGTATGACGTTAGATTCGTCTTAATCTTGTGAGTGTCACGAAAGACATGACAATATATTATGATCAGAAACCTTGAAAGAAATAAAAAAAAAATCGGCGAACTAGATTATTATGTTGAGTACCTAGTGCAGGTGTTTGAAAACGATCTTTAAGTTCCCTCATAACGTTAGTTTTAGCAGGAAGATAACAGTAATAAGTTGTGTCTGAAGTTTATTCTATGTTGGCAGGTTTTGAATTATTTAAAGTTTTGTTTAATCCATTCAATTTAGTAATTAATAAAACAATTATTGAAATTGCAATTCCTTTTTACATCTGAGACTATCTCAAGACTGTTTATTTTTTTTTGTGATGAATAGAATATAATACAGTTGATTGTGTTATTTAAGTACTATTTATATTAGAACTGACTGAAAGACAACGTAACACCTCATTAATTACAGGAACGACATTCAAACGCTACAATAGTAACGTTTCCGACATTAAACCGCAACAGAATGCGACACAAGTAGCAAGCGCAGCGAGCGGCGAGGGAGGCGCCGACAACACCGTCTGAACGCACGCTTATTATTTCTGTTCTTACTAAATACCAGCAAGTAAGAAGGTATTATTCATTTTGGATTTTAATTTAATTGTCAAATAAAGATGAAAGTACTTAAATGGTTTCACTCCAAACGAAGTGAATAATCCTAGGGCTGTCCCATTGCTGGGCAAAAGCTTAACAAACTTTCTTTTATGGTTCTTTTTCCTCGTAGCATTAGGTTAGTAATAAAACCAATTGAATTTGCTGGTGGTTTTATAATTAAAGAGATAGGAAATAATGAAATTTTAACAAAGGTGAATGAAAAAGTCATGATAACCTTGTCATGACTTTTTAATTCTCTTGTATAGTAACTAAACCGACTTAACAAATTTTGACCTACCCAGAGTAACGTTTACTTTACAAACAATTTCTTCTCAAAAGCTGGCTCCTCCAAAGTGTTCACTCCAGTATTATTAGAGGAAGCCGCAGCTAACAAGAAACTAACCGAACGAAGGCAATTAACTGGTGTGTTGTGCTGACAACGTGTGTGCGCGCCCTTAATTGCCGTCCTCCGCCTCAGTGTGAACGCAGCCTTATATTATTGTTACGGCGGATAACATCATCACACGTGACCAAGCACTAGACTGCACCACGGTAGCGTAGTTACAGATGCATCATAATCATTTAAAAAAAGACAAACAAAACTACCACTTGCACAGGTACTAATAAAACACCTTAAAAAAAAATCCTTAACAAGCTTCTGCCCGCGGCTTCGCCCGCGTTGGATTCGGGGTTACACAATTCCCTTTTACTGAATTGCAGGTGCCTGTTGCCTGTAGTTTGTGCCCTTGCACCTTATATATTGTAATATCAATGCTGAGTTTTCCCTGTTCTTGTCTCTTTCTCCCTTCTTTTTATGTTTTTTTTTTTTAAAAGTGCCTAATTCTGTACAAAAATTCATCAAAATCGGTTAAGCTATTTAGGCATGAACACGTAACAAACAAACAAACTCACTTTCGCTTTTATAAGGATTCCATTTTCTAAAGCTAAAGGCTGCATCGCTCACTCATAAAGACTTTTTTAATAATTCACAGTTTTCAGAAACTAGACATTCAAAGTCACAAAAGAAACACAGATTAACTATCTCCACAGCCAGCTAAAGTACTTTACTAAAGAAGCCAATAGAACAATTAGCGACTGCAGTATGCTGACTGTGTGTGCTGTGTGCCGTCATAATTGTCTCGAGCCAGTCGCACAATGGAATGGCGCTCATTCGCTCACGCCCCGCGCCCCGCGCCGCGCGCCCCTACGTTTTGTGAGAATATTCTTGTACCAACACTGTCGGTTATTTTAGTTCGTACTTTGTTTAATTAGGGAATATGAGAGATTGAAATGTTTAAATTATAGGGAAAGTCGTTCAAATTATTCTGTTTGGAGTGTGAATTTTGTATTGTATGGAATTTGGCGCGCGTTTCACAAAGGAAATTTACTAGGGGTCGCAAGCACGACCATTGAGCATGATCCTGGTTCAGCAATCTATCGTTAGAAGCCACGAAGTTCGGATGTTTGTCCGATTGATGACAATAGACTCGAAACCTATTACCTGTAACTTACAATGTGGTGTTATAGCGCTCCCATCTAAGCGCTCCCGTTTTGTTCCTCTAAGCGCTACCAAAAGGAGCGCTTTGAGGAACGATTAAAAATATTAAAATTTATTTCCTCGAAGCGCTCCCATGATTAACTTTCGGATAGAGATGGGACTATACTAACTGAAATTATCGATAATAACTAGGTAATAAGTAGAACACATTGTTATACTATAATATACAACTAGCGGCCCGTCCCGGCTTCGCACGGGTTTGGTATTTTTTTTGTTTTATTGTAAATCCTTTAGTCCACCAAATCGATGAATATAATCTGCCGACATATTTACCTATTCATATTTTTTTATTGTTTAGCTTATGATTTCTCTCCATTATGTTTACCATTACTACTACTCCCAGCTCAGTTAGCTCTGTTCGCGGATGACACGGCCATTTACTATACTGGCCGCTGTACAAACGCTATCGCTCGTACCCTTCAGACCCCAGCCGACATCCTAGGCGCTTGGTTCAGGAAATGGAGAATCGAGATGAATCCCGGTAAAAGTCAGGCGGTTATCTACTCCAAACCGCGCTTTAATCCCCTGATCCCCAGTTCGATCACTATGTACAGCAAGCCTATCCCCTGGGAGAAGCAAGCCAAATACTTAGGTGTCATTCTCGACAGCCACTTGTCCTTCGCGGCACATATTGCTATGGGTTTAGGTTTCACTTTTTATTTCAGGCAGAAAGCAAATTGTCACTTAAGTGCAAATTGCGTTCATACACCGCGGTCATCCGTCCCATCGTGACATACGCATGTGTCGTGTTCGCCCACGCCAACCCGCGTTTCCTTCATAAGATGTAGACCTTGCAAAACCGATTCCTTCGTAAAATCACGGGAGCCCGTAACGATAGTCTTCACTTCGACTTAAGAATCCCCACCGTCGTTCAATTCATGAAGCGTCTTTCCATGCGCTTCTTTGACTCCGCGTTAAAACATCGCAACCCCCTTATCGCATCGGCCGCTCGATACGATCCCTCGCGAATAAGTAAAATTCATCGTCCTAGACATTTTCTCGTCACTCCTGACGATGCTATAACCCTGCTCCAGGAGAGCAGCAGGGAGACTAGCACTCTGCGCAAATTCAGACGCAAAGCGCCGTCATTCCATCCTCGCCGACAAGGCCCGTCGCGACGTCCCGGTAAATGCCCGTCCTTTGCAAGAGCCAGCCCGCGCTGCTGAGCCAGTAAGTTTAAACCAGTCCATAAATAATATCACTCAGATCCAGCCTATCCTTTGCTTTCCCTCAGCGTCGCCCTAAGCCGAGGCTCGTACCCCACAGGGGGTGCCCTTAGCGTGTAGTCGCTTAGTTTGTAAGTTTTCACCCTGGCTGGAGGTCTTAATTTTAAGGCACCCACAGGATTCGCCCGGTTAAGCAGACGATAACCTCCTTGGTTGAACTGCGAGATGCTATTCCTAAAAAAATCTATCGTTTACGTCAATGGTAGAAATGACAATAACATTGGCCCTTGTATACTCATAAGAGTGCCGAAAGCAAAAAGATATTATTCTCTCAATTTCGTAATTTGGTTAAGCAACTTCACACATGAGTTTTTAAAAATTATCGATATAATTCATGACGTTTAATTCATGCTTTTCCCTATTTTTAAACGTGGGAGCGCTTCGAGGAAATAAATTTTATTATTTTTAATCGTTCCTCAAAGCGCTCCTTTTGGTAGCGCTTAGAGGAACAAAACGGGAGCGCTTAGATGGGAGCGCTTCAAAACGGGAGCGCTATGAGGAATACCTCACTTTATGAGGTGAGACTAGATACCGTGACGATTAAGCTAGAATACTATAAATATACTAGCTGTGCCCAGCGGTTTCACTCGCTGCCCACTTAGGGCTATGAAAAATAGATGTTGGCCGATTCTCAGACCTGCCTAGAATACACATCTGCTTACCTTTTCGGGGAAAAAAAAATACGTAATATTATAATTATGATAAAGTTTTAATAAAAATACATCGAAATAACTTTACTACCGAGAATTATCCAAAACAGTACGTTTTAATAAACAAGTCGTGCTTCCATTGAACAACACAAAATAAACGGCTTTAACATTCATTTTGAAAATCAACATTGAATGGAAATGTCTGCCATATTGAATCGGAATTATCGAAAACGTGTTGGGTAATTATGGACGAAACGGTTTCTGGTTAATTATTTATTGTGTTACCTATACATTCCCAATTTATAGTTATTTCAACATATTGTTTTTTTCTTAAAATCCTTTGCTTCATTTTGCGGTTTTTGGGGATTTTCGGAACAATTTTGTTTTGTGCATTCCTGTGATAGCTTCGGTTCATAAAACATGAAATTGGTGATAACAATAGTTTTGAATGAATTAAAGTGAAAGCTCAAGCTACACAGTCAGCAATATTCATTTTAAAGAGATACCGCAGAAAGGGCAATAGAAGGAACATGGGTGGGTTTTAGTCGTTTAGTGAAAGGGGATTTCCCACCCGAAAAAAAATGGTGTAATTTCCGTCAAAATCCTTTAAATCCCGATTGTGTGTGTAACGCAATTGGAGTCCTGCTGCGCTGGTACCAGTAGGCTCCTCAACTCATGGCTTTGCACAATTATTCCCATTCTCCTTTCAAGCTTGGTAGTTTAATGTTATAAGTACATATTTTCTTCAAAAAATCTGGCAAATAATAATGTTCCTCAGAAAGCTTATGTTCGGCGGCCATTTTTGTGCTTCCATAGTAATAAAAAACTAACATCAATCTTCTTAATCTTAATGTGTGCCTTTTATGATGTAAGCACACCCCGGGATTCTCCGGGATCCTCCGATAATCCCGCGAGAACATAAAAAAGTAACGCAAAGGAATGGTTTCGTCAACTTTTGACGAGAAAATTAAGTATTCCGAGACGATGAGCTGTAAAAGTCGTCGTAAAAGTAAGAACGATGTTAATTTTAAGTAGTTTTTGTCAAGGACGCTGTGGCTAAGTATGGACGTCTCTGGAAATTTAATGTTGAGAGGTTTTGAAGACGTCAATGCTGAATGTTATTTCGCATTCATGATTGTGAGGGTTTTTTAACCAGGATTAAGAGTAGGCCTTTCTTTAATTTGAGTACCCATATCTGCCTTTTACGCTGCTGCAAAGCTAATTGTTTATTAACACTATATCACGTAGTCTTTATGAAGGATGTAAAAAGATAAGGAGGAGAGGAGAAGAAGGACCTAATTAACTGATTCGTTACGGCCGTTCTTTTTCTTGTTGTTTCGTTACATATGGGAGTCAAAGTTCCAACTCACTCATTAAAAAACTTATAGGTGCAAGTTTTAAGTGTTGTTCATGACCGCTGTTCTATTGAATACAATTAGCAAAAAGCAATCGCAAACATAATTTTTCAAAGCAAAAAAAGTCGATCTAAAAGGAACTTTAAGACTCCTAACTACGCCTGCTTAATGGATCTAAGCCTGTGGGCTAGTGGGCCAGTGCCATCTTCTTGACTAGAGAAAAAGCGTGGTTGCAAGCAGCGAGAACTTTGTTTTAAGCAAACTTAAAAATATTGCTTAAGTCCCGATACGTCTTAGTAACACGAATGTCACAAGAAGTTTCCTACAAACAACCAAAATCTTAATCAAAGCAACTTCCTAACGCCATCCCAGATTCCTGCGCCCACTGTCTCAGAAATAATCAGCCTCCGTGACAGTCCTTACTCCGTGTCGTCCGGAATTCCGCGTGGCTGCGTCCGACGCCGATAATTCCACATTCCGAATCAATTTGCTCGGAATAACGCGTGGCGCGAGGCGCGAGGCGCGCTCATACGGAAAGGTGGGACTTACTCAATGTTGCTGAAGGTATTTTTGTAACTTGTTTACTACCAACATTTTGATAAACAAGGAAATGTTGTCATTTATAAATCTTTGACGGTCGTTATGGGTAGTCACAAGTCTGAAAGTCTGATAATCACATCGTTACCCGAAGTAAACCTTCACACATGTAAGTTCACCAAATAGTTTGACAAAGATGTACCTACATAATAGTACACGAACATTTCAACAGTTGTGTTTTAGTCATTGAGGCTTTTGCCCATTCAAAACAGTATTGAAATGTTAGCGATTTTCTAATTTGACTTATATTCAAACACGACTATGTTTTTCAACTACTAGACTTGTAAAATTTTGATTGCTTTAAAATAAAACAACCAAAAAATATATCACACGAGTAGTCTCCTAAAGTTTTAACACTGACTGTGTTGAAACCGTGCGTCGGACCAACTGCCAAGTCATTGGGTTCGACTTCGAACCCAAGAGTTTTTGGATTCAAATATTGTGATTTTTATTTAATTTATTACCTAAAATATTTATTTATTATTTATCACTCACTTGCTTCTGTGAAGAAAAACATCATCAGGAAACTAACATACCTGAGAGATATTTGTCGTCGGCAAGTTAAGCCAAGTCAGAGTCCCATGGGCGGCATAAAATCTCTGACACAAATAAAGAAGAAAGGACAATATTTCCCCCCACATTGAATTCGTCCACTACCCCATACAATATTAGTTGTGGACAGGACCTTCTGTTCGCTCGGCGGCAACACAAAGAGGCGTCGTTTCTTACTGCGAAATAATAGGAAAATGAACGTGGGGGTGAAAAAGGGGTGTTCTGAGGGGTGAACGGGCGGGGTAAATTAATTTTGTTACTATATTTTCTATTCAAGGCGACGTAATGGTGTGAAATTGATTAACGGAGTTTAGATTGGATGTTATTATGACGTGAAAGGGGAATTATGCTGATCGTAATTATGTTATGATGTGTTTCTGTACTTAGACATGATGTAGTGCAGAGTGGTTATATAATGTTTGATATTACCTTATTTACTGTCATGTTGTACCGCTGCTTGGCGTGCCTTCGTGTCGGACTGCAGCCCGCTGTGTCTCCCATAGCGCGCTTGCTTAGATTAAATTGATATTGATTGATGATCCTACTTAATTATATTCTACTAGTCCTTACTATACTAATGTTATAAAAGCGAAAGTGAGTTTGTTTGTTAGTTACATCTTCACACCTAAATGGCTAAGCCGATTTTGATGAATTTTGGGCTAGTTGGGACCCTGGAGACGAATATAGGGTATTTTTTAAAGTGAGAAATGAGGGAGAAAGAAGGAAGAAAAGGAAAATCTTAGCTTTGCTATTACTACAAATAAGGCGCAAGGGCAAAAACTACAGGTAGCAGATACCTGCAAATCAGGAAAGAGAAACTGTGTTACCCCGAACTGTTAACGCGAGCGAAGCCGCGGGCAAAAGCTAGTAATACTTTAAATACGAAAGTATGGATGTATGTTTGATCCTCTTACACAAAAAAATTACAGAACAAATCTTGATAAAATTTGAAACAGAGGTAGATTATAGTCTGGAATAAGACATAGGATACTTTTTTTCGATCATCACGCGGGCAAAGCCGCGAGCGCCAGCTAGTATTTAATATATTATAATTTAATGCAATATGCGTTAGGGATATTGTGTTACTAGTGTGTAGATAGAATAAGGATATTACTGAATTTCAAATTACATGAACTAGGTTAATTGGAGAATGTTATCTAAATTAGTAGTTTCTGTAATAAATATTGGATAATAAATATTGTTCCTCATTGAGTACTGACATGTCTAATTAACGTTAAACTATATCCGGTTAAATAATTACAATAATAATTCAAAAACAAAGCGTTTTATAATATAATTAAGGTAACATTCAAGGTTAACGTTGATTGATATTATCTTTGTTTTGGGATAACAAATAGTAAAACACCAAATTGAATTTCTAAGTAGATGTGTCTATGGGTGTCTTGTTGTAGGAGTGGTCGCAAGCCAGATAAGCATGTTCTGCTACTGTGCATGAGTTCATTGCTTTCAATTACAGTGTCGGGTAAAGTGCTCTTGGGTTTTCCAACCTGGAATTGCAGAGTAGCAACCACGGAGACTGGATGCATCCCCGGTTGATGGCGATACATATCACTGTAAAAATAACTGATGATGTGGGTTTACCATAAAGTACACTCCTGTCTAACCTATGGGCTTACAGGCGTGGTGTTATGTTATGTATGTTTAGGAATCCATTTAAATTCCTTCATATGAAATATTTTAAGAAAATGTAATCTTTTACAATACTAAAATCCTTTTACAATAAAACTACAATCAACAACAAAGTCCGAATCGCAACATTCACGGCACCTTACGAGCGTGACACGCCATCCTCGCTTCACGCTACTTCCACGCCCGCCACGTCTCAAGCGTGTTATTGTTGTGTCCCGCCCGAAATTGCCAGCTTTTGTCGCCTTCACGCGCGAATCCACTCCAAATGCTACTAAAAGCGCTATTTCTCAACCGGCGGTAAACGTTCAGGTTGAGCGGATCCACTACCTCCCCCCGATAGGGGGTGGAAGGGGGTGAAATGCATTTAGAGCGTTTTTCCCCATCGTAGTTTGTAGCTAGTGCATTGTCGACCGGACAATGGCACGAAAGCAATTGTTTTCGTCAATTCGATTGTCAACCGAGTTATGATTCGACAATGGACGGTTTTAATTTACTTTTGAACGTCTGTGAGCGTCTGGTATCGAGTCGCGAGTGATACCGCCACGAACAATGGCCACGGTTTCTTTCGTTCCCTTTTACACTTGAATTAATGTTTTCGATGAGTTTTGGCGTTTTTATTGGTTTTGTTCAGCGGTTTATGGCAAACTGTAGAGGTTTCATGTTTCGTTTTCACGTTTCACTTGTCATTTGTATTCTTTTGAGCTTTTGTTGTTATTAGCAATTTACTATCTTTTTGTTGCTGTTTATTAGTTGTGTCATATTATTGTACTAATCCTGTTTTATTTTCAGTAATAAAAACATCAATTTGGTATAGCATGTTAACAACGTTTGAAGTTAACAAATTATTCGTTTTATTGCCGTCTAGGTGGCCATTTACTGAACGTTGCGTGACGGACAAAAGGTTAATCATGTAAACTGTGTTTACATTTACATCGTCTGAAGCATTTCTTTGCAATAAACCAAGTACTAAAATACGGACCATTGCCTCCCAGCAAACGTTTACTTGTTTACACACATCTTTGAATCTAGTTAAAGCGTAAACAGAAAGAAATTGAACATCGAGTATTCTCTCCAATAGATTTAAATTGGATTTGAATTCTATCTTATACTGTTTGTTGTGCCAACTTCGGATTCCCATTTAACGATTATAAATTCATTGATATAAGCTTGGCTTTTTTTTGTGTTCACAATCAAAACGATTGAAATCGTCTTTCGTATAAAAAGCTCTTGGAATTTCAAGATCGAATTTTTAGATAGCTTTTTATCTTTGATCTTCTTTTGACTGTTGAGTCGAACAATGATATCTTTGTCCGGCTAATTCTTAATCTTGAATTTTGCGCATCAATTTCCCGTCCAATTTAACAATTCGTCTTGAACATTCCACTGTCTCAGTGTTAGCTTTTGTCTCCATAAACACTGATTTGATTTCTAGGTTCGTCAGTCGTCAAATAATCTCTTGTCTAAAATTTCAGTTTAAAAACAGAATGACGGAAAGTTCTGGAGTGTTCTGGAGCATTCTGTACTGTTGGGATGGCTGTTTGGCCGTTATCAGCAATTTGGACACACACACGAGTATGGAACTAATTAACCGTCAACCTTTGTCCATTCCGAGTCACAATTACATACAATTAAACGTGGCCTAAAATAATATTGGAGTTAATTTGAACAAAGTTCTGAATGGTGTTCCGCAGGGTTTATGTTGGGGCCGTGTGGCATTAAGGCAGGCCGGGGTGTGCTCTGACCGCGGGTTTCAATAAAAAGGCTGGAATTAGCCCGAGTGTCAATTAACGCAGCTATTAATGAGGACCTGAAGGGAGGATGTTTCTCGTTGTTTACAAGCTTGGATGGCTCACTTGTATTGGCTTGTTGTTTGAGTACTAACTTTGTTATTTGATGTTTTTAATTCTTTTTTTTATTTTTTGTCAGGTTTTCAAAGAGTTGATTGGCTATTGGGAACACTTATTTCAAAATCAATCTCGAATTCATCGCGTCTATACTCTACAAGGTTTCGCCCGCCACCACGCTCGATATTATGCCCATGTCATAAACTAAGTGGTCGTCTAACGGTGTTGCCAATCAATCGAAAATGATTCAGCCCTAAAGCGAGAATAGACTTTCCCATTTGTAATACTAGTACGGTTTAATCCATCTGCAATAAATTGGGTTAAACTTCCAACAACGCTTAAGGTTGTCCAGAGCCGTCATCTTCACGACACCTTGGCACTTGCGGACCAGGCAGCAGTAAATCATGGCAACTTGACAGGTGGTCTTACTAGCATTGTTCGTGTAGCTTCTGTTCTATAGTGGTCAGTTTAAGTCATACTTCAAGATCCGTAGACAGATATCTGACAGTTTATTACAAGGGTGAATGCTAATAAATTCAGCTGGAAATGTAACTTTTTAGTCTGGATATTATTCATTTATAATTTACACTATAATATTACATAGTTTGTATGTTTGTATGTAGGATTCTCTCTTTTACTATTTACCTGATATAAAAAATTCTTTCACTGATAGAAAGATTTTTCATGCTTGTATACATACATTTTTGAGAATAAATTATTTACGTACACCTAAACTATTGTCTAGTTCCATTGAACATGTTGTGTTTTTTAAAATAGCATCTAGCCGAGTTAAGTCGCGGACAGCTGGTTGCTAATAAAATAGTTTACTGGAATTAAACAATATGTCTAGACCACCGATCACAATCTTACAGCAATAGATTGACAGACAAGAATTGTTAGAATTGAGATCCATTACTGTAGAATTTCAATCCTAACGATTCTGGTTTGTGTGGAATCGGAATTCTGAGTAAATACCTATAACAGGTTCAATAGAAACTGTACCAAATCACAACTGTTATATATCCAACAAGTTGACTACAAAACAAGAAATTGTAGTCAGTCAGTTAGCGAAGGAGTCAGTACTCAGATCCAAAAGCAACTGTTCATCCTTTTGATCTCCAGATTCACAAGTACCAACATAGTTATAAGACATGGCTCCTTCAAGTTCACGACAAGAATGAGGGACTTTCTACAGACAAAGCTTTGGAGCTTTAATCAAAAATATTTAATACGGCTCGATTGTCTCATTGGTTTAGTCGCCATAGGCGCTTCTACTGATCATGAGGTCGTGGGTTCGATTTCCATAATGCGTTAAGTACTAGTTTTTTTTTTTTAAATTGAGAGCTCGGAGTGTAATAAGTAAACAGTGATAGCGTAGTGGTGTGACCGTCACTGCCAAGTCATAGGTCCCTAGTTCGAGCCCAAGCTACGCATGTGCGTTTTGATAACGACTTGAAAAAAGGAGGTTTTTCGTTCGACCGTACTTTTTTATTTATGTTCGCTGATTACTCCGCTAACTGTGAACCGATTTTCATAATTCGAAAGGGTATATTTTGGAGGTGGTCCTAAATCATTTTTTTTTTATTTTGCCTGGGTAGTTTATGAGTAATCGTCTATAAAACATATTTGTTCTTCTATGTCTGAATGGATGATCCTAAATCTTTACCATAACTAAAAATGCTGAAATAAATATCATTTTGGAACCCTCGAGATATTTCTCTACGGCATGTTAAAAGTCCAAGTCAAAGTCCCATCATGGGCGCCATAGAAACTGTGACATCAGGTTGGTCAGTAACCACACGATGAAGAAGAAGAGAAGCTCCGAGATGGTTTTTGCCCGTTTGATGTTGTTACATGGAACATAAACGTAACTGGCAAAATCTGATCAACCTACACATGCTAAACACTTCAGAAGTTATTGTTCTAATAAATCAGCTAATCGAAACAAACATACAACATCAGGTATACATCGTGAGTCGTCTTAATTCGCTGACATCTTTGAACTTAGCATCAAAAAGATATACGATATTATTTCTGACGGAGAGTTTCCGGAGAGAGGAACAAGATGGAGGTGAGAGCGGCTGGAATATAATAATGGGTTCAGATACATTTTGTATTTGATAAAGAAAGAAAATATACAAATGATAAAGAAACATGCAAATCAAAAGACGATAATCTATTGTTATAATAATTAATATAAATTTTGACAATATTTGCTGACTAGGTATATTTTCTTCTCCTTGTATCACACAAGTAGCAATGCGTCATGATGAACATCGACTGTTCAATTATTTTCCTTACCATATAAGAAATGGTAAGAGAGAATGAGTCTTACGTCCATTACGTTACGTATCACTATTCATTGCCTCACACTTCTTTTTAGGGTTCCATACCGCAATAGGAAAAACAAAATCTTTATTGGTTCACTTCGTTGTCCGTCTATCTGTCAAGACCATCTCGGGAATGCGTGGAGGTATCGAGTTGAAAGTAAAACCATACACTCATCTGTGGCCCCTTTGTGCTGTGATAAAATCAACCCTCTAAGTTTACGCAGTAAAAAGATATGGCCGTTTATGTCGCAAGTTTGTACGGTAAAACCTTTGGTTTAAAAACCTTTGGTTTTTTACCGTCTCTAGGATCTCAACTATCTCTGTACCAAAATTCATCAAAATCGGTTTAGCCATGTAGGCGAAGACGTGACAAACAAACAAAATCACTTTCACTTTTACAATATAATATTAGTAAGGAAGTAAGGATTTTTCCAGACAATCACCTCCGCCCGAAGCTGACATCACCTCGCTACATACCTACACTCGCTACTAGTTGTGTTCTCGGGCGCCTGTTGCCGCTGTCGCCGCTAATGGCTGCTGGCGTGATCAACTCAGATACGAGTCTCAGTTAATGTTAGTCTTACTTCGCAGAGCTGTTGAGACAATATTTTGTTGGAATGAGTTGTTTTGTAAGAGGATTAAACATATCCTAGCGCGCAATGTGAAATGGAATGTAAGTGTGAGATGAGATGAAACTGATAATAGTTCTTCCTCAAAATTGATGTTAGTCTTACACCATAACTGTAAAAGTACATGCGAGTGTGTATTATTAGTCTGTTATTTTGTATAATTAATGGTTTTTTATTAAAAATGTATGAGTTTTATCGTGGTAGAAATAATTCTAAGGAATCATTTCTGACCTCAACTAAAGCCAAACAGCGAGAAAACCCTTAAGTTTCATTAAAAAAACAGAACTATAATTTTTTAATTAGGTTTGGTGGTAGAGAATCCAATTCTTTGTTAACCTTGCCTCACAAATATAATAATAATATGTTTTTTTTAATGTATAAAAAAAAAAACTTTTTGCTAATAAATTAAAAATTATCATCGGTACAATACTCAACAATATAAATGAATAAGTATGAATATGAACTACAGAAAAGACAATTTTTATTCCAATAATTAAAATATAAATATTAAAATATAGTGATAATGGTTGTTGAGCCGACATTATCTGACGGTCGAGCACAAATTATGCCCCTTTGCTGACCACTACACTCATATCCTTCATGGAAATATATTTTAATTGGACAATTATTTCAAACAGAATTTATAAATACGTTAACATTTTGTAAGCCGATAACTTTATATTAAAACAACGGGCTACAAATGACATTCATCCCTTTTCTTTTGTTCCTTTTTAAATCAGATTGCCTTTGATATTTTAATTATTTCCTTTTTTCATCATTTCTTTGTAATTTTCATCCCTCAGAAAGACACCAAGCGGCTTACTGTTCTTGCTACCGATCTCTTACTACCTTGCTCTCTGCTCACCCCCTACGCGCGTGTCGTGAACAAAGAGAGTACTTTTAACGACCAATTACCGATGCTTGCCGAACGAAGACTTTGTCATCGTTTGAGAGCTTTGTCAAAGATATGGAGCTTTTGTGAGGAATTTAGACATTTTGTTTCTTTAAATATATCGGTAGAAATATTCATAAATTGTTATCGGCGATATTGTTAACATTCCTTCCAAGAACCTAGGCTACCAATTTGACAAACATACCCATCAATTCTGTATGTAAAACGGAAACAAGCATTGTCTTTATAATATTACTAGCTTTTGCTTAAATTCAGGGTAACACGTACAGTTCCCCTATCCTGACTTGCAGGTACCTGCTACCTGTAGTTTTTGCCCTTGCACCTTATTTATTGTAATAGCAAAGCTAATTTCTCCCTTTTCTTTCCTCTTAAAAAAAAAGAAACTATGTCCGTCTCCTGGTTTCCAACTATCTATGTACCAAAATTCATCAAAATCGGTTTAGCCATTTAGGCGTGAAGACGTAACAAACAAACAAACTCACTTTTGCTTTTATAATATTAGTAAGGATACAACGTTTTGTTCGAGGTACAAGTCATGTGGAGATTTTTCCGAAAATTGTTCCATGGGAACATTTCCATTGTACTGTCTAGGCTGTTCCCAACTATGTTGAGGTCGGCTCCAGTGTGGCCACGCATCCGATTAAGCGGTCGACCCTAAATCCGTAGAGTTACTATATTCTAAGGGCTCTTAAATATTCATTTATTTTTGTATACTATACTAATTCATGCTGTTAATGCTACGAAGCGTATATGGTGATAATAGTAAGCAAAACGCGCTTAAAGTTAGTTTAAAGAGCTCACTCATTTTCAATTATGCGGACTGTTGATTGACAAAAACAGCGACGCGACCACTTTAAAAGTATCTCAAACATTCAATTACTGAATAACAGATTGTGATCAAAGTGCAGTAAATCTTGAAGGTAATAGAAAATATGTTATTCAGTGTCATCTTCGCCATAAAACATCAGTTCTTGTTCTGCAATCTGCAGTCTCAGGTGCATACTAACAAACAAAATGTTATTTTGCTCCAGACTATCTTGTAGGAAATAACATAAAAAAAATATCCAAATTATCTTTTTTAAATTAAATAAAAAAATAATTAATATAATAGCTGAATGTGTAAGTATTGTGTATGAGTGTGAATATACAATTCGATTCAATTACATATTTACTGCAATACCAAAACGCCATAAACAATAAAATTATAACAGAACATAATATCTTTCAAACAAAGTCTTCAACATCCACTATCACTTACAGGGATTACCAACCTTTGGTCCAACCTAGGCTTAAACCCTGTCTACCTAGAGCTTAAGTCTCAGAGACCAACAACCTTTCAATCTATATAATTACACGTCGCTATGAAGTGCGGCAAAACTTGCCCAACTTGAGCAGGAAAACTTTCTCACTCATAATTAACGTTACCCCCCGCTTCCCCGCGGAAGGGATTATGTAGATAATGTAGGGTTATACCATGTTTAAGCGCGGCTGTATTTTGTAAAGGGTTTAAGCAGTGACAACATTTAATTTAAGAAACTGCGTAATGAGGTAACAATTTTAATTTCCAAGAAAAGCGTAATCAGGAAATCAGCATGACTTCTACCGCTTTAGACGGAGCGGAAGGAAGTGTTAGATTTGTACTGACTAAAACCCATCCATGTTTCTTCTTTTGCCCGTTGTATTTCGGGGCCGAGGTATCTCTTTCGAATGAACCCGCAGACTCTCCCTATCTTCCAGAGAAGGTCTGTGATCCAGAAGAATATTTCGTATGCTATACTACATTTGACAGCTTTCAATTTACACCTTTTATGGACTTTTTATAAGTGCCCATGTAGGCCTACCTATATGAAATAATAATATTTAGATTTTACTTTTCAACCGTTTTTAGGGTCCCGCACCTCACAAGGAAAATACTGAACCCTTATTAGATCACTTTATAGTCCGTCTGTCTGTCAATCTAGACCATTTATCTGGAGAACGCGTAAAGGAGTCGAGTTGAAATTTAAACCATTACTTTACTTAACCAAAACCACCACCACAAACCAAAAATCAACCCTTTACGCAGTCAAAAAATAAGGCCTTTTATGTAGCAACTCGCTCTTGGCCGTTTTTTTTTAATTTCAAAATGTTTTACACCGACAAGACTAACCCTTTACTAGAGATCTCCATAATCGTCGTAATGACTGCCAACAACCATAAAGTCCAAAAATGTTTATAAAATTCATTAAATAATTCATAGGCATCTCTTCTTCCGCTTCAATGGCAACAAGTGCCAGTTCGTGACTGGCGGTTAATAATTAACAGCGCCCTCTGGCGGACACCGGGCGCTTCGTTACAGACACTCTAATATTTATGATATTCTACTATTAGGCGGATGAGTTTGGTAGGAGTATTGCCGACATGCAATAACCAACTCCTGGCAAAGAGGTTGAGTCTGTGCAAGTACTCTCCGTTAGTCAGACGAGAACACCAAGAAATAATGTGGCGCACAACTACAATTAATTAGTATTATTTAAGATGTATTTAAAGTTTGTCGTAATGTACTGTAATGTAATATAGTGATAAAGACGCGATGTAGAAGATTTTAATTTTGTGTCGGATCCATTGACTTGAGAAACACTTTTAAAACATAAGGCAGATTCCTTCTTCATCTTTCTTTGTACTTAATCTTTTCACTGTAACATCAATAACATATTTTCCCACAATCCTCAAAGATATCTGTTACAATATCTGAATCAATCATATCTACACGATGTAATCCATCAGCAAGCTACACATCGGTCACTGCTGACCCCGTTACGTAATGGTCGCGATGAATGGCTCCATTGATGACGTCATTGTATCCGCGCTATATTGCTCACGTATCAACCTGTGGATTAATTAGTGAGTTAATAGGCGAGAAGATGTTATTATGTTTGTGTAGGAGCCTGTGATTGGATGGATAGGATCTATGTTTAGATAGATAATAGCTATATATATGTAGTATAGATTAGACGTGAATGTATTGGAGCGCATGGCTAAATAATAGCAGCCACTCGGGTCGATCTTTAGGTTAAGCCGCGCTTGACTAGGTTAGTCTGTGGATGGGTGACCACCCGTTACATACCGAGTTTTTTCCGTGCCTCGGAAAACACGTTAAGCCGTTGGTCCGGGCTGCCATTTGTAGATCTTTGACAGTCGTTACAGGTAGTCAGTGTCCCGAAAGTCGGACGATTTTTGGGACACTGACTACCTGTAACCAGTCTTACCAAGGGGTATCGTATTACCCAGTACTAACTGGGTTGTGGAGGTCTGATAAGCAGTTGCTCCATGTAAAATACTGATATTCAACTGCATCCGGTTAGACTGGAAGCCGACCCCAACATAGTTGGGAAAAGACAAGGCAGATGTAGGTGGAGCGGGGGGGCATGTCAGACTTGTACTGACTAAAACCCACCCATGTTCCTTCTATTGCTCTTTACGTTCCGAGGCCCCGGTATCTCTTTCGAACAACCCGCAACCAGATGTTGAGATTAGACGTGAAAGTGGTATGGAAATAATTCTGTGTGAACAAAACATCACGCCTGTAGTCCTCGACATTCCCTGAAGGGGTAGGCAGAGGCGTAAGTAATAGTAATAGTACACCTAGATTTCACCAGTTGTGTTCGAGTCCCATGTACATAATAGGGGGCAGCCTCCTGATATCAACTGTATATGCCCATCATATTCTGCCTAGTCTTTTCATTTCACATGGAGCGACCACCAGCCTGAGCTCAACAACCAAGTATCTTATCTTAGTACTGGGTAAGATGACACGAGACTGTTATTATTTAACCACTAGTTTCATAAATCTATCGTACCTATGTAACGTGATCTAAATTAAGAAATAATACTTTTATCCTCATAAATGCTACGTTTTTGCTTATCACCAACATTATCAAAAATAACGATTATTAGGAACCTTAAAAGGGTGTTTCATTTGTTTTTACAAAACACATAAACAAACATTGGCAGCGGAATTAAGAATGTCCCAAAATATATCTCAGTAGAACACAATCCTGCACTTTTCATAATTAACCGAGTAACAACAACGAAAATGAACTGGTAAGTTAAAACAGCAGTAAATCCTACAACTGACGGCGACAAGACGAAAAAACTGATCAGAAATTCCATTATCAAAAGGATGGTCAAAAAATAATCGTTTAGTTTGGTCTTCAAGTAAGCCGTGCTTGCTTAGATCGATAAGTAGATGGGTGACCACTAGTAGCTTTACCAAGTTTCCTCCACGCTCTGGAATTCACGTTAAGCCGTTGACTGTTGACAGTCGTTCTGGCCTAAAATCTGTCAAGCAGTCTGACCAAAATAGGTTTTCGTTTTACCTAGTATCCTCGAGCTGGATATCTAGGTCAGATACACAATTATAATACTGGTATTAAACTGCATGCGGTTGGGCTAGAAGCTGACTTCAACTACTTTAGTATTAGTGACTATGTCTTGGTCAGCTTAAGAACTTATGACTTCATCATCGTTGTGAAAAGGCTGGCAGATGATAATCACGCTTTTGTCCAGATATATGAGGTAGTCAAAGAAAATGAAGTGAAACTGTATATTTATCTTCAAATCGTTAGTTTCATAGACTTGTCTTTCTGTGTCTCACTCCGGTACGTTCGCCCGTTGGCAACGACTAAATATCTCGGCTGGATGTTTATTTTTATTTCCTTTGCCTGCCCCGTTTGTGCAAGTAATGGCGCTTTTAAAACTATTGCTATTCGCTCTGTTGTTTTGTGATATTGCAATAGTAATAGTTGACCAGCTGCGACTTTGGGTATTAGTTACAGTTGAATACACGATGTTTTGGTTGAATATGGAACAACTCCGGGCTATTGATGCTCAAATTGATCTATCAGTAAAGTTATGTTCGTCGCTATTGATACGTAAATTCAGGTGTCTGTTTGGTACATACATATTCCCATTCATCTGTGCCTTTGGTGAAACCTCAAAGTTTGATAACATACTTATATATATAAGGTTTGTTTTAATTTCCGTCTGTAGCTAGGGCCTATGCTAGTGAAAGAACCAGACAAACAAGCCGAGTTAAGTGATTTATTGATGAAACGATTATTTTATGATTATGATTTTCTTTGTTTTAAGGAACTGAGTTTATATACCGATATAATAACTATGACATCACGCCTGTATTTCCCCAAAGGACTAGGCAGAGGAGTGCCATGGTACTTAAACAACTAGCTAAATATGGAATGTAATAGGGGGTGAGCCTAAAGCGTTGTACCTTTTGGAATCTTAATTGAATTGCGCTTTAATACGATATTTTATTTCCCGGAACTTTGTAAAGGAGTACAAAAGCATAAGTACACATAATTTAACCTCTGTTGAAAGAGTTTAATGGTGTTTATACCCTGGTAGCTTTTATGTAACAACACACTAAGAAAATCAAATTCTGAGATTCAGAGTTCGTTAATAATAACTTTTAACAACTCCAAAAAACAGTTTGTTAACTGTTTATAATATTTTCAAGTTTATTTACATTCGATTTCTGTTCAACTCAACGTTTACCGTTGAGTCGTTTGATCGACATATCATTTCACCGATACTAGCTTTGTCGCCATGTTTCCATCAAAGCGAGATTCAACAAAACTGTTTTACTTTGATATATCTACTGATACGTCTACTTCATCTTTCTGAGTATACTTTTCAGATATTTTTACCTATTTAAATAATTTCATGAATTTATTTCACAGTAACTTCTGTGTATGTTGCATAAAGATCTTAGTATTTCACATTTAATTTATATTGAATCTTGAGTGTTCTTCTTCACCTAAATATCTCTGATAATAGACGACACTTAAATGATTGCTTCAATAAAAAAGCGCTGTTGTATTTTCATTCCTCAACATCAGTAGTAAATTTGAAATAGTAAAACAAAAAAGATGGCCCTGTTTTATTTCACAGACATAGCCAGGAAAGTCAACTCCATTAATAAAATTATTATTTTTCCACAAAGCCAAGAGGAAAATATATCCATAACCAAAAGCCTCTCAACAAAGGTACTTCACGATGATACACGAACAAAAACTTTCAATTTCCTCATAACATCTCCGAAGATTTAATAACATACCAAAGTACAAAAGATTTCTGAAATCCAGCATACTTTTATCAAGTACTTAGCAAGTACTACGTATGAATAATTCAGGATATTTCAGCTGAAAAAAAAACTGCGTAACTTCTTCAGTCAAGGGTTTCTGTGTAATAAAGTGAAGTTGGGAGCTCAGCAGAACCCCAGCTTGTATGAAATATTCATGTGGTCGTTAACAAAGTTCTTTGAAAGAGCTTGACAGAGAACAAAAATAAATAGCGGCTGTTTAAAATTTGGGGGTGAAGGTCGGGACAGAGGGGCGAAGGGGGCAATTTATTGTGGTCTACGTGACTGCTGGGAAACAGAGGAATGTGTTAATTGGTAGAATGTTTGTACAATGAAAAACAAAATACATTGAAATACCTGTTACAGCTTTTTTCAAAGGATGTTACAAATATGTTCGTAAAGTTATATTTTTTTAAGGTTAATGGCCAAAACCGATACCATAAGGAATAGCGAAAAATATTAATAATGAAAACTAAGTGTACGGGTCTTATAAAATCTGTGGTGATAACGTAGACACTTAACACGTTACACTTTAATCTCTATATTTTTCAATGTACCAAAAAAACTTGCTAAATGATGTGTACCGTATCGAATTCTACATAATTATATTTACAAAAGTCTCCTTGTTTTATTTACAAAACATCTAATATTATACACACATGAAACCTAAAAATTCTCCTTTCCTCTGAGAAAAACACCCAAAAAACATTATATTTTACACAAAGATTTCAACAAAAACAAGCCTCTTGTACCGTGCTGAAATCTTCGGTAGCGTCCGCAAAACAAATTACTTGAGAACGAGATGAGAGAGGGGGTGTAAGGGGGTGAAGGGGGTCTATTGGTTCGTGAAACAGCGTCTATATAATTACACGGACGTCTAATTCTGGGTGAGTCTATTACTTTGAAAGGCACGCAGAAGGATCGGTTGAAATGGTCTTTGGATTGTTTCAAAACAAGTTTAAAATAAAATAATTCTTAAGTAAAGTTTTTTCAAGCAGCAATCGTTTTGCCCAATGCACTTCACATGAAGAGGATAGCCACACTTGACTATCTAACCGTACCGTATTCTATTTGTTTGAGTGCCTATTTCAGAAAGACATAGGGTTTTTAAACTAAAATATATTGGAAAAATTAAATAACAAGAGATACTGCGGACCCAGAACATAGAGAACAAAAGAAGGAACACAGGTGGGTTTTGCTCAGTAAAAATCTGACACTCCCTCCCGCTCCTCCCAGAGCGGGGTAAGTTATTAGATGATTTCCCAAAAACTTTCAGGGTTAAGTTAAAAAGTCTAATGTTCTTATCACAGGCGATAAGAATTTACAAAACACGTACATTTACATTTTACTAATGAACGTAAACCATGGATTCATCAGACCCCCTGGACTCCGTTTTTTTACACCCAGAGACAAACCAATCTACAAGAGAAACATTATTTTGTCATCTTCATCATCTCAGTCAATCACAGAATATACCTCCTTTACATGTACTTGACAATTGGTATGTCTCCACCTTGTTCTACCTCAGCTCATCATGTTAGTTCGCCTAGCGGCTCCTTCACTAACGTAGTTAGGCTCTAGCCTATTCCCAACGATGTTGGTGTCAACTTCCAGTGTTCTCAGATTCCCTTTAATATTAGTATTACACTTATAGAGTTATTTACTGTACGGCACTTAAAACCCTTGCACTACAACAACTCAAGGCTGTTTAATATATTTTTCTTTAATTAAAATAAACGTTTCTGGTAAACTTGCCGTCAAAGGACCAGAAGCTAGTGGTTTAAACCCTAAGTGCCTTGTCTTACAAGGAACAAATTGTTGCACCTATTCCTTCGTTGTGTAATATAATTCTCCTTTGTAAGACTGATAATCAGATTTTCGACCTCCTAAAGATGAATCCTAACTCAATTAGGGTGATTTAGTGTCGGCTGCCACTCTAACCGGATACCAGTATTTTTTCTTTTCTTTATCTACCTCAACTACAGTTTCCAATCTTATTCCAGTTGAACAACAGTTAAATAAATCTCAATCAACATTAACTTACTATCCGTCGCCTGTCTGTGTAACGGCCCGTTAAAATGTAATCTTTTCCGAGCGATCCGGCCCGCTGGCCGCGCTCCGGTAGCGAGCCGGCGCCGCGGCCGGCAGGCTGGTGGTGAGCCGGGGGTGATCCGGCTGTTAGTCCGGATTAGCCGGCTGATAATGACGTATTTGCGGCTGGAGTGACGGCGTGATCGGTTGGCTGCCAGATGTCTGGGGGAGCTGGGGGAGGGGGGAGCGTCATGTAATGCCTTGTTTTTTGGGAGTTCGTTTTTGGTGTTAAAGATTGTTTCTAGTTGTCGTTCGATGGTTTTATTATGAAAGAATGTGAGTCACTCATACTTTATACGATTAAACGAAACATCCAGGTATATATAAATGGATACGGATATAATAAGACACAATGTAATATGCCTTTCAGAATTAAAATATACAAAAAACTACTTGAAAATTCGTCGCAAAATAAAGAAGAACAACCCCCAAGTTAAAATCGAAATTAAGTGATTTTTATTCATAATAATTTTTCATGTTACAATTAGTTTAAAAGCATTATGATCTATCGATTCAAATGTGATCTAAATATGCGTTTAGGGTACGTCCTAATTATGTAGGTTGAATACTCTAGCTAGATTTTATCAATATGCATTTATTTTCAGCCATTTAATGAATAACAAATTATTTTCATGAAACAGAAATCTGATCTGCAATAGATAATAGAAAAACAAACTCATTAACATTTAATCAATGAACATCAGAATAATATTAACAAGGATGGTTCAGTGTTAAAAAAATATTAAAGTTTTCGGTACATTTTACATTAAACTGAAACAGTAGCCACGCAACACAATGAACCCAGACTAAATCCCACGGTGTAAATACATCCCGTTATCAAAGAGCGAATATTTGGTAATGCTAGCTCCGGTAATCCGGTTGTTCGCAATCAGAACACAATCATGGTAACATTGTTACTTTGTGTGCTTCTGAACTGAGTTGATGCGCTGATTGTCGCTGTGCTATGGCGGATCAGTACTGCTAAGTGCTATTGTTTTGATTTTGTGTTGTTTAAGAACTAAAGACAGATAAAAAGGTGACATAGCAAGAGACTGGCTCGTTGGGTACAGTGCGCATTGGTCGCAAGCGGCGCTGAGCCTGAGAACCACAGTTCGATTCCAAGGTCGGCCGTAGTCTGGATGTGTACCCTGTTGATGGATTTCAATTCAGTGTAAGAGACTTTATCACTACTGGTGAAATGTAGGTCTACCTACAGTTACGTACATTATTGCGTAACTCTTCAGGGAATCACAGACGTGATTTTATGTTATGTTTTTGTGGGCAAAATAAACCATTTCTCTCCCTCCCCAAGGTATTACTCAAGAATTGCCCGATATTCTTTCTTTTCCGTCTGTAAAAAGACAAGCATTCTGTCCATGATTGATTTATTTGATGCATTTCACAAAGAATTGCCTTTGACCTCAAAAGAAAGAACATTCCAAAAAATCGTTGGTCCTTTTGTGGGCCCAGCATCCGTCGATTTAAATCAAAAACTTCTCCGACTTGATATTTCATTGATGGCCTTAAAACGGTTTTAACTTGAAGTCGGGTCAAACAAAAGTCGGTCCCGAAGTCGTTTCGCGAAGTGGCTGGCCCGTAATTTATAGCAATTGGACTTTTTAATAAAAAGCAAAGGAAACGCCCGTAACGCCCGCCCTGGATTGTTAGGGTTTTAATAAAATTTCCCGATTACACAGGTATTGGTCCGTTTCGTCCCGGGATACGAATGTACCGCACTTGTAAAGTTTGTTCCAACTTTTGTTGTTTAACTTTCCCACTGTTAGGTGTGACAGAGTTTAGCACTTTTTGTCGTCGTGTGCTGACTAAAATGTTTTGTGAAACATTACGAAAATTAAATTCAAAACTCTTTTTGTGGAAATAAATTTAGCGAAACATAACTTTTCCGTTTTTTGTTGACTGTTTGTAGTTAATTAAACCAACACCTAATTATTTTGACAGTGTTTTGTGCAAGAGCGGTTCTGTTCAAAACAACATGTTTTAATAATTAATTTATGCGTAGTCTCTTTCATCACAACTGCAATTTAATTATTAAATACATGATAGGATCTTATTACTGGAGAATATTACGTTCATGCAATTTAGTGGGAACCGAAAATTAAAATATTGTATTCAACATGGGCTGTTATAAAACGTCGACGAAAGGTGCACGGTTCGAGTTTGTTCGTTCTCTATGGAGAAGAACCGACAAGAATCTCCATGGTTACTCTTTTAAAATCATTTGGTTTTACAATTTTGCTGTTACAGCGTTAGTACTTAAGTATGAGAGGACAGCGTAGGCCCTACGCTTCGTATAATAAGATAAAAGTTAACGAGCATTTAGGAATGCATAACGCTCACAATGTCGATGAAAATATTCTAAACAAGGAATAGGAACAATATTTTAAATGAAGTGTTCGATTCCCGGGTCGGGCAAAGTGTTATTGGGATATGTCACCAGGATTTTCTATATTTCGATTTGTGACCGGTTAATGGCAATAAAGTCGACACATATTACTTAGGTCTTAAACATTTGTCGACTTCTGATTGCACTTCTGTCTAACCCTTCGGTGGTTACAGGTGTAATGTTATTAAATAACATTATTTTATTTCTTTATGTTTATTTTGCAAAAGTAGGTAAATTTACGTTGTGACCTTTTCGACCGGTTTAGTTAAATTTCGTGGAATAGATCATCGCTTTTTTTTTTTTTTTTTTTTTTCGGGTGGGAAATCATCCAATGACTTCCCCCGCTCTGGGTGGAGCGGGGGGGCATGTCAGACTTGTACTGACTAAAACCCACCCATGTTTCTTCTATTGCCCTTTACGTTCCGAGGCCGCGGTATCTCTTTCGAACAACCCGCAACCCCGGCAGGCAGATAGATCATCGCTGAAAGATTTTCTCGGAAATCTTTCCCTAGAAAGTGATTTTAAATACCCGTCAACAAAGTCGTAATATTATGCTTTTTCGATGTCAACAAAACAAACTTCTTCTTTTAAATGAGATTTTTAATGAGCTTATGCCCGTTTACACTAACTCTATGTGACACCTAATTCAATGCCTAAATGTAATTGCATAATGGAATTTCAACACTTGGTACGGAACTGAGCGTTCAAGTCAAATTTTACTATATTTTTAGGAATGGAAAGGCATATAGCCCAACAGTATAAACGGGTAATCCTGCAGTGTAAGAAACAAAGTGCTACCTTAAAATCGATGCCGTCCATAAACTCTTTAATCCTCAGCGTTTATTTTCTTCGACCCCATCCATTTACAAAAAGGACCTTTACAAAAAAACCTTTATATTTTCTGTAACTTTGGCACCGTTATAACCATAACTTTAAAGAAAGGTATCAAAGTTTCTTATTACATTAAGTTCTGCACGATTGGGCGACATAGCACAACATAGCACAACATAGCACAGCGTAGCTAAACATTTATCTTGGTTCCACCTCGACTCGGGTCCCCGGCGAGAAATTTGTTAACAATACTACGGAGAAATGCGATATTGGAATGCCAAAAATGCTTCCTTAGTAACGGGAGAAAATAAATGTTATGGTTCCAGAAGGACCAGGAAACAGGTAAATCGGAATGGCTTCAATACAACACGATAATTAAATTGAAATAGACCGCGCTGTGAAACTATTTTACATAATATTAAAATCTTAGAGTAACAGTCGGGGAGACAGAAGACAAAATTTATAAAGCAAAAGTGAGTTTACTTGTATGTTTGTTACGTCTTCACGCCTAAATGGCTAAACCAATTTTGATGAATTTTGGTACAGAGATAGTTGGGACCCTGATGGACACAGGTTTTTAAAGTGAGAAAAGGGGGAGAAAGATGAAAGAAAAGGGAAGAGAAAGATACATTTTTTTCGATCATCACGCAGGTTGAAGTTAGCGTTAACTCAAAGTAACTATGCTACGGGGACGAAGTCGCGAGCGGAAGCTAGTGAGTGAATAAGCGGCACGTGATTTCATTCACCAATACACATGCTGGCTCCCGAGTAACGCACGGCAGCTAAACAAGGCTAACTTAAAATAGTTTCACATTGCGTGTGACTCCTGTGGTTCTAGAATTTTTTAAGCTACTTTTAGTATGTATTTCCTGTATTGTGGGACAAACATTTACTACCGATGGGCCATACAAATAATTGTTCTGTGAGGGAATTGAACCAGCGTTACGTAGCCCCGCAGCCAATCGCTTTGTGAAACATCAAATTATTCATTCACTAGCTTTTGCCCGTGGCTTTGCTCGCTTTAAATTTGGGGTAACACAGTTCCCTTTTTCTGATTTGAGGTACCTGTTACCTGTAGTTTTGCCCTTGCACCTTATTTATTGTAATAGCAATGTTAAGGTTTCCCATTTCTTCCGTCTTTCTCCCTTTTTTTTTAAAGTTAATCTACGTCCTTTTCCAGAATTCCAAAATTCCTCAAAATCGGTTTGGCGATTAAGGCGTGAAGACGTAACAGACAAACAAAACCAAAAAAAGTACCCAAAGTGCCAATCTCTACATCCCATTATTATTTTCTTTTTTTTTCTTTCTAATAAATAGTTGACGGGCCTGTTGGTCTAGTGGTTAGTGGCCCTGACTGCTGAGCCGGAGATGGGTGTGATTTATCTATAACATGTATGTATTTATAAATTATATAAGTATGTATATCAGTTGTCTGGTTACCATAACACAAGCTCTGCTTAGCTTGGGATCAGATAGCCGTGTGTGAGTTGTCCCAAGATATTTATTATTATTTATTTATTATTATTAATAGTGTCTTATTAGAAAACACTCACCGGCAGACATCGTAAAACGATACAATATTAGCCACCCGTGTGTATACACGCACAGTGTGTGCCAGTGTTGCCCTCTTGACCCGAGAGTGTCGTAACATTTGGTTTAACGCACTAATAAGTCAAGTAGACAGCCAGTAGCCATGTTTATGGGCTCGTCAGTCATTACGGTCTATAATTATATGTTGTTTAATGAAAGTGCAAACTAACCCTGTTTAGGTGCAATCATTTAAGAATAATATTAAAAGTAACAGTTTTGTTTGTTTCTTTGACTAGTTCCATCATCATCACCAACATTCTCCTGTCCTTATTCTTCTTCATACATACTTTTGTAGTAACACTAGCTGTTCCACGCGGTTTCACCCACGCTGCTCAGCACCTGTTGGTCGTAGCGTGATGTTATATAGCCTATAGCCTTCCTCAAGAAATGGACTATCCAACACTAGAATTTTTCAATTCCAACCAGTAGTCTCTGAGATTAGCGCGTTCAAACAAACTCTTCAGCTTTATAATATTAAGTATAGAAGTATAGATTTGAATAAATAAAAATTGACGAGAAAAATTTTCGTCAATAATTTTTTTGTAATCTGTCTAGTTGAAAGAATTAAAATGACTTGGCATTCCATTTCTTTTAATACACAGGTATTTTTGTTCTACTCCTTCACGTTGTCATAAAACAGTTTTTTAATAGTATTTTTTTTCTCCATAAAATCATAGAAATATTCGCTTGGTATACATTTGAACACCTGGTAATGAGAGATTCACATATAATGATTATCTTTAATAATACTGTTATAAGTCAAAAATTGTACCAATTAACATGTTCAATACTTTGGTCCTTCTGCTCATCATGCCACAGTGTCAAACGCTATCAGTAATACAATATTGTGATCAGTAACGCCTTCACAACAAGTTGCGGAAGTTTTTCTTAAGGTCAAACGGAGATTCAGAAGATACGCCGTATTCAACTTGATTCGGCCATTTTGTACAAAAAAAAACATTGTTATTATTATCTGCGGTATATTTTCTATTTGTATTTGTTACAAAAGACCAGGAAAACGTTATAATAAAGTAGAAATGGCGGGTTATTGTCAGCGTTTCTGTAAGGAATCGGACGCTGCAATGTTGTTGAGCTTCCGACTTTGTGATTCTGTGGGGATTTTCTACAAAATCACGTTGCATTGGTACGGTTCACCCACCTTTTACTTAAATTCTAGGGTTTTTAGCAAGAATGGACTGTAGTCCGTTAGTAGTAGGTAACGGCCCTGGATAGTTCCTCAAAACTTCTTGTAATTTATTTCTTAACCACTGAGATAAAAACTTCGTGAATAATCCGATATTATCCTAGAACACAGAGATCATCCGCCTAGTCATTTCCCAACTATATTGGGGTCGATTTTCAGTCTAACCGGATGCAGGTGACTACCAGCATTTTAGATGAAGCAGTTACTTTTCTGACCTTTATTACTCAGTTGGTTCTGGGAAATACGATGACCCTTAGTAAAACTGTTAGTCAGACTTTAGAGACACAAACTACTTGTAACGAATGCCAAAGATCTACAAATGATAATCGTGACCAATGGCTTAACCTGTCTAAAGCACAATGGAAATTCAGTATGTATGGACCCAGGCAAGCGCGACCCAACCTGAATATTAACCTGAGCGGCTGATATTATGTAACCACGAGATCCTTCTAGAACACAGACGAATTGAAGATATTCGTGAGTTGAGGATGTGATGGATCACGGCTCACTTCCTCACAAATCTGAATATTTCGCCCGTTTTCAAACAATAGACGAAATTAATTGATCATTTTCATTTCTTATTCCTGTTTAAACAGCATGCGATATTAAATACTTAATCGTTAATCGTTTTATATTTAGCCATAAGGAAATACATTTACACCCCGTGAAAAATTGCGTAAGAAAAAGTATCGTTTGTCCCAGATAACAGAATTTAATATTTACAAGTTCTTAGTTCCAAATCTATTAACTAGCAGCCTGGAATACAAAAACAATTCAACTATCGTACCTTCTGAATACATGAAATTCGATTGGATCCAAAGCGATAGTGATCTCCCTAAATATTGAAGTTCGCTCACGATTCTAAACACGTGCTGTTCAAACCAAAATATCTTTCAAAAACACGTTGTTTGAGCGGAGTGTCGCGATGTTTTCCATTTGGGTTTGTTTTTCTGTGTTTTGAAACTATGATATTCTGTGTTATTGTTTTGTTTGGGATGTTACGTCATTTATGTCTTGTAGATTATTCACTCTAGTGCTTTAGATATGTATGATATTTTCCACGTAGTATCTTCAAAAATCTTACTATTTGCTGAATAAAAGAAGTCAGAAGCTTGGCTTTAGGTCCTGCCGGAGTTGATCGATAGTGATACCGCGGCCCCGGAATATAAAGGGCACAAGAAGAAACATGGTTGGGCTTTAGTCAGAACCAGTCTGACATCCCCCCCCCTCTCCGCCCAGAGCGGAGAAAGATATTGGATGATTTCCCATCCGCAAAAAAAAGGAGGCCGTGAGATGCGAAACAGTAGGAACTGAGTTTTGTATCGTGAAGCAATTAGTATTCAGTTGTATCCAGCTAGCTTGGAAACCGATCCTAAAATAGTTGAAGTTTTCTAGTGGTTCATTGGATTTGTCTATTTTGGCAAGTGATGACAGTGATTATTCTGTTTTTATTTAAACTTTATTCTCTAGCTTTTTTGTTTTATAATGCGTTTACTCTATATTACAAACTCCATCTTGAAACATGCAACGCAACATGTTCTACAACATGTTTCAGAACATCCCGTTACTCTTAAACCCAATGACAGAAACTGTACAAAAGCACAAACTTCCATGGTGTAACTGAATCACATAAACCCATTGGATGTGAAAACTTTTTATCTTGAACTTTAGTGAAATTGAACTGAACGTATTCAGATAGCAATGTTTTTCAAATGTTGTTCACAAAGTATTTTTGTTCTAAACTTATTGTTTTTGGAACTCTTATTACGTTTGGGACGTAGTTTTTATTTTCCGTTTCGGAAAAACCCGGCTTTTGTAGGAAAACATCTAAATATTGAAAATGCCTGATACGTATTGAAAACATGTGAGACTTAATTGCAATATTGGATGTTTTCCGACTATCATTAGTAAATCCTTAATTTGTGTTTAATCTGCTTATTTCATCTTTTACATATAAAACATAAAATGACTGAATTCATCACCCAACCTCAAAAAATACAAATGTGTTAGAAGTCACAAAGTTTGCATGGGGGATCCTTATAGTTCTATAAGGATGTATGTACTCATTTGAATGGGATTTTTCCAAATTTTATAGGAGAACACGATTCCAAGGCCAAATTAACTTTAAATCTTACATTGGCATACTTTGGCGTTATAAATGGACTATATAACAACATAAAAATGCTGAACAGCGGTTAAGGCTAGTAGCAGCTGTGAACAGCTAGTAAAGGATATACACAAATTTAAGGTAAATCGTAAATATTAACACGCAAGCAAAACATTTCATCAGCTACTGAGCAATAACTTACTCAAGGAAATACACGTTTACAGTAAGTTCTACAGATAGAGACATTAAAGGAAGTCCGATGTACTTCGATGGCCATATAAATGGAACCGTGGACCTCAACGCACAGCCAGCTTTGATACTCAACTGACTTTAAATGAATTTCCAATAGAATAAAAGACCAACTCGTACTGGTTCTGTCACCGCAGACTTCACGCCTGTTTAACGAGCTATCCCCATATATTTACGAGCCAATCCCTCTAATATGCTAATGTCCATACAAAAAGCCACAGGTGTACGAAGGCAGTAATCCAACTTTTAAAATATTTCAGCTCCATTCCAGCTAAAATATGACACAACGCGAGCTTATTTTCGACCTAATTATCACCAACATATTGCCATTACGGCGCGCGTATATTTTACAACCTCATCCCCTTTCAACCCTCTAGGGGGTGTAGGGTAGGTGAAGGGGGTGTAGAAACAGTTCGTTACAGTACAAATTGGCTTTTCTCCAGAGTTCTGTATTTTTGTCGGAATAACAACGTCTTGGTGTCCCCGGCCAGATTGTATTTTATCAAAAGACTTATTATTGTTGAAATTAGACGGTTTGTGGAATGTATTTTTTGCTGGTATTTCAGTAGGAAAGCAATTGCGGGGAATGTTTTGTACAAATTCTTTTTTTGGTCGAAATCAGAGGTCCTTTCGGATGCACGATTTGTTAGCGGGCTTTGTTTGGCGCGGTGTCAGCAGAGGTATCACTTCCGCATCCTTCAGCTGTTTGTGTATAAATAAAGCCACAATTCGCTTTTTCGTTCTTTTGATCTTTAATTTTCTTTGTTGAAACCCAAACGACCAAATGAACGAAAATACAGTTCTTTTTTACAAAACAAAACTTTACACTTTATTCCTGGAAGTTCAGGCAAAATTAAACTTAAAAAACACCCCCCAACTTGTGTATAACCATAGGACCGTATTGCCACCAAACCGGCTTAAATTTAGACTCCAGATTACTGCTGCAAAACTCATGATACAAAAACCCAATACCACTTTACCGGAGCTGGGAAACGAATCCAAAACGTCACGCTCAGCGGCACCGCTTGAGTTTGGCCATCAACGGAGTTCCTTTTCAACATTAGTAAAATCACGGCGAAAAATTTAAATTTAAACGTATGAAACATTAAAATAAACAGTTTACAGAATATAATCCGCGATTAGACAGCCGGCCGGCTCTGAAATAATCATGAAAAAGTAGCATAGGACGTGAACACAAGCAGCTTACACAATCCATGTTTTAATTAGTATTACAAATCCGGCTAACGTAGAGGTCAATTTACATAAGTTAAATTAATTACGTGCTGTAAATAGAAAAGGATTTTAGAAAAAAATATTATGTTTTTAATCTTGGCTCAACACGTTCTATGTGAAATAGCAGGATTTTAATTTTAGTATTTTTCTTTTGTCTTACTCAAAACTGTATTGTTTTGATAAAGTTTCTTTGTGGAAATCGTCAGTCCAAATATATGTAGAAATTAACCCTAGGCCGCATCACCTGAAACGACTCCCGTCCACCAAAGACACGAGTCTGTGGACGGTGAGCAATAAGTAGCTCACCGTCCGTCCGTCCAGTTACGACAGACCTCATAGAGATGTCAGCAAAGTAGAGGGGCCTATCAGGGTCACCGCCTGCCACGATTACGGGTTGTTCAAAAGTGATACCGCGGCCCCGGAACCCGGATAGGTTTTAGTCAGTACAAGCCTGACACTCCCTACGTCACCCCCCAGAGTGGAAGGAGTCATTTCATAATTTCCAATCGAGAAAAAAAGCTACAATTTAGTTAGCAATCAAGTATATTAAAGTTACAATTATTTACTGCTTTATGCTTTGAATCAATTAAAAGTGGCTTGTAGCATTTACTGAATATAGCCACAAATATTAACTTAATTTCCCTCGTATACCCTTCAAACGAAAACCTCAGTTCTGTTTACAGTGAAATATAATGAATTATCTATTAAAACATTTTCTCATACATTAGCGAGTGTTCGCAAAATATTTGCTTTTCCTTCCTCCGGAGGATTTGTGGCCGAAAATATAATAAATACATAAGAACGTAAGAGGATATTCCCGTTAAAATATGCTCTGATAGGGGTCACAGATTGCTGGAAATTTCCAGAATTATTTAATACCGCGTGGAATGGATGCTTCAAATGTTTCGACGGAATTATACACAGAATTTATTAAAGACTGATGAATTTGTGTCCGGTTAATGACCATAGGTTGATTTCTCTGTTACATGGAACTACAATACAGACGGCACGGTTGACGCAGGGGCTAAACGCTTGACTGCTGCGCTTTGTGTTGAGGGTTTGATTCCCGCACTAGACAAATATTTGTATGACCTGCAGATGTATGTTGTTATTTCGAGTTCGGCTAAACAGCCAAACTCGTAACAAAAATGTGAATGTGAGTTAAAATGTTTGTCTACGCTGTTACCCACGATAGAGGAGTATTTCCTAGTGTGGAGCAACGTTTTAAAAATATATGGCAGGTCTAGAATGACGGTTTTAGCAGAATTATAACAGGACTAGCTGTTCCCCACGGTTTCACCCGCGCTGCTCAGCACCTGTTGGTCGTAGCGTGTTGTTATATAGCCTATAGCCTTCCTCGAGAAATGGACTATCCAACACTAAAAGAATTTTCCAATTCCAACCAGTAGTCTCTGAGATTAGCGCGTTCAAACAAACAAACAAACAAACTCTTCTGCTTTATAATATTAGTATAGATAATAAATATTTACTACGTTAAAATTCTTAAAATGACACTTTGTGACCATTTCACGAATGGTACTGTAACCGCGTGGATTTTGTTGCGCTATAAATTAATGAAAGATGTTAGGTTTTATCTCATAGCAACGATCATAATCTGCCATCCACAATTATGTTGACGTCAGTTACCAATGTAACAGCAACAAATACCCAGAAATTAGGTCTTTTTTTTCTAACTAGCTTCCAACCGCGACTTCGTCCGCGTGGCAAAATTACTTTGGGCTAACGCTAACATTAACCCACGTGATGATCTCAAAAATATATATTTCTCTCCCCTTTTCTTCCATCTTTCTCCTTTTTTTAGCCTATGTCCGTCTCCAGGGTCAAAACTATCTCTGTACCAAAATTTATCATAATCGGTTTAGCCATTTAGGTGTGAAAACGTAATAAACAAACTTTCGCTTTTATAATATTAGTAAGTATTAAGTAATTTTACGTACTTAAAAGCCTTGTAGAGTTGTTAAAGTTCGGCCTTACTACTTTCCCGTCTATAGAAGAAAGACATTAATAACCTCATAACAGAAAACTAGATTTCAGTATGTTTTTTCTAAGGAAAAAAAGGTAAAATATTTAAGCAGAAGATGCAGTCACGTTCTAGTACGAGTCGTCCTGCTGTGCCCTACTTCTCCTCAGCCAGCCGCATGCAAATTAATTTAATAATGCACTCGACATTGTCTTGGCATCTTCCGAAAACTTCCTCAACAAATATTCCTGAGATAATGTTTGACGTAGTTAAATTTAAGTAAATTATGAAATATATAAAATAGCATTACAAAATATTATGCCGGTGTCGCCAAATGGGTAGGCAGAGGTCATGTTTAAATCCCATATTCAGACTAGATATCCTATTGAAGAAAATCTGATGGCATAACCCAACAACACTTTTCCCGACCTTCGAATCGAACCCAGCACTTCATGCTCAGCAGTTAACCCCAGCAACCACATGCCCTTTGAGGCAGTCTTTTAAAGGCCGTTAAAAGGGCTTTGAAATCTTAGTAGAATATTTTTAGTATGACACAACGAGTAAATATAGTGATGATAAACTTAACAGAACAGTAAAACTTCTGCAACAGAACAAAAACCTAATCCAACAAAGCAAAGGAAGCCTTAATCAATGACTCTGCGTCTATCCGTCGCGCGTCGGCTAAACAGAATATATCTTCAATCTCATTTTCCTCATGGCATCAGCAGAGTTCATTGAGCTAGCATTACTGTCGATTGAAGACCTTATCTCTGCCCCTTTTGCTCAGTTTTATAGCCCATCGAGTTCTATCAACACCGCTTGCTATTTCCGCGAGTATGTTCTACAAATAGTTTGTTAGCGAATTATTTCGTAGTTGGTGCTATTGTTTTTTTATTGTTGTACATAAAGTTAAGTGGATAAGAAACCTTATTTAGAAGTTTTGGTAAATTGTGTTAGTCATTAATTAATTAATATCTCAAAACAGCTTGTACTACTTAATGATTATTTTTAATACCCAATACGAAGACAAATAAAAATCTAAATTATTATAAAATATATTATAAAAAAAAATATTACAAATATCACCATCCTGAATACAAATTATATTGAATACGACAAACAAACAATATATTATCTATCTTCGATTTGAACTCTGGTGGACTCCGAGCCAATGCATGTGGATCGTACTCTTCAAATATTCTCACTCACGACCCTCAGCAGGTGCTTCGTCGATTTTCAAAGTCTAGTCGATTAGTCTCTCCAAGTCAGTTTCCTTTGTACTTATAAAACAGAGTAACAAATTATATTTGAACACATATTTTTTTTCTTGGCTAGCATCATTTGCTCAAATACAGGGACAAAAACTTATTCTTCATAAAAAAGACGTGGCGCTAATCCAACACTAGAACCCACTTCCTTTTAGTAGATGCCACATGTCTTTTTTTCCTAAGATATTTTATGCCGAATTCCTTACAATGTTTTCTAATACCGTTTTCTAGAGACCTAATATTATTCTAATTATTATTTACTAGCTTTTGCCCTTTTGCCGCTCGCGGTGAATTCGGTGTAATACAGTTCCCCTTGCGCTTTATTGATTTGTAATAGCAACGCTAAGTTTTCCCTTTTCTTCCCTCTTTCTCACTCACATCCCACTTCTTTTTTTAAAAATAGCCTAAGTTCGTCTCCGGGTTCCCAACTATCTCTGTACCAAAACTCACCAAAATCGGTTTAGCCATTAAAGCGTGAAGAGGTAACAAACAAACAAACAAACTCTCTTTCGCTTTTATAATATTAGTAAGGATAACCTTATTCTAATTTTAACACATCTCCAATTTCTATCACCCCTAAAAATATCCCGTTTCGTTTTGAAAATATCACAATTAGTGCTGGCTTTCATTACGAAATGTTGCCTTGTGGAAATAAATCCGAAATTATAATGTATTACAAATATTTACAAAGTAATGTTTGCCTTTATAATTGCTGTGAGTATTAAATTCGTATTTTGCCGTAATGTCCTCATTTCACGAAGGTTCTGTTTTATTTGTAGCAATGTGAATTTTGCATGGTTACACAGAATCTTTGTTATTAATACATTTTGTGATTACATACGGTCAGTTTTTGAGCTATTTTTAGTTGTTTTCTATCAAAACCTTGGAGTACCCTAGTTTGTTAAGTCCATACAGGCAGTCCCTCTAAATGAAACACTGGTATTCTGCTGCAACTGGTTAGACTGGAAGCCGAGCCCAACGTAGTTAGGGTAAGGCAGGTGGATGATGACTTCTTAACACTTTATCGTGTCTCGCACCATTAATATACTGAGCTGTTCCAATTAGTGTGTGAAAAGCTTCATTTTTCTTCTCATATATTCTGAAAAGTCACATCTTTCGTACCCACAAGCAACATCTGTGTTCATCACTCGTTCAACAACTTAAAACAAAGCTTTAAATGGCCGAACAAAAGGAAATTACTTCGGTTGAACGAAATTTATCGTCAAATCAATTAGCGGTTCTCTATATTGGTGACGATAATTACAATTAAGAAATTCCAATTAAGGTAGATTGGGGGTAAAAATTTGGTAACATTGGTGAATTGTTGCGAATTTCCTTTGTTAATTTTGCTTTCTGTTTTAATTTGGGTGTAAAGGTTTTGTTGTTTTTGGTTTTAATAACAAGTAAGTTGAAACAGTTAATTGTTTTAAATCAAAGACTCGATAGTATTTTGTTTTTATCTCAATAGCCAGATTTGGTTGTATTTGATTATTATGATTAAATTATAACTAAGTGATCGTAGAATTTGAGTTATATGCGATGTCTACATTAAGCATAATTCTCGTTTCAGCAAGCATGTATTCTTCTTCCATACTTAGCATCATATCAGTAGTGGCGCCCTTCCACGTCGGTACCCATAGAATATCATTCTGTTTTGCAATACATTTTTCTCATATCGTATTTCGAATTCAAATTCGTGCCGGACCATCATAACTAGCAGTGTCTTCGGCGCGTTTGTGTTCCTCAAACGCGCGCTTCGAAGAAATTTCAGCAAAGCAGAGCGGCCTGCCAGGGCCACTGCCTGCCGGAGTTGCAGGTTGTTCGAAAGAGATAGCGCAGCGGTCCCAAAACATAAAGTCAGTAAAAGTCTGACACTTCCCTTCGCTTTGCCTAGAGCGGGGGAAGTTATTTGATGATTTCCAATCCGTAAAAAAAGTATCATAACTAGTATATTTATCCGTAAATTTATAAGAGGCGATTGGAGACTGAAGACCTGAAACCTTCAATAAACAGTGGAACATCAGTAAAGCTGATCAACATGAATACCCCATGTCATGTCCATGTGGAGTTTAGTATTCGCTCTCATTAATTCGAGTGATTGTTTTAACAACACAGTCGGTTCAATTTGCATTTTTATTAACTTTGGCTGGAATATGTGTATTATGTGGAGTGGTCTATTGTGGGTAGGCAGACATGTAAGTTGCCTGCTATTGACGGTACGTGCTGTGATACTCTTCAGTTTGAATTATGAATATACTTACTAATATTATAAAGGCGAAAGTGAGTTTGTTTGATTTTTACGTCTTTAAACCGATTTTGATGAATTTTGGTTCAGAGATAATTGGGATCCTGGAGACGGTCATAAGCTATTTTTTCTAAATTGAGAAATTAGGGAGAAAGCGGGAAAAAAAGGCTAAACTTAGCTTTGCTTTTACAATAACTAAGGCGCAAGGGCAAAAACTACAGGTAGCAGGTACCAGGAAAGGGGAACTGTTTTACCCCGAATTTAAAAAAAAAGCTAGTCTTACATTAAAAACACAATTGTAATTTACTGTAGATAATAATAAATCCTGTTTTAACTGGTTGTGATTATCAGAGAGAGTTACGATGTTAAAATCACCATAACCTCACCACACTATTCTAAAAACTCTGCAATCTCTCAAAACTAGAATCAGCAGTGGTGACCACCAGAATGGCGCCGAAACAAATAGAACTCGATGCAGTCTAGAACAAGCTATTCCACTATCTTGAACCCTACAACTAAATCAATAAGAAAAGAAAATGGCGACGTAGTAGGAAAACCTCCATCCAAAAATTTCCATTGTGAATATCAATCAGTAAGTTGCACATGAACATGAGTAGATTTTAGTCAGTACAAGTCTGACAGTCCCCCCCCCCTGCTCCGCCCAGATCGGGGAAAGTTATTTAATGATTTCCTTTACACAAAAAAAGCGTTGCCATATCTATATTGATTTCTTGATTCTCATGTCCAGTAGATATCCGTTTTTATCACACCTGGTCATCGGTCTACAACAGCAATACTTATTACCATCAACTCCCTTTGTTTATACTGTTGAATAATAACCTGGTACCTTCTTTTTATCCTAATTTAAATATTACAATTGCGGCCACACAAGACCTTGGGATGGAAGATTGGCATTCCCTTGATACATCTTCACTACGGTAGTCTTTTCTCTTATATTTCACAAATGCTTTATTTTTTGTTTTATTTCATACATAACATAAAGTAGCAAACCACAAACGGATTGACATAAACAAATAAACACACAAACTGTACAATTATTTACGGACTCCATTTCTGACACGTTTATCGTGACGTCACACATGACACCGCCACGTCAAGCGACGTCAAATATGTTAATACAGAACATTAAATTGACGTAATATGACATTCTGACGTCGATATTTTAACGTTGAACGAGAATTACTTGCTTTTGGTATACTTTTTATCGAGCGGAGATAATTTCTCCGTATTTGTTTAATGAAGAATGGGATTTTTGTGTTGTAAAGCTACATTGACAAGTTTATTTAACTGTTTATTAACATGACATCATGCTTGTTGTCAAATGGTTAGACAGCAGTGATCCACATGCTGCAGGCATGTTTAAAGGCTAACTAATGGTAATGCTAACTTCAGACAGGTTTTGAAATTTCTTTAGCAATTTCCGAAAACACTTCGCTTGGAAATCCATGGGTTCAATTTTTGTCATCATCTATATGTCCGAGTAACGTCAGCGTTGACTAGACCAACGCGGCAGTAGGCAGTTACTGTTGATATACTAATGGATAACTGTGCTTTTGTACTTATTCAAATAATTTTATAGTATGTAAGGTTGTTCTCAATTTTCAAATCAACCCTGCGGGCGTGGGCCGCTACGAGATGACTCCCGACCACCATAAATGCGTTTCGTGGACACGACAGGCCGCGTCAACGGCGCGTTCGTGTTCCACGCGCGCCTTAAAAAGATGTCAGCAAAGCAAAGCGGCCTACCAGGGTCTACCACCGCCTGCCGGGGTTGCAGGTTGTTTGAAAGAGATACCGCGGCCCTGGAGCATAAAGGGAAAAAAGAAGGAACATGAGTGGGTTTTATTCAGTAAAAGTCAGATACTTTCCCGAAGTAGAAGTGTCTGTGTCTGAAGTTGTTTGATAATTTCCCATCCGCAAAAAAGGCAACCATTTTAAATGCACTTATCATTCACATTATAACAACACATATTTCCACTCAACTCACAAACTCTACGACAAAACGTTGTAAAACGTCATCCATTTGTGCAGTGGTTAGACGTCCACCAACTAACATTTTAATTAGCGGCACAAAGTGACTTCGTTACTAATTGTAACTCCCGCTGTGCGGCCGCGATATTATTAAATTTGAATAACGTGACGGACCAAATAAAGTAGCGGTTTGGAGCCTAGAGCACTTTATGGAAATATATGGATGGAAATATATAAGTTGTAACAAATTGTTACTAAATAATAACAGCCACGAGTGTCGATCTTTAATGATATTGATAAGCAATCCTTCCTTAGGCGATCAACAATTATATACTAAAACCTTTAAATCGCTCGAAAAGTACATCAAGCTGATCATTGAAAATGATATCTCCATGTAGGTATCCAGTTTTAGCTTTGTATAGGTTTGATAAGCAGTTGCGCTAGCTGCTAGTAGTTAGACTAAAAGTTGACCACAGTTTACTTGGAAATAGCCTTAGGAAGCAGATGATGATGAGACGATGGGATTTAGCATAATAACATCAACTACGTTATACTTTAAAACAAATCTGCTCTTGATACGATCACTGTCGTCCTATTCATCATTTCCGTGTCTCATTGTGCTGTATCATCAACATCAACATCATGGGCCTACAGGGTCTAATTGCTGGACATTTTCCTCTTCAATCGCACGCCACATAGCTACTGCTACCAGCCTCCCTGCGGAGCTCCTCCCCCTCCGAGTCTGAGGACGTCCCAACTTAGGAACTTCAAAACATTGTACTGTGTGCATATTAATTATTTCTTTCTTTTGTTTCACTTTCAATGCTTGTAATAAGAAATTTAAAGAAAGAATACGTCTTATTATTCCGCATAAGAGTTAGTAGACCTATAGAATGCTTGGGTACTGCTAATTCGAAACTTAGACCAATTTATTCACAACAAGAAAGTCGGTATTTCATCAGTCGGTACTGGAATTTAATAACTGGCGCGCGATTAATAAAGAAATAGTTTACTTATCCTGTTATTCTAATATCTTTGACTATGAATGATCGGTGCGTTCTTTTGATATTATCTGATATTGGAGGGTTTTCACGTCTTGTCTCAGCTTCTGAGTGGCGAAATATCTACGTCCCTAACTCGAAGGATATATTGCAAAATAATCTGTTAATTTTGAATCATTACTAATATTACAAAAGCGGAAGTAAATTTTATTGTTTGTTTGTTACGTCTTCACGCCTAAATGGCTAAACCGATTTTGATGAATTTTGTTACAGCGATAGTTGGGACCTTGGAGACGGACATAGGCTATTTTTTTTAAGTGAGAAATGAGGGAGAGAGATTGAAGAAAAGGAAAAACTTAGCTTTGCTATTACAATCAAAAAGGCGTAAGGGCAAAAACTACAGGTAGCAGGTCAGGAAAAGGATACTGTGTTACCCCGAATTTAAAAGGCAAAAGCTAGTATTCAATAATTATGATGTTTAAACTTACAGTCCAGCCAGCATTCTATAAAATAATACTAGCTGTGCCCAGTGGTTTCACCCTCTGCTCAGGTCCTTTTTTAGAGAAGGGTATGAAAAATAGATGTTGGCCGATTCTCAGACCCACCCGATATGCACACAAAATTTCGTTGAAATCGGTCTAGCCGTTTTGAAGGAGTATGGTAACTTACACTGACTGTGTGTGAATTTATATAATACCAGCGGCCCGGTACGTGCTTCGCTACGTATTTACAAAAATTGTGATGCAGCGCCATCTGCCGGACAAAATTGTGAATCCAAATTATTCCCAGACCCCTTGAACACACACAAAAAATTTCATCAATGTCGGTCCAGTCGTTTGAGAGAAGTTCAGTGACATACACACTCACAGAAGAATTATAATTATATATAAAGATATCTAACTTATAATATTATATATGAGATAAGTTGCTACGCGATCCGAAGATTAACATTTTTAGGAAACGAAGGAATATTCTCTGCTTGTCGGCTTGGAACATATTTGTTTTTAATATCAGTGGAGCGCTGAGGACGCATCGTGTTGACTGTATAACACGCAGTCTGTAACTTATAGCTAACTTCCAATCAGCCATAAAGTTTGAACAGAACTATACATACTTAACAAGAAAACTAATTAATAACATCGCACTGGTAATCCCCGGGGTAAGGCAGATGTGTACCAATGGTGTAGTACAAGTACTTCTACAAGTTGTTAGTTATGATAAAACTCTCATGTAATGGGCACGAGCTTATAACTATAATTAATGTAACTATAATTCTTGATAGACAAACGAAAAACCGAATAACACTGCCCGCTTTGGAAACCAAAACCAGAAAGGAAGGAATTTGGAAAGAAAAACAAATCTTGAATCTCAAAAATAATTTTTGAGTATTTAGATTTCATACCGATAAACAAACACTTATTACAAATATAAGTAATTATTAAACAAAACAATTAAATTAAATTAAAAACTGTTCAAAAACAAAGGTTGACGTCGTTTTTCATTAATTTGCTTTTAATTATTAAATATTATCGTTCTGTTCTCGTCATTTGAGATTCGTTTCTGGTGAAAGCAAACTTCTGAGCGGTATCAAATTAATTAGATTTCAGAATAACTAAAATTATACGATTCTCTTGTAGGAAACAAGAGAATAAATACAAGTCTTATTATTCGTGTATTTAATTAATTAATTGTAATTAAATGGTTTTGTTTCGTTTCGTTTATTTTTCTTAGGATTATATATCGTTATGTTCAAAGTTATAATTATTTATTATACGAATAATTGTCGAGTTGCTACCTCTTTATTTTTATGCTTACAAAATTCAGTTTGAAACATGAAGTATAAACCTTTATATTTTTATTAAATTCATCATTCCTCGGTTAAGAAGAAAATAAATAAATACAACAGCGTACAGGCCGTCAGGCATTAAACCACTTGATAAATATATCAAAGCAATTGAGACATTTCGTCCACCGGAAACCATTGAAGAAATTCAAAGATTTCAAAATATTATAAAAAAAAAATATTGGAACTTTGCTTTGCGTGGGAAATGAACCTGCGACCACGTCAAAACTATTAATTATTCTATGACACTTAGTGCAGTCAATTGCTCATCGACTGCGCTAACCGTGCTATGAGATTTCCTTAAGTCTTATTAATCACCACAATAAATAAAATACCAATAGTATACTTTTTCCATAGACTTTTCATAATTTGCAATAACTTAGACTGTTTCAAAATCAACTAACACTAACAACATGATAAAATAACTCCCACTAACAACATACATTATTGTATTAGTTTGTAGTTGTTAGAGGGACGCATCAACTCACTTATTAAATATTTCGAGAATTCTCTGAACCCAAATTCACCGGTAACAGCGTGGTCAAGTTGTTTTCAATTTATTTCAAAATCTGCCGGAACTAAGACCTTAGATTAATGTTTACTGTGTTTACTTTTAAAGTTTTAGTAAACATGTCAATAGTGTTGAAGTCATATGTTACTTGGGATTTCAATTAAAAGACAGATGAGCATAGCAAGTCATTTCCATACACAGACATATTATTACGTACTTACGAACGTCTACTGGTGGTAGTACCTATTCTGTTACCTCGATTAACGCGAGCGAAGCCGCGGGCAAAAACTAGTTTAACTATAATGCTTAATACAGTAAAGCAGACGGGAACAGAGAATAGGTACAAAAGTAATGCATATTTCTAAAGAAATCTCTTCCAGCATACCTGCGAAAGGAGAGTAAATAAAAATAGATGTAAATACAGTGTGTAAAAAAAGAGAAAATAGAATACATAAAAAACATAAAGCAAGCAATGACTTTAAATGAAATAAAAGAATATACTTACATTATGTGCATACAAGTACAGAAACAAATATATAACTTAAATCCAAGATAAATCCTTACTTAATATTATAAAAGATAAAGTGAGTTTGTTTGTTACCTCTACACGCCCTAATGGCTGAACCACTTTTGATGAATTTTGGCACAGAGATAGTTGGAGACGGACATAGGCTAATTAAAAAAAAAAGATTTCGATATGAGGGAGAAAGTGGGAAGATAAGGGAAAACTTAGCATTGCTATTACATTAAATAAGGCGCAAGGGCAATAACTACAGGTAGCCAGTACCTGTGAATCAGGAAAGGGGATTTGTGTTACCCCGAATTTATTTAACGCGGGCGAAAGCTAGTTTAATATTAAATACCTATGCAACTACGGTGAATAACAACGAAAATATTCTTTCACTCTTGAAAACTGAAAAAGTTTGTGCTACCCCTAATGTCGGGTGGAAGCAAATTCCACAACCGCACAGCGTGAACAATAACGGAGTAGAAGTGGGTAGAGTGGGGAGGGGGGGGTTTAAGGAGAAGAGATTATTAAATTTTCAATTCAAAAATCGACGTATTTCATTTCGTTAACCCTTCAAATTTGCTAGGGCCATTGAGGGCTGTGGGAACTTAAAAAACGTGCCAAACTTGGCATTTTTTTTTTATAAGGTGTGAGACATGAAATCTCATGTTTTATAAATGACAACTAGCTTTTTCCCACGGCTTCGCTCGTATTTAATTCGGGGTAACACAGTTCCTCTTTCCTGATTTACAGGTACCTGCTACTTGTAGTTTTTGCCCTTGCGCCTTTATTGTAATAGCAATGCTAAGTTTTCCCTTTTCTTTCCTCTTTCTCCCTTATACCTACCTTAATCTTAAAAAAACCAACAATCTCAAGTTTTCCCCTTTCTTCCCTCATATCCCACTATAAAAAAAAATTTTCGTCAACAGGGTCTCAACTATCTCTGTACCAAAATTCATCAAAATTGGTTAAACCATTTAGGCGAGAAGACGTAACAAACAAACTCACTTTCGCTTTTATAATATTAGTACGTAAGGATTCTTCTGAAACCCACCATAGTACATACTTTCAAAATAAAACTATTTGGTTCTAAAAGGAGCAAAACCTCACGCACATATCGACACTCTCCAAGTACAGCAAGCAGTGCGACTGGCGTTCGTATGTGTGCTCAATGCGCACGTGAATCGTGTCTATGAACTGCTTAAAGACACGCTTGACGTACATTGCCTGCTCGCGACGTGCATTTGTTTTAGACCTCAGAACGTGCGCGTCTATGTGTGCTTGCGCCTGTTTTAACTCGTTGTATAGAGCTTCTGTGCCTTTCTATTCAGTTTTAAGCCTCGGTACAAAAGCACTTTAGAATCCTATTAATTAGTTTTGTAGTTCAAAGTTTAATTACTCCAAACTTCTCAAAGTATTGGTATTTGCGGCACTTATTTAGTACCTGAGGTCGGATAAGAGCTGTATTGGAGTTTGAATGTGGCTGAAGTGGCTGTTCAGAACATTATTTGGTCTGAGTTAACTTGTAATACGAATTATAGAAGTTATTAAACTTTGTTCCCGCTTTTCCGTTGTTTCTGACGAAGGAAAGCCATTTTCTAGCCCGTATTGTTTTGTGAAAACGAACAACTAACACGTTTTTGCGAAGCTTGAGTTAGTAAGCAGTCAGAAGGTTTTTTTTTCTTTGATGCTGAAACACAGAATTATGAACATTTAGAGCATAATTTAAGCAGATAATCAAAGTTATCGACATATTACAGCAATAGCAAGCTTATGTAGCAATGGATATGAAACTTGACAAAACGACAAGCGTAAGATTAGACCTCAGGCTACATAAAGCCAGAGGGGCCTGCCTGTGCCTCCACCTGCCGGGGTTGCGGGTAGTTCGAAAGAGATACCACGGCCCCGGAACGTGAAGGGCAATGGAGGGAACATGGGTGGGTTTTAGTCACTACAAGTCTGACACTCACCCCCGCTCCGCCCAGAGCGGGGGAAGTTATTTGATGAATTCCCACCCCATAAAAAAGGCTACATATAGCGATGGTCTTTGCAGGGTAGCTGGTGGCTGATAGCTGGTAGTAGCTAGATTAGACCTGCCGATAATCGAATTGAGTGACCTACGATCGGAGAGGCTGATATAATTAATGCATAGGGAAAAAAACCCTTCTGACACAAAATCTAAATGACTTTTGCAGCTTTTAAGACAGGTAAACCTTTCGTCTCATTCCAATTTTAATGGTTATTGGTATTTCTCGACAAAAGAAACAAAACTGACGTTGTTTTAAAAGTCCAATATAATTTCCAGTAAAGGAAATATCATTTTTATGTTCCCCTATAATATTCGTTTATTGGCCATCCGATAGCTCTGTCAAAAGCATTAATTACTTAATTTCCGTTTCCACAGAGTAAAATGTTTACTGGCTTTTAAAATGGCGTCGTTTATGCGTTGATCGCGAACGAAGTTATCCCGGGATTACCTTCAATGGTTTTTATGTATATTATGATGTAAATGTCGGCACATAAACGTAAATAACAATATGGCTGTGATCCTTGATGGTCGGTCGCTACATAGATTTAGGTGGTAAATGATAAAGTGGCGTTATAAATGAATAAAGTGGAAGATTATTTATATTTATAGCTTTTTATTTGGGTATTTTGTATAAGAGTAGTCAGATCATACGTCAGTGACAAATAACAAAGAGACTTTTGTAATACGTTGGTCGAATATCAAAGAACTGATGAAAGTGGACCAGCCAGGTTTGTGGGAGAGAGAGAAAGACTGGAGTCAACATCCCATATCGCTACGCGTAGTGAGGGAAACCCCCAGCTCAACAGTCCCAAGATCTCATAAAGCTGGTTGAGTCAAACTGGCTGCGGAAACCGGAGGATATATTGTGATATGATGTGATGTGATGGGCTGACTTAATTGATGGAATTAACATCAGGAATGAAGCAGTAACAACAAGAACTGGCATTGTTTATAATGAGTGTCGTGAAACATAGGCTAATAAGCGACATTCTTGGTAGCCATATAAATATCAATAACAAATCATGATATAAAAGCCCATTGTCAGAAAATAACAATGATCGTAAATCTGTAATACCCCACTTAAACAGTAAAATATTCGAGTTCCTGATAAATTTGTAAGAAAGCGTACTGGAAATACTTTTCAAAGAAACTCCATCGGTCAACACGCTACATAAGAGCTTTCAACCAACTCCTTAGGAGAACAAAACGCACTCGGATTGAATAACTGAGCTGAGTAACAAACAGGTAGGGACAGAAAGACAACTCTAACAGCAAATAGCAACTATATTGCAATATAAATAAAGTTGAAAGATGCATTAATACTGCTCCCTAGATAGAGACCGGAGACCTTAAAAAAAATGTCTGCTACAGACTTGATATGAATGGCGGAGCACAGGGTCTTTTGGTGCAGCATGGGAAAGATCCAGAAGTGACTGCAATATTCTGAGTTGGTTGTTCATCATATATTTCTTTGGCCGAATAGTTGGATCTCTAATATGTAGGTGTAGGGAAACTTGGGCGACTCCAGCAAGTGATGGCCATGGTCTGGTCTAGACACTTTACAGCCGCCTTTACACTAAGTTGGTTGATTAACGAAATAAAAGTCTGACTCACTTCATTATACCTGAAGCAAAACACTCTCTGCCTGACACTCTGGGGAATGCTTCGTGATTTTACGTAATGGAATCCTTTAAAAAATATTCCTCCATTTCCTTTTTTCTCCGCGATCATCGCACAAACATTAACATGTTTATTCCCCGTTTCGTGGCAGCGGGGTAGCGTCCTAAATCTTACTGCTTGCCACGACCTACACGATCAAGCGACAAGCGAAACAAATTCCTACTAATATTATAAAAGCGAAAGTGAGTTTGTTACGTCTTCACGCCTACATGGCTAAACCGATAGTGATGTAGTTTGGTAAAGAGATTGTAAAGAGATGGTGCAAGGACCCTGGAGACTGACATAGGTTAAGTTTTTTTTTTAAAAAGAGTGAAAAATGAGGGAGAAAGAGGGAAGAAAAGGGAAAACTTAACATTGCTATTACAATAAATAAGGCGCTAGGGCAAAAACTACATGTGTTATACCGAATTTAACGCGGGCGACGCCGCGGGCAAAATCTAGTATGTAATCAATGAAAACAAAGCTTAGTCGCACGGACTAAGCATTTTGTTTTTAATTTTTTATCATGAGTCACCATGACGTGCTACGGAATGGTTTTCACACACAGGGAATAAGTGATACCCGTATTGCAACAGCATAAAACAAATTAAATAAATTGCTTACTCCTTTTAATAACTTCACATCAGGGCCAAAGACCGTGTGAGGTCGCGTCAGACGTGTTATGAAAATTACAGCGGTGAAAACAAAATAAATAAATTACTGAGAGCCGCAAGTCACTGCGACGCGACTTATATGCTCACGCGAAGGAAACAAGTGTCGCACGCGCTTAAGCGTTTTGCATAGTCGCAGCTGAGGTCGTGAGCGCCCCGTAAATCTTAGCAGGCAAAAATGAAGGCTTTTGAGCATTCGCATCACGCCGCACCGATTTTAAGAGCCCTTCTGTCCGACCATTATTATCCTATTTTTCTTGGTCGGCGCTCCACGCTGCCTTTTACAAACCCTTGAAAATTCCTGCACTTTTTCTCTGTCTATCTAGAGGTTTTTTTTGTTAAAAAAAATAGATTTTTTCGATTAAATGGACGGTCTTTAAGTATAGAAAGAATCTTGATGAGATTGAGGTTAAGTGAAATACTTCTTTGAAAACTTGTATGATGGAGTGTAGTCGTGCTTTGTTGGTTTCTATCACAGAATGGTGATATTTTCCCTCCTTTTCTGTCTTTTCCTCAACTGTTGGCCACCCAATACTGAATGCAAGTTTTCTAGGTTTTTCTCTTCTAAATTAAGGTCAATTAAAGTTGTAAATTTAGGGGCTATAAACATGGTACTCGCCATCAAAACTTTCCGTATTTCTAGAAACAATGACAGGATTGAGTTTTCCACATCTTCTATCTATATCGATTTTTTTTGCTATTTTGACTGTCCTAATAATTGTTAGCAGAATTTATTTTTATCTAGGTTCTAAGAAACTGTATGAGCCTTAATTACATTTAATATTGGGTCCAACAATAGATTAGTAATTTTGACATAATTTGGTCTAGCCGATTCGGAAGAAAAGAATGTCAGTTATTCACAATATTTATTACCAACGGTAGACGTAAAGAAATAAGAATAAATCGAGTGTTACTCTTAAAATGGCCCATAAAGATCACAATTCATGTTTTTGTAATCAGCAATTATAGATTTGAACCGTTTCACTATCCATGATCGCAATTTAAATAAGGTCTCAACGTCAGGCGGTCCATCCTTTTAATAAATACCAAAACGTTTTTAACCACAACCTACGCTTTCTCACGTCATATAAAGACGCGTTGGTGAGAACAAAGCTAAGTACACTGAAGGCTGCAACAACTAAACCGTAATATGTAATGTAATAACAGTGCCTTTTGTAAGCTAGTCATATCTATACGGTTCCGTACGCAAAGGATGCCAACAGGACCTCATCTAAAGAATTTCATTTAACATTTTAACTATGGCCGCCGTCATCGCAACCTAAATTTCCTCATACGTCTGGGGGCACGGCAGTGCCCCCACCAAGTCGAGCAAAAAGCGTCACGGCCGTACCATCCTTTTCTCGAAGCAACTCAGACCATTTTCGACCCCCTGTAACTTCGTTGTGGATAAAACTAGAAGGCTGAAATTTTAGTAACCTTGCAAGCATAGTAAAGACACGGTATATTTCAAATTTCATTCAATTTGAACCAGTATTTTAAGAATTATAACGGGTCAAATTTCTTAATTTTGTCACTCACTGACTCACCGATCATCAAAATGCTAAGGCACTTATAGCAGACCTAGAAGCTTGAAATTTGGAATATTAGTAGTGTTTGGTGTATGAATCAAGGAAAAACTAAAAAATCTGGACTAGAAAAGACCGCAAAGAAAATTAAGTCCATACAGCCAAATTTTCAGTAAAATTTTTCAATATTGGCTTTACTCGTAACGATGTTTTACGGGTTTAAGCTAGTCCCATATAAATATAGGCGCATGGTAGTGCCCCTGCCAAATCGTGCCAAAAACGGGTGTTCCCGTCATAAAAACACGTGTAAATTAAATTATTTTATGCAAAAAACGTACCTACGTGCGTATTCGTACTAACCATTACATTTAATAACGAACATGATTACGAACTTTGTCCGGTTAAAACTAAAAAAATTGTAATTATTAATAGCGCTTATGTTCATTGCGAACAGTTTCCCATATGTATAGCCTATACTTTAACTATACATAAAAGTCAAGGACTTTTTTTTTTTCTTTCGGGTGGAAAGTCATCCAATGACTTCCCCCGCTCTGGGCGGAGCGGGGGGGCATGTCAGACTTGTACTGACTAAAACCCACCCATGTTTCTTCTATTGCCCTTTACGTTCCGAGGCCGCGGTATCTCTTTCGAACAACCCGCAACCCAAAGTCAAGGACTAAGTCTACATAATGCACTGATGGATATCCGGTTCTACAGTATTCACATCCGGTCAAGCTTACATGGCACTTTCGAGAGTTACAAGTCTGGGTGGTTTACATCTATGTAACTAATGTCGACTTTGGAAGTGTTAAAGCGCAGGAATCCTCAATTTGTGAATACAACAGACTAAGAAGCATTTACCGTCCAGATTTGTCAAAAATTTTAACATCAAAGCCTCCCAGAAAAACGCATAGAGACAGGGAGTAGGCTCTTAGAAAAACTGTAGCTGAAGCTCAAGAAGTATTACCGGAAAAGAGAAAACGGAAGGCTACCTACAAAAATTTGAAAAGTTCATAAGTCAGAGAGAGGGCTTTAAGAAAATTCGTTGCTGGTAGATTTACAAAAAAGTGTTTGTGTCAGCTCCGACGCACGACTGGAGTTTACTCCTTAAGTACGAGTATCTAAACATACGCAAAAACAGTTTATTAAACTGAAAAAAGATTAATATCATATGAAAAGGTAAATTCACAAATTAATGAAAAAGGGGTGTGTGTACTTATGTACACGCGTTAGAAGTAATACTTCTTTGGCGTATAGAAAAAAAAAAAAACTAAAATGCTGTAGTGATTAACGATAAATATAAAAAATAATCAAAAGAATGTGAGCCGTCGCGGGACGCCTGGCAGATGTGAAACATCGACATTATTTTGTAAAAGTAGTATGCAGAAACGAACAGATTGTGATAGGAACTAAATATGTCATTGAAAACATCATTATTCTGTTTCATTGTGGACTTACCAAAAGGACATCGTTTTCGTTTTCGTGTTCATCATCGTTTATGAATTCGAGGATCGAAGGCACTTTGAATAAAAACTCTATTACTGGCTATCTGTGGTAACCCATACATTTCCAAACCTTGGCAAGGGTTGCTTAACCTGTCCCCGTGTTTTAACCCATCCATTTCCAAACCTCGGCAAGGGTTGCTTAACCTGTCCCCGTGTGGTAACTCATCCATTTCCAAACCTTGGCAAAGGTTGCTTAACCTGGCTTTCTGTGGTAACCCATCCATTTCCAAATCTCGGAAAGGGTTACTTAACCTGTCCCCGTGTGGTAACCCATCCATTTCGAAACCTTGGCAAAGGTTGCTTAACCTAGCTCCGTGTGGTAACCCATCCATATCCAAACCTTGGCAAAGGTTGCTTAACCTGGCCCCCTGTGGTTACCCATCCATTTCCAAACCTCCGCAAGGGTTGCTTGGAATGTGAAATTAATTTAATAAGAACACCAAAATAATATTTATTTATTATGAAACATGTGTTCTAAATAGTCGCTCCATGTAAAATACTGATACTCAGCTGCATCCGGTTAGACTGGAAGCCGACCCCAACATAGTTGGGAAAAGGCTAGGCAGATGATGACGTGTTCTAAATATAAAAATACTAGAATATATAACTTGAACATAGTTATCGATTTTCATGCCACCTAGAACTAACTTCACGATGTCGCTGGCTAAATTCACTCTCGTCATTTTTTTCCATCGCTCCAAAAGAAGTATAACTTTAAAAAACAAGCCCAATAACATATAGTATATAGGTATAGTCGCCTATACAGCATACCACATGTACGTCTTAATACACTCACAGCCAAATTAGGAAGTTGCGCACTAAAGGTGCGCACCAAAATCGTGACACATTTTCGTTACTTTAGCAGGTTTTACCCCTCGGATTTTTCTCATACCGGGCGCCTTACGATAACTGCAATTTGAAAGTCAGTGTCAGGTTGTGTGTTGAATTAAATATAAATCGCGACCGTATTAAGCATCACGGTGTTATAATAATTACAATCGTTAATAAAAACCCCCTGAGTTCATTTAATCTCATTAAATGACTACCATAATAAAAACTCGGGATTATATGATCACATAAGGGTTGTAAAGATGATTTTAATCTTTATTAAGAAATTTTAGTTATGCATACAATCTGATAAAGAGCCGCAAAAAGGGAAACAAATCCTTAGTAATATTGTAAAATCGTTGAGTTGGTTTGTTTGTTTGTAACGTCTTCACGCCTACATGACTAAACCGATTTTGATTTTGAATTTTGGTACAGAGATAGTTGGAACTCTGGAGACGAACATAGGCTAAGTGAGAAATGAGGGACAAAGAGGGAAGTAATGGAAAGGCGCTATGGCAAAAACTACAAGTAGCAAGTACCTGCAAATCGGGAAAGGGGAACTGTGTCACCCCGAATTAAACGCGAGCAAAGCCGCGGGCAAAAGCTAGTTATAAATAAAAACAATCTAAATAAAATATTTAAAAGTACTTCCAATGAAAAGAAGTCGCAAAAAGAAACATTTTTTTATCAACTTGACAATAAATAAAAAAATAAAAACTAAATATAATATTTAAAAAGTACTTCCAATGAAAAGAAATCGCAAAAAGAAAAACAAGACCTTGAGTTTGATCCAGCGTAATGTTGTTTGACTATCCGTTTCTTTACCAAACACGCTATTAGATCATTAGAACCGGGATTGAAATTTCTGACCGTATTGTGCGCACCAAAATCGTGACACATTTTCGTTACATTAGCAGGTTTTACCCCTCGGATTTTTCTCATACCGGGCGCCTTATATATGAAAATCGATTCTTAAGGAGTAAACTCTAATAAGTAGAAGGTACCGAAAAGGAAAAAAGTAGAACTGTCTACAAAATACAAAAAGAAATGAGATCCCATCAAAAACAATACTTGTCAAAAAAACCAAGTCGCGCAACTCAGTTGTGCTGCTTTAAAAAGTTCTGAGATCCATGTAATACCAAGTCGGTTATTAATTTATTCAGTCTCTACTTAAGCGACTTTCTGTCTTAATACGTCCAGTCTCTAAGACCACGATCGTGGTCCATAACAATTGAAAATCAATTGCGTATGGAATCTCCGTACTCGAAGCATTAAGTTGTTACGTAATAATTAACAGCATCTTATAGTGACGCATATCAATTTTAAAATTCTTTAATGTTTCATATAAATATATTGCGACTTGGTCATCGCCTGAAAACACGTATAAATTCAATCGCCTGAAAACACGTGTAAATTCAATTATTTAGTGCGATGGCCAAGTTTCGATATATTTATATGAAACATTAAAGAATTTTAATATTGATATGCGTCACTATAAGATGCTGTTAATTATTACGTAACAACTTAATGCTTCGAGTACGGAGATTCCATACGCAATTGATTTTCAATTGTTATGGACCACGATCGTGGTCTTAGAGACTGGACGTATTAAGACAAAAAGTCGCTTAAGTAGAGACTGAATAAATTAATAACCGACTTGGTATTACATGGATCTCACAACTTTTTAAAGCAGCACAACTGAGTTGCGAGACTTGGTTTTTTTGACAAGTATTGTTTTTGATGGGATATACCTTTTCCGAACTATGTTGGGGTTGCCAGTCTATAGAACGCAGCTGAATACCCGTTTTTTTGCATAGAGTGACTGCTATCAACTGCTGATTTAAACTGTTCCACCGTAATACAGTTTATACTAGTACGGGGAACAGAGTGAATCAGTTCTGTATTAACAACCATCCATAATGAGTACCGATAAATACCAAACAAAAAGTATCTACTACCTTTACTGCTTATTTGTAAGTAACTTGAATTGAGCAAGGTTTTGCTTATTGGATAAAAAAATCTTTTTTTTTTATCCGACTTCCACACCCAGTTGTACCGGCTAATACGATACTGCTTGTTTAGACTGTTTGCCACTGTCAGACTTTCGGCTCGCTTATTGGCTGCAACGTTTGACGAAGATCTATAAATAGCTTGATGGCAATGGACCTTAATGCACCTCATATTACATGGAACTGAAAACAAACATGAGAAATATGTTTGTACTATAAGTTACAAATTCAAATTCAAAGCATTTATTTCAATTAGACTATTACAGGCACTTTTTGAATGTCAAAAAACAAAATGAAGCTACAGTCCCGGTCACAAGGCATAATAACTTGTGAAAGTACTGTAGTTGTTCATTCCAAAACGTTCATCTATGTACAAAAATGGGCAAGAAACTTCATGGATACTCTTTTAAATTATAATATTATTACAAAATCGTATTAACATCATTCATGTTGAGATTATACAAATATGTGAGAACGATGTAGAAAGACGTGCACAGTAAGAGCGTCCAGAGTAAATAAAAAGCAAAATTCAGTTAATAATCTAAATAAATACTCCTCTGCTTAACAATTCGGAGATAACTGGTGTGACGTAATGTCAGTATTTGTATTTTAGTTCTACAGAACCCTAAGCAAGCAAGTCTGGGTCGGACGTGTTCGGATTTTTGTGAAAGCGACACATTCTTTGTGTAATTTCTCTTGTCCCAGCCGAGAGGTATTTTAGCAAATGTTAGATAAAAACGACGCGAGTGATAATACAGTCTTTATGTCAATTTTGTTGTGCTCATTTTGCTTATTTTTTTTCGCTGTGTTAACTTAGTTACATACACAGTTTCTTTTGTTTTATTTTTACTTAAATCATGCGTTTTTACCCATGGAAAACATTAGACAGACATTATGTAATGCTGCCGTTTACGATGCTTACATAGACATCAGATATAACCGCACTAATAACGTGACTTTTCTGAAGAACTTCACCAACAAGGTCAATGCATATCATTCTAGATAGTCACAACCTAGCGTTGCCACTTATATCTTGTTCTATTATATTAGTAAAACATTTTGGTCAAACGGATACTTTTCCCATACAATTGTTGAAGATGAAAACAGGTACTTTATTTTTCTCGTAAAATAAAACTAAAAACTATTTGTTTTTGTAGGAATTGAAGTTAAAACATGTTCACTTCAATATTTATTTAATGTCTGTTTTTCTTTTTACAGGTATGTAGCAGATTATCATAAAATTCGACAATGAATCAGTTGTAATTGGTAAGTGGAACAGCGTTTGTAATGAACCCATTGACAGTACCTTTAAAAGTAAATGGTTTTTCCTTCCTTTATTTAAAAAAAAATAAACATTTTACCAATATTTATCAAAGCACAAATCATTGTATTTATTATTTCTCTTAGACATTATTGTACACCACATAATAGCACTTACAAAATAAAATAACGTCAAACGGAGCAATAGCCGTTCTTGTTAGACTCACAAGACGATTTTCAGTAATTCATAATATTTTGGTGGATTCGACAGAATTTCTTTCGAACGATTTTCTGCTGTCAAAAGCTTTCCACTGAGTAATTTATACGACGTGAGACAATTACGATTTCTAGAATTTTGGCTTTACTAGCTAAAACTACGTTCTAATCTCAGAAACATAGTAGGTAACAAAACAATAGAAAACTTCGTTCACAATGACACTACTCTACACTAAACAAAAAAAGATCTCATCATCAAATTAAAACAAACTGCAACACCTAATCTAAACTCCAAATCTCAAAATTCAAACAAAAGTCTATTTTCGCGAATCTTTAAAAGTGCCGGCCGAGCGTTGCTCCTTGTGGCACCCCCTTTAATTTTGTGAGATAACGTGCAGGAGGCGAGGGCTGCCCATTGTTATTCTATCCCGGTGCCGGCCCGAATTGTCCCCAACACCTACACAAAGAATCGCTTGTGAATTCACTCGCAATACTCCTCATTTTATTGTAAATCTGTGACCGCAATGTCGAATGGCCCTTAGGGATCCACAGTAGGGTGGCTCGTAATAAAATTATGCGCCTTTGTGATTGATAGCTACAATTGTTTTAAGTTTGGCGATATAATCTTCTGGGATTACTGCTATCTGCTTTTTTGAAGCTCAACACTGTGTTTTAGACATAATTCAATTATTCTCAGGCCCAAAAAATAGATGATAACACGTGGTTCTGTAATGAATATTGCTGTAGGTTTGTTTCCTATGTAGGTCACTGGAAAGCCTTCTAGTAATATTCATTACCAATTATTTATTAACGGAAAATATTATTATGATAACACAAAAATATGGAGCAAAGTTACAGAAACCCTCATTTTTATTTTCACCCTAATTGACTTGTAATTAGAAGCCTAACGTTAATATGACATGGGATATCTCCTATCGCATGATACAAAAACATAAATTTAGTGTTTAATTATAGGGCACATCCTTTCAGACATAATTTTTCTAAAGAAAACATACAATTAATGTGTCAGAAAGTATATGTCACGGAAAACCACTTCAATTTTATGAAATATAATGTATGTATGTGTATCTTTGCGGAATAAACGTGGTCATCCATTTGCTACTTGAAATTTTATTATTTTTTACTTTGAAAAAAATATCGTATTATTAAGTGGCTCATTAAAAAAGGTTTTCTTTAATCCATACTAATATAATAAAAGTGAAAGTGAGTTTGTTTGTTTTCACGCCTAAATGGCTAAACCGATTTTGATATATTTTGGTACAGAGATAGTTGGAACCCGGGAGACGAACATAATATTGTTTTTTTTAGTGAAATATAAGGGAGAAACAGGGAAGAAAACGGAAAACTTAGCTTTGCTATTACAATAAATAAAGCGTAAGGCCAAAAACTACAGGTAGCAGGTACCTGCAAATGAGGAAAAGGGGAATTGTGTCAACCCGAATTAAACGCGAGCGAAGCCACGGGCAAAAGCAAATCTAAATTTTCCCTTTTCTTCGCTCTTTCTCCCTTATTTCTCACTTTTTTCCAAACTATCTCTGTACCAATATGCATTAAAATCGGTTTAGCCATTAAAGCGTGAAGAGGTATCAAATACACAAACTCACTTTCGCTTTTATAATATTAGTAAGGATTGTACTGTAGTCGTGCAATAAAATATATAATAATAATTAAGTACGGAAATTATGATTTAAGTATTATGTATACTGTTGTACATTAAAATACAAGATCCATTTACGAAATAACACAAAAGTCAAGCATAAACCGACCCGGCTCAACCAAGTGCACCACAATAAGATTACTCTGAAAAATCTCATTGAAGTAGCGTTAGTGAAGTGAGCCACCATGATCCATACTAATTCTACCATACCTAGACGTTCGCAGACATTTCTGCCATAAAAGCAGATTTCTTCCCCAACGCTCCTTTTGTGTGGATAAAGAGGATTATTTTGATAATAATTTACCGCTCTTGTTGGTAATATTGTACGCGTAAATCCTTTTAGTAGCACTATTTCTTTATTTCGACTTTTTATTTTTGTCGGAGCATTCAAATAGAAACGCCTTGTGAATGGATCGCTTTATTTCCGAAATAGTTACTGTGTGTGAGTGTTATTTTCGAAATATAATGGATTATTTACGTTTCCTTTGTGTTGCTTGCCTTGACTTATGTGCTACTCTGGTTCTTTAGAAAATGGATTTCCATACTTTTATTGTAAAGACAATGAGCTGTGTTTGAATTTGTTTGAAATCCGATGGACCAAGTTTCGGCATTGAAAAATAACAGTTAAATTAAGATATGACTGATTTTAAAACGATTCCAATTAGTTAACTAACCTTATAAAAGAAACGGACCTTACAAAATCTTTGTAATAATGAATTCATGTTAATGAATCGCGTTTTTAGGTTAAATACAAAATGGTAGAGCTTATAACTTAGTTTATGGTTGAATTATTTTACTTAAGTGAACACATTGTTATTTTACTTAAGTTAATGTCCCCGCCATAGTTAAGAGCTTTTGTTGAAATATACAATAGGAATACAGATTAATGTTTGATACTACTGAACGGATTTTGATAAACCTTAGTACAGTAATATAGCACAGTTTTAACATAGCCTCCTAAAAGGTGACAGCCCTATGCTTATCGGATATTACACCATCTCCGGCGAGGCGGCGAGTCTGCTTGCCGATAGTCCTCACCTACCGCCTAACGCAGATCCTCACCGGACACGGAAGTTAAGTTTAGTTTTAAAGCATAGTCAAAAACTACTTTTATCGCATTTTTCATTACCTGAGATTAGCTTCTTGCATAAATGGGCAATGGCTTACGAAATTTTTTGATCAGTATATAACCGTCAGTAAAGTTTGATATAGTACACTAAATAATATCGGATGACTCGACGACATTACTCGTTTGTTTGCGGATGAGTAATCATCAAATAACTTCCCCCAGTCTGGGCGGTGCAGAGGGAGTGTCAGACTTGTAGTAACTAAAAGCCTGGGTGGGTATTAGTCAGTGTTACTTCTATTGCCCTTTACGTTCCAGGGCCGCAGTATCTCTTTCAAACAACCCGCAACCCCGAACGACAGTACCCTACCTGCTTAATGAAGTAGAAGTATGAAAAAGAGCAGCTAACACATAAACAGAACTTCATCATCAAAGAAAATTTCCCGTAGCCGTTGATGTACAGATAACATCATATTTGACCCAATTGGCATACTAAACATCCACAAACGGACAAAGCATTCAATTCCGCAGATTTTTTTCGAAGTGCAGCTCAGAAATATTTCCATACGAACCGTTTGATCTCCATTGATCAGAATAATTTAACTCGGACGTTCGCAAGATGGGAACAACAATATGAATGGAAAAATGTTAGGAGAATTTTCTGGAACATTTGGATTGGGGTAGAAAAGAAATGAAGTACTCAATGGCTTTTTATGACCGACAACTGTATTGGAAAGCTTTGGATAGAGTTTTATAAATTGGTGCGATGCGCGGTGGATTAGTTTAGTGAACGCACGGTGGAAATGCTTGCCTTTGCAATCGGTTTGAAATTGTAGAAAATTAGGACATACATTTATTATTTACGAATAAGAATAGAACAATTATTCATTGTTTAAATACATGGCTTTGACTGGAGACGGTCATTTAGATTAGTTTAAGTAAAACGTCCCATATTTGGATAGCTTGATGTGTGTGTGTATGTGTGTGTGTGTGTGTATGATGTGGCATAAACAGTTAATACATGAATATCACTGGAAGTTCGTGTATTTAATGTTATTCTAACACAAAATATATATCCTACAAATTATCTCCAGACCTGTACAGTTATAACGATCAATTAAAATAACTCCAACTTTGAGGAAAGTCAATCCTTACTTTTCCTTACTAATATTATAAAAGCGAAAGTGAGTTTGTTTGTTTGTTACCTCTTCACGCTTTAACGGCTAAACCGATTTTGATGAATTGTGATAGTTGGGAACCAGGAGACGGACATAGGCTAATATATATTTTTTTAAAGTAGTGCGTCAGGGATGTTCGCGGATGCGCACACTAACGATTATTTCGCGATCATGCGCAAAAAAGTGGCATCAGTGATACGCAGATTGAGGGGAAGCAGCAATAGCATTCTGAAGGTGTTTGCCGAAAGGATGGAAGGGCCTACAATGGATAGATTTATCAAGCTGCATGTCAGACTTGGGACTTGATAAATCTTCCTCTAAACTTGGCTAATTTTTTTAATGTGTATTTGTGTTTTTGTTTCATTGTTGTACTTATGTGTTACATACTAACATAGTTTTTAAGTTTGTACTGATTACTAACAAGCTATGGGCCGTTGACGCCTGAAAATAAACGATTTTTATTTTTATTTATTTATTTAAAGTGGGATGTGAGGGAGAAAGGTCAAAAGTTAGCGTTGCTATTACAAATGGAGATGTGTTACCCCAAATTTAACGCGGGCGAAGTCACGGGCGAAAGCTAGTAAATTATAAAAGGAAAGTGAGTTTGTTTGCAGATGATGTCATCATCATCTGCCTAATCTTTTCCAGTGTCATCACTGCAAGCTACAAAACTATGTCGGAAAGGTTTAAAAAAAAAAAAAACATTACAATAGTTTAAAACGTTTTTCAAATTTTCCCATCGGAGAGTTTAAACGAATAAAAAAAGTAACAGCGTCGTTTCTATTGGGAATATAAAATTGGAAAAGTCATCAATTCTGATTGATGAATCGGCAGAATAAAATCTACAATTCACATCTATATCGGACTGTGTTAAGATGACTTCGAAGCTTTTTGGTGAGAAAGTAGCCCTCACAAAGGAAATGGTTCATGGAATTCAATGGGGAAATCTTTTCGGGTTAGAGTTATTTTTTAGTTGGTCCACCCTAGTATTTGGTTACGTTTTATTTGAAATCTTGATGAAGAAAGTGATCCAATTCATTTTTTATTATATAGTACACACATTTCACCACTTTAGCTTAACTGAAATATGTACAAGTAACAAAAAGGGGAAAACAATTACAGGGCATTAAAAACTTCTTATACATTGCTGACAATAGGAAAAGTGCCCAGTGGGCTGGCAACATTGCCACGTTGGATGGTAATGCTTATCATGAATCATCTTTGGCCAAAATAAAGACCAGCCCTCTGGTCACGTGAATAGGCGACTAACCGCTTTGTAAATCCCAGTTTTATAACGTTGTCCCACACTAGACTTTTTAACGTTTTGCATCGTGGGTGCGTTTACGAACTTTAAACTTACATACACAACGAGCCAGACCCGGAACAACCTCCTGTAGGTCATACAAATATTTGTTCCGTGCGGTGATCGAAACCGCGACACGTAGCGCAGCAGTTGATCTCTCAGTCACTGCGCCGAACATGTCATCCGTGTTGATTTGAAGTTAATAGATACCACCACATCTTGCCACAAATGGTTGAACTAAAAACCTAAATCGTCCCAATCCCAAAAGTACGTCAATAGAAAAAAGTTTGGGCGATCATTTGAAACTCTCAATTGTGAAGTGAAGAGCCTCACAAAAGTCAGGGCCCTTAAAAAGGGGCGCTGGGGTGCTGTAAACGAAGGGAACTGAAACGAAGGGGGCTGTAAACGATGGCTCTATAAAGAGCAACACACTAAAACTTTATAAGCCGTAAAGTGTAACTGTAAACTTACTGTATTTACAATTACATGATTTATAGATCGTTGAGTGTGATTTACATTTTGTTTGTTTTTATTTTTGTTGATTTTACGTGATTTTGCATAATAAATTGTATACAACTTTTTCGTCGTTCATAAAGCAAAATGTTTTCAATATACGTGTATTTAGCGATACGTGGGATAGCCAAGTTTGTGATCATAATGATGAAACATGCACACGCATTTGGGGAGATGAATTATGTAGTGAATCCATGATAAGAGTAATTTTATTTCTAAACTAGCTTCCTCCCGCGACTTCATCCGCATGGCATAGTTACTTTGGGCTAACGCTAATTTTAACCCGCGTGATGATCCAAAAAAAAAAACTTTCTCTCCCTTTTTCTTTTCTCTTTCTCCCCTTTATCCCATTTTTAATTTTTATCCGTCTCTAGGGTCCCAACTATCTCTGTACCAAAATTCATCAAAATCGGTTTGGCCATTTAGGCATGAAGACGTAGCAAGCAAACAAACAAACTCACTTTCGCTTTTATAATATTAGTAAGGATTAGTTTCTTTAAGTTATTTTAAGTTATGTTGAAAATAAATTTTCATTCAAGGTAAAAGTTGTATCACAATATCCCTAGGGAGGTTCATCTCTAGCAATATACTTACGAGTATAAAATACCACCGTTGGAGGAAAACATCTCAAAGAAACTTCGATCATCGGTTGTACAATGTATTGATACTAAAGTACAGTATAGAAGCAAAGCTCATGCCTATTTTTCACATCGAAATGTGTCTCTAAGACTTGTCTGTATAAAAAGATCCTTTGCCCCGCAAAAGGTCAGTTACTACCTAATATCATTACATTTTGACCTTAACTGACCTTCTTAACTATTCCCTAGCATTTCTCGTTGCTAAGAACGTTGTCGGATCCTATTACCGGCGAGCTAAGTCCGAACTTCTGCGAAGCCTTACAAAAGTTTGCCGTAAAAATACTCTCTGGTTTGAAATAGAAGAAAAATAAAAACCAATGAAACTGGGAATGCATTAGAACAGCAATGTAAGTACGTACAGCGGCCTTTAGTTATTTTTATTTTATGCAGTTATGCGGACTCTTGTCAACTTCTATTTAAGAGTAGTTGAGAGCTTTTGCTAATTAGGAAAGTCCGTTTTTCTACAAAAATATGAGACAGTTTTTGTACGAGTGGTATAAGTTGACATGGTATCATGGTTATGTCAGTAGAAGATCCAAATCTTTACTAATATTATAAGAACGAAAGTGAGTTTGTTTGTTACGTCTTCACGCCTTAATGGCTAAACCGATTTTGATGAATTTTGTTGCAGTTATAGTTGGGACCTTGGAGACGGACATAGGCAATATTTGTTTTTTAAAGTGTGATATGAGGGATAAAGAGGGAAAAAAGGGAAAACTAAGCTTTGCTATTACAATCAATACGGCGCAAGGGCACAAACTACAGGTAGCAAATATCTGCAAATCAGGAAAGGAGAACTGTGTTACCCCGAATATAACGCGAGCGAAGCCGCGGTCAAAAGCTCTAATAAACTTAATTATTCCCGTTATGACTTTAAATTCTGCCAGATTTTTTGTCTCCAATAAATAATATTTGTTTTATTTATTTAGCACAAATAACTAGTACCCCAATACAACCCCAAAAGGAATCTACAAACAAACCAACATAAAGTAGCCTTCATCCCCTTACCCCAATTAACAACTACCTTCAACCCTCACAAAATGAAACAATCGAAAAATACCGTTGTAATGGTCTCACGATTGTGTCCCAATCGGGTGCCAATTGTATTTTATTGGCGCCCAGCATGGGACTGGGCCGGTGGGTGTTCTAAACAAAAGGGGTGATGTATAGGGTCTAACTAACTGCTTGTAGTATCGCTAATTGGCAAGTAATTGGCTCTTGTAAGCTTCCCGCTGAAGGGTAATAGATAGCGTAATTGTATTGGGTGTATTTATAAGTAGGGTGCTTTTGTTTAGCAGAATTAGGTTTCCATGACGAAATAATATAGAGGAAAATAGCTTCTACTTCTGTAAATGTTGATCATTTTGTGGAACGCATATAGATATTTGTCTTGTATTTTCACGCATTATTGAAAACGTTTGCGAGCTGAAAATATTGCTTTTCATATTTTAATAATTGTAAGCTGTATCAATACTCGAATATTATATTTGATTTTTAAAGATTGTAATAATAAACATATCCTTACTTAATATTATAAAAGCGAAAGTGAGTTTGTTTGTTTGTTACCTCTTCACGCTTTAATGGCTAAACCGATTGTGATGAATTTTGGTACATAGATAGTTGGGAACCGGGAGACGGACATAGGCTATTTTTTATTTAAAAAAACTGGGATGTGAGGGTGAAAGAGGGAAGAAAAGAGAAAACTTAGCTTTGCTATTACAAATCAATAAGGCATAAGGAGAACTGTGTTACCCCAAATTTAACGCGGGCGAAGCCGCGGGCGAAAGCTAGTTGTTAAATAAAACACTATAGGTACTTACGGCAAAAATATATCAGCCATTTAGTATCACTTCTCGTTATTTAATTGTTGGTTTTATCCTGCATACTTGACAATTTTACTTATCGGGTTATTAAAAGGATAAAAGGCTACGTACAAGCGAAAACCCAGGTATAAATAACTCCAGAAATCACACAAAAGACAGATCAGCTTGAAGAAATCAAAAGAAAAAGGGTCTTCCCATAAAAGTCGTCGAGTGCAGACATGCAAATGATATCGTTCCCTAACGCGAGTACCATTCAATGATCCGTTAGGGTCCCAATAAGAAGCACTTACGTACGATCGTAAGTCTCTCTAACCAACGATCGGTTACTATAGAAGGGCAGTTTTGAGAAACATGTTAAAGCAGCAATGTATGGCTACACATTCGATATTATGTCAAAGAAAAGCAGTCGATTTTGAACTTTGTAACACAGTCTGTAAGGCTGGAAGTTGAATGTGCTAGTATAGTTACAGGGGTATTTCAACGAGTATCTTTTTATATCACTCTCTTTAAGACTACAGTAATGAGCCCCTTTTATTTCTAAAAGAAGTTTTAATTATGTTATAAAAAGATAATTTTTCCTTTTTTTCCTGCCAAGTTTTCCTTAGATTGGCGAAATTTGTAACGTCTAAAATTAATTTTATGTGAGTGAATAAAGACGGGCCGTAAACTTCATTATCACTCTTTATTTTAAAGAGATAGACTGAGAAAATATTCTGGGTTGAACCATATTACGGTTGACAGTATTTTTTTCATGGCAAGTTTAAATAAGGCTGGGGTAAACCCTTATTCCAAGCGATTTCATTTACAGGGCTATAATTCCACTTACTTTATTGATCTTTTCTTGAAACATTAGCTCATATTGGACATACTCATAAAATATGTATTGCCTGATGTTGTCCTTCCACACGAACAGTCCGGGTGCAAATGACAAAGTTCTGTTGAATGGGTACGAGTAACCACACCACACTTGTGGCTGTGTGGTGTGGTTACTCGTACCCATTCAACTACGCCACGAAAGAACTTGTTTAGAGTATGCTACAAGTCACCCAGACGTGACTTGACACAAGTGAACCGCGCTGTGTGTCGCTTAAAAGTCGTATCACCTGAGTACGTGGACTAGGTCTAACAGTGACGATACTACAACTTCTTACTGTTACTACTGGTCTTTTTATAAAAAAAATGTTTCCCCACACTAAGAATTTCTTCTTTATCATGGTTGCGTTTCAAAACATTTAAACTCACATACACAAACAGCCAGACCCGAAACTAGTACCTGTAGGTCATACAAATATTTGTTCCGTGCGGGGATCAAACCCGCGACACGCAGCGCAGCAGTCGATAGCTTAACCACTGCGCCAACCGTGTCGTCAAACTGTGTAATGTAATTGGTCCAGTCTAAGTGACATCGGACGTATACCTAAGCCCTAATATCTTAGACAAATTCTCTAGACCTAATATTGATATATCAAATATCCCTTGCGTACTCTAAGCATGTCCTAATTAGCAAATAAGGGAATCGGCTTAGCGTAATTACAGTTGTAATTATTAGTACATAGGTAATGATGACGGAATCCTAGGCCTTCTAATCTGCTAATAACGGTCGGAGGCTGCAAATTGCAGGAACGCTTTGTTTGTGCTCTAATTGCAATTATTGTTGAGCCGTGACAGTCTAAAGCATTAATTATATTATTAAATATTGATGAATTAGTAATTATGTCTAGTTTGTTAATATAGTAATTAACAAAGCAGAAATAACTATTAGTTGATGATGTTATCTAATAAGCTAGGATAGAGTAGTCTGCGCTACGAAGTACGTAGTCTTTTTATGCTTAGCTTATTTCTTTTGCACTATGGTCCTAGTTTATCACCTGTGACTTATTCACTGCACGTGTAAACGGGCACACCCGTTTGACTGGAGAATAATAAATTCCCCAGTTAGGCTTAGGTAATTTTTTATTTTCATATACATAATTGGTGTTTGCTAGCTGACATGTGGACAATGAATGAATTATATTAAACAATAAATCTTACATATGCCTTGTGATAAATGGAATTGTATAAAATCTGGGTCTTCTAACCTGACAGACATCTGTCTGTCAGGTTAGAAGACCCAGATTTTGAAGAAGTGGCGGAACAAACTCCCCAGCAATACATCTGTATTGCTGGGGAGTTTGTACCGCCACTTCTTATTCCAGCTAAAACACTAGGAAGTGGCGAAGGGCAGGGCGTTTTTGTGGGACTGTCTCTTGTAATCTGACGTTCAAACAGTGCTGTTTATCAGCCTAATTTGAATAAATAACTTTTGATTTTGAAGTCTCAGAAAAGTTAATAGTTATTGTTAGACTCTCAAGTGAACTGTGGTATTGCACGAAGAGAAGTTCTAAATATTTTTATTATGTGTTTGTTTTTAAGTGGGACAATTTATAAAAATAATTCCAGCTCACTTAATGTGACAAAACCACATTCGGGTTTTAATTATCCATATGGAATTTGGCCCAGAACTACACACTGGGAATCAAACCTAGGACTTCGTGTCTAGTGTTTAGAACTTGACTAACGTGTCAGTAATTTTAATAATATTTAAAACTTCCTCATGAATTGGTGAGAAGAAGTATACAATCGAGAGGAGGGGAAGAAATAGGGCACCAAAAGCATAAGGCTAACTAAATAACTATAAAATGATTGATGATGATGCTGCAAACATCTATGATTTAATCATTTTGGCACCCTGGCACTCGGGTAAAAAGATAGACAAACACGACGTAAAACCGATATGCAACGCCATCAGATCTCACCGGACAAGATCGTCACCTCTCGGTAATAATCGGCAATGATCGGCACGTCACGGCCGAAATTAAACTGTCCGAACAGCAATCGAGTTAATTGGAAGGGTGCAAACCGATCTAGTTTCCTGAGACAAAGATACTGATGGTGGTAATAAGATGAGAGAGGTATCATTACCGGATTTGTCCTTACGCACGCTTTTTGTAAATAGAAGTATTGTGACACCGAGTTTTTGAATTCCTATGATTACTGTTTTTACAGTTAGAAGGAGTCACTAGGTCAGTTCAGCTGCATCTGGTGAAAATGGAAGCCAATCCTAACATAATTATGTTGTTGAGAGGTGATGAACCCTTTCACTATATCCCATACTAGCTGTTCCACGCGGTTTCACCCGCGCTGCTCAGCACCTGTTGGTCGTAGCGTGATGTTATATAGCCTATAGCCTTCCTCAAGAGATGAACTATCCAACACTAAAAGAATTTTACAATTCCAACCAGTAGTCCCTGAGATTAGCGCGTTCAAACAAACAAACAAAGATACAATCAAACAAACTCTTCAGCTTTATAATATTAAGTATAGATTATTTTCAGCAGCACTACTGTGTACGTCTAACAATATTATATTAATTTTCTATGGGTCTATGCCACCCGAAATAAAGTTTATTCATTCATTCACTACTCTCAAAACACTGGAGTTGCCAGCCTACCGGCGGCCTAAAGTTACAAATTTGAAGACATTAACACACGCTAATTATGCCCACAATTTTCATAAAGTTGACCACCACCTCAATAACAAAGCATTACTTAAAGCCTGTATTACGCAAAGAGTTAGGCAGAAATGTGCTTATTAGTGCACCCACATTTTTTTTTCGGGTGGGAAATCATGAAAGGGCAAAGTAAATGTCAAACTTTTGCTGATTAAAACCCACCCATGTTCCTTCTATTGCCCTTTACGTTCCGGGGCCGCGGTATCTCTCTCGAACAACCCGCAACCCCGGCAGGCGGAGGCTCTGGCAACTCCTCTGCTTTTCTGACATCTCTTTGAGGCGCGCGTGAAACACGAACGCGCCGTCGACACGGCCTATCGTCAATGTGCACCCACATTTACACAGTTAGTTTTAAAGTCCCGTGTAAAAATTGCGAGCCTATGACCATGCAGCCTCCGTGGCTACTACGAAGATATTCCTAATTAAAAAATAAAATAAAATTGCCCGACCTGGAAATCAAACCCGAAGCCTCAAACTAGGCAGTCTCAATTGAGAAGTGGCCATCAAAACATAAACAATGATGATACAAACATTATCACAGTAATTGACGCATCATTCACGGTATTCCTATCACGAACAGTGCCATTTATCGAATCAATCTATTCATTAACTCGACATCAATCAAGGTCTTGTAATCAATAGCGATAGGAGACAGCTCAACCACTTGATAGTAAGATGGTAGAAGTGCCACCATTATTGTTATTGTGGACAAATATATTAATCACGATGATCAGGCTAATGACGAGTAAAAGTATGGAAGAAGTAGTAGGTACCCCGGGGTTGCGGGTTGTTCGAAGGAGATACCGCGGCCCCGGAACGCAAAAGGCAATAGAAGGAACATGGGTGGGTTTTAGTCAGTAGTAGTCTGACACTCCCCCCGTTTCCGTGGGGAAGTTATTTGATGATTTCCCACCCCAAAAATAAGTAGAACCTGAAAAAAGTTAAGATAAAGGCAGGAAAATGATAATGACGAAGAGATTAAGTACCTACAAGTACTTTAGAGCAGTTTTTTTTTTTAATAGAAGACACTTATGAGTACGGTCACTTAATATGACATAATGACAAGTTTGACAGCAACAGCTAGTTCGTTTTTCAAAAGAGACAACTTCAATGCTTGATTATTTTTTCTCTCCAGTTGTAAAGTCTCTTTGGACAGAGATCTAAGAGAGTATGCAAACTGCAGTACATTCACAAGTTATTATGCCTTGTGACTGGTACTGTAAGTTCCAATCATATATTTTTTTTTATATTTTCGAGCACCTGTAATGTTCGAATTGAAATGAGTTGATGTTTTCCGCACTAAAGAGAGTGGAAAGGTCGTCAAACGCGTACTGACTGAAACCACTTCCGTGTTAACATAACATACTAGTGAACTAAAGGCTGGCTTTTACTTTGGCCAGAGACTTAGCGTTGCCATTCAACGTCGCAACGCGACAGTCTGCGACAGTCTCTTGGGGACATTGCCAACTGACAGCGGTGAGGACGAATTTTTGACGCTATTTTTGAGTAGTTTGATAGTTAATTCTTTTAATGCTTATAAAATAATAGAAAGAAATAAAATAGTTTGGACATTTTTTTATATCGCAAACTCATATTATGTAAATTGACTGCAACTTCGTGTGGAAGCTTTCAGTTACGTACATGCTAAACAGATCTTCTGCATCAACTTTGTTGTGACCCTTAAAGATAGGGGTAGGTTCTAACAGGCTCTCTGAGCCATCGTCTCCTGCGTCTCACGAATCTGCCCATCAATCTGATCCGATAGCAGGAGATCGCTAGAGCACTGCTATTAATTTGAATGCGTGCTATAGTCTAGAACTCTAGAAGGTTCAACTTCTTTGATGTACTGACTTGAAAAAGGGTAAAAAAAAGTTTTGGATTCAAGTGTTAGTGTTAATCAGATGTTTTGTGTTAAAAAGTCGGGTGATCTTTGTCTATAAGAATAATAGTAGACGAGAAAAATTGGCGATGATTTACCTGAACATGTTAAATCTAGTTAAGAAAGAATACTGTTGGCCTAGGTATAAGAGGTGAAGGTAGGGCAGTAGTAGGATGCGAAGCTGGTCGGAAATCATTGAGGATAGTAGCCCAAGAAATTGATGACAGGATGAATCTGAAATCTTTATAAATATTAAAAAAGTTAAAGATTGTTTGTTTGTTACGGCTTCACGCCTAAATGGCTAAACCGATTTTGATGAATTTTGGTACAGAGATAGGCAAGACCCTGGAGACGGACATAGGTAAGTGGGAAGAAAAGAGATAAGGCGCACGTGCAAAAACTATAGGTAGCAGGTACCTGCAAGTCATAAATGGGGAACTGTGTTACCCCAAATTGTTAACCCAACGGGAGCGCAGCCGCGGGCAAAAGCTAGTTACTTATAATTTGTAGATAGTGAGTAGTTAATTCAAGAATTGTTAAAAGCATGGTTAAAATACGTATGTGTGTGCAATGTGTATGTTCATAGTGGCATGTCATGAGCGTATTTTTGTCATATAGTAAATACAATTCAGTATATTTTGCAGTTCTCCTCCAAAAGGTCTTAAATTTAAAAGTTATCAATGGCAATGAAACGTCGGAAATATCTTCCATTGAAAACAACTTATAAAATGGTGAATGACTTTGAAAACGGCACAACGTGAGTACTCAGAAAATATCCATTATAAGTCTATCAGCCATTCAGGTCAAATTTCATTTTGAACGTATAGACATAGAGTTAAATTTTCACTGTCATTTTCGAAGCTACAATATGCTGTAATATTCTTTTGGAATAACAAAAAGTGTTTGCTGAAGGGGAGATTGGGCGCCGGAGTCGGTGATACCGTATCAATTACAGTTATTAATTTTGCATTTCATCCCCGTCCGTTGTTCCCTCGCTTCCTCGGAATAATAATAATTATTATTATTTCTGGGAACTCTTTATTGCGATGTGGTAATCTTTGAGGTCTTGTTTGAATATGAGTTATGTTGTGTTGTGTGTATTGTTTTATTATTGAGTGAAATGAAAACATAATTAAGTCTGGTTTAACTGATAAAATAAGAATAAAGTAGTATTTTTTTCAGGTAAGCTTTATCGGTTGATTGATTTAACAATAATAATATAGTAACAAATAATACTAGTTTTTGCCCGCGGCTTTGCTCGCGTTAAATTCAGGGTAAGACACTTCCCCTTTCCTGATTTACAGGTACCTGCTACCTATAGTTTTTGCCCTTACGTCTTTTTTATTGTATTTTCTTCCCTCTTTCTCCCTTATTTCACACTTTAAAAAAATAGCCTTTGTCCGTCTCCAGGGTCCCAACTATCTCTGCACCAAAATACATTAAAATCGGTTTGGCCATTTAAGCGTGAAGCCGTAACAAACAAGCAAATAAATAAAAAACTCACTTTCGGTTTTATAATATTATAGTAAGGAAGTAAGGATTAAGAGAGAGCCTTTGAGCAACACGTTACTAATATATGCAAGAAGAATACTAACAAGATAGAATGTATTTATATAACAAAACAACACGCCTGTAACCCTTAAAAGGGTCGGCAGACTAGAGCGGTAGGTATATCATATTGTATACACGCATTTCGGCAGTTTCTTTTAATTTCAGGTAATATCCAGCCCATTTCCACCAAACAGGCGCAAATCTAGAATTAGGGTAGTATTTGATAAGGTCCAGATACAAAAAACAAGTTACCCTTTGCCAACCCAGAAATCAAACAGAGAATCTCATTCCTATCAGTGCGCATGAAACTTAACAAACCAGACGCAACACCAAAACACCTTCACATCTTCAATTACATTATTCCCCGACAACATATTAATAAAAAAAATACATGTCACGCCATATAAGACAAGAAAAAACCCGATTTTGTGGCTGAGCACGTCCGCGAGGCAGGCGGCCATTTTTCATAAAACAAATGAGCTGCGAAAATGTGTAAACGAGAAATCAGGCTCATGACGACAATCGATCGCAGGGGATATGTACGGGAATGTTATATGTTGATGTACATGTCAACGATTTATTTGTATCAATATTTAGCTTTAATGGGAATAGTAAAAAAAAAAATCAAAATTTGGAGTTCGTTAATGACCATAATATCAACCGTTATTACTCGAAAAGACCTCGAATTTGTAATTAAGAGATTGAAATAAACTCTTGATGGGAATAGTCAAAATTGAACACGGCTCATATTCAAAACTTGCAATTTCTTTATGACCATACTATCAACAGTTTTTTATTCGTAAAGACCTCTACAAGATTAAGTTAATCGAAACGAATAACTCGCAGAGATAATCCAGCTCTAAGTACTTTACACTTAACTGTCTTGTAACTGTAACTTTATACAGTCAAGAATGATTTTATGTTTGACAAGGATATCGAATTAATTACATTAAAATTATCTAATTTTGAATCCGTTCTTTCTACCGCTAAGGTTGTTTTAATGAATTTTAAAATGCATGATTTGTTGCGAAATTACCATCACCAATTTTAACAAACTTTTGAATCGTTCACAACACCATCGACAGTATTAGCATGTACGATCCTACGTCACTAACGGGGAAGCGTCTGAATTCCCGCCACCCGTCCCCCTGTGTTGCCATTTACTTTCTCTCAATTCATGTAATTTTTGTCGGAGTATTTTTACCTGCTATCCAAAAAGGATTACATAAATTTAATCTACTCTCGATACCGCACGGATCGGACAGGGGTTCTTTTTGCATCCTGTACCCAACCGCCTCTCCTATCATTGGATGCGACCTGAGATTGACGTTAGAATTTATTCTAGAAAGTTCATTTTTATAATGCATTAAACATAGATAAAAATATAGATACAATAAAAAAAAAACTTTATGTCACGTCAATCTCAGTATCATACCATGTGAAGCAGAGGAGGGGCGCTTGTTATAAATAAATAGCCCAATACACAATCATTTTCCAATTGACCAGCATCTCTAATAATAAGACAATTAGTACCACAATGATATGTGTAGCTAACGAGGTGTACTAATGGCTATTTGGTCGATGGCCAGTCGTTGAGAGCCAGATGTTTATACTAAGGCGGTTTCAATGGATGTCTCGGTGGAGAACAAGTTATTGGAGAAATATTGATAACTAGCTTTCGCTCGCGGCTTCGCCCACGTTAAATTCGGGATAAGACAGTTCCCCTTTCCTGATTTGCAGGTACCTGCCACCTATAGTTTTGCCTTAGCACCTTATTTATCGAAATAGCAATGCTAAGTTTTCCCTTTTTTTCCCTCTTTCTCCCTCATTTTTCATTATTTTTAAAAAATAATAGCCTATGTCCGTCTCCAGGGTCCCAACTATCTCTGCATCAAAATTGGTTTAGCTATTTAGGCGTGAAGACGTCACAAACAAACAAAAAAACTGACTTTATAATATTAGTAAGGATTGCTAGGCACGACATTCTTATTCCTATACATCAACAGTAACGATGACAGTCGAAAACCTCACGGAAATCTGACTTTTATTTACGTTGTAACAAGTTTACTTTTGGATTGGTCCAAGATGATATTTACGACTATGAAGGGGTAGTAAAAATACAAAATTCTTTAACAGCGATTGTTGACCTTTCATTTTAAATGAAGAAAGCTTTAACCAATCCTACAACATAAACGTTCTGAAAACTCTTCCAGTTACATCTCGTATCCCAAATGAATACTATCGGTTGTTAAGTGGTTGCTTTCAGACGGAAGCAATTACAACGAGTCGTTGATTCGAAAAGTTTCCCAATGTAATTTTGTTACCCGTTTGCAACCTAACCGGGTTTTAAAAGCGGTTAGTATGTGTTTAAAGGTTTGAATACGGGTTAAGTTAGTTCAGTGTTTTGTTGTGATTTCATTGTGAATAGTTTAATGTAGTTTTGAGACACACTCAGACACGCTTGTACTTCTGAAGGTTGATTGGAGAAGATGGGTCACCAGGTCTCACTGACAGACTCTTTAAGCTTTTGTTCTCGCTACTCATGATTATGAATCAAAATACCAAAACCATTCAGACTGACAACCAATCAGAATCCCACGGTTTTTTTTCGATTATAAATAACGTTTATAAGTATAATAATTTCGTAAATAATCCTTACTAATATTATAAAAGCGAAAGTGAGTTTGTTTGTTACGTCTTCAGGCCTAAGTGGCCGAACCGATTTTGATGAATTTTGGCACAGGGATAGTTTAGACCCTAGAGACGGACAAAGGCTAAAAAAAGGTGGGATAAGGGGGAGAAAGAGGGAAGAAAAGGGCAGAGAAAGATATTTTTTTTTTAATATCACGCGGGATAAAGTTAGCGTTAGTCCAAAGTAACTATTCCACGCGGACGAAGTCGCGGGCGGAATTAAGTAACTAATAACTTCTTTGTGTGAACGTTTTTATTGCTTCAAAGGGACCGTGTATCATTATGTACCACTATTTATAGCTGTTAATGTATTATAGCTTAAACTTAATGGTACTGAAGTAAAGAGCTTTAAGTTCAAACAACTATTCAAAAGTTCCCTCTGAACGACCACCTCTACCTGAGACATCAATCGATCTCCGCAATCATTTGAATACGAACCGTCTAATCACAAGAACACACCGACCTACTCTATGTCCATAGGTATCAGAACCAAATCGTTGGCAATTTACTTCCAATATCAGAGGCAGAATAATCGACAAACCACAGTTACCAATGGTATAGTTTGTACTAACGAGATTGAGGATCTGAGGGGGGCCGGGGGGGCCGGGGGGGCTTGGGGTCAATCAGTAGATTATGCAAGAGGGTGGTAAACCATGGGCGAATAGAACATGATGGATGTTTGAATGAAGTGATGTGTGGCACTATATTGACAGGTGAAAGACTTAATAAAATGTGTGTAAATGAGTTTTAGATTTTTTATAGATCTTGTACTTACTCGGTTTTAGTTTGTGTGTGATAGTTCTTATAGCTAGAGTAAACCACAAGAGGGAATACGGGTGGTTAGTAAAAAATAAAAAGGCGTTGCCTATCTACCCTTTTAGCCTCTTTTCACCATCCACCCACATTTTCTAGTTATTTTGAATGAATGAATGAATAACTTTATTTCGGGTGGCATAGACCCATAGAAAATTAATATAATATTGTTAGACGTACACAGACACATTAAAACAGATTCCCTATCATTAAGAAACAGATTTATCATAAAAACAGATGCAATATCATTAAAATAGATTCAATATCATTAAACAACAGATTCAATAGTACTAAAATGGATTCAATATAATTAAATAAATTAAATTTCTTAGAATAGTAATAATGAGTGGTTAAATTTTGAAAACAATAAAAATATAATTTTATAATTTTACCTGCCCCAAGCCCTATATATGGGCGCATGTAATGCCTTCCAATGCTGCATAAAAGGCCCGTCCAACCTGTTTGCGACAACGTTGAGAAGACTGTTACCGCTGTCCCGCAGTCTACTTGCAATCGAGGTCGCTCTCTTGCGCATGCTGGCATAGAAACAGTCAATGCGGACGCTCGCGAACATACCTGAAGCGCTGCAGAAGCGTGGCAACCGCAGCAGTGCCCTCAACGCATTATTATATTGAACGCGGAGAGCGCTGTAGGATTTCTGCAAATATGACACCCACAAACTACCCGTATAAAAAGATGTGCAGTAGGCTCGAAACAAGGTTATCTTCACTGTCTTGGAGCAACGAGCAAACCTGCGGGCTATCATATTAGCCCTCACCGACAGCGCCCTCCTCTCTCGCTCAATATCAGCATCGTCTTTCAGGTCGGACGTCACAATATGGCCCAGATACTTAAACGTATGTACCCGCTCCAAAGGCACCCCACATAGCCTCACTGGTGGAACCTCCGCCGGACACTTAGAACCCGCACTAAAAACCATAAGCTCACTCTTTCTCACATTATATTTAAGGCCATGTGTATGAGCGTATGTTTCGCAGATGCTTACTAGCTCTCTGAGTCCCCCAACTGACGCGCTCAGCAGCACCATATCATCAGCATAGCTGATATTGTTAAAGCATACATCATCAACATAGCATCCAACATGGCGACTGCTAAGCTCGGCAACAAGTTCATCGATATACAGATTGAAGAGCGTAGGTGAGCTCAATCCTCCCTGCCTCACCCCGCACTCCAACCTGTACGAGTCCGACAGAGCTCCCGACCACTTAACGGTATTGACCTGGCTCCCGTACCAGTGCTGGAAAATTTTAATGACTTCTGGGGCAACTTGCCTATCGAGCAACTTTTTCCACAACACTTCGTAGGAAACCAGGTCAAACGCCCTAGACAGATCGAGGAAGCAGGCGTAAACAGGTGTACTCCGATCTGTGTAATATCTGACAGCATGCTTTAAGCTCACTATAGCACTATCTGTGGACAGTTTAGGCCTAAACCCAAACTGGTTATCGTGCAAAGTTATTGTCCTATTTAGCTGAGCATTAAGCATGCTGTCAAATACTTTCGCGATGACTGTCGCCAATGATATCGGCCTGTAATTGTTTTTATCAGATAAATCACCTGTTTTGTTTTTGACAATTGGTACTACGACTGTCCTCATCAGCTCGTCTGGCAAGTACGAATGGCGAAGGCAGAACGTGAACAGCATAGCCAAAACACGTGGCAGGTGGGGACCTGCATGCTGTAGGTGCTCAATGCTGAGTCCGTCATGTCCTGGCGACTTACCCCGGGTCATACACCCTATGGTTTTAGCTATACCCGCAGCTGAGAACTTAACTCTTGGTTCCAGGACAGTACACTGAAACTCAGCATCGACCACCCCAGGGGATGGAATAATGCTTGGCTCAACACAAAACTGGGACTTAAAAATATTAGCAATATCCCTTTCCGCAGATACGCCATCGACGCTCAAAGGCAAACCTGGTTTAAGGTTTTGCTTTTTTGTAGCTTTCCAGAAGTTCCGAAAGTCTTTTTTAGTGTGCAACTCGGCTAAAACGTCCATCTGTATTTGCTCTTGGTGATTCTGGCACCACCGTAACTTGGATTTAAAGATCTTACGAGTGTCACACATTTCATTATAAAGCACACCAGACATAGGTTTGCCACATTTAACCCACTCAGTAAATTTGAGCCTGGCGTACGCGTGAGCCCCACTTACGTGCCTATTCCAACCCACCACGCGCTTCGGCTTCCTACCAACAGCTCGTTTCTCCCTGCTAACAGTGGCGGCCTCCCTTAAAGCGGATACCACATCACGATACAAACAATCTATTATTAGATTGTGACCCGAATCACTACACATGCGATCACAACAATTCGACAATACGCTAGGGAAGTCAATATTACGCAATCGCCGATGGCATTCTTGCCTATATGTGTGAATAGCATCTAAGCTTTTTTCACCCCACACCACTGAGTTAACGTTAGCAACACTCTGCTTAACTTTCGGCCTAATTATATTGAGATCACATTCGATCAACAATGGGTAGTGATCCGACCACATAACATCATGCTTAACGCTAACACTCCGAACAGTTTTCAGAGACGATTCTGTGCAGACACAGTGATCAAGCCATCGCCTAGCCCCGTTACAGTCACTGACATACGTAAACGTGTTCGACATCAATCCGAGCCTATCCACATCAACGACAATTTTGCGACAACAACAACAGCGTTGGAATTTCGAGAACCTACAATAATACGATTTTACAAAAAAAAAACCTGTAAGTAACAGAATACATTTTCTTTAATACTTATACCATAACCAGAAAAGAACAAGAGCGAATCAGACTCGCACACCGAGGGTTCCGTACAAAATTGCGTCAAAAACAGCCATATCTTTTGACTGCGCGTTGACTTAGGTAGTTGGTTTTTTTAACAACACAATGGTTTTCATTTCAACCTGATATCTCCACGCATTCCAAAAATAAAGGGTCTTGACACAGAGACAAACAACAATGTGATCCAATAAAGATTCATTTTTTTACTTTTGAGGTACGGACTCCTAAAAATAAGCTTTAATGCATGACCTGGCTGTCTACCACTGTTAGGGTTACAAGCGTGAGAGGAGGTGATATTTAACATGCGATTTTTTTTTCTCATTTAATTATTTTGTTTTTTGCAATGTTTTTTTCTTAATCTTGTATAGATTATTTTTTACCAATTCGTTGTGAATGAGTGGACATGACTTTTGTTAACGTATGATTTTATTTTGTTAAGTAAGCAATAACCTATTGTTGGACATACGCTGTTCTCCCATACTTAGTTAAGTACTATCGCTGTAACAACAACATTGTAAAACCAAATGATTTCAAAAGAGTAACAATGGAATTTCTTGCCGGTTCTTCTCCGAAGGGAAACGACCAACCCAAACCATGCAGCTTTTATCGACGTTTTATAAGTGTAGGCCTAATGTTAAATAAAAATGTTTTAATTTTGATACACTAATATTGTACACTAATACATCCAACAGTCAAATTCTCAACAACATTTCATCACCACAAAATGTACTCACAGCAGACTTGCAAGTTCGTTATAAATTTTTGACTCCCCTTCTAAAATGATTAGCTCCTGGAGCGTATTAACAAACTACAACAAGTTTCAATTCGCTCCTCCGCCGGGAACGGCCGCGGCCGGGTAAACTGTTGCCTTTTCAGGGGCAAAGTTGGGGGAAAACTCTGTTAATATTGAGCAGGTTCTGTGATAGATTATGCACCTGTGGTGGGGTATAATGGATGGTTCCTTGCTTTGAGGGTGGTTGGGTATTGTATTGGAATGTGTACAGAACTGAGGTCTATTTGACTTCAAGACAAAGGCGCTATTACCACAATCGAAGTTTGATTAAAAGCTAGAAACAGTAAATCCACAATACTTTTTTACAGATTATATAGAATATTTTATTTTTCAATATCACGTGGGTGAAGCCGCGGGGGCCAGCTACCTTACTAATATTATGTTACTCTTTCGCATCAAAACGACTGTACGGATCTTGATGAAATTTGGCACAGAGGTCAGTCATCATAGAAGCATTTAACACAGAGGGCAGACTCCCGCAAAGAAGGTTCCTTCTTCCTTCTTTTGACTGCATTAATTTAAAGGCACGGTTGGCGCAGTGGCTGAGCGATCGACTGCTGCGCTGCGTGTCGCGGGTTCGATTCCCGCACGGAACAAATATTTGTATGACTTGCAGATAGTTGTTTTGGGTATGGCTGTTTGTGTATGTGTGTTATATGTTTGTAAATGCACCTACGATACAGGAGAAATTCCAAGTGTGGGGCAAGATTTAAAAAAAAAAAACTATCTTTACTGTTTCACAGTTCATGAGATACAGCCTTCTTGGTGCCAGACGGACACGCGACAGCAGAGTCTCAGTAATAGGGTCCCAATTTACCCTTTGTAAACGGAACCCTAAAAATGTTGATGCTAAGGTGAAAACACGCAGTCAACGCGTTCATCACGAAATGCGCCTATGTAAAACATCTCATAGGTCATAAATGGTCATAAATTGCAACGCTATTTTCATTTATTCCATTAAAAATTAAAGGAAATTCCACGAAAAATAAATTAACGTAACTTGAATGAAATTCTTTGCATGCTTTACTTAAGTAAACGCTGTTTCACGTTGAGCTCCATTAAAACTCCACAACACAAAAGTGGGGCTTTTATAACACGAGAGAGTCTTGTGAATATTGTTAAATTGTCTTGATATTGAAATATAATAACATCACGCCTGTTATCTTCTGAGGATTTGCCAGAGTTGTTCTTAAGTATGTACCTATAGTTAATGTAATCAACTGGCTATAAATCTCGGATTCCGTGACAGTTAATGAGAAATTCTTGATGGAAAACTCACTAACACTTTGCCTGACATGGGTATCAAACCCAAGTACTCATGCTCACTAGACACGCTTGCGACCGAGACTAGAGCAATGAATAATATCAGTACCGCTGGGGCCACCAAATCTACCGCGCTAGCCCATGGTAGGACTTTACTGACCTAGAAGTATTGATCCTACGACTTGCCTGCTTCGTCCTTCTCTTACTTAGTCTCTTCTTTACTCCTTCGTCGTTATCAGAATAGTGGTGATCAAATAAACAATGAGGTGCCGATCATGGTATGAACCAAACACCGAGAACTCGTCAACCGTGGGCGATGCTAAAGTGCCAATACTACTCAGTACAATACGTACCTAGGTATCATCCTCTTCCGAAACATCTAACTCAGAAACTGATCCTTCCACAACAATAACAATGAGCAAACCCAATAAGAACTGACTTACTAAGTAACATCTAATTTGATATCGGAAACAATTCTGAACAATTTCTCCGAACATACTTCACGGAGTTGTTCCGAAGTCTACAGCTCTATATGTGAGTGTACTCGAAGTTTCCGACTCGTATTACCGAGCGGTGTGTTAGCTGGCTTGCTATCATCACGCCATCTGTTGTGTGTTGTCGGAACTTTGAGACATTGAATATTAATGTTAGCGAACATTGTTACACTGATTCGTCTTATGCTAAATTTTGAGCAAAGTTAGCTTCGAGAATTTGATACAGAGAAAGCAATGAAATTTAATTGTGGATGTTATTCTTGCAGATGGAAGTATCGCATGTAAATTACAAGACCATTATGTAACAGTTCAGAATGAGACACAGCATTCAGCTGCATCTGGTTAGAAATGGAAGTCGATCACAACGTTGCTCGGATGAGGCTGAACAGATTTATCAAGTTGAATTGGTCAGTCCATTAATCTAAAATTCTGGTATTCAGCTGCATCCAGGTAGTATTGAAGTAAACCCCTTTAGAGTTTTGAAAAGGTTGGATTCATCAGACAATGAATCTCTTGTAGATTTCTGATAATCAATAGAAGCATTATTAGACAAATAGAATAAAATCTTTAATTTAACATAGGCCTGCCACTCATAAAACGTCAAGAAAATGTGCATGGCTCGGGTTGGTCGTTTCCAATGGAGAAGAACTGGCAACAAACTCCATAACCATGGAGTAAGTACACAGATAAAAGCAACATTATCAAAGTAATGATGTAACAGAAAGCAAAAACACCACTTAACCTATAAAGGAAGGAAGAAAAAATCAACAAGACATACATTAAAAAGTTTCCAGCAAAATCGATGTTCCCCTAAACGCTCTTTATAATGCAGAAGAAAAAAACTTGTGAAACATTTTGTCAACGGTAATTGTTCGAGATTCGCTTCCGATAAGACTTCAATGTTCGAGAATAATGTCGAACAAGTTGAGAGTCGAAAGTGAGCCAAATAAGTTTGTTTAGGACTAAGACTTAGCAGATGTAGTGGTTTTGAACTTCAGCTTATGAACGTAACACGTTTTCGTTTTATGACTTACTGTTGTATCAAGTTCAGCTACTTAATTGTCATAAACTCTTACATTGTTTCCCTTTTCACATCTTGTTGGATTTCTTCCTTGAGATTTGTGTAGAATCGTAACTGATAAGTAGAGAATGGCAGTAAACCTTTTCCTAGCTGTAGTCGCATTTACAATAATGTTTTTTTGTGGGTCCTTTGACCGAAATCAACTGCTAGATAAACCGAATTCCTGATAAAAGTCTAGAACATTCGAAAGATGCAAGCAGTAACACTGTGCCAGAGAATTTGTTTGATGCCAATTTTGAATCAACTGCTCAACTGACTCCTAAAACGAACGCAGTTGTTGAGTAATACGACATCCCTTAGTAAGACTGGATGTCAGACTTTTGGGCCACCGAAGTTCTTGTGATAACTCTTAAAGATTCATACATAATATACCAAATGTAACAAACTTTAATTAACAGCATAGATCAATACGTGCTGCTATTATCACTAAGCAACAAGCCCTTGAGAACAGTATCTATGAAAAAATCCAGACACACTGAAACAAAACCCAAATTTACTTACCCAACTACCAAAACCAGATCCTATTACAAAAGAAAAAGATAATAATAAAGTTCCCAACAAAACTATACTAAAACAATTCCTAGATTATAAGCAGAAAGATAAGACAGTTGCTCTCGTACCTTCCTCAGGGTAATTTATGGGAAACGATAAAATAACGTGAGGAACGGTGCCTTATAAAAATGATAGTATTCTGATCTAGAATGGGGGAAGTAATGGTTTGCATTTATCTTTGGGTGCTAGATGAGATTGTGGAAAACGTGATGATATTGTATGATCTTTAATATATTGAGTACTAGCTTTTGCCCATGGCTTGTAGTTTTTACCCTTATTTATTGTAATAGTACAGCTAAGTTTTCCCTTTTCTTCCCTCTTTCTCCTTTATTTATCACTTAAAAAATATAGCCTGTGTACGTCTCCAGGGTCCCAACTATCTCTACACCAAAATCCATCAAAATTGGTTTAGTCATTTAAGCGTGACGACGTAACAAACAAACAAACCAACTTTCACTTTTATAATATTAAGTAAGGATGGTTGATTTGGTTTGTATTAGTATCGTATCGATATGTGGGATGTAATACCTATTATGACTAAAAACGTGATTAATATTAACTATTACTATAGCCCACTAACTCTTTGCGCTTAAACAAATATAAGTAAACTAGCTAGCGCCCGCGGTTTCGCTCGCGTGATATCAAAAAACGTCCTATGTGTTATTCCAGACTATAATCTACCACTGTGCCAAATTTCATCAAGATACGTTCAGCCGTTTTGACGTGTAAGAGTAACAAACATCTATACATCCATATATCCTCACAAACATTCGCATTTATAATATTATAGTAGGATAACACGAAAGGTGTGCCTATTAATACACCCACATTTTGCAATTTAGTTTAAAGTCCCATGTAATAGGGTGCGAGCCTATCGCCATCAACTGGTCACAAATACAGACTCCGCCACTGTAATTAAAAGGATCCTGATGGAAAACTCAATTTAGAAATACCTGACCTGGGAATCAAAGAGAGCAGTCGCGCTAACAATCACTAGTCCAGCGACGCATGAAGAAATAATAAGCCAACAAAAAAAATACAACCCAATTAAGCATTCCCCTATTTAAATACTATCAAATGAATTCATTCACAAAGTCGTTTTATAAAGAAAGCTTTTGATAGAAATTGCAACTTCCTGCCAAGTCTCAAAGGACGGACCGTGATTGATTCGACGGCCAATCAATCGTCAACATAATAGTTAAGTGCAGAAAGCCCATTTTCGGCTATGATCAATCTTGTGTTGTGTTGTTGATTAGAAAAGGTATTTATTGTATGCAATGAGTATTTGCATGATCTTTACAGTATTAAATTGGTTTAATATTAGTAGATTATTAACCAAGGGGATAAAGCAGTGTCTTCTGTCGTGGGTGACAATTTAAATCGCGAGTGTAACGAAGGACTCGAGGTTTACTCCCGAGCGAAGCGAGGGTGTTAAAAACTTAAATCACGAGCGAAGCGAGGGATTTAAGACGTGTCCTGAGTGTAGCGAGAGATTTAAGTTTACCCAAAACTAAAACAGCTTTATCACCGAGGAAAATACTCTACTTTTCGTACCATTTGCGAAAAACTCAACACAGTAATAATATGAGATAAGCATTTATTAAAGATACATTAAAAGTAAAAGTTAAGATTCGAACATTGGTCCAATTATTTATAAAGAGAGCTACACTTTTGTTTGGTACATTTATTGTTGATGAGTACCTATGATTGCGGCAGCATTTGCACTGATATAATCCGACAATACACTGTCACTGTCGCTTTGATTTAACAATGTATTTTTAGAACATTAACTTATGTATAAAAATAAACTTAACGTTTATGTATTTGAAGAAAACAAAATCGCGGCAAATTCCTAGACTAATATGTTTCGTCGGAAAAGCAAAGGCATCAAGCTCATACGACCTCGTCGGTTTTGGTAAATTTATTTAATAATCATAACTGCATATTAATTGCGTGTTCCTTTTTAAAAAAGATGCTTAATGCTTTATATACCTAGGGCACGCCACAATAGTGGCGATAAGTCCCCTCTTTGAGGAGTGGCTGGAGAGGCGTCATGGCGTCCTCACCTACCGCCTGACGCAGGTCCTCACCGGACACGGAAGTTTCGGGAGGTTCCTGCACATCATCGGGCGGGAGGAAGCGCCCGGGTGTCACCATTGTGACGATCGCCCGGAGGACACGGTGGAGCACACAGTGGCGATCTGCCCGGCTTGGGCGGAGCACCGCCGTGCCCTCGTAGAGGCGATCGGCGGCGGCGATCTCTCGCGTCCGGCCCTGGTTCAGGCCATGGTCCGGAGCGAGAGGGAATGGGAAGCGGTCACCACCTTCTGCGAAGCAGTAATGCTAGCGAAGGAGGTGGCCGGGCGTTTGAGGGAGAGAACATCTGCCCAACATGGCGCCGGGCGCCGCGAGACGACTTCCGGCCACCGTAGATGCGGGCCTGTGGGCGGTGAGCAATGGGTAGTTCACCGTCCGTCCGTCGATTGACGACAGGCCGTGTCGACGGCGCGTTCGTGTTTCACGCGCGCCTCAAAGAGAGTCAGCAAAGCAGAGGGGCTTGCCAGAGCCTCCGCCTGCTGGGGTTGCGGGTTGTTCGAAAGAGATACCGCGGCCTCGGAACGTAAAGGGCAATAGAAGAAACATGGGTGGGTTTTAGTCAGTACAAGTCTGACATGCCCCCCCGCTCCACCCAGAGCGGGGGAAGTCATTGGATGATTTCCCACCCGAAAAAAAAAAAAAAAAAAAAAAAAAAAGCTTTATATACCTACAAACTCAATGGTGTAAACACAGATGTAGTTCAGTATTAAGTATTCCAATTTTAAATTACATTCTCTTCCTAGAGGATGAATGAAATTCAGTACAATTTTCTTTCCCTGTTTTTGACAGATTAAAAATGACTATTGTTATGTTCGCTTTTTGGGGCATAGAATGTCACTTTTTTGAGCAAGTGGTACGAAAAATATAATCCTGTTCATATTATAATATTATAAAAGCGACAGTTTGTAGGGATATAATTGTATGTTTGTTTCTTTTTATATCAGTATTTTTCATGGAGCGACTGCCTATCTGACCTCCACAACCTAGTTAGTACTGGGTAATGCGATACCCTTTGTTAAGACTGGTTGTCAGACTTTCGGAACACTGACTACCTGTAACGACTGCCAAAGATCTACAAATGACAGCCGGGACCAACGGCTTAACGTGCTTTCCGAGGTACGAAGGAAACTTGGTATGTAACGGGTGGTCACCCATCCACAGACCAACCTAGGCAAGCGCAACTTAACCTAAAGATCGACCCGAGCGGCTGCTATTATTTAGCCACGAGCTCCTTATCAAAATAACATATACATTTCTATCATCACGCGAGTGTCACCGTGGGGCGCAGCTAGTATATCCTACTAATATTATAAATGCGAACGTTTGTGATGAATGCATGGATGTTTGTTACTCTTTCACGGCAAAACGGATCTTGATGAAATTTGGCACAGAGGTAGATTATAGTCTAAAATAACACATAGGATACTTTTTTTTCGATCATCACGCGGGTGAAGCCGCAGGCGCCAGCTAGTAATAGCGTAGTTTAACGAATTTACTAGTCTCTACTTCATAAAGTGGTACTATTGTATCCATCTTCAGGTTGGATCTTGTTAACATTTTCTTTTTTTTTATTAAATGCTGTTCGGGCCGCTGTCTTCAGCACAAAGAAGAGATTAAATTCCGAGGCGATGGCCTGTATTGTTATATTGATTAAAAAGTAACGCGCCTTCGACAGTGGGGTCAAGCAAGTTTGAACTTTTCAAGTGCAGTTTAAAGTGCACTTCTGAACTGCAATTTGAAGGCGTGAATTCTTTAGAAGGATGATGAATGAAGTTACTTTGGGAATTGATAGAAGTGGTTAATTGTGTACAAATGTGAAGTTATTTGTGAATCTGTTTCATTTTCCAGTATTTATAATCTTAATCTTGATAACAATGCGTTTGCTTTCAATTGCTCTTAGATGTTCCATTGTAAGACATCTCAATACTTTATTACATTTCAATGTTTTTACAAACCTGATGATTTGTAAAAAAAAAGTAAAGGTTAAAAAGTTACTCAATTATTTTTATGTGCATCTCTCTATATACACATGGGCTTACATGGGTCCTTTTAAAACATCGAGCAAAAGTGCAAGGGGTTATTTCCTATGGCGAAGGACCGGCAAGAAACTCCATGGTCTTACAATGTTGGTGTTACAGCGTTAGTACTTAAGTATGAGAGGATAGCGTAGGCCCGACAACAAGTCATTGCTTACTTTACAAAACGTAAAGTAAAATAAAATTTTACAAGCTTTTCGGAATCTACAATGCCTACAGTGTCCAGTCATTCACAAACATTCGGTAAAAAGAATCTAAACAAAAAACGGAAAAATATTATTAAATAGTCGTACAATAAAAAAAAATCAAAACAATCTCTGAAAAAGAAATCTGAAAGCTGCCCACCATTCTCGAAAAATGATAACCAAAGTATTACAGACTCTCAATCATCATCATCTGCCTTGCTTTCTTCAACCAGAAGCTAGTGATTATCACTATTTATCTAAACCGATAGTCCTGAGTTCCGCAGTCATACTCAGTCTTACCCCCAAACATAATCAAATGATTTACACCACGATATTGAAGTCAATAAATCTGACGGAGCCTGTGCGTTAATCTCTCATTTCAATAATCCGGTGAGGACCCTCTTCCAGAAGTGAGGAGGGAGAGGGACTAGGAGGTAATGGGGCTATAACTCAGGAGTGACCTCCCGGAGACACGACGGTTATTAATTATGTACCTCAGGGATTGGAGGTGGCTTTTGCAAGGTGGGGAGTTTGAATCCAGTCCTCGGTGATATTTCTAAAGATGATTTGGTATGACCTGATTGATATAGTGTCATTTTCTTGTATCATGTTGCACTAGCTTTTGCCCACGGCTTTGCTCGCGTTATTACTGTAAATTACTGCACGGAAAAACATGTTGTTCGTTATCGAAGTTAAGAATTCGTCTACACACTATTTTATTTTGAGCGAAAAACTGTAAAAAATTTCATCAACACAGTTTGTAGACACAAACCTGTTTTCTTTTCCATGTAAATACAATTAACATCCACACTAATTAATCCTTCATTGCTACTTCTTCATTCATTTCTGTCATTTTCTTGATGAACCCATTCCAGCATTTCTGCTCACCCCACCTGCACACAAACCGTGAAGCTACATAAATTAAACGGTGACCTCGTCGACGCTTGTAATTAATTTAAATAAAACAAAAGTTATACACTTCCACCAGCGACGTAAGAATCCACCTGTTAGTATTACCTATAATAACTGTAGAATAGAAGAAGTTAGCAATGCTAAATTCTTAGGAATAACTATAGATGAAAAACTGACCTGGAAACCTCACTCAGAGGAAATAGGTAAACGTCTAAGTAAATCTGCGTATCTACTATTCCAGCTATCAAAGAGAGTGAATTCTGAGACACTGTTAACAGCCTATCATGGACTGGTCGCATCAGTTTTAAGATATGGTGTTATTTTTTGGGGGCAGTCAACCAATAGGGAAGAAATATTTAGGATGCAAAAAAGATGTATAAGATCAATGTGTGGCCTGAGATCAACGGATAGTTGTGCTCCTCATTTTAAGGAATTAAAAATATTAACCCTGCCATCTTTATACATTCTGGAAACAGCACTTTTTGTAAAAGTAAATCCACATTTATTTGAAAAGTTTTCCTTAGTTAAAAGAACTCCAATGCGTGCCCAGTATGAGAATTTGTTTTGTCCAATTAAGTGTAAGACAGCATTATTGAAGAAGAGCTTATTTGGTGTTGCTCCTAAAATATATAATAAAATACCCAATAAAATGAAATGTTTGCCATTAAGAAAATTCAAACAGTCTCTGCAGTCTCTACTGATAGACAAATGTTATTACTGTGTGGATGAATTTTTAAATGATAATTGTTTGTAGAAATGAATAATTCTGATTTATTTATTTTTATGATTTATTTGACATTATTATTATTTATGTTTATTTTTTTGCCATTATTATTGACATTGTATAATTATTTTTATTTTATTTTTTGACTTTAATTGGTATTTTAATAGACGTATCCTAATTGCAATTTTCATTTTAATTGACATATATGTAATATTAATTTTTTTTATTGACATTTAATATTTTGTTCTTTATTTGTTTTTATTTTATTTTTTTTTTATTTTCATGTGTTTTTATTTTGGTATATTGGGATTTTTAAAATTTTAATTTTAATTTGTATGTCAGTATGACAAGACATAGCAAGAACGAGCTTTACTTAGAACATCCTATGAATGTAACTACCTATGTCTTACAAATAAATAAATGATTATGATTATGATTATGATTATGCTTCTCTCCCTTATTAATTATGAAGCTGCAGTTTCCTGCCACCTTGGTACCGCGGCAGGATTAGCGCATTTAAACCTTGTAAATTTAAAGATTTTCTGCAAATCCCTCGTGTGTTTTCAGTTGGTAGGATTATGTGGTTATTTTTAAATGGATTAGGTTAATGTTATAGTTGTTTATGAAAGGTGATCATCATCAGCTTAGCCTTTTCAGGCGGCAGCTTAATACCAGTATTTTTCATGGAGTGACTGTTTCCTGATTTAGAGAGTTGGTTTTTCGTTTTTCAAGGGCCCTTGTGCTGTAAAAACCAACTCACAGAGTTGATTACATGGTTTAAATTTCATGGACAACAAAATGATCCAAAAAGGGTTCCGCTTTTTTCTTTTAAGGTAAGGAACTCCAAAAAGCGTGAGTTTATGTATGTATATTAACACCCTGATTGCCATATTGTGTTATCACACACGCGAACGATAAAATCTACACAAATACCATTCGATTGCAAACTCGTGTCGAGAATCGTTGTGAGAACGCCGAAATCAATTTCGTTCTTTGTAACAACACAATACTTTAAAGAATTTGTATGAAACGCTCGTTCGGGATATAAAATAAGCATACAGAGGAAACGTTCACGAATCTACGTAAAACATACACGTACGCTGTGAAACATAAAATATTTCAGTAAAAAAGTATAAGTAATTTTTTTTTTATCTATATTATCCCACAACTGGACCATATTGCTCCCTATAACCTTCTACTCTTCTCCATGTATGGGTTTCTCCAGCGAATCTCTTTTAAACGTTTTTAAATTTAGTATCTCACTGTCTCTGACTCTCGCTGACAGGATACAAGTCTCCTAGTTTACTAATTTGTGTGCCATAATTATCTATGCTTAAAAACATGATAATATGCCTATAGTATTGTATTTGCTTTATTTCAAACTGTTGTATGTAGGTAGCTGTTAGGTAGCTAAACCGATTTTGATGAATTTTGGTACAGAGATAGTTAGAACCTTGGAGACGGACAAAGACTATTTAAAAAAAAAAAGAAAAGGGAAAATTTAGCATTGCTATTACAATCAATAAGGTGCAAGGGCAAAAACTACGGGTAGCAGGTACCTGCAAATCAAAAAAGGGGAACTGTGTTATCCTGAATTTAGCGCGAGCGAAGCCGCGGGCAAAAGCTAGTACATATATATTTTCCACTTTTGTGCAAGTGAATTTGAACTTTACAGTTGCAAAGCTATTAGGTCGGACACACTATGTAACAGGCATGACAGGAAAGTACACTGATTTAATTCCGCATGTGTGCCTTCGTACACTGATATATCAGCCCTCCGTACTCAAATGTTAACCTTCAATTTCATGGCTAATCAAACAGTAAGACGACAAATAGACCCCCTTTAGACCCCCAATATAATATAGCACCATTTATCATTGGAAGGGTAGACAGTCCCATAAATGAAAGGTGCTCCCTATAAATCTATGCGAAACCTTAATACGTTAGGGCTTAGAGAAATCGGAGTTCCGTAATCTTCGTCCTAGGTCGAATTTCACCGGGATCCTTCATTCAAGGAATTGGATTTATTGTAGACGAAATAGAAATCTGTGAATTTGGGCGCCTTTGAGTTCGGCTGATGAATTCATTTTGAATGTTTGGCCGCCATTTTATGTGATTCATGTTCTAAGAAACTGTCGGAGTTTGTAAGGATAGTTTGATATTTAGCTAAGACTTTAGAGATGACTGGCGTATTATTAGCTAGTTGATTTGTATATCCTTAGTAATACTTTAAATATGAAAGTTAGTCTGAGAGAGTTGTTTTTCATGCCTTAATGGCAACTTGGCTTGTAGACCATCACCATGAATTTGAAAAAAATGACAATATCTACGCGGGCGAAGCCATAACAAAAGCTATTTTACAATCTGTATGAATAAATCAATTATTAAAGACGATAGAAGTAGATTATTTCTACCCTCAAATAATCCCCAGTAGAAATAGATTATCCGCAACTCAAATCATAACCTAAAAAAGCCACAATTCACTTTGACCTCAAACTGTTCCAAAAACCCCAAATTCCTTCTAGACTAATGACAAGATTTGCATCACAAAGAAAGATAAAATTGATCCTCTAGCTTTCTACAAAGTTGGTAGAATAAAGACGATTGTATAGACTTGCGAAATAAAAGACAATGGCAGGCAGCGCCAGGTTTCTGCGAAGGGTTGTAGTATGCAAATAAACCAACATTATCATAATGAAACGTGATTTACTGCCTTCTTACTCCAGAAACAAATATTAAGCTGGTGTAAGATGAAGCTCGAGAGAGTTCAAACGAATTAACAGCTAAGTATACAGGAAAATAATTTTCAGAAAGACAAGCGTGAGAAATGTGAGAGATGTGTTAACATGTTTTTTAAGCATTGAAAAGCCTTTGTTTACTTTTACAAAAGTATTACATTTATTAACACAATCATCAGACAATAAAACCTTGTATAAATGTAAAAGTAACTTTGAAGTAGATTTCGGTGTTGCACTTAGATAGACCCCTTGTCTTACCCCTCGAGTACTTGCGGTAGGATACTCTCCCTCCAGCTTGCGAGTCACATCGCAGACTAAATTGCTGCGTGTTGCGGGTTCGATCTCCACACGGAACATATATTTGTATGGTCTACGAATAGTTGTTTCGGGTCTGGCTGTTTGTATTTGTTTAAATCTTTGTAAACGCGCTCGCAATACAGGAGAAATTCCTAGTGTGGGGCAACAATGTAATTAAAAAAAAATACATTCTAAAATTAAAAAAATACAGTTTTCAATTAAGCAGTTTACTACTTATTTGGAAGAGCAACAAAATACTGCAATATCTAGTTTCTAAATCCAAAATTAACGTGTAACCGGGTCAATCCCTACTCTTCTATAAATAAACCAACCTCTACCGAACTACTCACGAAATAAAAGGTAGAAGAAAAATAAAAAAGTCGATCTGTTACTATCACATTAAGGTCTGCCATGATCTTAACGCAATTCCTCGTCGGATCCCGTATCTCCGGGATCTCGGGGCACAGCTCAGCAGATCACGGGACGCCAATGAATTAGGTCCCGGGGGAGGCGTCAGGCGTTCGATAATTGTTGGATGGCTATCCGATAGGGATGTCCGGGGGTTCGAAAATACCCGGGATGTTTATTTTATGGAGTTTTTTTTTTCGTTTACTTGTGAAGTTGTGGTTTGCTTTATCATTTTGTTGGGTTGAAATAGTTGCAAACCTTTATCATTTTTTTCTAGTTACTGACAAAATGTGAACAAACACTGATTACATACATATATCACAGCATTCCACGTCTCCTTTTAACGTTTCAAAGTGTATTACTAGGTTTTCTTACCCGACTGCCAAAGAAGGAGGGTAAAAAAAATGTTTTTCGAGTGTATGTAAGTATGTATGTATGTCTTTTCCTTTGTGACCACCTGTAGCCTAAACGGCTTGATGGATTTTGATGTATGAGGTATCGTTAGATGTGTCTTGATTACGGGAGTGTCATAGGATACATTTTATCCTAAAAGTCCCACGGGATAAAGACATAATAATATTTTTTCTAAATTTCCCTTTAAAAAAATATGTATGCGGTATCATTAGATTCATTTCAATCACGGGAGTAATTAATATAGGATACGTTTTTTCTCAAAATTCCCACGGGAACATGTTAATTCTGCGTCAACGCAAAGCAACTCATGCGTTAGCAAGCAAAAAGATAGGGCGTGGCCTGGCATGCGGCGCGCGGCGCGGTGCGGAGGGGGATATGCTCGAGTATACAGCCCGATTGCGGGCACACGCATGAGGGCACACGTCGTTGACGGTCGTCTCTAAATAGCGATTTTTTCGATACTTCGTCGTCTGACGCGAAACTTATAAAGTATAAATAACTCGTTCTTTTTTTTTTCTTTCGTGTTTCTCTCTTTAAATTTATTCGTTCTTTCTAATTAATTAACTCGTTCTTCCGTTCTTTTTTTTGGTTCTTTCTTAAATTCTTCATAATTATTAAGCTGTCGTGGACCTATCAAACGTGTTTGCAAAGGGCCAGGCTTATGTAGCCCTAAGCCGTGTTAAAACACTTGCTGGGTTAGCAATAAAAACACTTGACCCAAAAAAGCTGTTGGACCGGCCCCACGACGAATGTTCTTTAACTGAACTTAAACGTTTGCGGGATCTTCAGCAGTAATGACTCACCTAATTCTTTTTCTTTTTCACTACCAACAGCCCAGATTGGCGGTAAATTTATGTTGCGGAGTAACATCACTCGTAATCTAAAGCCAAATGTCGTCGAAATAATTTAAAATGGTACTTACATATACATAGTCTTCTACATCTACAACATTTTCGTTAAATAAAAACAGCTAAAAAGTTATAAATAAAAAAATTATTATTAAAAAAACAAAATACCCGACTGCACACTAAAAAAAGAGTAAAACAAGCCCCACAATAATATTGATCAATCAAATGCTAAAAACTAATTATGTAATACCGTTTAAACAATACCTATATTAAAATACACTACAATATGTGTTCGTAATCGATAGTTAAATAAACAGAAACTTATTTTGAATACAAATTTACTGAATATAATTTATAAATGTTGATGGAAAGCATCGCAGGCGGGGACCACCTTGACCGCCACCAACGAAAATTCTGCTAAATGGTGCACAACCGAAATGACTATAAATAAGCCTCTGTTGGTCCCCGCCTGCGATGCTTTCCATCAACATTTATAAATTATATTCAGTAAATTTGTATTCAAAATAAGTTTCTGTTTATTTAACTATCGATTACGAACACATATTGTAGTGTATTTTAATATAGGTATTGTTTAAACGGTATTACATAATTAGTTTTTAGCATTTGATTGATCAATATTATTGTGGGGCTTGTTTTACTCTTTTTTTAGTGTGCAGTCGGGTATTTTGTTTTTTTAATAATAATTTTTTATTGTTAATTGTGTTATTAGGATGTGCAATGAAGTTTTGTTACATCGCATTATGCAAATAATTATAATATAAAATCCTTACTTCCTTACTAATATTAAAAAAGTAAAAGTGATTTTGTTTGTTACCTCTTCACGCTTTAATGGCTGAACCGATTTTGATGAATTTTGAAACAGTGATGGTTGGGAACCAGGAGACGGACATAGGTTTTTTTTTTTTTTAAAGTGGGATGTGAGGGAGAAAGAGGGAAGAAAAGGGAAAATTTAGCGTTGCTATTACAAATCAATAAGGCGCAAGGGGAACTCTGTTACTCCGAATTTAACGCGAGCGAAGCCGCGGGCAAAAGCTAGTTATATATGAAAGACAATGCGGTAAAGTATGGCGTCACTGAGCTCATTTTTATTTTTGTATGTAACTACTAGCTCAAAAACTACTGGACCGATTTCAAATCAACTTTTACCATTAGATAACTATATTATTATTATCATTGAGTAACATTGGCATCAACAAACATCAGGCTACTACCCTTAGGAGCGGGTTTGTAACCAAAAACCCGGGTAAAACAACGCAGGAGTCATGATTAAGGTTTTTAAAATATGTCATGATTATCAGTCTATCAAATTAATAAGCGTTCCGAACAAAAGGTTCAGTCATCATTATCAGCGCTTCCAAGCTTTCTCTCTTTCATGCCATTGTCCTGTATTCTGCTTAGTCGAAGACTCTCAAAATTGATTTTCCTTTACAAGTTTGATTGCCTCCATTATAGCCCAATTTCTTTTCGATCAGTCAGCTTCTTTAGAAAGTATTTTGGACGATTTTTCATTTTGTTGCTTTCGTATTAGAGTTTTTATTTAATTACACTAGAAATTTACTATTTAAGAGGTGTTCAGCTGAATAATAACAGCTGCACGGTTCGATCTTTCAGAGAGTTAAGCAATGTTTGTCGGGGTCCCTCTGTGGATTGATGAACATCCTTAACACATCTACTCAGCTAATATTTGGAGATTGGGGAGCCAAAATACCCAAAATTTATATTTTAACAAATGTGTTACTACTAGGTTTTGCCCTCGGCTTCGCTCGCGTTAAATTCGGGTAACACGGTTCCCCTTTCCTGATTTGCCGGTACCTGTTAATACCTGTAGTATTAGCAAAGCTAAGTTTTACCTTTTTTTTCCTCTTTCTCCCTCATTTTTCAGTCTTTAAAAAAATAGCCTATGTCCGTCTCCAGGGTCTTAACTATCTCTTTACCAAAATTCATCAGAATCGGTTTGGCTAATAAGGCGTGAAGACGTAACAAACATACTTTCGCTTTTATAATATTAGTAAGGATTAGTAAGGATGATCCAATGGTTAACAATCCATCGGATTGTGAACCAGTCAGGCAGTAACTCCATCAAGACATTGATATTTAACCATATCTAATTAGACTGTTAACGGAACAGTTGACAAAAGACTATGCTAATGAACATGTGACGATTAACTTCCATCCCGGAATCTTCAAATCCCGGGATTCATTCCGAAAATTCCTAGTGCCTGAGAGATATTTCTCGACGGCATGTTAAGCTAAGAGGCACACACACATTTTGACACCAGGTTATACACTAACCACAAGATTAAAAAGAGTCTTCCAAGTTTCAATCCCGTATATCTAGACCATCACTAAACACGTACAGTCTGCCGACGTGGCTGTTACTTCGGTAACCACCTAGTTAGTATTCCGCAGACGGATTAAAATTTGACTAATTTTAAACTTCCTTTGATAAATTGAGATTTGGAGGTTAATAGTCGAGTATTATTTGAACGATTAACATTTCATCGTCGCCTCTCGGCTGATTTCTTGCTAATTTTGTTGAAATAACTGTGGATAATGTCTTTGTAAATGTAAATGATATATGGGTTGTGATTGGTTTTGGCTTCGTTATTAATTTACCAGCTTTAACAAATTCTCATGGTATATCTTCATAGCGATATCTTCCAGACAACATTTGGATGACACTTTAAGCTTCGTAACGGTCACATCTCGTCCTCAATTAATACTAGACTACGCGACATTGTATTATCATCAACAATGATGAAAAGGCTTAGGTATTGGATTGACATAAAAAAGGACAACTAATAATTTGTGTCAGTTGAATTTGATTCTGGAAATCCACTTTCAACACTTGTTTTATTTTTTTCATTTAATTATTCTTAGCATGGTAAAGATATCGTGGTTACACACTGTTATTCTCAAGATTCTGCCAAAGTTACACAATTTTTTTTTTTTTCATGAAAGATTTTCCTTACAAAATGCCAGGTAATTTTGAAGGTTAAAGAAACATTAAAGGGTTTAAACATGAGCAAAGATGATACCATTTCAATTAATTATCTCTCTTTGTAAAACTCGAAACTCATGCCGAATTACTGTGTTGTTTGTCGGCAAAGCACCTTTTAATGAAGCCGGAAATTCACTGAGGAGCTTCTTGTCAAATCAGCGTTCGCTTCGCCAAGCAGAGCCAGCGCTGTGCCGATTCAAACTTTGTGTATCTATAGAATAGAGCCACCCGTATTGTTGGTACCTTTTTTTTGGGGTGGGGGTAAGTAATCATCGAATAACTTCCCCCACTCTCTCTCTCACTGGACAGGGCGGGGGGAGTGTCAGACTTGTACTGACTAAAACCCACCCATGTTCCTTCTATTGCCTTTTACGTTCCGGGGCCGCGGTATCTCTTTCGAACAACCCGCAACCCCGGCAGGCGGATGCTCTGGCAGGCCCCTCTGCTTTGCTGACATCTCTTTGAGGCGCTCGTGAAACACTAACGCACCGTCGACACGGCCTGTCGTCAATAGACGGACGGACGGTGAGCTACCCATTGCTCACCGTCCACAGGCTCGCATCTACGGTGGCCGGGAGACGTTTCGCGGCGCCCCACGTTCGGGGGGTCTCCCGCGGCGGCTGGGTTGGTTTGAGGTTCTCTCCCTCAAACGCCCAGCCACCTCCTTCGCTAGCATGATTGCTTCGCAGAAGGTGGTGACCGCTTCCCATTCCCTCTATTGTTTGTACCTTAACCCCGTGTTTTGATTAAAGCTATTGGTAACACGAGTAAGTGTTGGGCGCGTTCATAAGCTAAACCCTAAAACGAGATTATCGGTTTCGATTATATGCAGTATTTCTTTTTTCGGTTGGGAAATCATCTTTTATTGACTACACCCATCCATGTTCCTTCTTTTGCCCTTTGTGCTTTGGAAATAACCCGTAACCCTAACAGGCAGTGACCCTGACATGCCCTCTACTCCGACTTGTCTTAAGCGTGCATGGAACAAGAACGCACCGTCGCCGTCGACACGTACTGTCCTTAACGAACGGTGAGCTACCCATTGCTCACCATCCACAGACTCGCAACGGCGGGCGCCCTGAGCATCTCCGTAGTATATATATATAGGCCGGGTTGGTTCTCTCTCTCCAAGTCCCGTCACTTCCTTCGATTAGTATGCGGTACTAAACGGTGATGCTGTTAATTATTTTCTACCTTCATAAATAAACTCTTGTAACTATTAAATGAGGGTCGACGCTACACTACCTACTGGAAATCTTGGAGTCATTTAGCTTCCTCCACCTTTGTGATTCTTAAACTGCAAGGACTGTATCAGTCTATAAAGTGCTTGGACACTGGTTTTCTCACCCTGGAAGCGAGTGGGCTATAACACACCACGCGGGCCTTAAGTGCAGCAGTTCGTTGTTAGGGATTACCAGTTGTCTCACGACGTCCCTTCAAAAGAGCAAGCTGGTTGCAAATTTTATAGTATGCGCTGACATTTTAAAGATACTTTTAACTAATGAATCTCATAAAATGAAAAGAAAAACCGCTCTTAACTTTTATTTTTCCTTTTACTGAAAGATCTTCTCAGGAAACATCCCAAACATTATTACTAACCAATCAAAAGGATCGGTGCTCTGTTAGCACTGCCAATAGAATTGCCAATTCCGTGCCACTAGGAATGGCACTAGATGGCCGGCCAGCGTGTGAGGAGTGGCCGTTATTGGCGCAGTAATTGAGGTGATGAAGCAGAATGGTCAGTTTTACTTTTGATTGTTAGTCGTTGGGAAAAGTTATGGCTCGGAGTAGATAGTAGAGTTAGGAGGTGTATTGCAAGTCGTTAGTTTTTACGTCTTACGTTGATCTATATACTATGGCATTTATTATCGCGCCTGTAGTGTTCGGAGGGTAAAGCAGAAGTATACGTAACTACACCACAGACTACCAACAGTACTGTCTCTCCTCCTTAAATCCATTTAAAAGCTAGTTAGGATTTAGCCACTTGTATTGAACCAGCGAACAAGCTAAGACGAGTGGTTTTATAGGGGAAACCTCACACGTTGGCAAAGTGTTATTAGGTTTATAAAGCACTTGTCAGTAGGAACAGCAGCCTGTCTGTATGTATCTGTGTCCCTTTGATGATAATGAGCTCGCTCCCTACTACAACTGCTAGAAAAGTAAGAATACATTATTTTACTTCAAATTGTTACCGGTAGTTCAAATCAAAACAAAAGTCATTTATAGAACTGACAGAAGGAAAGTTCCTTCTGCGCATGCGGCTGCCCTGGTAGCTCATAAACAGCACGAATTTGTGAATGTCTATCTATCTTTCTAACGATTCTCAATCTTATTTTTTTGTGATCTTTTCAATCAGTTCTTTTTTGCAATGGTAGTCAAATCACATTTTTATTTAACCCTTGTTCTGAATAATTATAGTACTGATGGCAACATCTGACTTGTCTCAAATAGTTACTTTTATGCAATATTTTTTCTTATTCTTGTATAGATTCATTTTTACCAATTCGTTGTGAATGAGTGGAAATTGTTGGCCTTGTAGATTCTTAAACGCTTGTTAATTTTTGCCAATTTGTTATTTTAATTTACGTTTTGTAAAGTAAACAATGACTTATTGTCGGGCCTACGCTGTCCTCTCTTACTTGAGTACTAACGCTGTTAAAACAACATTGTAAAACCAAATGATTTTAAAAGAGTAGCCATGGAGTTTCATGCCGGTTCTTCTACGACAAACCCGAACCGTGCACCTTTTTCGCGAGGTTTAATAAGTGCCCATATAGCCCTATGTGAAATAAAAATATTTTGATTTTATGAACAAATACTAATATAACAAACACATTCATATGGCCCGGCTATGAATCCCGAGCATGATCGGTGTATAGCTGCTATACACCGATCATGCCCACAAACATACGGCCGGCAATATTTCCGTTGCCAGCAGCGCCTCTACCGGGCATTTGTACAAACTCATCTATCAGCTAGTTTTACTCAACAAAATTCTCGACTTCCTTTGGTTCATTTGAAATATATGTTTTGATATTTTTCATGCTTATTTTCCGAATATTTTTCTGTTTCCATTACTTATTTGGAGTAGGTATGTTTTAATGTAAATGTGTGTTATTGCAAAATTAAGATCGTAACTTTTATAGCTGAACAGGAAAAGTATTTATTTTTATATTTAAAAGGTATTAGTCTTTTGAATATCTAAATTTATTTTGCTGAGGTTTGTTCTGTTCGTTTAACGATATTGGAGTTGGGTTCCAGTCTCCACTGACGCAGCTAAGTACGTCTACCAGTATTTTGGATGAGACTGTCTATCTGGACTTCACAATTAGTTACTAGATACATTACATACCTTGGTTAGACTGGTCATCAGACAGACAGGAGCACGTGGCTAAATAATAGCAGCCGTTCGAACCGAGTGGCTGCTATTATTTAGTCACGAGCTCCTGAGCTTTAGGTTAAGCCGCGCTTGCCTAGGTTGGTCTGAGGATGGGTGACCACCCGTTCATACCGAGTATTCTCCGCGCCTCGGAAAGCTCGTTAAGTCGTTGGTCCCGGCTGTCTTTTGTAGATCTTTGACAGTTGTAACAGGTAGTCACTGTTCCGAAAGTCTGATAACTTGTCTTACCAAGGGGTATCGCATTACCCAGTATTAACTGGGTTGTGGAGGTCAGATAGGCAGTCGCTCCATGTAAAATACTGATATTCAGCTGCGTCCGTTGAGACTGGAAGCCGACCCCAACATAGTTGGGAAAAGGCTAGGCAGATGATGGTTAGACTGGTCATCAAAAGGAGCTTCTAGAATTGGTCGGTATTTTTTTCACCACTGAACATGGTTTTTTTAACGTAGATCTGTTCTACCTTCTTTTTAAAACTGCTAAAAGTATCTCAGAAACTCAAACAAAAACACAAAATGTCTTCCACTATACTAAATGCAAATTGTAAAATCAATTAATTCGACTGCCCTAAGACAAATCATTACAAGCAATCAATCATCACAAATACGACAGACAAACGTTTGTGTGACTAAACAAGCAAGATCCAATCAAGTAAATATAAATACATACAGCGGTAATCAACCACACGGTCTAATTGCGACCGGTGTTGATACTACACCACAGGCTGTGCCACTGAATAGATAGGCGACAGAAGGCTAGGGTAATGTACAGTGGGCTGCATCGGTTGCTTACCCCAGTTGTACTTTGCATGCATCCCTCCTTACAACTAACAGGAACCAATACACAGAAATTCGCCTTGGATATATTTTAACATTTTAGTAGAGAGTATTGCAGAGATGTATCTAAGAAGGCTAGAAAGGCAGAAGTCCGGATTCCGACCGGAAAAAATCCAGTATGAAAACCCAAGAACTGGCTCGGCTCAGGAAACGACATTAGAACCTCAGTTGTAGCGAAAAATGACTATTTTATTATTTATTTATTATGTGTCCCTCTGTAGGGCAAAAGCCTCCCTTCGTACCTCCCATGAAGAATGACAAATAACTATTAGAAACTAGCTGGCACCCGCAGCTTCGCCCGTGTGATATCGAAAAATCAATCCCATGTGTTAGTATCCTATATGTCATTCCAGACTATAATCTACCTTTGTGTTATATTTCATCAAGATCAACGGATCTTGATGAAATATAACACAAAGGTAGATTGATTGATTGGTGGATCTTTATTACTCTTTCACGACAAAACGACTGAACGCAGTCGTTTTGACGTGAAAGAGAAATAAAGATCCACACAAACATTCGCATTTATAATATTAGTAGGAAATAATAAAAATGTATGTGTGTGATTTGAATTTTAATGTTGTTTTGCTAAAAGCACATGCCTAATTGTTGCCATGTATTCAAACGTGTAGTCACAGAATTTATGTAAGTTTGCGTTTTTAGTGTTGCATGAAGCTTCTGTACATATATACATATATTCTGTGTCGCGACTAGCTGTAGAATTATCGTGGCGTGTTTAGAGATATGGGAATTGGAGTGTTTGCACCGGGGATGATTACTGACGTGTTAAGGTGGACAGAATTAGTGTGGCTGGATGGTGGTGCAAATAAGACGTGTAATCAACCTATGACTAAAGGAATAAAGTTGACTTTAGGTTAAAAGGACCATGGATAATTTTGAAAAGAAGAAGGTAATATTTTTTTGGAACATGCCACAAGTGCACACAGTAAACTAAACAATATCATGCAACACTGTGTGTCTCACGGCTGCTCCAAGTTCAGAAAAAATGGCGGATAACTGGTGCCCTGGTGGTCAATCCTTACTAATATTAAAAAAGCGAAAGTGCGTTTGTTTGTTACGTCTTCACGCCTTAATGGTTAAACCGATTTTGATGAATTTTGGTGCAGTGATAGTTGGACCCTGGCAACGGACTTAAGATTTTTTTAAGTAGACAATGAGGGAGAAAAGGGAAAGCTTAGCTTTACTCTACAATAAATAAGGCGCGAGGGCAAAAACTACAGGTAGCAGTTACTTGCAAATCAGGAAAGGGGAACTGTGTTACCCCGAATTTAACGCGAGCAAAGCCGCGGGTAAAAGCTAGTTTTAGCTAGCTAGCACAGTGGGACCGCGCTTTATACTTTTTAGTATAAAGCGCGGTCCCACACGTTAAGCTTTGTAGTCAGAGAACGAAGAAAAAGAGGCACCTGAAGCATCTGACTTTTTTTGTTTGGCCATTTAGGCGTGGAGACGTAACAGACAAACAAATGCACTTTCGCTTTTATAATAACTGTATATATATAATAGTATGTATATAATGTATATAATCTGTCAGTATGTATATAATCCTATATATATATATATATATAGGATTATATACATACTTTATTATATACAGATGAAAGCAATTATCATTCCCCGAGCCACTAATAATCCTGAATCAGACAAATATAGCCGAGCTATAGAGCCATCTTCAAAACAGGCTTTCAATCATAGTATCTTGAGATCTTAACATCTATTCAATGGGAGTTAATCTGCCACAAGATGCACTAATGCGTACAATTTGATACTTGAGTTGGAAGCTGGAGAGGATGACGATGAGCCTTTCAGAGAAGTGATATCGATTTCAATATGATTTGGTTCGTCTTTATTGTTTATTGCTTTGTAGGATATTAAATCTGTCTATATCTGCTAAGTTTTATAACAATTCGATTTCGTTAAATGACACAATTTGGTACTGAAACTAGATTTCCGTGTGGTGACAGAAATAGGAAACACAAATTATTCAACTTTGATTTCCATTGAATTTAACGTGATCTAAAAGGATTCGCCGATGATAAAATTAATATCGCTCTATACCGCCAGTTTTTAACCGACTCCGATCCGTTATAAAGCGAAAAAATAAAAAAAAACGCAAAAAGCTCATTTAGTACATTCTTTCGTTAACTTCAACAGATTAAAAAAAATTTACTGGTTGTTCTTCAGGTTCATCGTCTTCATCATCGACAGTCTTGCTTCACACACCAAGCAACACCAGACCAAGGAAGCACTACGTTTAGCCATAAAACTCATCCCTTGGGCACACAAAACACTAAAAAAAGGATTCCTGGTCTTCCTCTCCTTTGTGACGCGCTTGATCTATTTGACGTACATGTAATATTTATGAAATATATTCCCATTTTAGTATACTAATTAGATTCCCCATAAACCTTAGTAGATCAACATTCATAATCCTCTTTGTCATTGTTGTATTGTAATAGAATTAGTAATGCCTTCGATACGTTTATTGCGAACAGAAAGGTCCTTAAGAAGCTAATTTGTTTTTCTTGTAACTACTTTTCTCGTGTATTTTTGTCTTTGTCTACTACTTATTGATTACTAGTAATTGCATGTCTGCCTATTATTATCAAATACTTATTAATGTCTTATTGGAAAACGGTATTGTTCTACGAAGTAGATATTAAGGTTTTAGTAATGGAATATCTTAAAAATATTTCATCAGAACATTTTTTATCAAGCCACCTTCACGACCTCGGGTGATGGGGCTTGCAACGCTACTTGCGTTAAACGAGGCGCGCGTGTCATTTGTTTTGCGTTGCAAGTCGCGTCATGGTAAGATTTTTTTTCCATGATAGCGGTCGTCCGGACGGACCGACGGAGATGAAAATCAATTAGGTACTTAATAGTTCCCTCTTCGAAAATATTTACAGTTTATTTTATTTTTTTATTTTTTCTGTTGCTTTCGGCCAAAAGTCCTCTTTCAGGATGGTATGTGATGAAGATGGTCTGTACGCTATGTGGAAAGGTAAGCAATTAAGTGCTCCTCCTTGCTGTTGAGAGGTGTACGTGTATGCGGCATCAACAAATTTCATGCAACCTAATGAGACGTGAGATCTATTTCATCACCGTTAGCATGCTCTTATTCTACGCAATTTTCGCGCGCGTTTCGTTTGAGCGTGTGGTCAAGCTGCTGACGTTAAGTTAATTATCTACATAACACAATATACAGACAGTTATGATTCTGATATCTAACACTCATTCATCTAAATAAAATAATGATGATCTATTCTCGTCAGCTAAAACAAATAAGGGTTTGATATCAAATAACTTCCACACGTCCCTCAAGGGTCTATATTAGGACCATCCCTTATCCAACCCAAACCAATCCTCATTAAACTAACGTTTAATTTAGGTCGAATTTTAACCAAAGGGTTAAAACTAACACAGTTTCAGATCAACGGTCAGATTATCCAAAGTTAAACAGCTAATGAATGTTACACCCCAACTTGTGAAATCTGTCTGGAATATAAGTCACATGAGCGATGACAGGGTTCCTATATAATTAAATCATTCAAAGGATTTCAAACTTAATTTTGTCTATGTAAAGATTGAAAATGGAGAGGTGTATTAATGGAGGGATGAACAAATAGATATTTTATATGGATTGGAAGTTTGTTCAGAGATCAATTCATTATTGAGAATTGTGAGCATAGATATTTGTAGTGCGGTATTTACTTTATTGATATCTTAATAAAGATTCAAATCTTGAAAAGGAGAACGAATTACCATCTGTTGAAAGCAGACTTTTTGTGTGATATGCATATACTTGCGAATTTCATCAAAATTCTAACATTTTATTATTAAATACTTACTTATAAACAATAAATTTCGTTCAGTTAAATAATAAAGTATTTTGAATTTGTTGTAATCGCATTAAGTATGTCCGTAGTATTTTAAATCTAGTTAAAACAATAAGCTAACATTCGGTATTCTCGCTAAAACACCAAGATTTTACTAAAAGCAAAACCAAATCTCAGTAATATCTGAGCTTATAATACTAATTATTCCAGCTATTTCACTTACAATTTTCTACATCTTGTCTTTCTTAGTTAACAAGAATCTGCGTATAACTGTGTATATTGTACCTGCATGCTCCGAGTTCCTCTCGTTAAGTTCACAATTTAACTAAGATAATTTAATTAATTAGTGCAAATAACGAAGTCTTGTTTCTGTACGCTTGCGCACGTGTTGTGTGTTCGGAGTCGGAGGATGTTGTTCTTGCATAACTACGAATTGCTTTTTCTGTTCAGAAAATGTAAAGTGTTTTTTGAAGAGGGCTAGGAACTTCAATGTTTTGAGAAACCATCGATTCTTCCATTAATAAAAAGTGTCTGAATAAAGATCTAGATTTTCTAGTTTAAAGTCAATTTTTTTAATCTACTATTGGCATATTGTCAACATCGCACTAATACAAACTGCACAGATTCTAAAGATTATTGATAAAAAAACTTATTACAGTTTCCTGACCTGGATATCGAACCCAGAAATTCATGTTCAAAAGCGAACCTTTTTATTTGGGGTGGAAAATCATCAAATAAATTCCCCCGCTCTGGGCGGGGCGGGGTTGAGTGTCAGACTTTTACTGACTAAAACCCACCCATGTTCCTTCGATTGCCCTTTACGTTCCGGGGCCGCGGTATCTCTTTCGAACAACTCGCAGAAAGGTAAAGCTTGCAATAAAAACTTACGTCCTTTGAGTTTTTAAGTAGATACCTACTCCGTTATTATGACGACTATTTATGCCAATGGGATATAAAAAGTTTACCAAACGCAACTTTTTAGTAGGTATAATTTGAGGTTTACCAAATGGGAAGTTTACCAAATGGGAAGTAGCCATCATAGGCTTTACTCATTAACTGTGTTATCAACTACATGAAATAAGACATAGTTGGAAAAAGGCTAAACAGATTTGTCCCGTGGTTATATTTTTGTAAATACAAAACTATGTTTTATCCTTAAATCTTTACCGAAACAGAATAATAACACAATATTCATGTAAATATGTACAAAAAAGTGAAGACAGGTTTCTAAACAAATAATCTCGCGAAATTGTTTGAACAAGTTTATTACAACAAACAATTGTGGTGATTTGTGGAAAAGATCTGTAAATAAATATTTACTTAGGATCGTAATTTAGTTACTTCCAGATTTAGAGATGAATTTGCCTGCCAAATAAAAATCAGAATGCTTTACTTTACTTTTTATTTAATATTTTATATTGCAGGATTTACAAACAATAGTTTCATGATTGCCTTCTTCGTTGTCTTGATTTGTGCCCACTACACTACACACATTATATTCTTAATTAACAGATATAAGTTACTTTCATGTATACCTCTCGTATGGTAAGACATGAGATACGGTTTCACCCCGTAGTACATTCCTGTTAAATATGCGAGCGCTACGTGAATGGAGGCGCGGAACAGACACTAGCTGATCCAGCCGCCGCGCGACGTCTCCCGGCCACCGTAGGTGCGGGTCTGCGGACGGTGAGCCATGGGTAGCTCACCTTCTAGTGAAGACTGGCCGTGTCGACAGTGCGTTAGTGTCCATTTCAAAATGTTGTATGTTAGCAAAGCAGAGCGTCCTGCCAGGGCCACCGCCTGCCGGGGTTTCGGATTGATCGAAAGAGATACCGCGGCTCCAAAACATAAAGGACAAAAAGGAACATAAATAGGTTTTGGTCAATAAAACTCTGACACTAATTGTTGAAGTTATTTGAAGACTTCCCATCCGCAAAAAAAACGGCAGAAACTATAATTTCTAACAATCTAAATCAGTTTCTGGTATGACAACTGAAGCTCACGTTAGAACACTTGAATATTTTAGAACGTTTTTTTACCAAAAACATAAAGCTAAAAGAACCAGAATTCGATTCCCTGGATGGACTTAGTGGTATGGGTTTCTCTATTTAGAATTTTCCAGAATCAGCCCGGAGTTTGGAATTTGTTCTCAGTTTATGGTAAAAGGTTCACTCCCAATTACATGGGACTATGCCATGTGTATGGTGACATAATTATTATGAGTATATTTACAAACACATTTTGTAATAAGGAAAACCTCCTACTAACTGTCCTCACAGGAAAATACTGGTTGATTTTTTTTTTTTTTTTTTATTTATTTAGGTTAACCAACAATTGTTTACACGTTACATTTCATTTAAAATTACACGAGATACAATTATAAGTGCAACAATTACTTACAGGCTAACACAACATGCATAAATTTTCTTAAATAATACATTTATAATAAATTAAAAAAGGAATGAATTATATTTTGGCAATCAGGCAATTTAATATTAATAATAAATCTAAATAATCAAATTAAATGAAAAAATAATGATTTCAATATAAAATAACACATAAATAAACTAAAATTCAATTCAATTCAATATTTGGTTTACTTTAAATTAACAAATTAGCAACTCACATTGTCTTGCTTGCGCGAATAGTATTCGATAAAGAATTTACAAAATTTTGTCTTGCTATCGTGGTGAATGTCGATCAGGTCACTACAACTGTTTAATATTTTACATAATCGCGGTATTGGTGAGTTGGCGCCTAGGACAGTTCTACGCAAAGGCGGGTAAAGCGGAGTGATGGGGTTTCGAGGATAGCGGGTTGGGGCACGAAACTTGAGGAGACTCAGTAACTGAGGACAGTCTATCTGCTTTCTGAGAAGTTTGTATAAAAACAAGGCATCCATAACTTCTCTGCGTGTCGATAACGAAAGCATCTTAAAAGCTTTCAGTCGGGACACATAGGAGGGCAGCTGTTTGCATTTCCCTCTGGAAAAAGCAAGGTGCCATAGGAAACGTTTTTGGACCCTTTCTAAGAGAAATATGATGATATATGTTATGCTGACAAAGTTGAACACGCGCTTGGAAAAGCTTATTTTAAAAAAAAGATGGATATTGCAAACATAAGCCGGGAAAATTCTCGATTTAAATAAAACATTCTATATAAAATAGACGTGTGTTGAAATATCTGGCATAACACATAGAGTCGATTCCGTTATTCACACGATTCCTAGAATCTGAATATGAACTCCTTTTCATCGATTCCAATTTATATTTAACTTTAAACGAAGTAGACTTATTGCCTTTTACCTAAGTTTTAATCATCCTTCGGAAAATACTAGGAAGGTGAAGTACTAAGTATTTTCGCAATTAAGTTGGGGTCACTTTCTAGTCTTACTGGATCCAGCTGAACAGCAATATTTTCCATGGAGCGACTAAACTTATCTGAGCTTCACAGTTATTAGCTAATATTAAATAATAATAGTAAAACTACAATAATTTTGCTTCGCTTTTATTAACATTATTTTCCCAAACCATTACATTAAAAAAAAAAAAAACGTTGCCCTACACTAGGAATTTCTCCTGAATCGCGGGTGTGTTTACAAACATTTAAACTCACATACATAAACAACCAGATCCGGAACAACCATCCGCCATACAAATATTTGTTCCGTGTGGAAATAGAACGCGCGACACGCAGCGTAGCAATCGATCGCTCAGCCACTGCGCCAACCGTGTTGTCAAATTAACTTCAACTCTTCATTAATGGCTTTTGTAGATTTTGAGACACTACAATTTAACACATATCAAGTGCGAACTTTTTTTAGATAATCAAACGTATCTATAATCTTCCCGTGGTTTCAATTTTCAACGAGTTTTTTATGTCATTTGGAGTCACAACTACAAATCCTTGTAATCCTTACTAATATTATTAAAGCGAAAGTGAGTTTTTTTGTTCGTTATCTCTTTACGCCTTAATGGAACAAACCGATTGAACCGATTTTGAGTTGGGACCCAGGAGACGGACATATGCTATTTTTTTTTAAAGTGGGACATAAGGGAGACAGGGAAAACTTAGCTTTGCTTTTGCAAATCAACAAGGCGCAAGGGCAAAAACTGCAGGTAGCAGGTACCTGCAAATCAGGAAAGGGGGACTTCAACACAATGTGAATTGTTTATGAATGTAAATAAATGAAATGAAATGAACTGTGTTACTCCGAATTTAACGCGAGCGAAGCCGCGGGCAAAAGCTAGTATAGTCATACAATTGACTATGATGTGGAACCGGCAATGTGCCAAAAAGGGACACTCTTTGTCTGTTATACTATACATGTAGTTATTACTTACAAAGCAAACTTTAAAGTAATTATTTACTGTCTTAAGATTTACTAATATTGCGAAGAAATTTAATGACTTTTCCTCAGGTTTATGAGTGCTGTTTGCTCTATTCTGTGGACGTTACGGGAAATGATGGATACTACTGAAATTCCAGATATTAAGCAGAATAATTTTGAATCTTCAAGGACAAGTCTTTCGTAGGATTAAGGGGGATTAAGGATGTCCGTATACAAAAATAAAAATAAAGCCTACTATCATCATTGATAGACTAATTTCCATTTTGGTGGTAAGCCACCATTCTAAACACAACATCAGTATTTTTCCTAAAACAATCTCCCCTGACCTCCGCGACCCAATTAATGTCGGACACTGATATCCTACGGTGTGGTCAGGTTCACGTGTGCCTTGCCTTGTTCCATTATGTTTTGTTTGATATTTACACTTTCATAAAAATAATTGGGTGCGTCAAAATTACTGAAAAAAGGGTTTTGGGTAATTCTTGCTTGTACACAGCACAGCGTCACTACAGTATTTGGTTACATCTGTGTGCCAGGTGGAAAACCATCAGCCAATAACAAACTTTATGAGACAATTTTATTAGGTACTCTTGTGCATTCTTCTTCTTCTTTGTCGTTTCCTTCATGCTGAGGATCGGGACCACTTATGACACGTTTACTACAGTGTGAGAACCACGGTACAGGTTGCCTCCAACAGTTTTTTATATCGCGTTTGTCTCACGTTTTGCTTTGCGCGCAGTTACCTTCCTCCTAGCCCAGCATCATTAGGCTTTTCAGACAACGGCTAGGACAACGCATGAAAAATCTTTTTGAAAAGCTAAAGACACACTTCAGACAGATTACAGAAAAATCTTGTACGTAAGTATCAGTTTAGGTTATGTAGTGTTGTTCACTGAATCAATTTAAGATTATCATAATGTTACCATCGGTGGAAAAATCAGGATGAGGCCAGCACGGGAACGTGGAGATTGGAACAAAAAAGAGATGCCTATACCCACCGGTGGTTGGTGTTCAAGCTTAATGATGATGTTAATTCCGCAAGCAAGCTTGGTCCAGCTGAAAGTGAACCGTCACCAACATCTTTGATCAGATATTTTGTGTGATCTTAGAGATTTCACTAGATTGAACCATGACCGTGTTTATCAAGAACTACAATTTCAAAAACGACGTACTATGGCTATTTGATATTGAAACCTTAGGCTATTACATTACTAAACAAGTCATTTTAAAATTAAAATACCCGCTTTATTTTCATGTATTTTTTGTTAATTTTCTGTTTTTTTTTTCATACCTGTGAATGATGCTGAGTGTGCTTCTTGCAATTTATTTAACTGCAACAAGATAACTGTATTTTCAATATAAAAATTGACATATTTAGTAATGTTAATGCCAAGAACTCGTGCTAGAGCCTCTTGTTTCAAAATCACACCATTTCCCTACAAAATACCAGCCCCAAGCAATCAATCCTAAAAACAACTTCCCCAAGAATGGGAGCGGGGCCACCTTCTCAAAAACACACTAAGAACGGCTTAACAAGCGTGTAAGGTCTAATCGACGTCGCCGACGCCTCGAGCCAAGGGGAGTGTAAACGTGTCGTCGCCTTTATTCACACGGATTCATTTCCGAGGCACCCCGATGTTGCACGAAGTGTTCCGAGTGTGAGGACGTGTTTGGAATGAGAGGGTAGGTATTGATGAGAGAATTGATATTGTCTTGAGGTACGGATAGTAGTTTTATTTGATGTAGGTTTTGTTTAACATATAATCGTCATCGCTTTGACATTAGGTTGGAGATCGCAGGGTGAAGTGATTTTTCTTAAGCATTCTCCTGCTGTAGTAAAACAAACAAGCTAAATTGAGATTCTGAAATTATACTTAGGTTAGACTGAAGGCGGTTGGCGGTTGATAACTATTGGGGACCTACTTACAATAAACTGAGTCGTTGTTAAAACCGTAGAGGAAAAAGATTTACATCAAGAAAGTGAAAAAAAGACAGTGGACATTATTTTTATGTTTACCAGCGCTACATAATCTCCATTAAATTGTAACAAGAAAAATCTTTACTACTTTTAAAAATCAAAGCCATTTTCCTCAAATTCAAATCTCACAACTCGCCCCAGTGAATCCGCACCAATTATCCTCCAAATCCATTGCCATTTCTTTTCCCCATCCGAAAGCCCAAAACCAAACAAAAAATCGTGAAAACGTTTCATTGTTCCCTCTAACTAGTGAGGGAACATTTCCTCCCTAAAATATCCCCGTGTCAATCCTCCTCGCGAGACATATGCGACTATTACCAAGCCATCCAGTTATTGCCGAGGAGGCGCGGTCATTATCTCAATGTACGCTATACATCGACGCTCGCACGAACACTCCGGAACATTTATTACGTTCATTAGCTTCAACTGAACGCGCAATTTGATGAGCCTCGCGTATGGGGTGAGGTTAATTTGCCGGAAGATCTGCCTTTGGTGGACTGTTTTTTAAAAGGTTTCTTGTGTGTGTGATGGGGTTTTTATACGCTTCCTAATGCAAATTTAATTGAAAATGGGACGTTTATGTATTATGGTTTAAGTGATGAAAGACATGTGGGTTATGGGTAGACCTTCGTTGGTTGTGAGCTTACAAGTTGTGTTTATATTAAACGATGTAATGTTAATGTCATTATGGTGTGTTATGGGGATTTTGAAGGTTTTTCTTTGTTTGTACTTTTTGAGACTATAAAATAGGTTTGTTGTTGATGATAGAGTTTCCTTGTAAAAAAAGTTGATTTGCAAATCCACTGTCTCCGATTATTTATTTATTCATTTAATACATGATGTACAAATAATTACATACACCTAGTGATTACCCTGAGGACCCTGTTAAACCGCAGCAAAATGTTTTAAAACTAATAAAATAATATTGCAGTAAATAACTATTATCCAATATCACGAACGTTAGGAACTTTCACAATGATATATAATACTAGCTTTTGCCCGCGACATCGTCCGTGGATTAATAGTTCCCGTTCCTGGGGGATTTCCGAGATGAAAACTATCCTATGTCCTTTTTCGGGTCCCTGACTATACCTGTACCAAATTTCAATGAAATCGGTTTACTGGTTTAGGCGTGAAGAAGAGACAGACAAAGTTACTTTCGGATTTATGATATTAAATGCGAAAGTAACTCTGATGAAAGTGAAATGGATATAAATCATTAATTAAATTTAAATCTAGCAATAAGCAATATTAATCAAACTTATATCTATCTCATTTAGCATAATATATAATTATTTTCTATATTAATTTTAAATCCTACTAATATTGTAAATTCGAATGTTTGTGAGGTAGAATATAGCCACTTGAACGTCAGGAGACACTTATGCAATAATTGCGGGTGAAGCCGCGGGCGCCAGCTAGTCTTTCATAAATTCTTGGGTACTAATAATACACAAATACTTATTATAGTACCCAACCAATGTGTAGCCAGTTTAAAATCATTGCTTTTAGGAACTGGCTTTGAATAAGCCAGTTTCTAAAAGCAATGATTTAATAAAAAAAATCATAAATTTTCAGGCTTCAGATAATGTATATATTCAAATCAGTAAGTATATTGCCGTCCTTTATAATCAAACATATTAATAAAAAATACTACTCCAACCAGGACCTTATTTGAAAGCAAGACATCAACACCAATTTTCCCTCCATTACATTTAAGCATACAGTTAAAACCGCTGTTAATACTGCGACGAAAAGTTTCCAACAATTAAATGCTTCGAGTTTCGACCGAGCCTCATTCACAAGTTGGTATGAAACACATTTAGGGTTTATTAATATCTAGGCTTCATTATGAGAGTTTAGTTTAACGTTTTAGGGGAAATTTTAAGGTCTCAAGAGGATGAATGGCCTTGGATCTTTGGAACTGTTTTGGATGATCAGGCAGTAAGTACTTATTCGTTTAGAATTGTATTTATTGTTCCATCACACTGCAAAAAGTGTTGTGTGCTAGAAAGAGATAGCATTAGTAGTTTAGTGATCTTTAGGGAGTGAATGGAGGCCTTCGATAATAATAACGGAGTACCCTTTTAGTGAGCTTAGCATAACTGGTCTGGACTACCATGTAAACAGGAATTTGAGCTTTTGTGCAATTAGCAGTTAGGAAAGCTGAGCGTTATTTTTAACTGACTTTAAAAGATTCGAGTTTCCCAAATCGACTGTTTGATTTTTGATTTTTTTTAACTGCAATTTTTCCCTAAGATCGAATGAGTTTATTCTATAGTTGGTCCCATATGGACCACCTATAGAATAAAAAGTTTTTGAGTAATCTTTTAATAAAACATATTTTTTTTATTAATTTGACATGCCAATAATGACCAATATGGCACTATGACTACAAATATCTGAATTTTACTGTTGTTTTATAAACAATCGCAGTTTCATTGCTGTTAATTTTAGTTCGAACTAAAATAAAAATGGCTAAAGTTGGAAAAACAAAGTCATTTTGCCTGCGTAGTTATCAATTTGTCCACACCCAAGTGCCCGCTTAACACACTGTGTATAACGGTATCGTCACAATAAGTAAACATCATAATAAAATATTTCGCACGTCAAAAATGTGAAAAATCCCTTCAATTAGTAACTAGATTCACCAACGAGATACCACCAGATCCCCTTAAGGGCCGGTCTCACCGCAACCCCGGACATTGTTTCTCTAGCTGCGAACACACAACCCTTAATGACCATAGGATTATGCATGCCCACACCTTAATTGATTGTTTGGGAAATTATCTAGATTTACGCAAACTTCTGTAATTGTCTTTGTTCTAAAGTAAAGTTAGGATTTTGTTTACGTAGATGATATTATGGTTTTTATGTCAAAAGATTAGCGCTAGACTTTGTAGGCCTAATTTGAATAGATAAGTTGGAGTTCTGAAACAGTTTGTTAGGTTTAGACATATTTACGAGTTGTAGCCAAAATTATACACATAGTACTACTGGAAATTAAGGAAGTAAATGAAATGAAATTAAGGCAAAGATCTGGAATCGGTTATTGTAATGGCAATTACATTTATTGCCTTCAGAACATGAATTCAGAATAAATAGCACATGAATATTAAATTTTAATTTCAATAGTTTTACTAATGACCTAAAAACACAAAATGCCGAGTCACAGTATTCAGCTTCACATTTGAGTATTCATCAACAATAATTTTAAAACAATTTCCTACAGAACATAGCAACACATTTCACTGATTGCACCAAAGTAAACCAAGCCTCAATCGTAACCAAATCAACGCGAAAATTGACGAATCCACCCGACCGTAATTCAATAAATCTGCATAACGTCTTCATCGCATTCAATTGAACTGTAACAACATTACTGCTTCACCAGGCGTCCCACAATGCAATCACGGAACAATACCAGCAATGTATCAGACTTGGTTCACAACAGTCGCTCTAACATGCAAACAATGTGTTATCTTAGCCTGTTCAAAGGGTGAAGGGTGACAAGCAAACGCAGGTGTAGACTGACGTTATGTGGGTAGTATCAGAAGCCCCATGGGAGACTGACCCCCATATTTAGTCGAAATACAATGATAGTATAAAACAAGCTTTTTTACTTGTTAAAAAAATAACTGAAAAGTTGAAATAATTTGATTCTGATAAGAACTATGCTATTTTATAGGTTCATTATATTTTTGAATAAAGCTCGTTTAGTAACAAAAATATGTTTTTATATAGTTCACGCATTCAGCATTCTTGATGAAGATAATCTAAAATTTAACGATGACTCAATTGATGAAATCAAAGCACTACATTTTACATAATATGTCAACAGGCAACCTGAGCACTTCCGATTGGCTGATACATTGTTTGAAAGATGCCAAAAGCGATTTTTGAAGAGCAATAAAAAAGTAAATTACTGATTTTGATTTATAGTGCAAAAATAAGTGCGGAGGCGCAGGTGCACTTTCTCTCCACTTAACCTCATAATCCGAAAGGATGAAAATCCCTAATCATCAAAAGCACAATCCGAGGCAGGGGGATATCATTCAACCAACTTTCGGAATCCGGGCTTCTACTGAGAAATCATTAATACAAAAACCCAATATTATTTTTACCTGACCGGTGAACCCGCGATCCGATAAGAAAAGTTAGATCAAAGGTTTCAGTGACGTTTTGAAGGAAATTTGTTTGTTTGACACGTTACACCTCTCACGACCGGCTCTGGTTCAGTCCATGGTCAGGAGCGAGCGGGAATGGGAAGGAGGTTGTCGGACGTTTAAAGGAGAAAACCTCCAATGTGTGAGACACTCCGTTCATCAAGTGCCGCAGGACCACTTCCGGCCACTGTAGACTAGTCGTAGTCTACGGTGGCCTGTGACCCCCGTCGGGGGGTCTGTAGACGATGACTGGGTAGCCCACCATTCGCCCGTCACGCGTGTGTGTTAATGTTTTTATGTGAGTGTGCGTGTCTTTTTTTGTTTGGAAACCTGTTTATAATTACAGTGGCTATTTTAAAAATTCTGAATACTTACCATTCGTAAGCTTTTTGTCTGGTAAGAAAATACATAATTTTAATTTTCTAAAAATAAATAAAACCCATTGGATAAATATATTTGTCTTATAAGTCTTTAAACTGACATGGTTACTAACATTATAATTAACACTTGAAACGGGATATTTACCATGTTTATTATTTATATTCACATCAACATCGCCGAAATATCGGAAACTCAATATAAATAATAAACATGGTAAATATCCCGTTTCAAGTGTTAATTATATTTGTCTTTTTTATAGATTCTTATTTATTTATTTATTTTATCATCTCGTTACTTTTTTGGTGGTTTCGACTGTAGATTTTGGCTTTCAGGAGCTGCAATAGAAACAGTGTAGCAGGCTTGTCCCAAAAAAGTAAGCCTTCGATCTGTCTCTGTTGAATGGTATTGGTGATTAGTGACCGCGTTCCCTCCAGCTGGGACCCTCATCCTCTGGGTAGGGTTACCAGAAATATGATGCTCACCAAAATTTGTTTTAAAGGCAGGTTTAGGGTAGGGATTAAAGGAACCGCGGTAAGGGTATCCGGTAACAAGCTGTGTCGCAAATTTGATCTCGTAAACGAGTATGTGAAGCTAAAAAGGGTTTAAGGTAATTATGTTTGGTTTTAAAATGTTATTTGCTACTCGTTACTAAATTGGGAAAATAAATAAAGGGCTGTACAGCCATATATCGATTAGTGTAGCACGCGTGTTACTTTTGGAAAAAGTTTAGGAGGTTGTAAACTATAGTATCCCTTCTCTAGGTCGAAAAACAGACACATTTGTTTTAGAAAGTTTCTTAATCTAGTAAAGTACCAATAGGTATAGACCTGTGTCCAAACGATAGGTATCTGAGTAAAGATTTATTACGTACTGAACTGCATGGAAAAACTTAAAACTTGATCGGAGGCTTTAACATGAGCCCGCGATGTAATCGTAACGCGATTTTTGAATAGAAAATACAAATAATAAAATATTTATAATATTATATTTACATATCTGTTTATATATTTTTGTGATATGTATGTAAACAGGAAAATATTATTATGCTTATGTATGTGTGTATGTGTACTTATATTTAGGTTAAGACATTCCGATTTTAGTTACTATTCTCTTCCTGTTCTCACACACTACTGTCCACGTTATTTTCTTCATACTTCCTCTCGCAGGCCTGCTGGTAGAAATTTCTTTAGAAATAAGCTGTGCCTTTGTTTTTTACGATGTTATCCTGTGCTTTCTCTTGTGTGTACATAAATGATCAAATAAATAAATAACTAATAGCATTTACGACAAACTTTCGTCTTATAAAACGTGATTGTCGTTGTTAAATTAATGACTTTGGAAAGGACCATGGGAAGAAACGTCCCCACCAACCAACAGATTAGAAACACGTGTCATTTGAAAGATCTACTCGAATGGAGAACTTTTTACTATGGCGACAAATGTCAAATACGTGGGGTTTTGGTTTTATGATATATTGTTTTTTTATATATTTATTTCTCTTTTACTAACACATTTCCTTAGTGTGCGATATATAGGGTTAAAAATTCGTGACAGATATATTTGCTATGAGGATCGGGACGGTAGCGTTCGTCGCAAGAAGATTATGAGCGGAGTTCCGCAGGGATCTGTTTTAGGACTTCTCTTATGGAACCTCGCTTACGATGTGGTTCTGCGTATTGATCTCCCCATTGGCGTTAATATTAATTGCTTCGCGGATGACACCCTGGGCTTAGCTGGCAGGGACACTGCTGAAGAGACTATTCAGCTTGCAAAGCTGGGACTAGAAAAGGTTGTGGCGTCGATCCGCGAAGTGGGTCTAGAGATAGCGCCACCTAAAACTGAGGCACTTTGGTTCCATAAGCTGCCAAGGACCAGAGAGCCACCCAGCTTGTCAGTCAGACTCGGAGAAGCGTCAGGAGGGACGAAATAAAGTTTTTAAGTTTATTAAGTCGCTTTGCCTGACTTTGGACGTTCGGTAGGGGTTTGAAGAGCACTTCGAGCCCCTAGTTACCCGAGTTGGATAGGTAGTAAGCGCTTTGCACAGACTGGTTCCCAATCTTGGGGGGCAACGAGAAGAAGTTTGCCGGTTTTACGCGGGGGTTGTGCGATCGATGGTCCTTTATAAGGCGCCTGTTTGGTTAAATAGGCTCTCAGACGTCCGACGCTCTACGACTAAAATTAACAGTCTGCAGCGGAAAAGAGCATTCCGCATGGCAGGAAGATACCGTATTGTGTCCTTTGAGTTAACAACTCTCCTGCCACGTTTCCCACCGCTGGATAGATCCTGGCAGATATGGACGCGAGGGTTTTCAGTCGAATTTGCGTCATCCGCCATAGTGGTGATAATGTGCAAGGATTCACAGGGAATCCCGGTTGCTTCAGTGAGTACCTGAATAGGATTGGAAGAGAGGCCACGGCAAGCTGTAATCATTGTGGCGGCGGTTTGGATTCTGCGCAGTATACGTTCGACTTGGAACAAAGAGTCTTGGACGCTAGAATCGGACAAGATCTGTCTCTGCCAGTTGTAGTTGGGGCTATGCAGGCGAACTCTGACAACTGGAGAGGCGTAACCTCATTCGGCGAGACAGACATAGTCCAGAAGGAGGCTGCCGAACGGGATCGTGAGAGGGCAGATCGCAGTAGGAGAAGAAGTCGAGGAGGCAACCGTCTCGCCGCTTAACACGCCGAAACCCCACCTGCAACACTTAAAGCAGGTAGGACTTTGGGGTCACGGGCGTTCAGAGTGGGGACTCTGAGCGTTTAGTGAGAGACCTCACAGATGACCGGCAGCACCGTGGTCACGTGCTGTCGAGGCGAGGACGAGGCTCAGGGGTGACCTATGTGTAGTCGCTACATTGATGTGCCTTAACAGGCGTAGCACAGAGGGGGCTCTGGACCGGTCTATTAAAAGGAAACAGGGCCTCCTCTCATATGCAGATGGTGATCACCGGAGTGGTTTTAGTGCGGTAAAACTCCTACACTCTCCGGTCTTGTCCCCAAAGACCGGTCGCCTTTTGAAAGTTTCCCCCCGACAGCAAAAAAAGGGAGCTATCATATTAAGCTTACGATTGTCAACGATCAATCGCACATTATATCCATTGTATCGTATTTGGGGTTAGGGCGACATAAATACTTCGCACCAGCACAAATGCATAATAGTATTTTAAATCTGAGGGGGCCAAAAGCCTCCTGCCGTAGGCTCTATGCCTGAGTCGTGCGGTCCATGGACCTTTACGAGCCCCCGGTATGTACGCGTTCTTTAGGGCGGCGTACCGCCCACTACCTGAACGCGCCCCAAAAGGTGGTAGCCATCAGGCTAATTCGACGCTGCTGCACGATCTCCAGCGAGGCGGCGAGCCTCCTTGGCGTATTCACCGTGGGATTTGGAGTTGATAGTCCTTGCAAGCCTGTATAAGTGGCACTACACCGGGGATAGACCTCCGGTGCGATCTCATGGTGGCATGGAGAGAGCGACTGTCGCAACCCCGTGCAGGGCACGCCACAATAGTGGCGGTAAGTCCCCTCTTTGAGGAGTGGCTGGAGAGGCGCAATGGCGTCCTCACCTACCGCCTGACGCCGGTCCTCACCGGACACGGAAGTTTCAGAAGGTTCCTGCACATAATCGAGCGGGAGGAAACGCCCGGGTGTCACCATTGTGACGATCACCCGGAGGACACAGTGCCGGTCTGCCCAGCTTGGGCGGAGCGGTTCAGTCCATGGTCCAGAGCGAGAGGGAATGGGAAGCGGTCCTCCTTCTGCGAAGCAGTAATTCTAGTGAAGGAGGTGGCCAGGCGTTTGAGGGAGAAAACCTCAAACCAACTCAGCCGCCGCGGGAGACGGGACGGACGTCGGGCGCCGCGAGACGACTCCTGGCCACCGTAGATGCGGGCCTGTGGACGGTGTGGAATGGGTAGCTCACTGTGCGTCCGTCTATTGACGACAAACCGTGTCGACAGCGCATTAGAGTTCCACGTGCGCCCTAAAGAAATGTCAGCAAAACAAAGGGGCCTGCCAGATCCACCGCCTGCCGGGGTTGCGGGTTGTTCGAAAGAGATACCGCGGCCCCGAAACGTAAAACTAAAACCCCCCCAAGTTCCTTCTATTGCCCAGAACATGGGTGGGTTTTAGTCAGCACAAGTCTGACACTCCCCTCGGTCCGCCCAGAGCGGGGGAAGTTATTTGATGATTTCCCATTCGCAAATAAAAAGTTAGAAGTATATCGTTTGACGTATAAGAATAAGATATACGAATAAGTTAAAATGTATATTAATCAACTGAATACTGTTAATGTTAATCAAAGATTTTCCGTTTGAGAATAAAGTTTTTTTTTGTATAGAATCGTCATTTGTTTACGTGAAAATATGCTTTTTGTTTGTAGAAAATAATTATTTTTGTTTTAAAGTAAAATATTTTTTTAAAATAAACCCAATTGATTTTGAAACTAACACAGGTACTTTAGACTTTTCTGGGTCCCAGTAAACAAATCGAGACGCATCCCAAGTCTGTTGAAGGGTGGGGACGGGGTTCATACAAAATCCCCCATGGTCCTTTGAGTACGTTACACACTGAGGTAACCTGGAAACTACAAAGACAGAGTTTAGAGTTACAAAATATTATCTTCCAAAGAACCCGGGCCGACATGTAAACATCATTCTTTTTCTTTATACCATCTTTAAGAATCACCCCAGTAGTTCAGCCTACTCTACGAGCCTCCTTGACCTGCCCCTAGGGAGGTGTTCACACGGCAGCGGCGGGGCCGCGGTAGAAATATTGTTTCCGAATCGCTCCTGGGACTGACATCGAAGCCTTTGTGTGTAATGTTAAGGATGCCTTTACCGTTAAAGTGGAAAAATTTACGCGGGATAAGAACAAATCCGAAATCGTTTAGGACGAAATTGGACATAGCTCTTTGAGGACACTTTTTGTTTTGATTTAACATGTGCACTTGTTATGTGCAACTTGTTATCAGTTGTCCTGCACCTGATCTCTATCCGGTTGTGTCGGATTGTCGTCCCAGCGGACTATGAGAGTGAGGGAATAGAGAGTGCCCCTGACCTGCGCACACACTAGTGCACTATATTATCTCCCGCGCAGATGAGTAATCTCCGCTGAGATTTTCCACCGTGGCGGAAAACGGTCAGGAAAACTATAAATACCTCTTTAAAACTTTTAAAGATATTATCTCGTAAAATATGTTTTTATTAATGTAAAAAATACAACTCTAATTGCTACAGAAATTAAGCGCTATTATTGTAAAATTAATATTACACTCCTGTGTAATATCACATGTTATTACTTTTTCGTTCCAAGTAGATCTAAGGTATATGTATGTATTGCATAATTTAAAATTCTAATTGTTAACCTATAATAGGTTATAATAGGTTTCAATAAGCCTGTTATTTTAAATACAAGTTCTGTCTAACTCCCCAAAAACAAGTGGGTGATTTGTACCTAATCAAGCTAAGCTTAAACCAACATTTATTTATAACACAACATTAAAGATAATGAAAAGCAATTGTTTTCCAAATAAATACCATTCCGTTTCCATTGTACTAATAAAATACTTACATCAGACCACTTAGCTGTATTAGAACATCTTTTTATTCGTCTATTTACAAAACAAACAGACTAATTTCTAGTTCAATAGCAAAAATAAAGGACCAATTACTGTTAAGTCTTAGAAACATGTTCAGTGTCCACAACAAAACGACGCATTGTCCCTATTTGAAATAAAATATATATTATGAAATAATGTTCTCTAAGAAGCACATAAATGTATTTGGAATACAATTCTGTAGCGAATAACTTGTTCGAATTGCTAATATTTTGAGACTAGTTCCCTTAGGTTTACAGAACAAAGCTCCACAATAACAGACCTCCGCCTGATATTGTCTTGACATCATTGACTGGATTCTTTATGTTGTGAAAGGAAATAATCGGAATATTTAATACACTTTTCTAGTGAAAGTAATACCTTTTTGGGTTTTTCGGTAAATATTTCTAGTAAATTGTTATTGATCTCAGTTAGTTTCCATCCGATTTGTCTTTCATCACAAATTGGATGAACAACAATGACTGTTTTGTGGCTGCCATTACGAGTCACTGAAACGGAAATAATATTGATACAAGTGACAATGTTACCAAATATTTACTGAGAAATACTGTTGATTCAAATACATATTTGTCACATTACATAACACAAAGCTGGTAATCCCTGGAGGGTAAGGCAGAACTGAGGGTCTAAAATAGACGCTTTAGCAGAATCAGAATATGATTATTTTTTTTTTCAACTAGTTAAATATCATAAATTGTCTTTGTGACCATTTTACGTATGTCAACGTAATTCATATTATTAATCCATTATGGTTCTGTTAAAGCGCAATTTTAGACCCCCTGTAATAAGGCCGCTATCCCACTGGCGTTTTACGAGCGTCGGCGTCTCTCGAACGTCTGTGCAGCGTCAACGTTGCTCAGACGCGACGACGTCGCGTCGACACGCCAACGCTTGTAAAACGCCAGTGGGATAGCGGCCTTAAAATGCACTTACATTTTGCCACACATGGGACTGAAGTACAAATGATGATTCTTGATATTATCTTCGCCACTTAAGCCTTGAAATTAAATTATATTGAGAATTACATAACATTGGCTGTAACCTAATTTTACTAAACTCCTCTTTCTCTTGCCAACCACAGGTGGAGTCTGGTCACTACGCAACCTCTCAATCTCGGTGCCCCGGGCTGTCCTCTCCGGGGAGGGCCAGTCAGCCATCCTGCGCTGTTCCTACGACCTGGAGGATGCGGCCCTCTACTCCATCAGATGGTACAAAGCGGAGACGGAATTCTACAGATACGTGCCTCGGGAGATGCCGCCGACGATGGTGTTCCCTCTGCCGGGAGCATCGGTTGATGTGAGTAGTCTTTAAGTTGTTTGATTTGGGACATTTTGTTTAACTAGTAGTTGTAATTTACCCACAGTACGTTTCTATTATCCTTGTCCTTTCTTTCTCCTTTAAAGAAAGAAAAAGTATTAATTTGAAATATCAATTAAATAAACCTAAAAAAAAAACTTCACTAAAATTGGGCCAGTACAAAGCCAAAAGCCCTCTCTATTAATCTCAGCATAGTATTACGAAAATTGAAATAAATTTCAAAAAAAACAAAAGCTAGAAGCAAAAATTCATAAACATCTAAGAATACCACAACCTAAAATATTGAACCGAGAACAATCTAAAACAGACTGGGGTCTCGAAATCAATTTCATTTTAGTATTAGTCATTCAAAAACTGAAGGTTCATTGTCAAGTCAATTAAGATTACAACACTATTTAAGACAACAGCATTCTTGTAATAATTAGTTGTTAAAATTCTCACTTATTAAAATAATAAAGATCTGTACCCTTTTAACTATGATCCTTTAATATCTATGACTAAGGTAGCTATCAAATATAAGCATTCACTAAAGTCTGATAAACAGTTCTCAAAAGTGGCAATATAAAAGCGTTTTGAATTTGCATTCAAATTTAAATTTACATTCAGAATATTTCTGTCTTCAGCTTGAATTCATATTTAATTCAAATTATTTTCCATATTCAAGGAATCTCGGTTAAGTCATAGCTCTTTTTGTTACGTTAAATTATATTTCAAAGACAGACACAATATTGGTGCCTAGGTATATAGAATCAGTTATTGAGCTAGACAACAAAGATGTAAGCATTGGATTTAAACGGAACCAGATTGTCAAATAAGTATTGAATATGCAAGTATTTAAAAGTCAATTCACTTTGGCAAGCTATATTATCTGAAATTGTGTGTGAATTATCACGATTATTTCATATTACAATAATACAAATGTACCTTTATATAGTGTGTATTTTTCCAATCAGTTTACTCTTAAATTTTCTATGCGATAATCGATTAGACTAGAAGTCGACCTCAACATAGTTTGATAAAAGCGAGGTAGATGGCGCTGGGGCTATTTTTTGGGAGTGTCAGACTTGTACTGACTCCACCCCTGTTCCTTCTATTGCCCTTTACGTTCCGGGGCTGCGGTATCTCTTTCAAACAACCCGCATCCCCGGATGGTGCTGGAGCTAATTCGTTTTGTTTTTTTCTAAAACTTTCTGTCTTCCCTCCAGTTGACGCAGTCAGATCACCAGCAAGTCCGCATAGTGAACTTGAACCGGCGCCTGAGTGGTGACTACCAGTGCGAGGTGTCCGCCGACGCACCACTCTTCCACACGGACATACGATCAGCACCACTTACTGTTGTTGGTAAGTATTATTCACTATTGTTGATAGTTGCCTTTCAAGACCGTAACACAAATCAATGGAATGCATTCCAACTACCCGCGTATGTCGCAATTTGCGTTATCAAAAAATAAAGCTAAAGAGGTGTCAAGGGACACCCGGATGGAAAGAAGTTATTATGTATTATGTACAAAAATCCTGTATATACTCAACAAAAATAAATGTCGTGACACCACACTGTTCAATGCGAAATAAAAAAATACTGTAATTCAACAAAAATAATCGTCGCGACACCATATTGTTTAATCCGAAACGAAAATAACTGGCTTGTTTTCTATGAGAGAGAGTCGCAGACAGAGAAACACGCGCCCACCGCACGGCTTACAACTATAGCAAAAAGTCTCGTCACAACATTATTTTGGTCTTAAGCAAAAAGCTTCGTTACAACTTTTGGTCTTAATTTTTTTTCCGTCTTTCCTAGCCTACGAGTTTGTAAGGATGATTCAAATGTACGTTAGGAACATTTAATTCCATGTTTCATAAAGTTTTTACACCGTAGATATGTTTCCGGTAAATAATTCATTTCTAACTGATTTTAAGCAGTTTATTTCAATCTATGTCCGTCTCCAGGGTGTTGGCACCCTGGAGACGGACATAGTATATCTCTATCTCTGTACTAAAATTCTTAAAACCCGGTTTAGCTATTTAGGCGTGAAGTCGTAACAGACACAAATTCACTTTCGCGTTTATAATATTAGTAAGGATGGTACTGAACCCTTTGTGCGCCAGTCTGACTCGTACTTAACCAGTTTTTCACTAGTCCTTAGTAACAGTTGATGGCAATACGCTTTTCTTGTATTCTTTGAACATGTAGACATGATGGTGTTCAACGCCTAAGTCATAGAGGCAAGTATAGCAAGTCTCTATTCCACACTGCTGTCTGCAGCTAAATAACTCATCATCTGCCTAGCCTTTTCCCAATCATGTTGGAGTCGGCTTCCAGTCTAACAGGATGCAACTGAATATCAGTATTTTACACGGAGTGACTGCCTATCTGATCTTCACAACCCAGCGAGGACTGGGTAATATGATATCCCTTGATAAGACTGGTTGTGAGACTTTAGAGACACTGACTACCTATAACGACTGTCAAAGATCTATAATTGACAGCCGGGACCAACAGCTTAACGTGCTTTCCGACGCACGGAGGAAACTCAGTATGTAACGGGTGGTCACCCGTCCATGACAGACCAACCAAAGATCGACCCGAGTGGCTGTTATTATTTAGCCACGAGCTCCTCGTCTGCAGCTAAATAACTCTTAATGGAAAAAACCCAACAAGTGATTACAATCCTAATCGCTATTGGAAACAAGAACTTTAGCGATAATTGTTTATTGGAGCGAATTGGATCGTTTCCTGAAGAAGCCATTTTAGTTACAACAATGGAATGGTTTTGTTATCATTTGATATTAATAGATTGAGATAAAGTTTCTGCGGTAAAGATTTGTGGTTAAAATAATTCAGCTGACTCCTAAATTCAAACGGTGGTGTGTTTCAGAACATAAGGTCCTGGGTTCAATTCCCTGGTCGCGCAAAGTGTTCTGACTACTGGGTTTTTCATTCAGTAAATTCCTATGAATTTCTACGGAGTCTAGTTTTTTGACTGGTTGATGGTAATAGGCTAGCCCTATTATTACATGGGACTTAAATATGGCCGGTGAAATGTGAGTGCATTGTTAAGAACACGACTGCCTTTATCAGGTGTGATTTAAGCTCTCAACTAACTACAATAAATACAAAGCCGCTGCTTAAAGTTTATTACCTACATAATGATTAACATCTATTAAACTTTATGTTGTAGCATTTTAAACAGCAGTAATTAAATAATAAAAGTGACGCATTCAAATCATTTGCATCGCATCCTTTATTACTTAATTTGAAGTCAAAGTAGGCCAAGGATCGGGTAAGCCGGTTCTTACTGACAAATTCTGGGCCCACAGAGGACCACAATAAGAATACTAAATTATTTTCTGAGGTAGCTTATTATCAGTGAGCTATATTGTCTGATTGAACACCAGACATCGAAAAAAATTCTTCTTAACTAAAACGTATTATTTTCTACCCAGACCCGCCGTTCAGAGCTCCACATCTGTCCATCTCCCGAGGCAGCTACGCGCGCGGTGATATCCTGCGCGCCAACTGCTCCGTGGACGAGGCCTACCCAGCTCCCAACATTACCTGGATACTGGACGATCATAAAGTAAGTTACGGTTACTAGTTTACAGATGACACACGATGTTCACAATTTTTTTTTGGGGATGGAAATCATCAACGCGCCCGATTTCCAGGTCGTCTCCCGCGGCGGCTGGGTTGATTTGAGGTTCTCTCCCTCAAACGCCCGGTCACCTCCTTCGCTAGTATTACTGCTTCGCAGAAGGAGGTGACCGCTTCCCATTCACTCTCGCTCCAGATTGATAACGCTGGTCATCATATCACAATACGCTACTGACTAGGATTGTTTGTACGAAGTCAAAAGCAGGTACTTGACTTCGTTTAAACTGTTCTCCCGCGTACTCTGATAGAATTAAAACACAAACTCGGGAATCTGAATTGAGCAAACCGAAACGAAAACTGGACTAAAGAAGATATCCAAAAGCTTGCGTGCTTTCTCGAAATCGTTATTTTATATTTTGTCCATAGGCAATCGACTTTGTGCCAAGCGTAAACGTGCCATCAGGAATATTGCTGGAATCTTCTCGTGAATAACGTTAGCAACCAGTACAATTATAATTTAGAGATGCATATGTTCCTACATCTATTTTCCAATGTAAAATCATCAAAAACCCGGGGGGAGTGGGGAGTGTCAGACTTTTACTCACTAAAACACGTCCATATTTCTTTCTTTTGCTCTTTAAATAACGGGGCCTCGATGTCTCTTTCGAACAACCCGCAACCCCGGCAGGCCCTTCTGCTTTGCTGACATTTCTTTGAGGATAGCGTGAAACACGAACGCGCCGTCGACACAGCTTATATCCATACTAACACATAAAACGTGGTAGTAATGTGCATCTACCAGTATGTCGGTCTATTTGTGATACCTTTTCATTTCTTAACGTTTCAAAGTATTTCAATTCAAATGACACACAGTGTGACCATTGCCTGGGTTTCGATTATTATGACAATATGCGACGGCAAAACAATCACCTCAATATCGAAAGGTCCTATATACGTGTGCGACTACGAAGTACAATCGATGCACCCCGGACGGTTAAACCTGGTACGACTTACTGCTTTTATATCACGGCTTTAGTATAACTAGTATATACAGCGAATAAAAACTTTTTTTATCCTAGAGAGAAATCTGTCATAGAAAGGAATGGAGTAAAAAACCGACCGAATGGAACAGTTATTATAAGAGTGAGTTTCTTTGAAATCCCATCTTCCTTAATGAACTTTCCAACTTACTGAATCATTTCAACACCAAGTTAAAATATTGTCCAAGAAAAAGCCATCAGCTTCTGTAAACAACGACGGAATTTCATTAATATCTCCCGTCCCTCCAACCCTTCATATTTCGGATATTAAAAAAATATTTTAGTGGAGAACCGAGCTTCTTGTATTTTTATTCAAAATGAAGGAAAACAATAGACTGTTATTCATGGATTCTTATTCATTAGTGAGAAAGTTTGCTGTTATTTCCTTATTGGTTCGTTGATCAGTTGGACGGGATTATGTAAGAACGGAACAAGCAATGAAATATTCAAAATGTATGCAAATAAAATAATAATCATTAACTAATACGAGCATGGCAACAATTTAACTATTGTCACTATTTTATCTGGCTCTATACATCGTCATTGGTTGAAAATCTGATATCGTCATTTTATATTTCAAACTTGTTTGACTTTATTGATCAAATAATTTAGTATCAAATCAAATCCATTTAGTACTTATTACAGGTGAAATGAACATTATTAGTTTCAATTATTATTTAAGTATCGCTGTACCATACCCATAAAGTAGCGCCATCTATAGTTAGCTTTTAATGGTCTTCTTCATTGGATAAACATTTTATTCCACAGGCTTCAAAACTATGTTTCCTCAAAAGGAAAAAGCGGAACCCTTAGTACCACTTTGTTGTCGTCTGTCTGTCAAGACTCTTTATCTCGGAATTGTATGGAGATATCGAGTAGAAATTAAAACAAAATGGTCCTTTGTGCTGTAAAAAAATCAATCAATAAATCTGCGCAAGCAATAGATATGACCGTCAATGTCGCTGTACTTAACCCTCGATTTTAACTAGCTCTTGGTCGGTTTTTTGCGGACAGAAAGACAATTTTCAAAAATAAGTAAATTCTGATGATTGTCAACGAGCAAGTTTGTTATTACGTAGCAGTCACTGACTTAGAATAAATAACGGAACAAATCAAGCTCACGTTTGACCATTTCTTCACCTGATAATGTCAGTTACTTTAAAACTAATTTTATGGAAACCGCGTTTGATTCGTTTTTGTATAACACCTTTTTTAGTTTGGCGAAGATGTTTGGTTTGTTTCTATAATAATATTGTTCGTCTCAATTTTGTTTGGAATTATGTTAATTGGGAGAAAAGTTGGGGTTGGCTTTTGTTACATTGTGTCAAGTTTATTGTTAACTTTATATAAATTATGTACGTCTATATAGACGTGTTACTTTTGTCGTAGATATTCTAAAGTTATACAAAGATAACTTTCTAGATCAATAGTGATTAATCAAAAACTTTGAATAAGTTTAACAATACAAAACAATGGGCTAGTTTCTAAAAAGTTCCGTGTGACGTCACGACGTGTTTCGCTACTACTTCTTACTATATTGGGCTATATCTTTGTCAATTTTGGTCTAATTTACAAATGAAAAATACGTGTCCCTTATTTTTGAATAATCTAAAAGACGGACTAAATAGAATGTAATTATTTTGACCCTCGAAACTTATTGTGATAATTTTTTCGCCAGCAACAGAATACTTTGATAGCCATGGTATAGTTTGTGTAGTAGTCGTTTAGACGAACAAATAATAAACGCCACTTGGGTGGATCTTGTGGTTAAGCCACACTTGCCTAGGTTGGTCCATGGATGGGTGACCATCCAGTACATACCGAGTTTCCTCCGTGCCTCGGAAAGCATGTTAAGCTGTTGGTCCCGGTTGTCGTTTGTAGTTCTTTGACAGTCGTAGACAACCAGTCTTACCAAGAAGTATCGTATTACCTACCCTGATATTAACTGAGTTTTAGAGATCAGATAGGCAGTCACTTCTTATAAAGTACTGGTATTCAGCTGAATTCGTTAAGACTAGAGCCCGACCAGTATAGTTGGGAAAAGGCTAGGCAGATCATGATGAGCATAGTTTGTATAGGATAAGATAACTTTGTCCATCAGCCTCATAAGTTGAGTGGTTGCAAACGGGACTTCTGAGCATAAGGTCCGGGTTCGATTTCCAGGTCGGGTAAAGTGTTGTTAAGTTTTATTTTCTCAGTAGCAGTCACGGAATTTGGATTTGAGCGCGGTTGCTGACAATAGATTTACATAATTATATGTGAAATACATAACATGTGGAAAATAACTAACGAAGTGCAGGTGTTCCAAAAATGTGGGTTCATCTCTGCGTAACTCTTCGGGGATTTTCTTAGTAACTGTCAAATAAATACACTTTTTTTATAAAATTAGTATGCTTTATAAAGAAAAAAAATATCGTTTCTAAGTTTGAACCTTTATTAATAACGCAACAATAAATATTCACCTTTTGAAATTTTTCACTGACTTCTGAAGCATAAGCTTCAAAGTATTTCTGAATACAAAAAATCAAACATCTATTTTACCCTCTAGACAACATCAAGAAGCTAAATTCTAGATTATTTTCGTGTTTCTAGGTATTCTCAATCAAGATTTTTTGATTTTTAAATACGGTTCATTGGTGATGAAACTAAGTCTAGAATTTTAGATACTAAAAAAGTAAAAGGATTGTCTCAGGAATAAAATGAAATAAAAGAACTGTAAATTATAGCGTACCGATTGACAAGTGGAGAATGGAAGAACAACAAATGTTGTACCGACCATAAACAACATGGGACAAGGCAGTGAGATCAAAATCATCACCGATTTAATTAATTCAAGAAATTAAGACTAAAAAACTATAAAAAACGGTAAATACATTTTCTTCCTTAATCCGGTGACTTTTGTCTGACTCATAGATTATATTATTTTTGCCACCGACTTCCGAAAGTAAATTAATTTTCCGTCTTTTTAGTGTTATTTTTTTAGGACGATTTTTCTTTGGGAAAAATATTATAAGTTCTGTCTTTTTAGTTGTGGTATCTCATACAAATTCTTATCGAGTATTAATTTTTCATTGTTAAGAGATATTGGCATATCGTTCAAATATTTTAGAAAAAAATATGCATTCCGGATTGTTGCATTCTGTTCATATTTCTTTTAAAAAACAAGAATAAAAAATGATTGAAATTATGACTAAGTAAAATATATTTTAAATTTTGAAAGACTCTTATTATTTAAAGTAAAAGCTGAACCCCTTGTCATTGATATATGAAATCCAATCTACATATAAATGCGCCTTGTAATCAGCCCTTAAAAGAACACACTGTATGGCATAGACCACGTATCGGCCAAGCTTTAAAGAGACTATGTCTGTCAGTACACTGCAATAACCTGAGTTCATTGTAAGTAAGACTTATAATTTAAGCAAATATTCTAATGTTTGGTATCGTATTTTAATTGATGGTAAATAACCAGTCAAAACTTTTAAATCTGCACAAAAACTCTGATTTGCATGTTATTTAAATAAACCCTCTTCAACAACTGTTAACTCCATAAAATTACTAAACGGACCACAAGTATAACTAGACATCAACCCCTTGTTACACCCCGCCAGTCCACTAACGCCCCTACATCTCATCCCATAATATCTGACACGCAGCTAAGCCACCCTTCAAGGCAGATCCGCGCGGCGCCACTAACTCACATAAGCTGTAAAGCCCGGCTTTAAAGTGGTTTCAACTGAAACCCCGCTGCGACACTCGCCACAGAGCACGCTAAATAGTTTTAGAACTTCCAACGAGCTAAAACAAAAATAAAAGTTGCGACGTGGAAAAAGTACACGCGATACGTTTGTATTTATGTAGGGGCTACTGGCTGGAAGTATCGCTGGAACACGCTAGAAGTGTTGCTATTCTTTAACTACTAACGCAGCTTTTTGTATAACAGAGGTAAGGCATGCTGCCACCTTCTGGTCACTTTTTTCTATTTTTTAAAATGAATATGGCAATATATGTATTCGACCGAGTTAGACAATAGGCTAGTTTCGTGAAAAAAAAAATTAGTCTGTATTTTAGATTATCCAAAAACTTTTTCGCAACAAGTGACGTCACACGTAACTTTAATGGGCTATATCTTTGTCATTTTTGGTCTAATTTACAAATTAAAAAAACGTGTCCCTTATTTTTGAATAATCTAAAAGACGGACTAAATAGAATGTACTTACTTTGACCTTGGAAACTTCCCTATTCAAATAGACTGTCTGCTATAATTATTTACTGTAAATGTCAAAAAGTAAGTCAGGGTAATAATTTATTTCTCAAAAATATGGTATTGCGGATGGTACATAACATACAATAATTAAAAGTTCAACATGTTTCCCCAGTGCTGGGTATACAAGAGAGAGTTTTGCCAAAATTCCCACTCATGTAAAGTTGGTTCAGATATATTGCGGACGTAACTCCGAAAATTAGAACCAACAGAAAATTAATATCAGTTGGCGCAGTGGTTGAGCAATCGACTGCTGCACTGCGTGTCACGGGTTCGATCCCTGCACGGAACAAATATTTGCATGACCTACAGCTAATGCAGTTTCCATCCCTACCAGGTTGACTGACCCTTAAACTGTTTATAGAAGTATAAAGGCAAAAAACAATTCCCCAGCAATTCGCAAAAAAAATATGTAAATAACGAACTAAATAATAATCTTTCCGTAACAGATAGCAGAAACCGTATCCTGGAGGACATCGGACCTGGACTTCAAAGAAAGAGGAGCGTTCAGCAGGCTGGAGATCTCCATCTTGGAAGCAGAGCACTACAAGATGGGACTGACGTACACCAGTGCCAGCCTCAGCAGGGCATACCAGGACAATTACTACGGGTTCGAGAAACAGCCAGAGAAGGAGGATACCGAAGTCCTAAGGTTTGTTGGTAACCAGTTTATAGATTCACATCTTTATTTGCGTAACTGACATTACAATACAACATCAGCAGCATCGAGGTTTTTCTTGTAAACAGGAGCTTTTGGTAATCTTATAAATAATGTTTTCCCGTAGATACACGCTGATCCCGCCTCCCACGGGACAGTTTTCGCTGAGCTGCGTTGCCACCATCTACGACATCTACGCGCGGAAGGGAGACGCTATCCTCATCAAAGAAGATGCTCCTCATCCTGCCTCCGTCACTGGGGAGGATTCCTCAGGTAAATTAGTTTTTTTTGGATGTTAAGTGTCCTTAAAAATATCAACATTGTACTTTTGATAAAACTTTCATCCGGCTCGAAGGACCAAGAGGTTGAGCTCTTCAGCCAAAGTATTTTAAAGTATAAAACAATTTTAAGTCTTGTCTTGTATCCAACATATTCTGAGACATTGACTAAGTCCTCATTCGATCTTGTACAATGGGCCTACATAATAAACGTAACCAACAAAATAAACTTCAATCGAATCAGCTAATCAGAATCTACAGCTGGACATAGGCCTCCACCGTCCAATTTTAGTCTATCCAGCCATCTTTTAGAGGTCATCAGTCCACCTAGTTAGGGGTGTCTACAGTCTAGCACTACGCTTGCTGATACGCGACTTCACCTCGGGTTTACGTTTGCTCTATCTTTCACATTTTCGTCACGCCAGCTGAATTACTTTGAAACATATTTCAACCAATACAACAAATAACTATTTTCTTCTGAATGGCATCTCGCAGTTCAACCTAGGAGGTTGTCGTCTGCTTAACCGGACAAATCCTGTGGATGCCTTAAAAATTAAGACCTCCATCCAGGGCAAAAAACTTGCAAACTACGCCTAGGCTTAGGGCGTCGCTGAGGGAGGACTGCAAAGGGACAAGATTTGAACTTACTGGCTCAGCATGCGCGGGCTGGCTCTAGCAAGGGACGGGTGGGTACAATATGAGAAAAAACAAGAACATATCGTATTTTTATATATCTCCACCTCTCTTCCGCAGGTACCCTAGTCTCGTACAATGCAGCGCTGACATCGCTGTGCGCGAGCGCTGTCCTGCTGCACACGTTATGATCGGCGCACGCGACGCTCACGCACACACTCAATTAAACTCGCTAATAACGCACTGCGCGCGGTTCTGATGGCGGAAGTTGCGTGGATTTTGGAAAGGAAATCCTGCGAAACGACGTAGATCTAAGTGAATGTGGTCAAACGGCGAATTGAATTTAAACGCACTGTGCTTTGCAGATTTTTGTCATCTCCATTGTCTAATAGATTCGTCATATTCATTTAGATCTATGATTGGTCATCCTACACTACTTAACATTATCCTATTTTATTTGCAATATTTTTCTGTAATATCATTCCTTACAATAAATTTCATTAAACATTAAGTTGCATATTTTTTGGATGGAAAATCATCAAATAACTTATCACTGGCAAATTAGATGGGAATGTCAGCCTTGTTCTGACTAAAACTTTTTTCTTTTGCCTTTTATCTTCCATAGCCACAGTATCTTTTTCAAACAATCCGCAACCCAGGAAATTAAACATTTATTCTACTACAATGAAATAAACGAGCGTACCCACATTCGATTTAAATTCGCAGTGTTTCTATTTAACGCAACAAATAATATTTTTATTCATGATCCGGCTCGAAGGACTAGATTCGAATCAAATATTGCAAGTAAAACAAAATAATGTAAAATAAAGTTGGGTGGTCAATACTGTGAAGCGGTGTTATTAAAACCGGCTAGATAGACACAAGCTGAAAATATAAACGTCAATTATAAATGACGGGTATCGGTTAAGCCCTGAGGCGATTGTGTGAAAAATAAAAAAAAAAACTAATATTTAAATCGTTGGATTTCTCTTGCTTTAATAGGTATAATTACATTCCTGTTTATAATAACATCGTTTTTCTTGCTCACTAATATTAAAAACTGTATTTATCTTGCTCATTTTCTCGGTTGAAAACTCTTGTAGTGCGCAATAGGACATCCAATGATTTAAATCTTTAGTAAAATACTTAGGATAAAAGTTTTTAAGTTAAACCTAACTACAGCTTTAGGTTGTTACCCTTTGGTTAGAATATTGTTAAATATTATAAGAATTATAAGTAGTAGGTATTTAATGTACAAAGGTGAGCTTAATAAATTCAGCGAAAGATTATTGTAATTAAACCTTTACAAAGAATAATATAACGTAAGGTCAATAGTAAAACAAATTTGTATTAAATAAAAAAAAAAAACTACCTATTTTGTTTTTTTAAATAAAGGTAAAACTTATGCAAAAAATCAGAATCCATGTTGTCAATCTCCCCTCTCGCTCACTCACATGTATAAAGCAGTACGAGAGACAAGGACAGACCGCGCGCAGTGCAAACGTTACGTAAGGAAACTGAATGTTGTGATAGACACTTAATAAAGTTAATATTTGTACTAGAAAGTAAGAAATATTGTATATTATACTTATTTCAATGTTGCAGATTTAATTATATGTGAATATGTAAATAAATTCATTAGTTACTGATGTATGTGGTTTTATTTTAACTTCAGAATATTATGAGAACAAGCAATCAGGAATCTGACAAAATGGAGGCTCATCATCATTTGCTTAGCCCTTTCCCAACTTAGTTGGGGTCGGCTTCCAGTCTAACCGGATGCAGCTGAATACCAGTATTTGGTACATGGAGTGATTGCCTATCTGACTTCCACAACCCAGTTCATCGTCATCATTTTCCTGCCCTTGTCCCATTCTATTTGGGGTCGGCGCAACACGATTTCTTCTTCCATTCTCCCCTATCAGACGTCATGGCATCATTTACTCCTTTCTCCTTCATATCACTCCTAACACAATCCATCCATCTTTTCTTTGGTCTTCCTCTCGCTCTCCGTCCATCAACATTCAGATACATCACTCTTTTAGTCACATGTCCTTCACAACCCAGTTAATACTGGGTAATACGATACCCCTTGGTAAGACTGGTTGGATTATCCAAAGAGAAGAAGACTTCAGAGTTTTTCTTGTTCCTCTACATTAGAGGATGTCGTCGTTGTAAGGCTATTGAACCTGTAGTCAAGGTGGCATAGACTAGATCAACATTAAAATAGTAAAACTAGGGATCTAAAATCGTTTTCAAATCAAATCATTTATTTCAATTAGACCATTACAGGCACTTTTGAATGTCAAGAAACAAAATGAATCTACAGTCCCGGTCACAAGGCATAATAACTTGTGAAAGAACTGTAGTTGCCATTCCAAAGCGTTCATTGATTCGAAAAGGATAAGAATACACATACATAATGTACATGCGAGTTATGTTATTTGATATGAATCTTCATTATTCTTCAGAAAGACTAGAATTGGTCAATAAAGTAACAACTTGATTCTATGAAACAGTTTATACACGTTAGACGACTCCACATGTCAGGTCTGTTTCCATCGTAAACCACTAATTCACCACTAAATTGACGTTTAGTGTATCTGCCAACTGTCACGTTTATAACCCTACGTGTTGGAGAACTCTTATAGCTCATTTACACGAGAAGACACTCACGCGTCGATTAAACGTCTGGGAAAAAATTCTGGACAAGACATTTCAATTCAACATTTGATTTATGAAACTATCATTTAAAGTTATGAATAAAAGTTGTTTAATGTTATTTTATTTTATTTGGTGTACATAATAAAAAAATATTCTAACGTTTAAATAACGTATGAACGAGTCTTGAAAAACATATTTGTTTGTTTTTAAAAACAAATGAGTGAAACATTGCAACTGGCATCGCATTGACAAAATTAAATATGGCCGTCTCCAGATGCGCGAGAAACTCTCTCCGTGTAAATGAGCCTCGACAGTGACACGGCTTGCAATCTTGAACACATCGTAAACATCGGAAGCAGTTTCCTTTTAATTCTACCTCTTGATACACGGATAAAGATCCCTAACTTCCTTGTTTGTCAAGTGACTGTAACCGATACCTCCTTGCTAAGGTTCTTGGGTTCAATTCCTCGGTTGTATTAACTAATTTGTGCTAGTACTTTAGTGGTTGATTAGAAGATGAAAATCAACTATATCTGAAGCCTAGTATTATATCTCTTTTGCTGACTGTTCACTCTTATTAAGTGACATAATATAAATGATAAAAATAATCATCATCATCCTGCCTGCTCCCAGCTATGTTGGGTCAGATTACAATTCCACTGGATGCAGCTGAATACCAATATTTACCTATTTGACCTCTACAACCCAGTTCTGACTAGCTTTTTCCCAACTATGTTGAATACCAGTATTTTACATGGTGCGACTGCCTATCTGACCTCCATAACCCAGTTAGTACTGGGTAAAACGATACCTCTTGGTAAGACTGGTTGTCAGACTTTCGGGACACTATCTGTAACGACTGTCAAAGATCTACACCAACAGCATAACGTGCTTTCCGAGGCACGGAAGCAACTCGGTATGTAACGGGTGGTCACCCATCCACAGACCAACTTAGGCAAGCGCGGCTTAACCTAAAGGGCGATCTGAACGGCTGCTATTATTTAGCCACGAGTTCCTTCACAACCCATTTACGACTGGATAATACTATGGTGCAAAATAAAAATGAACAGCCTCCCAAAAGCTATTAAAAAGCCTAAAAATGGTTTCCAATGCTCGTTTCTTCTCTGTATTACAAAAAGCTTTTACCTTACAACACAAATAGTAATATAAGCTTGTAACTTCAAGCTTATATTACTACTTAGTTACTGGAAAGCTAGCCTTATTCTCGTTATGTAATACCTTAATATCCTTGTCACTGCCGGCTGCTAAATAACTTACGTAAGTTAATAGGAAGTAACATAATACTTTGTACCTAAATAATAACCTCTCGACTGAATTTTGGTCGTGGTGACTCCACGTAGACTAGCATTTTTATGCCGTAGATATTATAGGCCAGGTGTGTGTGTGTGTGCAGACGAAGCTGCACTCTTTGTTCCGGAACGTAACTAACTGCATTACGTACTTTTCGAAGCACAGGGATTTCAAACAACCAACTTTCTCCAGGCTTCTACATGGAAAAACCAATTAGAAAAACCCAAGCACATTAAGTTCGTATCTCATTAGCTAGACCATTGAGGTTCTGGTCGTCATCACATACTTACTTTGTACTGTAATCCCCAAATACTTAGGCAATAGTGATTCTTATAGTACGTCCACAATTCGTGGCAACGTTTTGCCGGTAACTGGACAAAAGTTTAAACTTCGGGATTCTACAGAGTAATCCCGGACTTAATCCTTACTAATATTATTAAAGCGAAAGTGAGTTTGTTTGTTAAGTCTTCACACCTTAATGGGTAAACCGATTTTGATGAATTTTGGTACAAAGATAGTTAGGACCCTGAAGACGGACATAGACAATTTTTTTTTAAAGTGGGAAGGGAAGGGAGAAGTTAGCTTTGCTATTGCAATCAATAAGGTGCAAGGGCAAAAACTACAGGTAGCAGGTACCTGCAAATCAGGAAAGGGGAACTTTGTTACCCCAAATTTAACGCGAGCGAAGCCGCGGGTAACAGCTTAATTAGATAATATTTTTACCAACTTGTTAATCGAACGCACCATCACATGATCAAAATGAACACATCTGATCACTACACCAACGTAGCAGTTACCACAAAACTTATTAACGTTTTCCTTGTTTATTTATACCAATACCAACATCACTAAAGAAGAATAAATATATATTAATGGACTCCTCAATTTGGGAATACTTGAGTAGCTACCGGAAATTAAAATGGTCATTAATCATGCTTTACCGTGACTTGAGAACAATCATTTCGCTGAAGTAGAAATTGTAAAGACTTCGGTGGGGATCACTTCATTTTATAAAGATGGTGGATTTACTTTCATTTTCTATGTTTTGTAAAGTTTGCTAGATATATTTTATGCAAGTAAGACTACTGACAATAAAAAAAAAAAAAAGTACTGAACCATTAATTATTTCTGTTAACCAATGTGCAAACAATCTTGGTGGCAGAGTGAAAAATAAATAACATGAGGAATAACTTCATAGTCCTTCTAACAAACACAAATCCAGGATAAGGACTGTATAACACAATTCTGATATGCGTGGTCTCACGCGCGACTGCTGAGTTGCCAGGGTCCGATGCCCCGGTCCCATCAAGAATTTCTCATTACAAGTCACGGAGCCTAACTTTGTGGCCGATTGATGGCATTAGGTTCGCCCCCTATTACATGGTACTTAAATATAACTAGAGAATTGTGCCACAACTCTTCGGGGATTATAAAGCGTGATGTTATTTAATAAATGAATCCTACTTTCAGCCTTTATACTTCCGACTAATACTATCCACACAGACATACAGAAAAACGCGTTTATAATTTCTTATTGCTAAGTTCTTCATACCCAACAAAAAACTGCCAACTACTTGAAGAAACGACAGAAAAATCTTAATAAATCCTTCCTGCGTGCTTCTTCTAAAGTTTAAGTTTAAAACTTGTTTTGCAAGTTGTTAAGTTGAAAACATTTCATATCGCAGTTATGAGCGAAGCTGAGCTTGTGGCCACAACTTTTTAGATAGTACTTCAGTTCAGTCTTGTAGATGTTTTAAGACCAGATGTGATGTGGGGACGAAAGTGCTAAGTATATTTTTTTAAGTGCGAAAGAAAAGGGACAGAGCCTAGAGGAAGGTGGACCAAGGGAATAATTAGGTGATGAATGGTATGGTGTGTCTGAAACGATGGATGAACTTGGTGGAAGATAATATAATGACTAAAAAAAGGAGAGAAGAAGTATGTAAGGAGAACAAATAAATAAGTAATTTAAAAAGCCCAGGGTTGCGGGTTGTTCGAAAGAGATACCGCGGCCCTAGAAAGGGCAAAATAATATGGATCGGCTTTAGGCAGTAAAATTCTGACACTCCGATCTGCTCCGCCTTTCTCCCGCTCCGGAGCAATTATTTGATGATTTCCCATGCGCCAAAAAAGGAAACGTAAAAAGACTATGGATATTAACGATGTGGATGATAATGATCATGCAAAAAATTACCACAATTATTATCCATTGATGAATAAGAAGAAATAAATATCTCTTTAAATCCAGTTGCTACCAGCGACCCTGCGTTGACCGTCGCTTCGCGGAGCCTCCTTCAGAGACACTCGCGCAGCGATCTTAAATTTATGGATGAACTCGACCGTAAGTGCCTGTAAATACACGTAAACTTTTACCAACAATACAAAACTGGTTCCATCATACAAACGTAATCTACAAATCATCTTCAGCCAATCACAGACTTTACTCAGACACGACATTGTTTGCCGAAATGACCATCAAATATAGCGATACTCAAAGCGGAGTGACTCGTAATTCTGCCAGTGGCATCTGAAGAGTATACCCCACGCTGGCTGACGTCCAAACTGGGTGTATCTAGGACCCTTCACTGCTCACCGCCTAGGAATAACGAGCACTTCAGATTTCTACACTAGATCTCCCAACTTACCATTGGATTATGAACCTTATTTCTATCACGTTACAGTCTATAGGTTATCTCTGGATTTTCCAAGAACGCAATTGCCAAATTTATCTCTGCAGTTCCATCATTTGAATTTGGACTTTGTTCTGTAAGATATAAATGTGAGGGTTGTGTATAAGAAGTTTTTAAAATTGAATGCTATTGGACATTTCTTGAGTTATCAAGGATTGTGTTCTATTTTAGTACTCGGAGTACACTTTCAGTGACAAATTGATATCGTTTAGGCGATAAAAGTCTATCCCGAACTGTGGATAAGTTGTTTGTAAATATATTGTCTGTGAATTCAATGTATTTACTGAACTTCTACATTCAATGAGTTTGTTTTGGTGGATGAGTTACGTTTTCTTCTGTTCTAATTTATTTCTTTTTCAAGATTGTGGCTAAGTTATTAACAATAGTTTTGTGAAGAATCAATTTGGAAAACAGACTTATACGAATATGAATTGTTTTCTGAATGTAAGAAAGTGTTATCTCAAAGACATTTAAGTATCGTGTTTATTAATGGTACTTAAGATAGACGAGACGACGCTAGCAAAATTATAGTCTGCTTGCTAGACCCAACTGGCTGGCACTAAGTGTAATTCTAGAAACTAGGTAATGATATAATTTGGCTTCAAAATCTGATTCTGCACATTTTCTCCTAGTAATTGAAATGAATGGTCTGAGAAAATAAATTATTGATTTTACAAAGGAAGACTACACCTTATAACTGTAATATGGTGTATCTATATCTTAATGCTGCACTTCACAATCAGTATCCATTTTTCCTTCTCCAAACTCCCCATCTTCACAACCGGTCATATCACCATAATTTCCATTAATATCATAATCATTCCTACCACAATCTATCTCAGTATCGCTAGAAACAATCTGAAATGACCAGGCATGGCCGCACTCAGCGATATGTAGCGATAAGACGATGTTTTATTGTCCAAGTTAGATGAAAACTGGAATGATTTATTTGAGGTCAAACTGTGGAGACGGGACGTAACCGAGATTCCTCGGGGCCGAGATTATGGATAAATTAACTTTTTTCACGTAAATCTGGGACTAGATAGATGGTGGTGCTTCAGCAAATGTGGTTGTAAGTATTGCGGAGGATGAGTCGTAGTTCTGATAGGATACTGAAACTAAGAGCCTTGTCAAGTTTGATATAGGATTTCTATTAAGGTTATGTCGAAGTTTCACAACGTAGCGACTAGCAATTATGTGAGTAATAAAATAAATTCTGCAGCTGAAAATAGTATTTTAACATTTCACGACAAAACACCTCGCCTGGTAGTCCTTGAATGGTTAAGGCGACAGTCAATTTTCTTTAAGTTGCTCATAATAAGAAAGCGTGCTTTTCAACTAATTCATTTCTTATGGGAAACCCCACTAACACTTTGCCAAAACTGAGAATCAAACGCAAGACTTCATAGGACACCATCACGGCAGTCACCCGTTATAAACGTCCTTTATTCTGCTTGAACACATTCAAATATAACATTCGTATAAACAATTTCATGTTCGTGCGCTTCTAAATAATATTCTCTATTCAATAATATCTTCATCCAGTCCATACATTTGGTATGACAGTGACATTACTTCTCCAGTACATAGCACATTTACTTCCACAACCTGCCTACTAACGTATTCATTGGAAATATTGAAATCCGGACAGAAATTGGGACCCTCTCTATATATATCATCTTCGTAACGACATCGGATAGTAGATTTTTTGGAAGAGAATTCTATTAGACATGTATTTTGTATGAGCTCGTTCCCGATACGAAAGTGGTTGTGTCTTTTAATATTATATACATTTTAGTATCTATTTTAGATGACAGAATGTATCCCTTAAAGCCAGATGCAAATAACATAACATAACATTACACCTATAATCCCCGAAGAGTTGCAGGCAGAGGTGCACCCAATTGTAGCGCACTTACAGAGAGCGAACACAGATGGAAAAATCCGGCCTAAAGTGAGACCCACTGGGTTACCATGACATCTTATAGCAGTTCTTATTTCTCTGTGAAAAGGAGATGGTGCTAGACACCCTGTATAACTCTGTCTCTGTGTATAATAAGTTATGTTTTAAGACGTCATGGTAGGGCAGCCAGATTCGTGCACCGATTGTTTTGTACAAACTTGCGACATATAAACGGCTATATCTTTTGACCGCATAGACTTAGGCAGTTGAATTTTACATCACAAAAGGACTAGAAACTTGAGGATATGGTTTAATTTTCAACTCAATACCTCCATGCGTTTTCGAGATAAAGGATCTTGACAGACAGACAGACGAACAATAAAGTGATATTATAAGGATTCTGTTTTTTTTCTTTTGAGGTACTGAACCTCAAATCCGGGGCACAAAACCAGAATGCAAGACTGTTGCTGAGAAAATTACTGATTGTCTAACCCAATAACAAACTCCCTGACCCGATGCTTGGTAGTCGTACTTGTGAACACTTGACCACTTATGGGGAGTAGGCAGAAATCAGAGGATGCCTTTATTTACTGTCTAGCATCTTACAGTTCAACCTAGAAGGTTGTCGTCTGCTTAACCGGGCGAATCCTGTGGATGCCTTAAAAATTACGACCTCCAGCCAGGGCAAAAACTTACAATCTAAGCGACTACACGCTAGGGGCACCCGCTGTGGGGTACGAACCTCGGCTTAGGGCGTCGCTGAGGGAGGACAGCAAAGGGACAGACTGGATCTGAGTGATATTATTTAGGGACTGGTTTGAACTTACTGGCGGAGAAGGAACAAGAACATATCGTATTTTTATAAATCTCCACCTCTCTTCCGCAGGTACCCTAGTCTCGTACAATGCAGCGCTGACATCGCTGTGCGCGAGCGCTGTCCTGCTGCACACGTTATGATCGGCGCACGCAACGCTCACGCACACACTCAATAAAAAGAGCTGGCTCTAGCAAATGACGGGTGGGACACAGAATGCCACCTGCTACGACCCTTATATACTCCTTGTATCTGGTCGAACGCAAGAGCAAGTTATATTTATCTATTAGAACTTTGTTATCCAAAACAGACTGTAATATGATGATAAGTTACTATGAAACCTACACCTGATAAGCTATCTCGTTCTCTGAAACCGATAGATAAAACAAAAGGAAAGTACATTTTTGTCAGATTGCCAAAATCTAGTTCAATACTTTTATCGTTACTTGAGGAATGGATGGTGACACGAACACAGGCGAATGGAATAACATAGCAATGTGTTTAAGGAAATGGAAAATATCTTTGAAGTTTGAATACGTATTTTAAAATGACAAAAGTGACATTGAATTCTTCGAAGGCAAAGGGCCTTTCATGGCTTGAGAGTCAGGTTTAAAAAAAATAATGTAGCCATTTTAATTGACTAAATGTATTAATATCCTTACTAATATTATAAAACGAGAAAGAGTGATATAACCTTTATTATTAAAAAATAATATGAATAAAAAAAAGTAATAGAAAAAGAGTGTCCATGTAGTTTCTTGCTCATTCTTACCATACAGATTAACGCTTTCAAGTGGTTATTTACAGTACTTTAACAAGTTATTATGCTTTGTGACTGAGACTGTAGCTCTATCTTTTTGTTTCTTAAGATTTAAAGGTGCGTGTATGGTCTAATTCAAATAAATGCTTTGTGTGTTGAGTCATACACACACGCTGGTAGCAACTACGCACATGACATGACTATTCTGAAGACTATTTCTTCGCTAACATAGTTTGTTAAACACTTTAAATAAATATCACAACACCAAACTTCACCGATATCCTGCATCGACATTTAAATTTCATAAAGAGGCGAATACACTCGATATCAGCGAGCGAGCGGTCCATTAGTTCTGAATCGCGGAAACTTGGCGATCAGCCAGTGTGTATGCACCTTGAGGAAGTTTTCCAACAACTGGTGTTATGTTTGGTGTATTCATTCGATTAGTTGGTTATGATATATGGTTCTTTTTTGTAAAATGATTGGCAAAAAGTTTTCAACGAAATTACTCGAACTTAGATTAATATCGCGTCTAGACCACTTGAAGACTTAGTTAATGTTTAAGTAAGTTTGACTTAGCAGATCGATACACACAACACATAAAGCCACGCCTTTCTACATGATATGCGTATTTATTCCGGACAATTACAATAGAACGCTATAAACGAACATGTGACGATGGTTTTAGGGGTGCTTTTGCTTTGTCCATCTTCATCGATCTCTGGTCATACACGCACTATGAAAATTACATGAACATTAGTATAGATAGTTAAATCAATCGTGGAGCGAGTAAACTCCGAAGTGGTCTAAGTAATCTATCAATTTCTTACTAATATATACAGCATATCAAGCGCTTCGATTGATATCTGAGGAGCCTTACGTTAGGTAGCTGGATTAAAGGTTTGGTTCAGAAACTGGTACTTCTGGTCACGGCTCGTATTATTAAGAGGGTCTTTTCTCTGGAGCTCTGACCCAGACCTGACGTGCCCAATTCCAGTGGACCAGAGACTATTTTCAATTATTTTTTAATGTAAAATTTAATAATATTATTTTGAAATATAAATAAAAAAAGAAGTCATAATGCCTATAATGCCTATATTTTAATTAGCTTAAAACAATGGCGTTCCTCTCGCCAATTTCCATCAACAAATAATTTTAACATCTACATTATTAGAATCACACGCTATAATTACAAAGCAAATTTCGCTAAAACCCACCAGTTTGTTTATTTTAAACGCGGCTCGAGCTTCATAAATACACAGGATGAAGTAAATATATATCACACATATACAGGGTGGAACGTGGAAAGCTATCATCATTGTAAATAGAAAAACAAGGAAGTTAACCGCAAATTGTAATTTTTATGTAATACGATTATATGAGTATCTTTTGTGATTCGTCTTATATTCTACTTAAAATGATTTGAGTACTTTCATAGACAGGCCAGGCCTTTGAGGGAGAGAACCTCAAAACAACCCGGGCGCCGTAAGACGACTCCCGGCCACCGTAGATACGGGCCTGGTGAGTAATAGGTTGCTCACCATTCGTCCGTTTAACGACAGGCCGTGTCGACGGTGCGTTAGTGTTCCACGCGCGCCTCAAAGAAATGTCAGCAAAGTCGAGGGGTCTGCCTGCTGTCGCTGTTAGTTTCTAAATGCTGAATTATTGGTCGTTCTTCGGATATTATTTACGATCAAAATGGAAGCTCTATTTCGACTCACAAATACTGGATCTTCACTACTATAATACCCTGTATATAAAAGTTGAAATGAACGTCCACCATAAAAGGATAGCTGCACTAAACTGAAACTAACGTTGTTTTGTTAAACAAACAGTTTTGGTTGTATTCATGATATACTAACGATTTGGACGGTTTAAAAGCTTGCCATAATATAGGTAACTGTTACAATGAAAATGGTTATTTTTTGGTTGGTAAATTCACGTTATTAAGCGTTCCAAAGCTTTCAACAGAAGGGTGGATGACGAAAAAATTATCATGTGTTACTTGCCCCTGACCTAGACCTTTACGAAACTTAAAAATACCCGATTTGTATATTTTACTAGCTTCCGCCTGCGACTTCGTCCGCGTGGGATAGCTACTTTGGGCTAACGCTAACTTTAACCCTCTAGGTGATCGAAAAAAGCAATTCTCCCCCTTATCTCACTTTTGTTTTTAAATTTGCCCATGTCTCCAGGGTCCCAACTATCTCGGTACCAAAATTCATTAAAATCGGTTTGGCCATTTAGGCGTGAAGAAGTAACAAACAAACAAACTCACTTTCGCTTTTAAAATATTAGTAAGGATAATTATATCTTCCTACAGTTACCATCACACATTGTTAGTTGTGCCTAAACTTTATAGCTGTGGCACTGAGTCTAGTGTGAGAGCGACCCATCTTTTTGTTAGCAGTTAATGAGTACTGTGGCTGACGGTATGATTAATCGAGATTACTTGCACTTCAAGAAAGGATCCTTTCAACTAACACTTTTCAATGGCAGGCTGAAAAACTTACCGTTGAAGTTAGTTTTTTCTAGTTTTCATAACAGCAGTGTTAAGAAGTCGATTCTTGCAACTTCAGTTTTCTTCTAACTAAACCTTATGAAAAACTTTTTAGAATTACGTTATTATCTCATTATTAAATCAATGAACCACACGGTAATGGCGTATTTATTTAACATATTTATTTTTCCTTAAAAAAAAACCTCACTCTACAATAGGAATTTCTCCTGTATCGTGGGTGCGTTTACAAAGATTTAAACTCACAAACACAGAGAGCCAGACCTGGATCAAGTAACTGTAAACCATACAAATATTTGTACCGTTTGGGGATCGAACCCGTGACACGCAGAGCAGCGGGGGGAATCGCTCAGCCACTACACCAAACGTGTCATCATTATGCAGCAATGCAGAAATATTCTACAACATCCTTCCGATTATACTAAAGAGTGCGCAATCGAAATTGAGAGTTTGATCGACACCTAGACCAAAGCAATATAATTCTTAAAGTCTCTGCAGTAAAATAATTTATTTTGCACTTTGGTAAAAAATAAACCCTTAAAGTGGGTAAACTTTTATGTTGAAGTTCAATCCAATACCTATCTAAGCGAAGACATTATCACCACCCACCCTCTACATCATTAAAACTACTCTTTATATCATAATCTCAAGTATATGACGTAAAAAACTTGCTGAACTTAATTGTAAAACAGTTCCTCATTTACAGGCCCATAACAACAAGGTCTAAAACCAACGAATCTCCCGTACAGAAATACCGGCACTCGACACATCCGAACCCACTAATTTAATTCCGGCCCTTCATGTGCGATCAGTATCGGCAATACAATCCTCCTTAGTAACGCAGACACGTGCGCCCTTTTAACCTTTAAATAAAATAAAAAAGGTAACATCATAGAATAAGAATGTCACAGAAGCGAAGCTTTCCATCCAAACGCATTTAGCATGCCTGCAGTTTGGGCACGTTCTGCCTAGATTATGGGAAAAGGAAAAAGAAACAACGATGGATGTGTGGTGACTGTCGTATCATGTCCGCAATATGGAATGCATTTTTTTATCATTTTCTCTTTTTGGATATATTTAAAAGCGTAATCCTTATCCTTACTATATTAATATCTAATATATAAAATTTCCGTGTCACAATGTTAGTTACCGTACTCCTCCGAAGCGGCTCGACTGATTCTTATGAAATATTGGGTAGGTCTGAGAATCGGCTAACATCTATTTTTCATACCCCTAAACCTCAGCGGGTGTAACCACTGTGCAAAGCTAGTTATTAACTATTACAAAAGCGAAAGTGAGTTTGTTTAACTTTGTTTGTTTGTTACCTCTTCACGCGTTAATGGCTAAACCGATTGTGATGATTTTGATACATAGATAGTTGGGAACCAGGAGACGGATATAGGCTAATTTTTATTTTAAAAAAGTGGGATATGAGGGTGATCGAGGGAAGAAAAGGGAAAACTTAGCTTAGCTATTACAAATCAATAAGGCGCAAGGGCAACAACTGCACGGTACTGTGTACCTGCTACCTGCATACCGAATTTAACGCGAGCGAAGCCGCGGGCAAAAGCTAGTAACAATAAAACCTTTTAATATGCATTTATTTTTACCCTTGTATAACATGTATTAATTCTTATTTCCTTTAAGTGTAATTTACTTGTAGGTAACAAATAAAAAAAAACACGAATCACTTTAGTCAACTCTTTACACTCATATACATACATAACTATAATCATCGATCTCTCAAGTTGACGGTCCAGCTGTTTGTACGCTCCTCCGATAATTTCTGCATAATGTGCTATTCTGACAACCGGATTTCAGGCTTTCAATATTTACTATAGATAATAAATATTTAAAACGTTATTTCAACAGTTAGTCAAATGAGTGTTTGCTGATATTGTTTTTTAACATTTGATGTTATTAAATGATATCACGTACACCGGAAGTCAATGGACGCTAACAACTGGGAATTTATGAGTTAAACTTAAGGTTTGTTTTTATTTAACAACATCCAAACAGTGAATGAAAACTGTTTTAAGGAAACCGAGTCCTGGAACAAAAATTTGAAGACATGTGACATACAAACAGACGCACGAAACTTATAGTAGAGCCTGGTGTATGAAGGACGGCTTTGTCTTAAGCACTAGAATCCACTTAAGCACTAGAATCCTGTGTCCTAGCTGTGGGAACATGAAAACTACTACTAATACGTGATACCTAATACTAGATAATACGTGGTGTGTCTTATTTTAGGTTAGCGCGGGTATTAACAGGTTGATGAGGTAAGATTATTTTGGCAGCGCTATTGGCAAAAGTACTTCTCTTTTGCTTCTGTAAAAGGTTCCTTATTCTATGGCAACATTCTTGGCATGAGAACCGATCTATGTGAAGCGTCAGAGTGATTCGGTTCGAGAGGGATTTATCTTTATGTTCGTCGCAATTTAGGGCCCGTTTTTGGTGTAAAGTTCACGTAATATGTGGTAGGGACTTGTAAGTAGAGACCCTTAATAGATTGATCACGAAATACTTAATAATTAAATATCCGGTCATCGATCAAGCGTCAGTTTACGAATACGACCTAGAGCCATCGCCCGCGATGCTTCTCAAAAGTAACTGATTACAAACCAACTTAGGGTTTTATGCTAGAACCCTATAATTTAATCTAAAAAATAAATAATGGTTGCTTTTACCTTCAACGCAAAACGTAACCAGAGACTACAGTGTCCTTGTATCAAAAACTTAAAACCTTTCAAATCTGTATCTGTGTTTCTCAGTGAAGTCATATTCATTATCTGCCTACGTCTAAACTATATTCGACTGGACAACTAGTCTAACTGGATGCACCTGCGAATCATAAAATGTATAGTTTTGGGTATATTACAGCAAAAAAATAATGTAACGTAATTATTTTATTAACTTTAAAGCAGTTAAAAAAACAGTTCAGTTGGTCCCGGTTGTTATTTATAGATCTTTGACTACCATTACCAAATCAACGTTTGTCAGTCAATGACCTGAAAGTGGAGCACAACAACGTGGCGGTCTGGCCCCGCTTGTACGGAGCCGTGTCTTAGTGGAGATGATCAGCGGCTAACAACCTCTCAGTCTTCAGTCCATGGTCTGGAACGAGTGGGAATGGTAAGCAGACACCTCATTCTTTGCAGCAGCTGTTATGCTAGCAATGGAGGTGACGAGACATTTGAGGGAGAGAACCTCAAATGAAATTAGCTGCCGTGGGAGAAGCTTTGGGCGTCGGGCGCGTTGTGAGTAGCTCACCGTACGTCCATCTAGTGCTGACAAGCCGTCTCGACGTCGCATTCACGTTTCACGCTCACCTCAATTTGAAGAAAGGATGTCAGCAAAGCAGAGGGGCCTGCCAGGGCCAGTCTTAGCCAGGGTTGCGAGTTGTTCGAAGCAAAAAAAGACAAGGCAAAAAAAGGGTTTTAGTTTGACTAAAACCCTTTTTTTTTTTCCCGCGCAGCGCAGAGCAAGACAAGTTATTTGATGAATTCCCAACTCTAAAAAAATTTTACCTACCTATATTTAACCCCATCAATCAAAGATAATCCAGGACCAATATTTTAAATTCTTATACAGTAAATGACCCTCAACACATCGATCAAAAGAGAATTAAAAGCCAATTCACACGTCATTCAGTTCGGGCCGGCCCAACTCCTGAACGTTTACCGGACGGTCGCCGGCCGGCAGATATTAAAACATCACGACTTAATAACCGGGCGATTATCACCGAAGCGTTTTAACGATTGTCGGGTGGATTAAGGTGAGAACTTTTAGAGATTGAATTTGTTTAGGAAATTAATAAGTCACCCAACTGCCTAGTCCGTCTCCACGTTGGGTTTAGGAAAGGTATTTAAAATACTGTGATTCAGCTGCATCTAGTTAGATAAATCAACCAGATACAGCTAAATCATAGTATTTTAAATGAAGTCACTGCTTATATAGCGGTGTAAAATCGCATTAACAATACGAATTATGACAAAATTCTTAAAATCCTTACTTGCTCAGCTCTTTCTCTTCCTTTTCTCACTTAAAAAAAATGCCTGTGACCGTTTCCAGGGTCCCAACTATCTCTTTACCATAATTCATCAAAATCGGTTTGGCCATTTAGGCGTGAGACGTTACTAACGTATTAACAAACTCTGGCTTCGCAAGAAAAGAGTAGGTATTTTTTTTTCGATCATCACGCTGGTGAAAGTAAGCTTTAGCCAAAAGTTAGTATACCACGCGGACGAAGTCGCGGGCGGAAGCTAGTATACATACAAAACACATACGGAGTTATATTGTTAACTGTCACTTTCTGACCATTTCACGAATGGTCACGTAATTGATTTTATTAACGTATTATGGTTATGCTTAAGAAGCCATTTTAGACCCCTTGGCCACTACAACCCAGTGATTGACTAAGTACATACTCTCTGGTTCTTTCCGAGCGTGTCATCATTGGTCGAACGGTCACCCATCCATAGACCGACCTTGGCAACATAGTCATTATTTTCCTGCCGTTCTCCCGTTCTATTTGGTGTCGGCTCAACACGGTTTCTTCTTCCATTCTCCCCTATCAGACGTCACGGCATCATTCACTCCTTTCTCCGTCATATCATTCCTTACACAATCCATCCATCTTTTCTCTGGCCTTCCTCTCGCTCTCCGTCCATCAACATCCTTGGCGACATAGTAATGTTTCGAATTCTGATCTCATTTCACCTAAGCTAATCCACAGATAAAGATTACTTGCATCAATCAATTAAAATTATTAGTTCTGCTTGTAGAAGGTAGCTTGTACAAATAGAATACCAATCATTTTAATTGATAGTATTGATGTCTTAGCTAATAAGCGAGCCTGAGGCATCGGATCTCATTACTTTGCGTTAGTGCAGCGTCCCAGCAGTTGGCACAGCTCCACGAATGCCAGATGAGAAGGATTATGTGGCAACTACGTCGGAGGTTGCATCAAAGTAGGTATCGAACCTTAGATTTAGAGAAAATTGATCCTTATTTTTAAATGGATAAGAAGTAGTACGTGATAGCATTTGATTGGACTTTTGCTAAGTAACACTAACAATCCTTACTAATGTTTAAAAAGCGCAACAGAGTTTATTGGTTTGTTACGTCTTCACGCCTAAATGGCCTAAATGATTTCGATGAATTTTGGTACAGAGATAGGGAACCGTGGAGACAGGAATAGGCTAAAAAAATAAGAAAGGGGGAAGAAAAAAGGAGAGATTTTTTTTTTTTTATCATCACGCTGGTCAAGGTTAGCCCAAAGTAACTATGCCACGCGGACGAAGTAGCGGGCGGAAGCTTATAAATTAAAACAAACGCAACAATTCATAATTGTTAACAGTCAACTAACAGCCCGGTCGGCTTAAGGATGGATGACGTCCCATTGCATACTGACATCGATTCCTAAAGAAAAGGCCCTGTTTTCATGCACAAATGTAGTCATTATGGGTAGTAACCCTGAAAAGCTGACAACCAGTCTTACCAGAAGACATTGTTTTATACCGATATAACTCAGCAAACAGATCGAGGAGGTCAGATAGGCAGGTATTTGGTTATACTGGTAGCCAATCCCATCGTGAGCAACATTAAGCTTCTATTAGCCTGTTTATAGTAATGGCTATTTGAGACCACGTGGTTGTTTCCCGACATAAACGAATACTCTCGATTAACCCAATGCTAAAGAGCTTGTTTGGATGAATGCGCTAATCTCATAAACTACTGGTTCGAATCCAAAGTAATTTTAGTGTTGTATAACCCACTTGTCGAGTAAAACTATCCTTACTAATATTATAAAAGCGAAAGTCAGTTTGTTTGTTACCTCTTCACGCTTTATTGGCTAAACCGATTATGATGAATTTTGGTACAGAGATAATTGGGAACCAGGAGACGGACATAGGAAAGGAGGAACGAGGGAAGTAAAGGGAAAACTTAGCTTTGCTATTACAAAAAAATAAGGAGGCGCAAGGGCAAAAACTGCAGCAGGTACTGTGTTATACCGAATTTAACGCGAGCGAAGCCGCGGGCAAAAGCTAGTAAACTATATAACATCATGCTACAACACTTAAGAACTGAGCAGCTAGTCTTCCATAACTCACACCACACCCTGCGTTATATTTCAACAGCCGCTGTTACGTTCCCAGATTATTCATTGAAACGTTTTAATGTTCCTAATGCCAGCACTTGGGCTGTACGTAAATACGAGCCGGCGGAATGGACACCGTTTGTCCAGCACTTTTTATGGGCGCTTCACGTGCGAACAGATTTGCTGGTCATTAAGAGGAGTTGTTACGGAGATAGACTGGGCTTCGAGTTTCAGCTTTATTTTTCTAACTTTTGTTTTATATTTATATTGCTTATAATTATTTTTTACTTGATTCACGATTTCTCTTCTTTCTAGTTAAATTGGATCTATGTTCTTGAGCTAGCTTCATCCAGGGTATACTCGCCTCGTCTGCCCGTCTGTCCTGTACGACCAAGACTTCGCGGGACAAAAAATCCGACTTCCACGCAGGTGAAGCAGAGGGTAAAACTTAGTACTTGTATTTCTAGAGGTTATCTACTTAGGTGGGGTCAACTACCGCTAAGCTCTTTTACTCACATTAGGATGAAAGTTTCAGAGCAATGCCCTCAGGTTTCCTAGGTGGAAACTAAACCCTTTTAGCGAGGTAGGAATTGTAAATAAAGGTAAGAACAACTTTTAGATTTTACCTTTACCTAGCAACATACTTTTCGAGTGGAGATTTTTAATCAAATCAAATACAAAATTGAATAATGTCACAAACACAAAATCTCAAAATTAACAACTAAGAAAATACATATTATTTTCAGAATAAGTTATTTATTCTTTTAGTTTTAATCACTATAAACACGTTAAGCTGTTAGTCCCGGGTCCTGGGGGGGGGTCCTGTTATTTGTAGATCTTTGATAGTAGTTACAGTCCGCCCGAAAGTTTGACAACTAGTCTCACCTATATACCTAGATATCGTATAACTCAGTACTGTAGAAACTGGGCTAGAATACTTTAATAAAGCGTTATATCCTTTTAAGATTATATTTTATTTTGTATTTTAAAGTTACATGTCACACTTATTATTACATTCTGTTTTTCTTAGTTCTTTCTATAAAACGACCTGAGTATTGGAACGTTATGGCCAACCAGAGAGCATTGGTTAAGGTATAAAATCTCTTACAGTACCGACTGGGTTATGGAGGTCAGATAGCACAGTAGTCACTGGAACCGTCCCCAACATAATTGGGAAAGGCACACCACAGCCAGGGAGTCTGAGTTCGTGCCCGGTTGATGCCTATAGCCCCTTATTATAATCAAACTTTCGAAATGTGTTTGTCACTGAACATAATACAGGTATCCCTTTGCCTATCCCTGCAGTAATAACAGGTGTGAAGCTATGTTATGTGATTAAAAAAAAACATAATCATCTTCAAATGTTCCCATACCGCGAGGCGACTCCCGGCCACCGTAGATGCGGGCCTGTGTAGGGTAACTCACCGTCCATCCGTCTATTGACAACAGGCCGTGTCGACGGCGCGTAAATGCTCCAGGCGCGCCTCAAAGAGATGTCAGCAAAGCAGACGGGTTGCGGGTTGCTCGAAAGAGATACCGCGGCCCCGGAACATAAAGGGAAATAGAAGGAATATGGGTGGCTTTAACCAATACAAGTCTGTCACTTCCCCCCGCTCTGCCCAAGCTATCTGATGATTTCCCATCCGCAAAAAAAAACAAGTTCCTATAATTCTGTTTATTTATTTTAGGCCTGTTTATCTCTTTTGAGACAGTACGAGCTTCCACTTATCCATCCCAGTTAATGTTCTAATACCAATAAAGTTAATTAAGATTCCCAATGTTTCCACGACTCACTAATGTATTAAATGAGACAAACGCCAGCTTCCACGGACCCATTAGCAAGCAAACTACCCGATGAACACGTTCCGGGATAAAATAGGACTTTCAGCGAGACCTGTTAAATGGATGCTCTCCTCTGTATTTGTTTAAAAACATGTATTTTTGATTGATGTGCTAGCTTTTGCTCGCGTTAAATTCGGGGTAACACAGTTCCCCTTTCCTGATTTGCAGGTACCTGCTACCTATAGATCAGGATTTTTGCCCTTGCGCCTTATTTATTGCAATAACAAAGCTAATTTCTTTTCTTCCCTCTTTCTCCCTCATTTCTCACTTTAAAAAAATAAACCTATGTCCGTCTCCAAGGTCTTAACTATCTCTGTACCAAAATTCATCAAAATCGGTTAAGCCATTTAGGCGTGAAGACGTAACAAACAAACTCACTTTCGCTTTTATAATATTAGTAAGGATAACCGTAGGCGAAACTTAAAGCCTGAGTATTTAAGGATCATAATTGTTGTAATAGCCCAGAGGTTAAGCGAACTCACAACCTCACATGCATGAGGTTGTGAGTTCAAATCCGAACAAGTACCAATGTGACTTTTTAAATTTTAAATTTATATTATTTAGAAAGTGTATTTAAGGAATCATATAGATGGAAAACATCGTGAGAAAACCTGAACTTTTAATTAATATAAGTAGCAAATTATTCTGCAAGCGTGGTGATCAAAGCTCGTGACTTCTTACAGGCTAGTATATTATTTAACGATAACAGCAGCTGGAGTTCTACACGTTCAGTATACCTTAATCGTGCGGCGTCACTCGCGTAGAGTTCGGTAAAAAAAAACTCCGGGATAAAAAAATACTCGTATGTGTCCAGGTTTTAAATGATCTGTGTTTGCGTGGGACTAATAAACACTCATTCTTTGGAAAGCATGTTGATCCCAGCTGTTATTCTAGATCTTTGACGAACGTTACAGCTAGTCAGATTCCCAGAAGTCTGACAACCAGTCTAACCAAGAGTGTCCTAGCATCCAGTACTTACTGGATTATGGAGTTTATATAGGCAGTTTCAGAATGTAAAATTATATTAAGTCTCATTAGACTGGAAGTCGAATTAAGGGGAAATAAATATTCTCCAAAAGAGAATGGAATGTGATTTACGCCTACACGTTTCAAATTATGTAATAAGGGTAATCCTATTTCTGTCACAAGGACATTAATTGAAAGTTGAGCTATTTCCAAATAAATAACTTCATAAGAAAATTGCTTCAACAGCGCCACCCCTTAATACTACAGATATAAAGCAGCAAAAAAAAACGAAACAAAATCTCCCCGATTAAATATCTTAAGCCCACCTGTTTCACTAAGCGCTGTTCATTTGTCGCTGCTTACTCCCCAGAGAGTACACCTTAATGATAATCGTTAGTATTCGAGCTACAGTTCTTGGTACTAAATAAAAATTTGCAATCATTCTTAACAGATGTTACGGCCATTACGAAGAGCGTGACGCCACCGAGATTTATAAGTTATAGAAACATACGAGGGAATATTGCGGACAGACACGCGAAGGGACTGTTTCGTTAAGTTTTAGTGGTTGTTTCGAGGATATATTGTTATGTTTCGAAGTAATTGGGTAGGTTATGAGGTATTTAAGGTAATTGATGGGTGGTTTGGTGCGAAATATGATAAGCATAAGTAGAGGTCGACACGATAACTGTCAGATGACAAACATTTTGAACAATATGTCTTCTGTGTCGAATTAAATAATGTAGCAAAACTCTGCAGACGTTATAAATAATTTCTAAATTTCAAAAATAAGTTTTGTGGTAGGCCTTGAAAAAGAAATGTATGGGTGTGAACTATGTACAATAAATCTAAACTCTGTCGGTCTGCAACTATATCTTTGTGTTTTAATACATTTATGTGACTTTCACATGTTTTTGACAAATCATTTACAAGTCATCCAATTTGTTTGTAGAAGCGATGTTAATAGGCATTCTTAACTTCAATCAACCAAAAACAAATCTGCATCGGGCCCGCCCCAAACACTCTCCCTTGAAACTGTTTCTCCTTACATCTCATTACGTAACTTTACAATCTTTCCCCTCCATCGCTCGCTAACATCACTTCGTACTCCGGCACGCACGTACAAAAGCCGCGATGTATTCCTCCCGGGGCATTGTCTCCTGGCAGATCCGTTTAATATCCGTTCCTTGATCGTTAGTGATTTCCCTTACAAGTTGACAGGGTGAAGTGGAAATTAGACATCCTGATGTGAGCCAGGGTATGTCAGGGGATGTCGGGGGAGAGGGGGGAATGGAGTTGACCTGCAGTTTGATTGTTGGAAAAGATGTGAGAGATTATAAAACTTGTGAAAAGATTAAACAATATTTTGTGCTAGTAAGAATAAGAAGTTTTAGAAATTAGACTGTATTTTTCATGCGTTGTTTTCCTTTCTTATTGAGATTTTTCCATGTGCACTATCTGCTTTAATATTTTCTAAAAAAGACGAACCGCTCTTAAATAAAACAACTGCTTAAATAATTGTATAAACAAGCCGATTCTAGGTAGTCTTTAACTGAGAGGTGTACTTCAAATTATAACTTTTCACTTCAAATATTGTCCAGGAAAGTGGGTCGTGATTTGCAAATCTTTAAAAGCCGCTACGAGTACCCAGAAAAGTACCCAAAAGTCTGACAACCAGGCTTATGAGGCTCCTTGGAAAATATTTGAAACCAGTTGCATCTGGTTAAAATAGAACCTGAAATGTTACTATTACTTAAATGATTTTTAAAATGACAAGAATGACCTTATTAAACTTTGAAATGATTATAACCTAATGGCACCAAAAAAGTATTAATTAGTTATTTAATTATATTGTAGAATTGACTAGAAGTGAAAATGTATGATGAATGCCAATGAATATAATATCTTAAAATAATTAGGAGTAAAGAGACATAATATTTTTCAACCGCAATTAATGAAATAGAATATTTTGTAATGAAATAGTCATTACAAAATATTCTATTTCATTAATACATTTTAAATGACCTATCCATATGTTGAACTATATTATTGGTATGTACCATAATTGTATATAATTTTTGTAGGTACCCCATCACAATGTTGCCGTATTTAACCTAAAGGTTGACTGGTAGAGAATGTCTTATGGCATTAAGTTCGTCTATGTACCACTATTTGTTCATGAAGTATAACTAAATACCATTCTCAACACTATGTTTTTGACAAATAATTTACTTTGGCTTCGACTTCAACACAGTTTAAAAAAAAACAGTTTGTAAATGTCCATGAATTACTCTGCAAAAGAAAATATCAGCTCATCGGCTAGAACCGATGCGCGATGGCCGATGTGAACAAATCGCTGAGAGGAAGACGGATCGACTCACAGATATAGATACTGAATTAACAAATAGATGTAAATGCGATTATGTTAGTAGGTTAGCTGGGCACACTTGCGACTTTCTGTCACAGTAGTGTTCTAATAGGTTCCTTGTTTTTAAGAATATTGTGCTATTGCCTGCCCACGCCTGTGTTCTTGAGTTCATATTAACCGGATCTATTTAAGTCGTGAGTTGATAGGTTTCTCCTGGGTTGGCTCGTTAGGTCGTTGACCTCATTTCTGTCGTTTTGGGTATTGATTGATATCAAGATATAATTTTTACTGCTTTATTTTATTTGGACCTATCCAAATAAAATATAGCAGTAAAAATTAAAATACAAAACTGAATAATCACAATAAAAACAAGACAGTTATCTCGAAAGACACGAAGTAACTTTTTAAATGACTTTTATTCATTCCAATATAAATACTTCTTTTCAAATGCAATTATCTAAACTTCGATTTTTCTTAATCAGTCGTCATATGCATCTTACACTTAAAACACTGAAATGAATTGAAACTTTATGGCATACTAGCTATAGCCCGCGGCTTTACTCGCGTTAAATTCGGGGTAACACAGTTCCCCTTTCCTGATTTCCAGGTACCTGTTACTTGTAGTTTTTGCCCTAGCGCCTTATTTATTGTAATAGCAATGATAAGTTTTCCCTTTTCTTCCCTCTTTCGCCCTCATATCTCATATCCAGGGTCTTAACTATCTCTGTATCAAAATTCATCAAAATCGGTTCAGCCATTGAGGCGTGAAAACGTAACAAAGAAACAATCTCACTTTTGCTTTTATAATATTAGTAAGGATTGAGTAGTGCGTTTTCAAGTCTGCGTTCAATTAGGTACCACCATAGGTTAGTGAAAACGAGCACATGTTCAATCCAACCAAGTTGGACAGTCAACCGACCACTGACCATCGAAGACATCTCATTTAATAAGAACAACACAAAACAAGCAGCACTAAATACGATTACCTAAGTCCTTGTCCAGACGGAAAACATCGTTCCCCAGGGACACTCCCGGGGGATAAGGATTAAGACAAAAACGTCTTATTTTTGAGCAAAATCCTACTTAATTGACTCTTTAATAGCCCCTACAGAGATCAGGGTGTAATTCTAAATGTTTATTCTGATTCACAATGGAAGGAACGTGGGAAAAATAGAAATGTTTTGCAGTAAAATTATATGATCCGGGAAGACGGGATTTTACGTGATTTTCTTGTCTTCAAATTCTTTCTTGAAATGGCAGGTCTCTGTAATAAATGTGAAGTACGATTTTGAAAGGAAAAATCTTTATTTATTGTTGGAGATTGGTACTGTGCGTGATGAATGTTATTAAGTGTGACGCTCTTCGCTATGGACTTATTTACTTTTTATTGGTCAACATTTTTTGAAAGTAATGAGTCGTCAAAGCGTGACGGCTTGTGGCAATATAAATTGGAATTTATTAAATAATCCCGCGGAGTTATATTAAATGTGACCTAATTTTCGGAATAAGTTGGAATATGACATTGCTTGTCGTTTGTTACTAGGCGCACTCACTCAATCACTTTTACTAACGGCGACTGACCCGGTAACTGAATTATGGAGGTCAGATAGGCAGTCGCTCCTTGTATATTAAATATTCAGCTGCATCCAGGTAGATTGGAAGCCAATGCAGTGGAACAGCAGTATTTATGATACCTAGGTAAATTAAGTCAGACAGTATCGGAAATAATTTCCAACCTCAACTTAATAATCATGTTCGTCATCATCCCCTTGTTTACTATGAATTGGAGTCAACACAACACGTTTAAAGAAAGAAAAGTTTATTTGTCAAAATATAGTACCTACTTACAAAAGATGTTACGGTTATTACATACTCATATTATTATATTCTATCATTTCTGGTATACAAATATTTGCATCTATCTAAATTCAATTATAATTAAAACATCACAGACAACTAAAACAAAAAAAAAACACAACACTATATATTTTCATTTTATATTGTATATTACTATATTGTATTTATTTTTCATTGAGCTCGTCTATTCTTGCGCATCAATTTGAATATTTATTTCGAAAAATAAAACGGTCCCAATAATCGCAAAATCGTTAGAAAGTCTCCCGTCTACATCCCCGCGATTGGCTTCAACGAATAAATCATCGGGCCCATCCCTAGCGCGATCAATCACCGGCCATTATACAGATATCATAAATACGCACGTCACTATTGTGCGCATTATTGCGGGTTTGTCTGCTGATGTTATCTCATGTGTACCAGTTTGTGTACGTTGTGGAGCTTAACCTGCGCCAAATGGATTCTTTTCTTACTTTTTTTCCTTTGGGGGAGGGAAATATTGGGAATTTTTGATAACAAGACGATTTTGACCTGTCTTCTTTGTTTTGATAGACAAATTTAATACAAAAGCGGCTCTCTTTAAAATACTGTGTGTGTCCTGAACAAGATGTATGCAGACATGCTGTATCAAAATAAGTAACTTTATGAAAAAATAATTACTGGGAAATGACTCATTGTGAAACGTTGTGTTCATGGGTGCAGAGATGCTTTAAAACCGGGGTCATGAGGGTTAACCAAAATTTAAATTCTAAAAACTTTTATTGAAAAAATAAGCAATGTTTGGAGTGCTTTATTTTGAGTCTTAAAAATACGTTTGTCAAATACTTTGTCCACGAAATATTTTACTTAGTTTGATTTACATTATTTGTACATCATCATCTGTCTAGCCTTTCATGATGTACCGAATTTGGAAGGCTTCATGAAAGCCTGTTTACACCTAATTGTATACGAAACTGTGCTTTATAAATCAGCCCCTAGAAAACAGATGGTAATAGCAAGCCATTTTATTTTGAACGTCACTCCAATACATCGTTGTTTACTCCATTTTATATCGCTATCACTCAATTGAGACGCGTCGCTTAAAATAAAACGATTATATTTTTTGTGCTTTATTCGCTTTGCTTGGTGATAAACAGACACTTCAGGCTATACATTTCCAGTATCGCATGACCTCAGTTTGGATGGATTTTCGGTACAGTGAGAGATCTGAATATACTCGTTTTATATAACTTGTGTACAGATCTAGAGTGTAAGTTTTAGGCTTAACCTATAGCGCCCCAGCGGCACAAAAACGTGCCACTAAACAAGTATTACCGTTAAGCCCCGCTGGCACAAATTTGTCACTGCCACCAAACCTGACCGATTTAAAACTGTATTTGTAGTAAAGATAAGTCTTGAAATCAGATTACGCTCGAAGAGCCCGCCCGGCGGTGCTTGACGGATAGTTGACGTAAATAAAGGCGGCCCCTGAGAGGTTAAGTTAAACGTATTATATTTTTGGTGACAGTGTCGTAGACTGGGTTAATATAATGGGGTAGAAGTGTTTTCATCGATTGAAAATGTCTTTTTGGAATTATATTTTCTGCTTACGCAGCCATTTCAGTATCCATATAAACATTTTGTTATCAAAACATTCCTTCGGTAACCTTGCCCGAAATTAATAAATACTTATTCTAATAATGTGACGTAGGTTGTGTGTCTCAGAATTACAAAATTCTGAAAAACATTCCGTCATTATTGCGTTTTGAGAGCTGACACTTCTTTAATACGCCAAAGTCATCCTAAAGTCTTATAACTCAATAAGTAACAATGAAACAAAAGGAGGATGTCACTACGTAACAATTTCTGCCCACCCCCGTGGAAAATGACGTGCGTTTAACTTAGTTTGAACGTGAAAACTGTTAGTTATACATGAACCTTTAACGAATGACACAACATTGGCAGTCATGTGAAAAACAACAAACAAACCAGCTAAAAAAATACTATACATATAGATAAACCTTACCAACAAAATAAAAACAAAACAAAACACACAACTCTCCAACTCCGAAACCTGACTAGATTAAAAACAATTTTTTATTCGTTGTTAAAAAATTCACACACGCTCGTCCTAAGTAGGTCCTTGAGGGATGGCGGCTAATGTAATTGGCCAATCTGTGGCAAAGTACCATTGGCCATAAATAATGGCAGAAGTAGGACAAGACGCACATACATTGGAATAAACGCCGAGATATGGTGGCTTTTTGGCCAATGACACATGTTTGGCGGGTGGCGGCCATGTTTGTCCGCCATTTTGATTAAACGTCTAGACGCGGATTACGGAATGTTGTTCTGTTTCATAATTTGAGGTTATGTTCGGTTGTATTTTTGGATTTGGGTGACATGTGGTATTATAAAATATAAGGCAAGTTGTTTGTTTAGGCATAACTGGTCTGTCAACGTGTAGTGGAAATAAAAAACTGGTATACCTAGGGCAAAATCATAGAAACACAATGGCCATCTATTCTGTAAATGCTGATTATTCTTAGCGTAAGATTGAAATCACTTATATTTGAACACGGAAAAATATATTTATATAGCTTACAGATAGTTGTTTCGGTTCTAGCTATTTTTGTATGTAAAAATTTTGTAAACACACTCACGATACAGGACAAAGTCCTCATGCGTTTTCTTAAACAACAAAAATAATCTAGTTCAGAAACGTTTGCTTTTAATTGATTAATTTTCTCCATGTTTTTTTCTTAGTTAAGAGTTGCTATCATGAACCTACATATTTCAGTAACAAAAACATAGCTTACTAACAAACTAACAATTTGTAAGACAACACCCGTGCATAACGAACCGGCGCTCATTAAAAACGATAAATTACTCCAAGTCATTAATACCTGAGCTCTTAATTTGAAACCTGATAGCTCTGGAGAGGTTACTCGCTTTGTCATAAGTTGTGATGTGAGGGGAGTGGGGGGCCTGGGGGGGGGGAGCAAGTGTAATAAGTAAAAAGAGTTAAGATTTTGTTTACTAGTTTCCATCGTATGTTTTTGTATGAAGTTGATAATTTTATCGTACTGCCACGTTGGTCTAGTAGGCGCAAGTGCAACTGCTGAGCATGATGTCCTGGGTTCGATTCCCAGTTCGAGCTACGTGTTGTTGCTTTCTCCATCAGGATTTTTATTAGTAGCATAAAAGAAGTATTTTCTTTTAGTTTGCTTGTGGGAAGTCAGGAACATAAAGAGCAATAGAAGGAACATGGGAAAGATTTGAATCTTTCCCATGTTCCTTCTATTGCTCTTTATGTTCCGGGGCCACGGCGATAAGAAAAGGAGTCTGCCTCTGTGCCAGCTGATGGCAATAGGCTCGGCCCCTTTTCCATGGGACTTAAACATACCTTGAGGGTGTACTATTGAACAACAACATTGAACAATATTGAACCTCAAACCAACCTAGAAGCCGCGGCGTGCACCGCGAGACGACTCCCGGCCACCGTAGATGCGGGCATGTGGACGTTGTGTAATGGGTAGCTCACCGTCTGTCCGTCGATTGACGACAAGCCGTGTTTCACGCGCGCCTCAAAGAGAGTCAGCAAAGCAGAGGGGCTTGCCAGAGCCTCCGCCTGCCGGGGTTGCGGGTTGTTTGAAAGAGATACTGCGGCCCCGGAACGTAAAGGGCAATAGAAGGAATTTGGGTGGGTTTTAGTCAGCACAAATGTGACGCTCCTCCCGCTCCGCCCAGAGCGCGTTGTGGTATGTTAAGGGGAATCTTTAATATCAGGGATCTCTTATAATTTCTTCGAATCCAACAATGCGCAAATCCATAATGCATCTGTTTTATTTTTATTGCCACAACCAAGTCGTTTTCCTTAATCATTTAACCTTTTTATATTTTTCTAAACATACCTTCTTACCATTCCTTTCGTAGTTTGGCTGACATTACTACCAATACCCCTCCAATTCCTCGCTAACAAGCCCCTCAACCTCACACTTTATTCGACAGCCTACTTCCAACCGTCTGCCAGAAACCGAAAAACCGTAAAGTACCGTCAAGTCTTATAAAACCGGTCATTGGACCGGTTCCTCCTCATTACCATAAGACGCCATGTTGGAAGTGATCTTTATGACAAGATAAAGTAAAGAGTTTAATGTTAAGAATTAAATGTGACAAAGTTGCAGAGCGTTGTATAATTTTTGGTATCCATTGGGTGCAGGTTATGGCTGAGAAGATTGTGAAGAGTTATTTTCTTTGAGGTTTTATTGAAGCGAGGAACTTGAAACCAAGATGCAGTGGAGCGTCGTTAAATTAAATTGTTTCTAAAATATTTCGATTTGATGCTGTTTTTAGGATTCCGTACATTAAAAGTAAAAAATTAAACCCTTATTAGATCACTTTGTTGTCCGTCCGTATGTCTGTCTGTCAAGACCTTCTATCTCGGGAACGCGTTGAGGTAGATGAAATTAAAACCATATACTCAGCTCTGTGGACCCTTTGCGCTGCGAAAAGTTTCAACCCTCTAAGACTACGCAGTCAAAATATATGGTTGTTTATGTCGCTGTTTGCACGGAACCCACGGTGCGCGAGTCTAACTCGCTCTCAGCCGGTTTTTGAAGACTTGTGTCTATTATTACCTGTACAACCTACCTTTAACTTTCCCACAGCTGGACCTTAGACCTAATTTAAGAGTTGCTTGGTGAATGATCTCTTAGCTGCCACTTATTTTATATGTAAACTAGCTTTTGCCCGCGGCTTCACTCGCGTTAAATTCAGGGTAACATAGTTCCCCTTTCCTGATTTACAGGTACCTGCTACCTGTAGTTTTTGCCCTTGCGCCTTATTAATTGTAATAGCAATGCTAAGATTTCTCTTTTCTTCCCTATTCTCCCTAATATTTCAATCTTTAAAAAAAAAATACCTATATCTGTTTTCAGGGTCCCAACTATCTTTGTACCAAAATTCATCAAAATCGGTTTAGCCATTTAGGTGTGACAACGTAACAAACAAACAAACTCACTTTCGCTTTAATAATATTAGTAAAAATGTTATAATCAGCTCAGTGACAAATAAAATGGAATCCTTTGTCTTCTAATACTTTTCAAAGTTCATTCAAAACTGCAGCTAAACCGTATCGGATTGTGAATCAATTAACTTAATGATGAACTCTAAGCAGTTGAGCCTGTTGTCTGCCGAGATACAATACGCGACTTTATTTCTAACTTCAAGAGGCTTCATCTAAAGTGGTAAATTTACGAAATTGTTTTCGTAAATTAATTGGTTTGACCTTCTAAAGTCCCAATAGATCTTAGCGACTTTACTTGAGCTTGTTCTGATTAAAGGTCAATGCACCCTTTGTGTTTGATACTCTATGCTAAAACGCACTCTTTCAATGACTAGTTTTAAACTGAGGGGAGGTGTCGGCAATAATGTTTTTTAGGGGTAGGAAATCATCAAATATCTACCCCCACTCTGGGCGGAGCGGGGGGGGGGGGAGTGTCAGACTTTTACTGATTAAAACCCACCTATGTTGCTTCTGTTGCCCTTTACGTTCTGGGGCCGCGGTATCTCTTTCGAACAACCCGCAACCCCGGCAGGCGGAGGCTCTGGCATCTCTTTGAGGCGCGCGTGAAACACGAACGCGCCGTCGACACGGCCTGTCGTCAATAGACGGACGGACGGTGAGCTACCCATTGCTCACCGTCCACAGGGTTAGCAATACCTTTACTTCTCATCTAGTGCAGTACTTGTGCTACTACTACTTGTACTACGTGTGCAATGAACTGAAACATATATCTTCTAATACAGGTTGCTACAAAATTACCGAAATACTTTTTAAGCGGTGATTGGTCAATTTTCCCAAAGGAAAAATATTTTAGACTTTTTCGTGCTAACTGCGTTAGTCGATGCAATATTTTATACGGGAATAAAAAAATACCCAGTCGTTTTCCTCAGGGCATCTCTTGGATGGAACTAGGAGTTTAAATAATTCATAGCATAGCAGTTTTGAACTTGGTGTTGGTGTGATGATCGCAATGAAATTTACTCTAACTTTTGTCTTTGCGTAATCCCGAGAAATCCCTGCTCCAAATGGACACAAACCTACTACCAGGAAGAAAGACTTCTAATTCCGACAACGTTGAGGCACTAACAGGGGCCTTAGTCCCTATAATGGTTAATTGTGATAATGGCTTATAATGGTTAATTTTGACAGTTTTGGTAATCTGCTACATACTAAACTTGTCAAAATCAACCATTTATGCGATCAGTGATCGACCATTCTGACACTATTGTAATAGCAGACTAAGGCCCCAGGATAGGTGAGGGTGTGCAAGGTACAAAAAGTACGGAGGAAGGAGGATAGCAAATACCTTCTAGACTTAGCGACACATTTGTAGTGAAACTTGTGCAAATTCGTTGGAGGTGACTTGAGTAGACAACGGTGTGCCATTTTAATAGAGTAGTGATATTTTGTGAATAAAAAATAAAGATAGGACTTTCTTTCCTTTTCATATAGTTATTGTTTAACCAAGTGTCAAGTGGTTTTATGACCGCTCTGGCGCTCCTGACTTGGTTTAGATGCCGTCGAGAATAATCTCTCAGGCAGTATGGTTTTCTCACGATGTTTTTTTGCACTAAATTTACTAATAAATAAACAATAAGCACAATGAATCTAACAAATTCGAGGTGTTATAGACCAAGGGACGTTTAAGTTAGGTAAGAAAATTTTAAGTTATTAGCAACAAGAAACTATTCTTAGAATATTGCAAGCACTATTAATTATTATCAAGAGAATTTGACTACAGGATAACTAAGATAAACTGCTTCAAATCTGTTGATTTATAATCAGACTTTCCAAGAAAGCAGGAATAATCGAAATACTTAGTAAATAACCCTCAAGTTTTACTAAGAACCATCTGGGGTAGAAAGAGAATTGAAACCTGGTACCTTTCATGTTCAAGGAATTAGAAGCACTAGCATCTTACACTTGCTTCGTATTTTTACAAAGTCTTTCAGTAGTATTAACGTAAGGTTTTCGGTAACTTATGTCAATATTTGGCAAGGGAAAAAGCGGAACTCTTATTGGGTCACTTTGTTGTCCCTCTGTCTACCTGTTTATCAAGACCCTTTATCTCGGGAACGCCTAGAGGTTTCGAATTAAAATTAAAACCGTATACCTAACTCTATCTCCTTTTGTGCTGAAAAAATAAAAATATAAAAAGTAAAAATCAACCATCTAAGTCTACGCAGTCAAATATGTGGCTGATTATGATGTCGCAATTTCGTACGGAACCCTTGGTTAGCTAGTCTGACTCGCTCTTGGCCTGTTTTTTTGGATGGGAAGTCATCAAATAACTTCCCCCGCTCTAGGCTCTGGACTATACTAACTAAAACCTACCCATGTTCCTTCTTTGGGCCTTTATGTTCCAAGGCCGTTAACTAGCTTTTGCCCGCGACTTCGCTCGCGTTAAATTCGTAGTAACACAGTTCCCCTTTCCTGATTTGCAGGTACCTGCTACCTACAGTTTTTGCCCTTGCGCCTTATTGATTTGTAATAGCAACGCTAAATTTTCCCTTTTCTTCCTCACATCCCTAAAAAATGGCCTATGTCCGTCTCCTAGTTCCCAACTACTATATCTCTGTACTAAAATTCATCAAAATCGGTTTAGCCATTAAAGCGTGAAGAGGTAACTAACAAACACACTCACTTTTGCCTTTAAAATTTTAGTAATTAAGTAAGGAGGATATCACCACATATTTACAAGTAAAACCGACTTAATATTATATAAGTAAGTACACTTTTACAGTTTATGTAATTACTTGATAATTATACTTACTCCTCCTTTAAATAAGCCTTGATAATAAAGATTTTGCTCCGAAACCTCGACAGAAATCAAAGAAACTAAAACAAGCCAGCCTGAGCACGTAATTTTGTTCTGGCAAAAAATTCAAATGTTATTCAAGTAAGTCGTGGAGTAGACAATAAGGCTAAAGGGAGGTGGGCAGAGGGGCAGGTACACAAGTCAAACAATGGTCCTCGTTAGTGCAGTGTCATGAGTGAGTTTGGACGTATTTTTCTACGCTTCCTATGGAAATTAGGTGGAGGTTGAGGTACAAGTGGGAGTGCTTCTGTACTAGTTTATTAGGCTTTTCCAACGAATATTTTTTAAATACACCAATGTATTGAAAATTTTGTTTTTTTTTTGTATTTAATTCATATAAAAATTCATTTATTGTTTGATTCTTAGATTATTACAAATAAGTTAAGGTGTAAAATTTTTAATATTAGCTTTCGCCCGCAGCTTCGCTCGCGTTAAATTCGGTATAACACACCAAGCAGACCTGCAGTTTTTGTTCTTGCGCCTGATTGATTTGTAATAGCAACGCTAAGTTTTCCCTTTTTTTTTTAATAAATATTAGCCTATGTCCGTCTCCTCGTTCCCAACTATCTCTGTACCAAAATTCATAAAAATCGGTTTGGCCATTAAAGCGTGATGAGGTAACAAACAAACAAACAAACTCACTTTCGCATTTATAATATTAGTGAGGATTAAAAAGAGCAGAAACTCACAGCCATATTTTAATATACACACAAAGGCAAAAACAAAAAAATCACAAACCCATAACTCAGTAACCTATATCGTCCATATAAACATCAAGATGTCCCATAAACGAAGCGCCGTGGTACATCAGCATTCGCCATAAAACCATAAAATGTGTCAAAACTGTGTTCGTTCGCGATACGAATTCATAAGCTGTCAGTATTTATAGCGTACTATAACTAAGCTTTATGCTACATCCGCGACCTCAGCTGATTCGAAAAACGCGCGCGACATTAGTTTCATTCGCGTGAGTACCGAGGTGTTCAAGTCACGCTGTGCCCGCTACAGTAATTTCACAATTAGTTTTTCTCTAACTGCGGTAATTTCCCAACAACCTTATCTTTATCAGAATAACTTTAGTTTTTACAAACAAGTCAATGCTAGGATTCATCACTGTGATTTTAACAGTAACGCACAATAAATGCTTTTGGACTGTATTTTATAAGTGACCTTTTTTTTTCGGGTGGGAAATCATCAAATAACTTCCCCCGCTCTGGGCGGAGCGGAGCGCACGGGGCGTGTCAGCCTTTTACTGACTAAAATCCACTCATGTTCTTTCTATTGCCCTGTACGTTCCGGAGCCGCGGTATCTCTTTCGAAAAACCCGCAACCCCGATAAGCGACTCCTTTTATTTGTTTTTGTAGCAACACGCGTGTCGCGTGACCGTGTGATTCGTGGTCAGGTGATTACTGGCAACCCCCTCGTGTTTTGGTGACGTTTCATTTAATCTCATTCGAGTTTTATTGGTTAAGTTTTGGTTTAATCTAAACTAAACTGTTCGATTTTTGGGGTGGTCTGTGTTTTCATATTTGGGAAATTGTATGTGGCAGTTTTTAGGTTAGGCAACATTGTTTGGATGGGCTAGGCTAGATGATGGTGATAAGGCTGACCATACAACAGCTTCTCAGATTAAAATACATCAGCCTCACCAAACAGGGAGAGGATGCACTCCCTTGTGGGTCACGGGTGCTTACGATATTCGCGCTTAGAACCAGTATTATTTGGTTTCTCCTCTAAGAATGGTAGTGACCAGTGATGGAAATAGACTCGCCCCTTCTTAATGGTACTGAATTAAAAGAACTCCAAAACGTTGGTTCAAAAACCTCTATCTAACCTGAGGTGTTTTACAGGCATGATACAATGTGACTAATCAACACTCGGTTCACACTATAACCATATACATCTTCACAATAAAAAGTACCCTACTGACACAATACATATCGAGATTATTTTTCTCATCTGTTGGGTGGCTGGGGGTCCAACGACCCAACCGATCTACTCCGCAAGCCCCAACACATCATATATTAATATTAGCCATCATTCAGTTGCACAAACAAACAGTAAGATTATTAATGATACCTTCCCCTAATAATAAATTTTGCCATCCATCGCGGGCTTTGCAAACAGGATGATTTACTGTCTAGTTGGGGGGCAGCAATGTAATTCGTTTAAGCGCGTAGTATCGACAGATCTGGCGTGTATGTGGATATTTATCAGTCTTTATGGTAATAACTGTTGGGGGAAACAAGGGTGAAGGGGAGGGGGGGTGTTGGGAAAAGAAGACAGAAGTTTGGGTTTGGGGAAACAGCTATTCATTCTCTTCATAATATAGATTACGAGGTTTTGCTTTCGACTTTGCTTGCGTTAAATTCGGGGTAAAATAGTTCCCCTTTCCTGATTTACAGGTACCTGCTGTTGTTGCTAAGTTTTCCCTTTTCTTCCCTCTTTCTCCCTCCTTTCTCACTTTTAAAAAATAGCCTATGTCGCCGTCTCCAGGGTTCCAACTATCTTCGTACCAAAATTCATCAAAATCGGTTTAGCCATTTAGGTGTGAAGACGTCAAAAATAAACAGACAAACTTACTTTAGCTTTTAAAATATTAGTAAGGATTATGTTTGGCTTGCACATGGACATCCTATCGGGATAATAGTGTACCATCTCTTAATCCAGGTTATAGTCTACTTGCTTAATAAATCTGTTCCCCTGTTATCTTCCTGGTGCACAGCAACATATTTGTCGTGTGTGTACACAGACAGATAAACCGGCCAACAGACAAGCGGATAATAATTTAATGTACCAGCAAAGACTTTTAATTATCTACAAATGACAGCCGAGGCTACCTTGAGGCTACCGTACTTGATGACTTTTCTGAACTTTAGCAAAATGTACTAAATAACCAATGGTCACCCATCTACGAATTACGTAAATTATTTACCCTCTACGTATCTCGATACCTCCCACGTAAGTTGTTGTATCTCCAAAACTGCAAATTTACAGTAGAGCGTTTCAAAGATTCAAATTGAACCAAAATCTGCATTTAAGGTTGCATCTTTTTAAAATTTCGTATGTAAATGTAATATAATAGTCTTCTTAAATCCGTTAAAAGATATTTTAAGTAATATGTCTATTTTCGGAGATATTGTTCATACAACATTTTACTCCGGAGTAGAAGTTATGTCAGTTGTTGCATCTGATACTAACAACATTATACCGCGGCGCCCAGATAGCATCACTTGTGGTATATGACAGTTACAACTGTATACGTTGAAAAACAGAAGTCTTACTCTGTTGTTTGTGGTAATAATATTTATATTAGTTACAGAATTCAATTTCCAATTTGAAGGTGATTAAATTTTTTAGGTTAATAAATAAAAAATAAATGTTATTAAGGTTATTTTTTTTATTAGAAACAACATTAGTGAACAGAAAATCTTTGAAAATAAAATAATGAGCTTTTAAAACTTAATTAAATGACTACTTCTGTTGCTGAATAATCAATAACGTTTCATTATTATAACAATCATACAAAAGACTTTTTAAAAATTATACAAAGTTATAGAATAGGATAGGTAACGTAACAATAGAACTAATCAAATTTTAATAGAATTGCAAAAATCAACATCACTATAAAAAATATAAATATGAACTTACTTAATTATATGAGATCAGCTTAAAATCAAAGTAGTTATTTGGTAACCATTTAAAATTTTTGGCATATACTTATTGGTTTATAATAATGGAAAAGAAATGTTAAAATAAAAACAATTGGTTAATGTCAATCTAAGAAACCTAAAATTAGCTTTTATGGGAGCTTAAAACAAAAAATATTATTTTTATGAGATCAATATTAAAACCTGAGATGCTTAATCAAAAGCAATATAGAAAAAAGATAAATAGACGGAATATTTGAAAAAGACTAATGTCTATTCTGAATCAGAAAATTCAGCGTCATTATTAACGCCAGCAACGAAGGATGGTTTGCCCACCTGTTTCGCCCATCTAACCAAGCTAAACCATTCAAAGTGTGTATAAATAAGTTTATTTTTGGACAAACGTTCTATTAGAGCATGTACGCTATCACCTTCTGCCTGGGACGCTATCACCTTCTGCCTGGGTGTGACCTTTTTCAAGAAATGTATGTTTGATAGTTAATAGTTAGTATATTAAGCTTATGAGCAATATAAACATAAAACGCAAACACGATACAATTGCGATTCTGACCGGTACAATTGCCAAACTTATTTATACACCCTTTGAATGGTTTAGCTTTGTTAGATGGGCGAAACAGGTGGGCAAACCATTTAACGTCATAGAAATGAAGCATACAGATTTTTAAACTATAAAACACTTTTGATTGGACGTCATTGGTCTAAAAATGTAAATGGGAACGTAGTTAGATGGAATAAAATAAAGAAGTAAGTATATGTGCAGAAGATCCTTTTAAAATTATGTATCGGTAAGATTTGGCAGACAATAATGCTATGACAATTGCCTTTAATTAATACCAATACCCGTAGACGCCAAAGGAATAGTATGGCTGAGCTATGCCCCTTGTTATCCAACCGTCTTCCCATAACTAAGGTAAATATGACGACTTAATGAACCAGAGTCATACTAAAATTATTCCAGTTACGTATCACGACTATTTCAGGCATTTATCTTTCGTTGCTCGCGTTAATAATGACGCTGAATTTTCTGATTCAGAATAGACATTAGTCTTTTTCCAAATATGCCGTTTGTTTTTCTTTTTTGTATATTGCTTTTGATTAAACATCTCAGGTTTTAATATTGAGCTCATAAAAATAATATTTATTTGTTTTATATTGTTTTAAGGCTCCCATAAAAGCTAATTTTAGGTTTGTTAGGTTGACAATTAACCAATTGTTTTTATTTTAACATTTCTTGACATGTACTCTTTTTCCAAATTACGTAAATTCTTTCCCTTAGTGTCTATCCATTCATTAAAATGTTTTTTTTACTATGTCACCTTTATCTTTCCTTGGTTGACGACGGCGATCGCTTGTGCTAGGACTATTATTCGAAATATCTGACAGCGGACTTTGTTTATTGTTGTATACGTTGAGCAGCTAGAAAGATAACTTGGTGAGGGTACGGGCAAAAGTTGATAAGTTTTCCTTTTGTATATAATAATGGCAGTAAGCATTATCACAGTCGTAGTCTAAGTGGTTGGTACCACAAGAAGGTGAAGGGTGCGGTGTTTCGAGATTTGCCGTATCAGAATCTGAAGCAACTTCTAGGTTACTATCTGCATCAATTATGTTTGCTAGCTCAATAATATCTGACTCATTAAAGCTTATCGGTAAAGGAGACTCTGAAACAATAATAATGTTTTGTATAATAAATGATCAGCAGATTTAGGCAATCGAACCTGAGACCTCGGCGTGCTAATACAATGCACTAGGTATGCATCTGGCTATTGAGGCAGTCGTACTTACCATTTAAAGATTGACTTTTGAACTAAAGACTTGACTTACAACGTAAATTTTAAGTAAAAAAAAAAGTAAATCCAACGTAAAATATAGCATTTCACTATACAACTACATTTTACTGAACGATTTCCGAAGTAAAACGATGTATTTATTAGATACAACAAAATGTTAAACTTCAACGAAGACGTAAAATATTGTATGTATTACATACAACATTTTCGATGAACGCTCACCGGCGTATATTGTTGTAAGTAATCTATACAATAGTTTAGGTTGGTGCCACCATGTAAAGAGTTAGTAATCTAATTCATCGACATACGTCAATGAATTAGCAAATAATATATGCGATTGCAACGTGCGTGCGGCCGGTTGAAAGTCCGGCGTAGTCTGTTGTATGTAACCAATACGCGGCGCGAGCGCGTGATTCTACCCGCCCCGCGCCCCGCGTACACAAATGTATAGGCATATACAACGGTGTAATCCGTTCGCGTTTGAAACTTACAACATTATACGTCTGACAAATCCTTTAAAAATAGTGTTTTTGTTGTTTTTTTACTTTGAATGGATATAATGATCCATATTAAGATATTTTTCAGCAAAAAAGCAAAATGGCATTTTTGTGGCATACAACAACTTACGTGGGAGGTATCGATCTGTAAGCATATTTCCAAAGAAACAACACTTTAAGACTTCTCGCCTCCAAAGTGTCCTTTTATCAATGGAACCCATTAAAAATATTAATATTGTTAATGTCTTAAAGAAGATGGCGGTGCATTACTGAAATTAATGTACTAACAGCAGGTACAGGCCATTAATTATTTTAAATTGTCAACTGTCTGTACAAGTCTTTTGGGAGAAGGTAATGTTGATAAGGGGAAAAGGTAAGAAATAAAATAACATTTTAGAATGGTCGTTTTTAAACCTACTTTAAAAATCAGGAGGTTATCAATTTGACTGTATTATTTTCAATTGTTAACCGATTTACAAAATATATATTTTTTAAATATTAAATGAGTTATCTGCTACTTTACATATGTTTTTGTCTAATGCGTTTGGATTTTTTTTGTAAAATATAAAAAAATAACGATAAAAAATTGTAAGAGATACCATCACGATTCACGCCACAACTAAAAAGGCTAAATAAAAAACTACTGCAAAAAACGAAAAACAAACAAAAACTAGACGGACGGCCTTAGCGATCGAAAAGGCATACTTAAAACTTATATCTATGGTGTGAGCAGATTTGTATTTGATTAGTTCTGAAATATTTTCGCTTTTTTTTTCCATTTCCTAGGACAGAAAAGTGTTATTGAGTTTTCTGTCTGTATCAGGTTGATGAGGTTAATTAAAATCAAACGAACTTAAAAAGTGAAGTTCGATGATAATTTTGTGAACAGCTTCATTCGAAGTTAGGCTCGCCCGTTATCATATATTATAGCTCCGTTCCGTTATATGTCATAGATCTTTGATATTTAGGTTGAGGGAGAGAACCTCAAACCAACCCAGCCGCCGCGCTAGCGAAGGAGGTTGCCGGGCGTTTGAGGGAGAGAACCTCAAACCAACCCAGCCGCCGCGGGAGACGCCCCGGGCGCGAGACGACTCCCGGCCACCGTAGTTGCGGGCCTATGGACGGTGAGCAATGGGTAGTTCACCGTCCGTCCGTATATTGACGACAGGCCGTATCGACGGCGCGTTCGTGTTTCACGCGCGCCTCAAAGAGATGTCAGCAAATAGAGGAGCTTGCCAGAGCCTTCGCCTGCGGGGGTTGCGGGTTCGTTCGAAAGAGATACCGCGGCCCCGTAACGTAAAGGGCAATAGAAGGAACTTATGTGGGATTTAGTCAGTAAAAGTCTGACACTATAAGATAAACCTCTGCATAACCCTGATTTGGTATCGAATGGTATTTATTCTAATTGACATTATAAAATAAATTTGAACACCAGCATTAAGTTGATAAAATAACATCAATCTACCCACTGTTCTTCGAATCAAGACTCAATTTGTGTTCGGTCTCTTGTTAAGGTTCCACTGTAGGGCCCCAGAGAGTTTCTGGATAGTAAGTGGGTCATAACCCATCAGAATGGGAATTCTTTAATTCGTTTCAGAAATCAGTCTTCAAAAACAAAATCTGATAGAAGAAAAACTTTTATGAAATATTTAAGTGGCTTCGTTTAAAATTAAGTTCATTACTAACTTTCATGTTTTCTACTTAGGCACTTGTTTTGAATACTTTTGATTAGAACTCTTTCCCTTTGATTTAAAAGTTTTTAAATTGAGTCGTGAAATATTGTTCTTGTTAAACTTAATCATATTTTTTTAAACGTAGTCATGTCAATATGTTGTTCATTTGTGAAAAGGTTGACATAGGTTGCTAAAAAATGGTTTTGTGATGTTGTTTGAAATTTAATACAAAATTATGGAGAGGACATTGCTCTGCGCTCATACATTGTTGGTCCTTTACCCAAAAGCATCGGAAAATTATATAAGTAACTAACTGTTCCACGCGGTTTCACCCACGCTGCTCAGCACCTGTTGGTCGTAGCGTGATGTTATATAGCCTATAGCCTTCCTCAAGAAATGGACAATCCAACACTAAAAGAATTTTCCAATTCCAACCAGCAGTCCCTGAGATTAGCGCGTTCAAACAAACAAACAAACAAAATCTTCAGCTTTATAATATTAGTAAGTATAGATGTATTCTCTATCATCAGTAAACTTTTTTTTTTATTTTATTTTTATAGCGGACTGGCTGCAAATAGATTTTGAGGTTATAAACGAAAAATAACAGGTATGATTTTTCACAACTTCGAGTGATTTTTAAGAAAATGAAATATGATATCTTATTTTAAGCTATTTTCAATACCTATCTAGACAATTAGTATCAGTAGCTATGCATTGTTTTTCTAACGCCTAAGGATGTAAGTGCAACATTACAATGCATAGAAACTATTCATAAAATAATTGTATGTTATATAGATGAGTAACTGTATTCTTAATGTTAGGCGTAGATGGCAGCTGACGGATGTTGCGTAATTTCCGATACTCCCTATGGCCCACGGCAATTTTGGACATTGTCCTTTCACATTTCCTATTGACAGCATTGTAGATGAATTTTTAACATCTTTTTCTTGTTTTCCACTCTAAGACTTAGTCTACTAGACACAACACCTGTATCATCGGAGGTTGCATTTTCTTACTTTTTTTTTAGGATGGGAAATTATCTAGCTCTGAGTGGAGCGAAAGGGAATGTAAGACTTGTACCCATTCATTCAAGTTTTTTATATTCCCTTTTGTGCTGTGTGGCAGTCAGAGGCCCTATTGTCGGGCTCTTCCGATTTGCTGACATCTCTTTAGGAACGGCTCCGTCCACAGGCCCGCGCCTACGGTGGCCGAGAATCGTCTCGTGGCTCCCGACACTCGGAGCCTCCCTTATAAGCTCCTACACAATAAAACTCCTTTCCCAGGATTTACATGAAATATCCATTTAATAGTAGTCCTTCTGCTTCATAACTGTTCATTATGTCAGAATAGAGTCAGCGCTGTCCACATAGCATTAGGTAAATTGCTCAGAAAGTAGAAACTATTTCTTTGTTTCCTTCGCATTCGCGGAGAAATCGACTACTTCGTTTGTACGTATGTGTTCGTATAGATTGGCGTATACCGGTGAAGGTATTGTGTTTTAGTGAAACGATGGGTTTTGTTTTCAGTATCGTTGGTATCCTTTCCAAAACAGAATATTGGGACGGTTACTAGTCGGTTTACTTTCAAACAGTTTTCTTTCGTGAACATATTTACAAGAAGTTGGCAGATTTGTATCAGAATTAAGTTGCAGTTGTTGTCTTGTTACGGTTTCATAACTTTATATAGGTACCTTATTTTGCTTTATGAAGGTTTTTTGTTGTTAATATTTGACGGGCCTGTTGGCCTAGTGGTTAGTGGTTTTTACTTGTACATAAAGTTCTAATAAATATTATGCAGAATGAAATGTTTATGATAAATATGACTACGTTATTTAATAATATAGTTATTTTCTATAATCCTAAATAGAAGGTCTATAATCATTTTCGTTAACCATTTCTCTTCAAAATAATGGTTGGTACTTTCACACCCTGAACACTGCTCTTGGGCATTTTTTTATATATGTTGCCTTTTTTTCAAAGAGTAAAGTCCTTCTTTTTAAAGGAAACTCAAGTGCGCCCGTGTGTGTGCCGCCTGTTATGTTATGTGGCGAGATGCTTCAGGGGGTTACCAGTTTCAGATACTTAGGGCATATTGTGACTGACGACCTGTCTGATGATGCTGACCTGGAACGGGAGCGTAGGGCATTGGCGGTCCGAGGGAATATGATTGCCCGTAGGTTTGCTCGATGCTCCACAGAAGTGAAGATCACTTTATTCAAGGCATACTGCCAATCATTTTACTCGTGCAGCCTTTGGGTGAGTCATACCCGTCAGGCCGCTAATGTCTTGCGCGTTCAGTACAACAATATCTTTAGGATGTTGATGCGGCTTCCCCCCTATTGCAGCGCGTCATTAATGTTTGCTGAAGCACATGCAGACGGTTATAAAGCCATAATACGCAAAAGGGTAGCTTCCTTGCAACGACGATTGAGGGATAGTAGCAACAGCATCTTAGAAATGATTGCGGGGCGATTTGACTGTCCGATCCAGTCCAAGTGGATGAGGATTATTATTGGACAAGTCTGACTTTGACGATTGAATGTTTAGGATGAATAATTGTTAATTTATATTATTGTTGGACAGAAATATTTTTTATGTTTGCCACTTAAATTGATTTTATTAAATGTAATGTCTATCTGCTATTTAACTAATTATTTTTCATTTTAATTTGCTTTTGTGTTGTTTTATTTTATTATCAAATTAATGTTAATATGATGTCTAATTGATTGTTTTTATTTTATTTAATGTTTGTTTTTTTTTTTTTTCTGCTGACTAATTTTTCTAACTTTTATTTTTCTTTTATGGAACTTGTTTCTGAAATAAACGATTTATTATTATTATTTCCTTTATTTACAATCCATCTTACAATTATATTTTTAAATATTTCTTAGAAAATAAAAAATAAATAAAAAACATTTAAAAATATAAAAATAGGTTTCCGCCGGTAACGGGAGCAGGGTCCAAGCTACCGGTGGTTAGGGCTCCAGAGACAGGAACCTCCTCACAATGCGGGCCGTATCGAGGAGTACTGCCTTCTGAATCAGGCCCTTGATCCAACCACCTAAGGAGAGCTTCGACAGATGTTCGTCGAAGCTCTTGGCAATTAAGCCATTGGCCGTTATGACAATCGGCACAATGATAGCCGAGTTTACATTCCACATGTCAACAACCTCGTGTGCCAAGTCAAGATATTTTAGTTGTTTTTCTTTCTCAGCTTTCACGAGGTTTTCGTCATGTGGGATGGTAACATTATCATTACGCGATTATCATTACGCGGCGCGCTGATCGGTCTATCACCACTATGTCAGGCTTATTGGCGACAATAGTCCTGTCAGTAATGATAGACCGATCCCAGTACAGCGTGACATGGTCTTTCTCGAGAACTGGGTCGGGCACATACTTGTAGTACGGTACCTCAGATTCAACAAGATTATATTTCAAGGCAAGTTGCTGATGAATAATCCTGGCTACTTGGTTGTGTCTATGCAAATACTCGCTGTTAGCTAGACGAGAACAACCAGAAATAATATGTCTGATGGACTCACCAGGACGATGGCATGCCCGACACACGTCAACCGTCCCATCCTTCATAATATATTTCCGGTAGTTGTTCGTCAACATAACTTCGTCCATAATCGCACAGACAAAACCTTCAGTTTCCCCAAATAGGTCACCGAATCATTATTATTATCACCTTTATTAACATTAAATTCTTAAGATTACATTTTTAAATATTTCTTAGTAAACGAATAAAAAAAAACATTTAAAAATATAAAAATAGGTTTCCGCCGGTAACGGGAGCAGGGTCCAAGCTACCGGTGGTTAGGGCTCCAGAGACAGGAACCTCCTCACAATGCGGGCCGTATCGAGGAGTACTGCCTTCTGAATCAGGCCCTTGATCCAACCACCTAAGGAGAGCTTCGTCAGATGTTCTTCGAGGCTCTTGGCAATTAAGCCATTGGCCGTTACGACAATCGGCACAATGATAGCCGAGTTCACATTCCACATGTCAACAACCTCGTGTGCCAAGTCAAGATATTTGAGTTGTTTCTCTTTCTCAGCTTTCACGAGGTTCTCGTCATGTGGGATAGTAACATCGATTATCATTACGCGGCGCGCTGATCGGTCTATCACCACTATGTCAGGCTTATTGGCGACAATAGTCCTGTCAGTAATGATAGACCGATCCCAGTACAGCGTGACATGGTCTTTCTCGAGAACTGGGTCGGGCACATACTTGTAGTACGGTACCTCAGATTCAACAAGATTATATTTCAAGGCAAGTTGCTGATGAATAATCCTGGCTACTTGGTTGTGCCTATGCAAATACTCGCTGTTAGCTAGACGAGAACAACCAGAAATAATATGTCTGATGGACTCACCAGGACGATGGCATGCCCGACACACGTCAACCGTCCCATCCTTCATAATATATTTCCGGTAGTTGTTCGTCAACATAACTTCGTCCATAATCGCACAGACAAAACCTTCAGTTTCCCCAAATAGGTCACCGAATCGTAGCCAGGACACGGACGCTAGAAAATCTACATCGGGCCCATGAAGAGCCTTGTAGAAGCGCCCGTGAAGCTCCTTACCTTGCCATACTTCCTTGCGGTCATCGGTAGTAAGTACTACAGGTTTGCGCCAATTCTCTTTAGCCATGGACAACGGGGTGAGTCCCTTGTCCACTGCGACTACATCTCGGTGCATACCCACGTCGGCTTTTAAGAAATATTCCCTGAGACTGCACACCTCTCGGTTGTGGAGGGTCTTTGCGTTTAAAAAGCCTCGACCCCCACATTTCCGTGGGATGTACAGTCTCATCACCGATGATCGTGGGTGATGCATCCGATTTGCAGTCAGCAATGTACGGACTCTCCTATCCAGGGCATCGAGTTCCGTTTGCGTCCATTTGAGTATGCCGAAAGAGTACATTAAAACCGGCATGACCCAACTGTTGAAGGCGCGCACCTTGTTCCCGCCGGAAAGAAGGCTTTTTAATACCTTCTTCAGGCGACCAAAGAAACGCTCCCCCAACAGTTGCTTCATGTCAGCCACGTTAATTCCTAACGCTTCCGACATACCCAAATACTTATAGTTTTCGGATGAGGAAAGGGATCTGAGGTGTATGGAATCCGAGGGTTGAATTCCCTCGGATTCCATAATCTCCCCTCGTTTCACATACATGACTGCACATTTGTCCACACCAAATTCCATCCTGATGGCGTTACTAAAAGTTTCAGTTACTTTCAGTAGCTCCATCAGTCGCAATTTGTTGCAGGCAAAGAGTTTCAGATCATCCATGTAAAGGAGGTGAGATATGACCTGACCACCTCTTCTCAACCGATAGCCTAGACCTGAATCCTCCAGCAATGTGCTAAGAGGATTCAAGGCCAGACAGAACCAAAGTGGACTCAAACTGTCGCCCTGAAATATTCCCCGTTTAATCCAAACAGGCTCATCGTCCCCCTGGATTTGTCGACATCCTGGATATCGAAGTACCGTCCTCCATTGTCCCATACACGACTCAAGAAAGGCGCGTAGGGTTGCATCTATCTTGTACAACTCCAGCACCCTCTTGAGCCATGTATGTGGCACTGAGTCGTAGGCCTTCTTATAATCAATCCAACATGTCGACAAATCCTTGCGGGATCGACGAACCTGTTGGCTAATGGCCATGTCGATGAGGAGTAGCTCTTTAGTACCGCGAGACCCGTTCCTACATCCATTCTGAGAGGCAGACATAATTGAATTTTTTTCAATGTGTGAATTAATTTTCGCTCTCAAAATGGACGTAAGAAGTTTATAGACCGTCGATAAACACGTGATCGGTCTATAATTCTTGGGTTCCGCGGGACTACCTGACTTATATAGCAGGTGGGTAACGCCTGTTGTTAAAAACTGTGGCAGAGACCCGGACTCAAGGCAAGACTGAAATTGTGATGCCAGGCGAGTGTGTGAACTACTGAGCCACTTGAGCCAAAAGTTGTGCAGTCCATCCGGTCCTGGAGACTTCCAGTTCGGTAACGGACGAACTGCACTGGCTATATCTAATGATGTTATTAGGATTGGCTCCATTTCTGGTATAGTTTCACACACACGCTCAACATCACGCATCCAGTCAGCCTCAGTATGACAGACAGGCACCGACCAGATGCTGTGCCAGAAAGAACTCGTGGCTACATCATCCGGGCGGCACACGTCAGTCACACTTTGTTCGGGTCGCTCCCAAGCTCTGTATACCCACCTCTCATCGCTCCGGAACATGCGATTCTGCGAATACCGATCAACCCGCCGCTTATACCGCCGAATACGGTTTGCCCATGCATAAACTTTCTGCTTCAGGAAGTCGATGCGCTCTGTGGCACGAGACATATATTCTTGAGGCCTGATTCCAGTCCCCGAGAATGCCCGTCTCACAAAGCGCATCACACGTGGTCTTGTATTGCCCTCCCTGAAGCAGTATAGTTTACCGATGAGTACCCTGGCCTCGTCGATACGCCGCTCGATCCTGCACTGCCAGGCTGGTACGGATGGTTTTGGTCGAGTAGCTACGTCACAATTTGGAAATTTGACGTTAACTACACGACATACCGCAACAGCCCCACAGTACAGGATTGAGTGTGTATCAACGAGATTCTCGCTACTCTCGAATAAATTCTTGAGCTGCGAGTCCAGGGCACACACCAGCGCCCTATTTTTTTTATTCATGGGTAACCGTGGTAATCGGGGTCTAAGTTCGGCTGGAGTGGATCGATAGTCGCGAAGCGCATCCTCCAGTGCGCTCCTCAATCGGTCGTTGCACTGGCTACTTACCGTAGCAACCCTATCATCCTCCTCTACGACAGCGGGATTGGACCGCGGCTGCGTCACATCAATTGCTGACGCTTGCATCGCGGTTTGTGGCGTAGTCAAGATGACACGATTGCTCAGTACTTCTGAGCGCAGCCTATCAAGTGCAGCATCGTCCAACAAGTGATTGCGTTGGATAACCCGCACCTGATCCGACAGTCGTTGGGCCGAAACATTGATGGTTGGTTCTAGGTCCTGGAACAGAGACAGCATCCTAACACGGTACGCAGTGAGGTTAGTTCCCCCCTCTGTAGACCCATAATATGCGCGCATGACATTCGCGTTGATTGACGAAGTCCATCGCATGCGCGACACATTTCCACCCGCAGCGGGGACCCTGATCGGGGCCTGTTGGCCCCTAGATCCCAAGCTCGCTGGTGGCCGTCCTCTTCCTCGTCGTTGTCTTGTTGGTGGTGGTGGTGGTGGTGACGACGGCGGGGAGAAAAACTCGTCGCTCGAGCTCGACGCAACTGCAGCGACCGGCGACACGGCGCTCACGCGTGTAGCGCGTCCCGGCGGCTGCGAGGCGGAGCTGAGCGACGAGCCCGGAGATGGTGGGAGTGCCTCTAGGTTCTTGGCCCGGCGTCTGGTCAGCATCGACGTCAATTATTTAGAGAATCTTGATTCTTGACAAACGGTTTTTTCTGGTAATTTTTACACATAGTTCAAGAAGGTGTTGTGGAGTTAGTGGATTCATATTTTTCTTATTTTGTTATTGTTTGTTGCTGATTTAATATGTTTTCGACTAGAGATAGTAGAAAAAATAAAATAAAATTGTTTAGTTTTGTAAAATACGTCCTGTCAATTTGACGGATTATTACTATTACCTCATTTGAAGTGATAATGTGGCCTAAGATGCTGTACGCTTGCCTAAAAGATACCGACACACTCGACTTCTGTAAAGGTATAGATTAAAATGACCAGCAAAGCATAGCGATTTGTTCGGGTCCATGAAACTGCAACCGTAGAACGATATCACTTCGCTGTTTCTCCAATTTAAGGTAAATCTGTAAAACTTTGCATCACACTAGGAATTTCTCCTGTATCGTGGGTGCGTTTACAAACATTTAAACACACATACACAAACAGCCAGGCCTGAAACAACTACCTGCATGTCATACAAATATTTGATCCGTGCGGGAATCGAACCCGCGACACGCAGCGCAACCGTGCCGTCAAATTTAAACAGATAACAACACTCAACCAAACCCAACCTCACCTAAACAAACACTTCTTCAGCTTGTAAGGCTGTCAATACATGGACTGAACGCTAAAGAGGGTCAGAGGGAGCTGCACTCACGTATGTACTACGTATACACATATGTATCACGTATATATTGGACAGTCTGTCAGTCTGTGGTCGATATTGGCTACCGTTGTCAAATTACTGCTGAATGGGACTTTGAGCTCAGTGTGTGAAGGGTTAAAGGATGGTGTTCGTGTGTTGCTCGACTTGTTGAGTCGACCCAAGTATTTGTGGAAATATTGGACAATGGGTTTTATCCAGTAGGTAATTTTTTTGGAAAAACTTGAACGTTCAAATGACGCTGGTAGGGGCGCAAATGAAAAGTAAGATCTTATGAAGTTATTCTCAGATTTTAGCTAGGCACTGAATATCCTGACACTGTTATGAATGATTGCGGATTTAAATGAGAACACAATATACGAACATTTTTTTTAAGAAACAAAGATACAAAATTAAATAACATAAAAAGGTTTAAAATATTTCGGAAGAAACACAAATAAAACGTAACTAACCGATATTAATTTCAACATTTACAACAACCACTTCCTGAAATTACAACCTTTTACAAACACTCTAATCGTGTCTAAAATAAAAACGATCCTGAAAGCAATACAGTAACCGCAACAGGAAAAACTGTCTGAAAACTCTATAGATAGATAGTGAAAAAATAAATAATTTACGAAATCCATTTCCCACTATGATACTATGAAAGGAGTCATGTCTAAGGATGTAGGACCCTTCGTCAAAACGAGATGAAATTAATATAATCTTCCTTTTTTTCTTATAAAAGGGAATTCACCAACTTATCAACTCCTCTTAGCCTTTCAATAACCAGCCTTACTGCTCCAAACAGAAGGTTGCTGATGATCGCATTTGTGTATAAAGGACGTAAAAGACGTTAGCCAGTCGATAATCAGTCTTATTCTCACAAGTATAAGGTAAGTAGTGCTCGCATAATGTATATAGTAAGAATAATAAATCATTCCAAATTTGAATAACAAAAGTATATGAAATGCTCTTTGATTCTGACCGGCCAGTGATGGTAACTGCAGACATTGTTGAGATCTTGAAATAAGTTTTTATGTAATAAAAAACTGGTTTCGAAGACATTTTTGTCGGTAAGGAGACTAGAATGTTTTTTATAGTATTACAAGCTTTTGCCCGCGGCTTCGCTCGCGTTAAATTCGGGGTAACACAGTTCCCCTTTCCTGATTTGCAGGTACCTGCTACCTGTAGTTTTCCATTTCTTCCTCATTTTCCACTTTAAAAAAATAGCCAATGTCCGTCTCCAGGGTCCCAACTATCTCTGTACCAAAATTCATCAAATCCAGTTTAGCCATTAAGGCGTGAAGACGTAACAAACAAACTCACTTTTGCTTTTATAATATTAGTAAGAATGAAGTCTGTTTTAATCAAAAACTGTTTTTAACCGACTTCAAAAAAGGAGAAGTTCTGTGTCTGACTTTCGTCAAATGTGGACCGAATTTTAATACTCTTTTCTTGTTCAAAAGGTAGTTTCATGTCAGTTTTATTTATATTGCTTGGGTAGTTTTGTCTAACTGCATATTTTTACTTCTACGTCTATATGGATGATGTGCTTAATATCATTTAGAATTTATGAATTTTACTAAAAAAATAAAAACTCGATAAAAAATTGTGTGAGATGTCATCATTCCATAACTAAAAATTCTGTTTTTTTTTTGCAAAAAATGTGCAGTGTTGCGAATTACATGGAAGATTTGGTGATTGAATAATATTGCTATAGTTAAATTATCTGCAAACTTGCAGTTTCCATCCATTTTATATAACTGCACAATTACCACAACTTTAGCCAACCAAAAAAAAATGCACCATCGAAAATCCAGAAAAAACGAAACTCCATGAAAACGTGTCGCGCCTTATGGGAGTTGTTTCATAAATATGCCATGACCCGCTTCAGTAATGGAAACTGCGGCATTTCCAACTACAAAGCAGGATTATTATTTTTTATGGGCTCTTTGCCTGCCATGTACCAATGCCAGTTTATGTTGGCATTATTATATAGTGACATTGTTAACGTCTTTGTCGTCATCGTTGACTAAATAATATTATTTGTTTTTTGTAAACCTACTTACAAAAATAAACATAAAATACAAAAGATCTGTGGTCGTTTCCTGGAGAAGAACCGGCCCGAAACTCAATGGTTATTCTTATAAAATTGTTTCGTTTTACAATGTTGTTGTTACAGCGTTAGTACATTCCATCTGTCAGTTCTGTAACTGACTTTGGCAACTTGTTACTAAACTGTTTATTAGAAATGACTAACTAGTTTTTGTTAATTTGAATTTGGAAATTCATGTTTCGTTTTTAATGCTTGTATTTATGTTATGGAAGTCACATCTAATTTTAAAAAGCTGACGATTATTGCAGACATAAATAACATACATTCTAAGATATATTTGAAGTGAAGACAGACTCAGTATGTTGATCTCATAAATTTTATTTCTGTGGAACTCGCGAGGACCCATTCTGTAGATCGCATGGACTGCCTTCTTTTGTAATATGAAAACTGAATTGACGTCTGCTGCCGACCCCCACAAGATATTATACTGTGAAAATAAGCATAGTATACTAACCAAAAAGAAAAATACCACTTCAGACACTAATCTGCATAGTCCTTATGTTAGTTGACCAAGATTTTTTGTCTGGACTTTAAAAGAGACTACCTACCTCTGAGTTTGTTTTGGCTGTTTCTTCTCAGAGTAGCCGGGTACGGAACACCGGCCTCATCTAGTTTAAAAAAATTAACCTGTAAAAGTGTTTGTGAAAACCTGCTTACAAAATAAACACCATTTATCATTTAACCTAACAGTGATAAACTATTATGATATACTGTTAGATAAGACAGTTCTCCATCCTGTCTACCTGTATGTCACAAAACTTAGTATTAATGTCGTGTAGCAATTACATACGTATTTGTTTCTTTGTGCGAAGCTGTCAGTCGTATGCGCCCGTGTGTTCTTACAAATATTAACATAATATACTCCACGAAGTACATAAATATGGACGTCTGAATGTACTTGTTCCTCTGAATAGGTTATGAAGACAGGTTTTGGAAGGTTTGACATTTAATGGAATTCTAGTATTCAGTTTTGTAGGCAGCCTGGAGTTAGCAAGAAAAATAAGAGAAGTAATATTTTTATTTTATTTAATGATTGGCGGAAACCTTATACATAAAATAAGTTGAGTTTGTTTTCGAAGGAAAATAATGTTTTTTAAGCTATTGCTATTGTATAAGCTAGCTTTTATTGCGGGCTTTAACCAAATCGAGAAATTCCGTAACGAAAAAAACCTAACATTTTCATTACGAATACGGTCAGTCATTTCAATCCTATTAATGTGTATGGTAGATAATCGGAATGTCTATCGGTAGTACGCTGGATCAAAACCAATGTTTTGTTTTTCTTTTTGCCACTTATTTTTTATTGTATTTATTTTTAAAATATTATATTTAGATATCTATTTTTATTTATTGCATAAGTTGATAAAGAATGCTATGCAATAGCTTTACCGCAGCAGTCCCCGAGTGTCACACGTATTTTTGTTGTTGTGAAAACATTATGGAATTAAGGTCCAATCAAAGTAATCCTTACAGTCTGCGGACGCGGATCCGGACACTTCCCTCTGACAGATACTTTAATAAACTGCATCATATTTTGTATGGCGTCCGCAATCTGCCTGTCCTGATATTTGAAAATTGAAAATTAATTAATGGTGTTTTTTTTAATATAACATAAAACATAAAACAAAACCCTAGGAAAAAAACATCCTAAAACAATAAATTAACGCCTACAGATTCACTTCTGAACATAAGCCCCTCTCGACTGTCATCTTCACAAAGAACAAAAAACTGCTTTTTAATATCATCCCGAACTATACAAACATCCCTTTCCTAGCTCTACAAATATACACAATGTAGTAGAGTCGTTTTTAATAAAACTCTACCGTATCAAGCATCTCTACATTATGTAGAGCACTCACAAAGCTCCCTTTTGACTCTATTTGAAGCGTTACCTGCTCTATGTTATCGGATTTATTTGTCACTTTCTTTTTCCTGCCGGTTTATTTTTTTCCCCGAAAAAAATATTCTTGTAAGTGTGAAAATTCGTTATAATTTTAGCCAAGTATGATACGATATAAAAATGTTTTTTTCCTATTAAGGGAAAAATTAATATTTGTTGTATCAGACATTTTCAGATTATTAACCCTATTTTCTAGGGTTGTCTTTAAACAAGGTTGACTTAGATTGGGTGACACCAATCAAGGTAATTTTGAAGATAATGCTATTCGGATTCAAAGGGTTTATTGTCATGGTTTTTCTGTGAACAATTTATGAATAATAAATATAAATTCCATGTACTCATAAATAAAATTATAAAATACTCGCAATAATATACCAACACACCAATTTGAGAATTCTTAAAGCTGAAACCAGCTAAAGTTATTGAGAATCAATAAAACGAACTACTATATTCGTAATAGCGATGAAATTCTTATATGAAATATAGTAAAATCAATCATTGTTGTAATTAATGTATTAAATCTATTTGAAAATTTGTACGCCGGTTATGGCAGAGCATAGAGACGCTACCTGTGTTCCACAAATAAATTAATTTGAATTTTGAATTTTATAACCACAATTTGTTAATATTACTATAATACTGACAGGAATCCACATTTACATTCCAGCACTAGTACGGTTAAATTTATTGTATGTTTGTTACAGTTGATAAAAGTGCTCCGATTATAAGATACTGAGATTGTAAAAACAGCAATTGTTTTTTTAAACGTTGCCCCACACTAGGAATTACTCCTGTACCGTGGGCGCGTTTAAAAACATTTAAACTCACATACACAAACAGCCAGACCCGGAACAACTATCTGTAGGCCATACAAATATTTGTTCCTTACGGGGATCGAACCCGCGACATGCAGCATAGCAGTCGATCGCTCAGCTACTGCGCTAACCGTGTCGTGAAAATCAGCAACGAAGGTAAATAAACAGGGTGGTCAGATATTGTATTGTAGTTGATTTTTTCTTAGAAACCAATGAACACTTCATATCAAATTTTATTTATTGAATACTAGCTTTTGCTCGCGGCTTGCGTTAAATTCGGGGTAACACGGTTCCTCTTTCCTCATTTGCAGTTACCTGCTACCTGTAGTTTTTGCCTTTGCGCCTGATTTATTGTAATAGCAAAGCTAAGTTTTCCCTTTTCTTCCCTCATTCTCCCTCATTTGTCACTTTTGAAAAATAGCATATACCTATCGCCGTCTCCAGGGTCCCATCTATCTCCGCACCAAAATTCATCAAAATCAGTTTAACCATTTAGGCGTGAAGAGGTTACAAACAAACAAACTCACTTTCGCTTTTATAACATTAGTAAGGATACTGTCTGGTTTCCACCTTATAAATTGAACTTTGTGCCAAACATTAATTGATTTTCTGGAATATTTTAATTGTATCTGATGTACAACCATTTGGGTAAACGAATTGGGCATCTTAACTTATTGTGGCAGCTGCAGAAGATGGTAATACTATCTTTGGGAATGTATAAACTGAATTTCTTGGCCAATTGTATAATGCCCATGTGTGAGTACTATGTACATTCATTGGATCAACGCTCCCTGGTGGTTGAGAGATTGTCATGCTCACTTAAATGTCTCGCTGATGGTGGCGGGTGTGTCGGGTCATTTAGCTTCCTTCAAAGTGGTCGAGCTGAATGGGGCTGATCCATGCGTCATGTTCGTGAACGGACGCTGTCAGTTGTGACCGGTGCTCTATTAGCCGCCACGATTATATCGAAATGTTATGCCAGACTATAATCTACCTCTGCGACAAATTTCATCAAGATCCGTTCAGCCGTTTTGACGTGAAAGAGTAACAAATATCCATACATCCATCCATCCTCACAAACATTCTCATTTATAATATTAGTAGGATTTTTAGTCAACCTATATGACTAATGTTATTCAAATCCACTTAACTGTAAATAAATAATTGAGTGAAAAACAAAAACACAGAAAAGCATTCAGTTCATAATGTTACAGAAGCTTTTTTATTTATTTTATTTTATTTATTTGGGAAAATTAACAGTTATACATGAATCTTACAAGAAGTTATAAATATACAAAGATAATAAATGTATAACCTACGACATTTTCCACAACATATATTAGAAATGATAAATGATAAATGCGCTGTACTAAGCTGTTAAAACAAAACTAGTACAGGTAAACTTAAACATAGACAGGCATGCAAGAGACAGAGAAAGAGAAGTAATAAACTATTAAACTAACTAGGTGTTAGAATCCAGCTTTTCATTACGAATAACACATCTAAATTTTTGAGCAGTGATGGAAAAGAAGTCGATGTCCACAAAGATCTTATTGTATTGACTGGTAAGGCGTCGTAAGGGTGCACGCATGCCTGCGTTTGTGCGACAAGAACTCACTGCAAATAAAGGTCTTGCGCGCACCCCACGGCATATCGTTGTTCTGGGTACAACATAACTTATTTTGTTGCGAATATCAATACAATCATAAGTATTACACAGATCATACAAAAAAATTGTTTCCAACATAGTTCGTCTAGATTTTAAGGTTTGCAGGTTATATTTCTTCAATAGGTCATTGTAGGATACGTAAGTGCGATAGCAACGAAAATGCATGGCCTTTAAAAATTTTCTTTGCACTTTTTCGAGCATGTCGGAATATTTACTATAATGGGGACTCCATACTGAAACAGCATACTCCAGCTGAGAGCGAACCAACGATTTATACAGATACAAGTAGGTGGAAGATCGAGTAAAAACTGTAGCGGTTCTCATGATAAAACCAAACATACGGAAGGCATTATTGACAATTTTGTTTATATGGGAATCCAAGTGAAGTTTGTCGTCCAACATAATTCCAAGATCACGGACCAGGGTTTCTCTTTTTAGGATTTGGTTTTTTAAGGTGTAGGGATTTAGCAAGATGTTTTTATTTTTGGTGAAACTTATGACATGACACTTGGATACATTAAGCTGAAGTTTGTTGCGTGTACAGTATGCCGTGAATGCATCTAAATCTTCCTGTAAGAGAGAACAATCATGGTGACCTTTAATGGCCCTAAATATTTTAATATCATCTGCGTACAAAAGTAGTTTTGAGTTTTTAAAACATGTATCGACGTCATTAATAAATAAAATAAACATGAGAGGTCCCAAAATGGAGCCCTGTGGTACTCCGGAAGTAACATCTACGGTGGCAGAGCAAAAACCATTTATGACAACTCTCTGTGTTCTATTGCACACATATGAATAGAACCATCTCAAAAGGTCGCCACGTATCCCATTAAACGCAATTTTCTGCAAAAGCAGTTCATGGTCAACTTTGTCGAAGGCTTTCTTGAAATCAGTATATATGGTATCAACTTGAACACGGGCATCCAAGCTGTTAAACAAATAATCTGCAAATGTCACCAAGTTTGTCGCGGTTGATCTCTTTTTCACAAAACCATGTTGCTGAGGTAATAAAATGTTGTGAATAAGCGGGTACACCTTATCGTGTACTAATCTCTCAAAAACCTTTGACAAAGCAGACAATATTGATATCGGTCGATAGTTCTCGACGTCATGCCTAGGTCCAGACTTGTAGACTGGGGTTATATTTGCAAGTTTCCATGCCATTCCATGCTTTAATACTATTCACTTTATAAAAAATATTAATGTCTTTAAAATTTCACGAAACGAACACCAAAGTCGAAAAAGTTCACCGAATGAATTGATAACGCTGAACGAATGAATGAGTGAACCAAGTTTATTTCGACGGCAGCGATGCAGTAAAATGTATAGGAATTATTGCGATTCTATTTTAACTTGCATTCGTTGAAATTTTAATAAAGAAAACAGAAATTGTGGAACGAAAAATGTAAATGATTGAATTGAATGCGATGCTGGTAATGGAATATAGGAAGGATTGATTTTTAAAAGAGTAACCGTGGAGTTTCTCTCCGGTTCTTCTCCATAGGAAATGACTTATAAGTTTTTAATACTGATTAAAGAACTATTGATAAAGAGCTCGTAGCTAAGTAATAGTAGCCGCTCGGGTCAATCTTTAGGTTAAGATGCGCTTGCCTAGATTAGTCTGTGGATGAGAGGAGAAAGCGTGACTGCTAAGCACGAAGTGTTGTGTTCAATGCCCGGGTCTATCTAAAAGTAATTGGGTCTCTCCGTTAGGAATACGTCAGCATCTACCTAGTCTGGAGTCATGCCCAGGTGAAGGCACGCCCCTATTATTTGAGACTTAACGCCATAACTAGGGAAATTTGGATGATCTTTTACACACACATTTTTATAGTAACACACAGTGTACATTTTTGAAGTTATACTTCTTTTGGGGCGATGGAGAAAATTGATGAGAGTGATTTGGTACTACAGCGACACCATGAAGTTAGTTCTAGGTTGTATCCAGTGTGACCATATGTGGCAGGAACCTGCATTTTGGCAGGTTTAGCCCTTTATTTTACTCTCTGGCACTTTTGTTGACAAAATGACAAAAGCGATGTATAAATAAAGTGATCAAGAAGAATTCGATGTTAATACGAAGTTATAATTTAATTCAGTTCAGTTTTAGACTTTAAGATCAATTATTTTAAATAAAATTACAAAAAATAATGTGTCTATTTATTTTATTTTTTTTTAAATTTTTGGAGTTTTATTAAATTACATTGGCATTTTGTGCTTTCGATTTTGGCAGGATTTGTCAGTTTTTTTGCCTAAGTTGGGCAGGATCTCTAATTTGTAGTTGGTCACACTGGTTCATCGTGAAGTTAGTTCTAGGTGGCATGAAAATCGATAACATACGTTCAAGTTATATACAATCTACTTTCTAGTATTTTTATATTTATAGCACGTGTTTCGTAACAGTACAATTAAACAGTGAATAAATGAATATTATTTTGGTGTTTTTATAAAAGTATAAATGTCAACGAACTGTCAAAGTTACGAGCCGTTTTCAATGTGTTTACTGTTCGATTTCGGTCGGCTATCCTCAAAAATATCTTGTTCAGATAGTGAATCAAGTGATTTTGAAAGATTTTTGGGCTGGAGTAACTCCGAACCAGTTGAAGAAAGTGGTTCTAATCAATGAAGATATAAATTGAAGATGGATCATTTTAGTATCTTCGATAATAATGAATTCCAAGTTAGATTTTCCGTTGGATAAGCCATCTGTACAAAGTTTACATGTCGAAGCCAAGGAGCCAGGTATGTGTATGTCTTACCGCATAATATTCATTTGAGACAACCAAAACAACACCATTCATTACGCATTTTACTCATGGTATACATGATACATCCTTTTCACCAACTCATAATGACTACGAAGAATACCAGTGACTGACTTTGTTGGTGTATCTAAATCATCAGTTTTTTGTATGTTATAGTAGTATTTATTTGTTTCATTGGTACCTTGTAAATCATATAATCTGGGGGCACGGCAGTGCCCCCACCAAGTCGAGCAAAAGGCATCACGGCCGTACCATCCTTTTCTCGAAGCAACTCAGACCATTTTCGACCCCCTGTAACTTCGTTGTGGATAAAACTAGAAAGCTGAAATTTTAGTAACCTTGCAGGCATAGTAAAGACACGGTATATTTCAAATTTCATTCAATTTGAACCAGTATTTTAAGATTAAGAATTATAACGGGTCAAATTTCTTAATTTTGTCACTCACTGACTCACCGATCATCAAAATGCTAAGGCACTTCTAGCAGACCTAGAAGCTTGAAATTTGGAATATAAGTAGTGTTTGGTGTATGAATCAAGGAAAAACTAAAAAATCTGGACTAGATAAGATCGCAAAGAAAATTAAGGCCATACAGCCAAATTTTCAGTAAAATTTTTCAATATTGGCTTTATTCGTAACGATGTTTTACGGGTTTAAGCTAGTCCCATATAAATATAGGTGCATGGTAGTGCCCCTGCCAAATCGAGCAAAAAATGGGTATTCCCGTCATGAAAACACGTGTAAATTAAATATTTTATGCAAAAAACGTACCTACGTGCGTATTCGTACTTAACATTACATTTAATAACGAACATGTTTACGAACTTTGTCCGGTTAAAACTAAATTTGAAATTATTAATAGCGCTTATGTTCATTGCGAACAGTTTCCCATATGTATAGCCTATACTTTAACTATACATAAAAGTCAAGGACTGTTTTATTTGTTTTCGGGTAGGAAGTCATCCAATGACTTCCCCCGCTCTGGGCGGAGCGGGGGGGCATGTCAGACTTGTACTGACTAAAACCCACCCATGTTTCTTCTATTGCCCTTTACGTTCCGAGGCCGCGGTATCTCTTTCGAACAACCCGCAACCCAAAGTCAAGGACTAAGTCTACATAATGCTCTGATGGATATCGGTTCTACAGTATTCACATCCGGTCAAGCTTACATGGCACTTTCGAGAGTTACAAGTCTGGGCGGTTTACATCTAATTAATGTCGACTTTGGAAGTGTTAAAGCGCAGGAATCCTCAATTTGTGAATACAACAGACTAAGAAGCATTTACCGTTCAGATTTGTCAAAAATTTTAACATCAAAGCCTCCCAGAAAAACGCATCCCATCAAAAACAATACTTGTCAAAAAAACCAAGTCTCGCAACTCAGCTGTGCTGCTTTAAAAAGTTGTGAGATCCATGTAATACCAAGTCGGTTATTAATTTATTCAGTCTCTACTTAAGCGATTTTCTGTCTTAATACGTCCAGCCTCTAAGACCACGATCGTGGTCCATAACAATTGAAAATCAATTGCGTCTGGAATCTCCGTACTCGAAGCATTAAGTTGTTACGTAATAATTAACAGCATCTTATAGTGACGCATATCAATGTTAAAATTCTTTAATGTTTCATATAAATATATCGAAACTTGGCCATCGCACTAAATAATTGAATTTACATGTGTTTTCAGGCGATTGAATTTATACGTGTTTTCAGGCGATGACCAAGTCACAATATATTTATATGAAACATTAAAGAATTTTAATATTGATATGCGTCACTATAAGATGCTGTTAATTATTACGTAACAACTTAATGCTTCGAGTACGGAGATTCCAGACCCAATTGATTTTCAATTGTTATGGACCACGATCGTGGTCTTAGAGGCTGGACGTATTAAAACAGAAAGTCGCTTAAGTAGAGACTGAATAAATTAATAACCGACTTGGTATTACATGGATCTCACAACTTTTTAAAGCAGCACAGCTGAGTTGCGAGACTTGGTTTTTTTGACAAGTATTGTTTTTGATGGGATAATTTTATTTCATCACCCATGTGTTATTTAGTAGGGGATGGGATTAGGTTTTACTATATTAATTTTTGTTAACACAATTCAATTCTTTCCTTAGGTTCAGAGACTGGAGAATTTAGATATTGAAAGGGATCCCCTAATATAAGCTGTGCGGTGTAAAATGATGAAATATGAATTTAGTAGCCCGTTGGCCTGGTTCAGCTTCTGATGCCACTATATTTAACAACTAATAAAAATTACAGGTAACTTTTCTATTATATTACAGCATTATAAAGTATGTTTTGTGACCAAATTATTGAATTCAGTACCTATCCCGAACTACATCTTTTATCAGCTCAGTGTGAAAGTAAATTGTACGGTCACAAATGGCTGCTTGCAGACATTGCATATCTTTTAAACCTTACACCTTTGTTAAACCCTTGATTACATTATTTAGGTGTACTAGTACTTATTTAAAATGTTATTTATTTTAGGTTTTATAAGAAAACTAACATACCCGGTGTTATAGAATGTATAGATAGCACATTATTTGCTATGATGAGACCTAATGAGAATGAAGAAAGATAATAAATATATTTTATAATAATATTACTGTTGCAAAGGATATCATGCAAGAAATGTTCTATTGGTAAGTTCAGTGAAAGAAACACTTGCTTAATTTTTTTATCTGTTTATTTGGATATCAAACAGTATATAGGTAATAATGTCAAATTATGTGTTTAAGAAATATTTAAAAATATAATTATAAGTAAAGAAAACAATAAATGGACTAAATATCAAATTACATTTAAAACCTTATCATTTATGTTATCTATACTAATATTATAAAGCTGAAGAGTTTGTTTGTTTGTTTGAACGCGCTAATCTTGGGAACTACTGGTTGGAATTGGAAAATTCTTTTAGTGTTGGATCCTAGTCCATTTCTTGAGGAAGGCTATAGGCTATATAACATCACGCTACGACCAACAGGTGCTGAGCAGCGCATAGTATTAAAATGAACACCAAAAAAAAAACAATTTATTATTTTACTTTAAACAAAGTGTAAGTAATAAGTATTTTTTACTCTAATTGCAGATAGCAGATGCAGATTTAAATATAATACAAAACAGCCTGGCACCTCAATTAAATATTCATCAATATCCTGAATCAATATTTTTTTAATGTCAAAAATTAGATAGTATTAAACCAATATAAATCATTGAGGTTGTTGTATTTTGTCAGTTTTGTTTCTGTTGTTGTTTCCTTGATCGTGTTTGTAAACATGAACGAGAAAGTGTTGTGTGCTGAACTGATATTGATTATGGTGACAAAATTCAAATATTAGCCTATAATTATTTTTCTATAAGTATGTCAAAGAAGTATAACTTCTAACGCGTGTACATAAGTACACACACCCCTTTTTTTTAAATAATAATCTTCGTCTGCCCAACCCACCGGGGATTAAAACTGTAATATTATAATTATTATAGTCGCGAAGATCATCTCATTTTAGAACTAAACTCACGATATTAACTTTTACGCAAATATTTATCTTTTCAAACAGTTCGTCTGTAAATTCAAAGTTCTTAAGTAAATATTTTGCAGCCACCGCACGGCACTTAAGGGAGAAAACATCCTATTTAAAAAGTTTTAGCAAAAATACGATGGTTTTGCCTTTCAGCCTAACTTTGTCTTGAAGGTCACAGTTGATCAATCTGGTCAATAAAGTTCTCTTTTGTAAACACTTTCTCTTATTAAGAAAAATAAAAAATATTGGTTTCGTTTTGTTATTTTTTTTTAAATATACGTTGCCCCACACTAGGAATTTCTCCTGTATCGTGGGCGCGTTTACAAACATTTTAACTTACATACACAATCAGCCAGACCCGAAACAACTATCTGTAGGCCACACTAATATTAGTTCCGTGCGGGAAACGAACCCGCTGTTGTCCTGACAAATTAATAATTTTAATTATAAGGCCATAGTCTAGTATGCAACTCTACAAAACATGTCGGTTGCATTATGAATAGAGAAAGTTATGCGAGTACAACCTTCGTCAGTTCGAACTCCTCAATACAAGTTAACTTGTCGCATCTCACGGAAGAGTTTGCCTAAGTTTTAATAGACTACAATATTCATAGACATTGAAGTATTAATTCCAACACACAAAGACATTATTATGTAAAACGAAACGTCAAAGCTCACACAGCTTCAACTACTAAAATATTATAAAGGCCAAACAAATCTCAGCTGCATTCTGAACCATTCACTTTGAATAATTGAATCAGTCTGACTGAGCCCCACAGACCCCGCGAACCCCACGGACCCCACGGACCCCGGGTCCCGTACCTGCTGTTTTACGATTCGCTTGGTAATTATTCAGACGGACATCGCCGGGGGAGCCCGTAGTTCATGAGACATCAAGTGAAGCTTTGTGCATCATTTATTGAGTAACTTTGTGAACGTTTTGATGTTTTGAAATGAAGGTGGTATTTAATTATTTTGGATTTTGAGTTAGAAGTTACAATGAGACGAATTAAAAGGGTTTTGTTCTTTTAGTGATGGATCTGAATGTTGAAGGATGGAGAGGAATAGGAAGGCCAAAGAAAAGATGGATGGCTGTGTAAGGAATGATATGAAGCAGAAAGAAAAAAATGATGCCGTGACGTGTGATAGGGCAGAATGGAAGAAGAAAACGTGTTGCGCCGACACCAAATAGAATGGGACAAGAGCAGGAAAATGATGATGATTGATTGATGGTCTTCACTCATTTTTATGGTTTGTGAGGAAGGCTCGTGGCTAAATAATAGCAGCCGCTCGGGTCGATCTTTAGGTTAAGCCGCGCTTGCCTAGGTTGGTCTGTGGATGGGTGGTCACCCGTTACATACCGAGTTTCCTCCGTGCCTCGGAAAGCACGTTAAGCCGTTGGTCCCGGCTGTCATTTGTAGATTTTTGACAGTCGTTACAGATAGTCAGTGCTCCGAAAGCCTGACAACCGCAAGAGTATCGCATTACCCAGTACCAACTGGGTTGTGGAGGTCAGATAGGCAGCCCCTGCATGTAGAATACTGATATTCAGCTGCATCCGGATAGACTGGAAGCCGACCCCAACATAGTTGGGAAAAGGCTAGGCAGATGATGACTCATTTTTATATGTTAGTTAGAATTTTATTTTCAAAACGGCCTGGACAAGTCACGATCGTGGTTTAATATTTTTTTAGCTTTTTAATCTACGACTTCTACTTTTATTTCAATTACCTAATTATATCTGAGTTCATGGCATAAACGCCTTCTATATTACATTAAACATACAAATATACATAATTATAAAAACTACAACACACAAACAATCCCTACAGTACTGTGTACTGAACGTGACTGTCCAGAATGTAATGTCTCCCTCGATTGTGTAAATTAAGCTATGAATTTTTATTAACTGTATTTTAAACACAGTGTTCATGAAGTAACTGTTTTTGCAGTTTTACTTTTTCCGAAGCAGTCTAGAATAATCCTATTGGATCGTACCATTAGAATAAAAAGTAATCTAAGCCAGGACTGTCGATTCATTCAGCTGCAAACACTTAAAAGGTTAAAGTCAGACAGTATAACTTTCGCATTATAATATTTACTAGCTTCCGTCCGCGACTTCGTCCGGGCATAGTTACTTTGGGCTAACGCTTTGCAACTTTAGCCCGTTTGATGATGCAAAAAAAAAACTTTTTCTCTCCTTTTCATCCCCCTTATTCCGATTTTTTTTAGTCTATGTCCGTCTACAGGGTCCCAATTATCTCTGTACCAAAATAGGTTTGGCCATTTAGGCGTGAAGTCGTAACAAACTCACTTTCGCTTTTATAATATTACTAGCTATCGCCCGCGGCTTCGCCCGCGTTAAATTTGGGGTAACACATTTCCCCTTGCGCCTTATTGATTTGTTATAGCAACGCTAAGTTTTCTCTTTTCTTTCCTCTTTCTCCCTAACATCCCCCTTTTATTAAAAAAAAAAATAAAGCCTTTGTCCGTCTCCTGGTTCCCAACTATCTCAGTACCAAAATTCATCAAAATCGGTTTAGCCATTAAAGCGTGAAGACGTAACAAACTCACTTTCGCTTTAATAATGTTATATTATAGCAAGGATTCCAACACACTAATAACCCAGTATCACACAGTTGTACATTGTATATAAAACAAAATGGAGTCACAGCTCAGTAATAGCCTGTCGCGTTCGCTCGGTACAAACCAACTAATTGTACGAGACTCTCGGAACGGCTGCTTGTTTGTAGCAGTGTGTGTGCGTGTGCGTGTAGCGTGTAGTGTGGACACAGCTTTAGATTTAGTGCTCAACGACTAGTGAGAATAAATGGACATGTGTTACGTGGTTGTTAAACGTTTTACTCGTAAGATTTTTTAAAATAAACATTTCTCCTGTACCACCTAATAGTACACCCACATTTTGCCAGCCATGTTTGAGTCCCATGTTATCGAGGAGACGCTCCGGGCGTCCGACTCCCGGCCACCGTAGATGCGGGACTGTGGACGTTGAGCAATGGGTAGCCCACCGTCCGTCCGTCTATTCACGACAGGCCGTGTCGACGGTGCGTTAGTGTTCCAGAGGCCAGCAAAGCAGAAGCACCTGCCAGGACCACCGCCTGCCGGGGTTGCGGGTTGTTCGAAACAGAGGTAAAATAATTAGTCGTTCCATGCAAATATTTAACTGCATTCGGATACACTTAGAGCGAAACCAAGCTCAATGTAGTAGCAAACAGATTTTATATTTGTGAATGTAGATGATAGACCGTAAAATGAATACGAAAAAAATACGATTCTTCTCTATTTTATTTCGTTTGTAGGTGAAACCAGGCACCCCAACTAGTTATTTATAGTCCTTTGATTATATTTGTACATGAAACACGATATACTTCCGACTCTTGAAAGGATTTCTAACCACAATATTTTTTGCCCCTTACACTATATTTATAAGGGACATATTGCAACAAATTGCATATTTATGAGGCTCGCGGAGAAATGCGGCAGATGATAAATATCTAGCGGATGTGACGTCACGACACACGCTTCCTTTGCAGGTGATCTTAGCGCGCTTGTAGAAGAGGCTTACACGGTGCGGGGACGAGACGATCACGACTGGGTTATGACTCCAAGTTTGTAATTACGTCTGTGCCAGCATCATCGTACGGAAAGTCATGGTTGTCAGTTGGTTAAACAAACCGACGCGACGGTCTAGTTTACCGCCTACTACCACACAATCGAAGGCTTCACTGATGAGATTCTCAAACTCTAAGCATTTATCTCAATTATGCCGTTACTGCGGCACTTTTGGCTGTCAAAACCAAAGTGATAAAGCTACAATCTCAGTCACAAGGTATCTTGTGGAAGCACTGTCGTTGCCTATTCCACAGTGTAAAGAAGAATGCGTAAGAATCTCCATGGATTAAAAATCCATCGATTTAAAAAAGTATCTTTTTATTAAACATGAAATTATTTTATAACACTAGAATCTGGTCACGGGAGTAGGCATATATATATTAGATTATGATGTACAGGTTTTTATATTTCTTGATATCCCGTAGATAAGGGAAGGTCCTTCGACCGGAGCAAATGTTCTGTCTGCTCAACAGCTAATTTCGATATTATCTCTATGTTCTTAACTTGGGGGTAACCTGCGCGATGTAGACTTTTGATGTTAATACTTCATTTGTGTCATAGATGGCGCTACATTTGTTTGTACATTATAAACCCCAGGCTCTTTTTATCGTGGACAAAAAAGAAAATTGATATGCATACTATTTTTCTATGACAAAAACATCACGCATCATTTTTTTTTAGAAATCTGCCCCCACCCCCTTGAAACTGGGTATAAACTTTAATATTGGACTTTTCACACTTTTCAAGGTACGAAGTCAAAATCGGTACACACACTCTTTGTTACCAATAAAAACTACCTGCAAATCAGAAAAGGGGAACTGTGTAATTTAATGCGAGCAAAGCCGTGAGCAAAAGCAAAAAAGAAACATTAGTTTCAAACAAAAAAGTCCATTGACAAGGCAAGGTTATTAGTAGCAAGATTTTTGCTTATAAAAAAATTACGAATAAATCCCCAATTACACACAGACAAACACACTCTCTGAATAGGGGTCAGTTATGCCACTGTATTAAATATTATATTAAAAAAAACAATATCGTTGACGCTAAAAACATTTGGGTTAAATATTTCAGTCGGAGTATGAAATATTACTGGTGATATATAAATGTTATATTTTTAATATACTAGTGAATAACACTAATATATCCGTTAGTGGGAGAAATAGTTATACTACTTTGTGAGAGCTGTATTCAGGAAAATATTTCTTAGATTTTTCATATAAATTTATTAACGGTTATAAGATGAAAAAAGTGTTTGGGCGTTTAATAATATAAAATGTTTTGTGAATCTTGTAAAAAAATAATAGGTACTGTAAGAATGAACTATCACTTTCTGTTTTTAATATAAATACTTTTCAAAAACATAATTCTCTGAATCGGTAAAAGTTAAATTATGTGTGTAGTGCAGAAACATTTGAAAGTTTACAAAACTCAATATTTCCATCTGCAATGTCTTTAGAAACTAAACGAACATAATTTTTCTGAAACTATTATAGTTATAAACACAAAACACATCAAAATATAATATACATTCATATTAATGTTATTGAATTACATCGTAACCTTAGTGCTACGGTGTAATGACGTTACGTAGCTCCGTAACCTACACTCTCTTAGCACGATGCTACGCCGTAGCAAACTCTAGCAAGCTACGTCGTAGCAAGTTCTATGAAGCTACGACGACGTAGCGGAGAGCGTAGCTAAGTGGAGTCTACGACAAAGGCTTTCGGTTAAATAGTTTCATTCTGTTGATATTGTTTCGGGAATGTTGTAGCTGCGAAGTTGAGATGTTTTGGTTATGAAAAGTTATAGTTAAGTAGCTACTTGAGATTGAGATGATTTTGTTTAAGTTGAAAGGAAACTTTGTGCAATTGGAGTTATTTTAATAATACAATGTTCATATAAATATGCAGATATATTCATTCTGAGTGATGATATGCTGGTAGATCTTCTTTTTTATCTGTCTTGATGATGATGACCTGAAAATAGTGCAGGGATATTGCCCAGTGAGATGTGGGAGTGCTGGGCAAAGACCTCATAACCTTCCACTCTTTCCCCTGTGCAGATTGCCCCAGCCCATCTCTTATAACGCCTTTAAGTCTTTTCGCGTCTCTTAGATGGAACTCTCTTCTCGTCGACTACAAAGCCCAGAAAAAAAAAACGTACTTTCTTAATATAATCTCCTAACGAATACAATTCAGGCAAAATCAATGAGTTCCTCTGAATAAAGCCTGCTGTTTATCTATAATACAGAACAGTTTCAAACAGTTGAGTGAACAAATAGAATTGGTCGATCGCTGACAAAGTCGCTACTGCACAACTTTCTTCATTTTTCCGCCAACAGCTCCGAGTTGGGTATGAATGAGACAATCTACATCTTATTCAAGACGCTCAGGCAAGGTGTTCAGCTACAAAAAGCACACAGAGGAAAAGACTTTCTGAGTGCGTACTTGTAAATTGTGTAACGTAATCACTGAGTTATCTTTGATTGCAAAGTGTGGCAAAACATATGCCTATATATTTATTATATTATAATTATAAAAGTGTAACGTAACATAACATTATTTGCACCGTATTTATTGTAAACTTTTGGTTAAATATCCTCACTCTAGACTCTTTAAAGGCGTGTGCCTTCATTACCCATATAATTAAGTAAAAAAAATGTAGAAAAAAGTGTTTCCTTCTACATCGTTCTCACTTTATTATATGAATAATAATCTTAACTTGAATGATATAACCAAGGTAATGTAAAAATAATTTGATTTGAAAGAGTATCCATGGTGATTCTTGCCCATTCTTTTCACAGCAATCTACACAAGTTATGATGCGTTGTGACTGGGACTGTAGGTTGATCCTTTAAGGTTTAACATTCAAAATAACTAACCAAGACTAATTTAAATAAATGCTTTGAGTTGGAGTATTTAATCGAACTGAATTCAGTATTTTTTTGTTCTCTATTGCCTGTCCATACCCTCGGGCAACAGAGAAGGGGAGCGGATTAACGGGATCAGTAAGCGAGGAAGAACTTGTAGGAAGTGACTTTATTAGCAGCACAGTTGTGACAATGAAGGTGGGAGGCTGAGCCGAAGATTTGTACGTATGTATTAATATCAAGGTGACATACTTATGTTTTTGTTGAACTTTATCTATATAAAAGCTGAAATTCATTTACTCACGACAGAGAATAAGAGAAAGTCTTTTAGAAGAGGAGGCGTCTGTCCCAGCAGTGAGATAGTACACAACATATAGGCTAGTGGCAGCTGCGTCAATTAGATAAAATTTTTAATGTAATTAATTTTCGTATTTAAAATTGTGAGACAAAAAAATACCTTAATCGGTAATCTTTATTACACAAGAAATTGGTTAAAAGTTATTTAGAGGCTCGACGCTATGAAGACTCACTGTTCTCTTCAAGGAAGAGATATAAAAATACCACAAAAGAAATAAATAGTTGAAACCGGTAAAACGAAGCCTGTAATAAGTTTGAGTAATAACGGGTGTGTGTTTGTGTGTGAGTGTTAATTAAATGAACAGGAAGGGACAACAAACAACACACATCGTACGAAATATTGTCACTCAATCATATCAAACTGTCTGCTACCAGTTAATTTACTTGAACTTTATTAAACTCTAGGGTTTTCGAAAACACATTCATCAATCATTCATCTAGAAGCAGGCAGATCGTTCCACTTTAAAACAACATTAACATCTAAATAACAAGCCACTCTTAACCCCTCAGTATCGCATCGAGTCGCGAACTCAACCCTCCACTGAAACAAGTTGTTTCAGCCCCTGTCTCACCCTCCACCCCCACCCCCTCGGAACAATTAGCCACTGCATTAAAACAATGGCAGAAGGAACTCGTTATAATCACAATGTTTCAATTTCTTTCGTGATTTGTTACTTTGGTTGGTTTATTTTGAATTACAACTTCTATGGATTAGAGTTGGTTTTTCGACGATTGCCGACGCTATTATTTGATATTAATATATATTTACGAGATAGTTTACACCACGGCATTCGAATTTAATAATTGTCGATGAGTTGCTAAAGAAATCAAAATAATGACAAAATGGGCAACGAAAATTTTTATTCAAACTACCTAATACACACTTACTATCTGACCACGAACTCCATATGATACGACAGTGGCTGTGATGATAATGAATTCAGGGATTTCTGTAAAGCGTGCCCCGATTCAATACGACAAAAAGGTCCTACTCACGCGATCAAAACAACTCACATTCACTGGTCTTTTGTAATGCAAACGCATTGCATGAGGTCATGGATAGAACCTTTATAAATGAAAATAAGATAGAATACTTTTATCAAAGCGCTCACCACTCTCTTTTTTTTTAAACGTTGCCCCTCACTAGGATTTTTATGTTATTTTTATGCCTAAGGCATTAAGTCCGCCTTTGTACAGTTTTTACTTGTGCATAAAGTTTTAATAAATAAATAAATAAATAAATTTTTTGTTGTATCGTGGTTGCGTTCACAAACATTTAAACTCACATACACAAACAGACAGACCCGGAACAACTATCTGTAGGCCATACAAATATTTTTTCCGTGCGGGAATCGAACCCGCGACACGCAGCGCGGCAGGCGATCGCTCAGCCACTGCGGCAACCGTGTCGTCGTTACGTTTAAAGTAAAAAAGACATGTACTAAGTAACTAACTGAAAGAGTCACTGATTACACCAATACAACACTGAATGAAAACTCCACTCACAAAGTTGCCAATTTCCAGTGAAAACCCCTTGAAACTGATAGACCAATAGAGGCTGTGGCAACTGCGTGTGATTGGTCCATCAATCAACTGTGACGTCATACGCGCTAATTGGCTCACTCGGCCTGACGTCAGATTGGCTAACGTAGGGTAAACTTAGTGATACTGTAACACGCTTGACTATTTTTGCGGTTTGAATTTGGAACGGGAGAAAATATTCCTAATGAGATGAAATGGCGTTGCAGCAACGTAAAGGGCAATAGAAGGAAAATGGATGGGTTTTAGTCAGTCAAGATCTGACGGGTGGAGCAGCGAACTTATATGCTAATTCTAAAGTACGGCCAACGAGAAGCGATACCAAATGTAAACCAAACCCATGCTAAAACCCCATCTAAAATGGCCGCCCGAATGTTGGCGAACCCGTCTTAACGTTGTCATGTTTTTGCCGGAAGAACGAGACATTACGACAAAGGCACAAGATGGAAAGGGCTAAATATTAGATTGTCAACTCCACAGTTGTTCTTTAGGTTAATGACCTTTCGTATCGCTGCTAGTTGTCCGTACTGTAGTAGTAAATGCCCAAGGCATAGTGTTTTTGTACATGTGCACATGTACAAAAAACACTATGCCCTAAAGTTTTAATAAATAAATAAAAAATATTTCACGTCTGAAAAATAAGGCAATAGTTTATCGTAATATGAGTAGCATTTGTGGCATGTGCCAAAAAAACCTATTATCTTTCTTTCTTCTTCTTACCTTTTATATTTAACCACGCACACACACATTTATATTTAAGAACCATGTGAAATAAAAAAAACCTATCGCCATCGATCTGTCATAAATTCGGACTCCGGGCAATCTTTACTAATATTATAAAAGCGAAAGTGAGTTTGTCTGTTTGTTACGTCTTCACGCCTATATGGCTAAACCAAACCTTTGATGAACTTTGGTAAAGAAATAGTTGGGACCCTGGAGTTGGACAAAGGCTAATGCAAGAAATGGGGGAAAAAGACGGAAGAAAAAAGAAAACTTAGCTTTGCTATTACAATAAATAAGGGCAAAAACTACAGGTAGCAGGTACCTGCAAATCAGGAAAGGGGAATTGTGTTACCCCGAATATAACTCGAGCGAAGCCGCGGGCAAAGGCTAGTTTCTTTTACACCCAAAAATATTTTTTCCAACTTGGGTTATATCCCAGAAGTAACACTAACGACCACTACACCAACAGGGCAGTCCAAATTTCAAATTAATTAAATAAACCATTAGTCCTACATAATTATAATTATTTTAATTACAAGCTAGCTTTCACATGGACCACTGCAGTAAGCCATGCATGGCCGAATCCGAGCTACAATATTTTGCACAGTATAATAATGTGAGCTAATGTAAAAGTTAGTTCTAAAACAAAATGCACGATAACAACGCAATTACATCACACGTTTCGGTGGCAAAGCCTGGGAAAATAACCAGTTTTAATTACACTATTTAACATTTTAATACAGTTTCTTTACTACTTTGGTCTGTTGGTTATGATAATTATTGTGTTTAGTGTACATTTCGACACGGTTAGCGCAGTGGCTGAGCGATCGACTGCTGCGCTGCGTGTCGCGGGTTTGTTCAAATATTTGTATGACCTACAGGTAGTTGTTTCGGGTCTGGCTGTTTGTGTATGAGTTTAAATGTTTGTAAACGCACCCACGATATAGGGGAAATTCCTAGTCTGGGGCAAAGCTTTATTAAAAAAAAAAAATGGTTAGACAGGTTTGACCTTGTTCAGACTGGTTGTCAGACTTTCGATCCACTGACTACCTGTATGGCTGTCAAGGATCTACAACTGACAGAAAGGACTAAGGTACTTAACGTGCTTTCGATACGATGGTGAATAAATAATGATTTTTACCAAAAGGATAAAATTAAAATAATTAACCTAAAGGAAATCACAAAGATAATCGTATGTGAAAATTCTAGTATCACAGTTTTATTTGTCATACTCCTTCAAAACGACTTGACCGATTATTATAAATATCATAATTATGTATTTTCGGTAGGTCTAAGAATTTTTTTGTAATCTATTTTGAAGTAATAATTGTGACTCTCTTCAGAAGGGGACCTGAGCAGTGGGTGAAACCACTGAGCACAGCATAGTTTACAAAACATACTATTAATCATAGAAATAATTACTGAATTGCTTTCCTACGACATTTTATACCGTTATACTCGTAGGCAACTCTTCGGTAGAAAGATTTTTGTATGGCATAATCCTATTTAATATTATTATGTTGAACAATTTAAAATCAAAACATCAGTGAGTCTGTCATCTGCACCAGATTTTATATCAAAAACACTGAACAAAACAACCACTTTCTTTTTTTATGACAGTATGACAACGTGCGCAAATACACCACAGAATGATATATTTTTTTCAAAAAGATTGAAATTACAGTTTTTTTTCCAATACTTTCAGATTCTAGATTCATTTATAAAATAAACCTCTCAAAGACTAAAAACACAAGCTTGTTTAATAAAACTCCTTTGTCTTGCAGAACAAAAGAAATCACGATATTGATACTTTAACAAAAGAGAACTATAATATTAATCTGCTATTTAAAGCTCATTTACACGAGGACAGTTTCTCGTTCAACAACAGACGATTTTTGTTGCTCCTAGAGCTACAAGCCAACAGCTACTTTATTGGAACAGAAATAAAAATAACTATGATTTTGGCAGACTCGTTAGTGATTAGAAACAAACAGCCTTATTTGTTGTTAAATCACAGAATAACAGATACAATGACAACAAGATTTATCTTTAAGTTATTTAAAAACAGTAAACGAGCATACGGTGTAAACGCAAAGTATCCTAAAGCATTTTCATACAATTGTTTACAATAATGATGAAAAACGAGTATGTTTCATATTTTTTTATGCGATCCAACATTTGTTGCCCTTTTAATAAGCTCTCCCCTTGTAAACGAGCTTTTAAGCGTCGTCTCAAGACTCCGGCAGAAACGCGAAGTGCCGACAAGTTTTAATGTATTGCATTGTGTCGGTGTTACAAACGACGACGCCGTAGTGATGCCGCGCAGGTTAACTGAAGGATTTCGGTGTTTCTCATTTTAGTAATGGTTTTTTGTCTTTGTTTTTTAATTAGAGTAGTCTTTTTATCAAGAGTCTTTAAAACAATATTTAAGAGCGCTTTTAATTAATTAAGCCATAAGAAATATAAAATTTTATTTTAGGTACAATACTATTTCGAAACCATTTAGTAAATTAAATGAATCAGACTTAAGGAATAGTGACGACAGGCCATGCAAAGAGGTCAGCAAAGCAGAGAGGGTTGCCAGGGTCACCGCCTGCCAGGTTGCGGGTTGTTCCAAATAGATACCACGGCCCAGGAACACAAAGAGCATAAGAAGAAACGTAGATGTGTTTTAGTCAGTAAAAATCAGAGCGGGGGAAGATATTTTTTGACTTCCTATCCAAAACAAACAGCATATCTAATCCAAATGTATTATAAGTAAAACCATTTTTTATTCCATAAATAAGTTCAACCTAACTCATTAAATAAAAATTACCACATATAACTCGTAAAGAGATAACTCAATATCGCTACATACTAAACAAAAACCCCATTTCCCTCCATATAACTTACAAATACTGCCAAAGTCCACAACTTCAACAGTATTAACCCCCCATTCGTCGCTGACAAGTAAAAGACTTCACAGACGAGACAACTAAAGGACTTAACAGACGCTACAGACATCGGTCGTGCTACAGCGGATTAACAGTCCCCGATACAAATGCTAATTCGCAGTACGTTGCATGTACGAGTACAGTCGGGGAATAAAAACGTTTACCATTGACTTTTAGGCAATATTGTGTCTTGTACTACACTCTTTACAATCATGCTGGTGTTATGCTGTGAGATTAATAATCTTTCTCTCCCCTTTTCTCACTTTAAAAAAGGGTGCCACTCCAGGTAGTTTCTCTGTTCCAAAATTCATCAAAATCGGTTTGGCCATTTAGGCGTAAAGACGTAACAAACAAACACACTTTCGCTTTTATAATAGTAGTAAGTAGTAAAAAAAAACCGCCATTTTTTTCTGCTAAACCCATTCTGCCCGCGACCGTACAAGCCCACTACAATGCAAGTATCTGTCGTTTGTCAAGTGTTCCACCAGAGCATACCAAAGAGAGGAGAGAATTGAAACGTAATCAGATGCTTGGCAACAGAGTTGGACCGCGACCAGAAATGTTCAATATCTTTGATTAAGGCGACTTTTTAGAGAACAGGCGGGGTTTTGGTTTAAGTTACGTTTATGTGAATTGAAATTGATTGTTCAGGGTGATTTTTAGGGTTTCGTGCGTCAAAAGAAAAAAACGGAACCCTTATTGGATCACTTTGTTGTCCGTCTGTCTGTCAAGACCCTTTATCTCGGGAACGCGTAAAGGTATCGAGTTGAAATCAACATGCTAGACTTAGCAATATTGAAATACAATGCGTACCAGAGAAAAAAACAGAGAATGTCATTAACCTGACAAAACAGCTGGGGTCGGTCATAGGCTGTGCCATTACAGATAATGATATCTTAAGCTGCACACGAATTGCCAAAGTGAACCGTGACTCTCCTAGGCCTCGATCAATTGTCACTCAGTTCAGCTCACCAAGACTCCGTGATCAATTCTTGGCATCTGCGATCGACTTCAACAAGAAAAACAGTCAGGACAAATTGAACTCCTCCCATATTGGATTGCAGGGTCCTAAAAATCCTATCTACGTAATGGAGCATCTGTCGGCGATCAACAAGGAAATCCACGCCGCAGCAAGAAACAAAGCTAGAGAATTAGGATTCCAATTTGTGTGGATCAGAAACGGTCGTATTTTAATGCGTAAAGACGTTACATCGGAACGTATAGTGATAAAAGATCTAGCAACTTTGGATAACTTGAAATGAGTTCAACTCTGTAGAAGTTTTTTATGCATGTTAATTGTATCACAGAAACAAAATTCAACTTATGTAATATTGAGATTTACTATCAGAATGTAAGAGGCCTGCGTACGAAAACGCACGATTTTTTATGTAAATTAGCAACATGTAACTACGATATTCTAGTTCTGACAGAAACTTGGCTTAATAATAGTATATGTAATAAAGAGCTGTTTGATGATAGGTACTTGGTCTATAGAAGAGACAGAGAAAGCTCGGGCTACCACTGTAACAGGGATGGCGGAGGTGTTTTGATTGCAGTATCTAGAAAACTTGTTTCAAAAAGATTACTTCATAGACAAAGTAATTGTGAGGATCTATGGGTGTCTGTAGAAATACCATGCAAGCGCTCGAGACAGCTCCGCCGTCTTGACCTTTGCGCGGCCTACCTGCCACCACCGGTCTCTAAAGCAATGTTGGAACATTTTATTACGAAGTGTAATTCTTATCAGGCTAACCATAATGCGTACACATGCATCATTGGAGATTTTAACTTGAGAACTATAAATTGGAATGACCTAAACATTCCTATCAAAAATCAGCACATTAGTAGTCTCGAACAACTTTTTATTGATTTTACATCAGTTAATAATCTCCAACAATGCAATAATATTACCAACAAGAACAGTAGACTACTGGATGTTGTGTTGGTGGACGTTCCAGGTTGTTGCGTTAGTGAAGCGGATCCCTTAAGTGTTGTAGACCCTCACCATCCTCCATTAGATATACAACTAACATTGACGGAGTCGCTTAAACTAAAATCTAATAGCATTGCAAAACGAAACTTTCATAAAGCCGACTATGAAGCCATAAACAAGCACTTGAATGATAGGGACTGGGAAGAGTGTTTGAAATGTTGCAACAATGTTGACGAAATGGTGGAAGTTTTCTACAGCGTTATCAGGTCAGCTATCAATACTTTTGTGCCTATCACCCGAAAACAAAGTACTAGTGTTCCAATATGGTTTGATAAGAAACTCCTTAATTTATTAAAAGAAAAAAACAAACTTCGTGTAAGTTTTAAAATGTACAAGAATCCCCTTGACAAGCTATCACTCGCATTAATCTCTAAACGGTGTGATAATTATGCTAAAAAGTGTTACAATAGTTACATTGAGACTACAGAAGAATCTATTGCCAGATGTCCTAAAATGTTTTGGTCATATGTCAAGAATAAACGTGGTGGAGAAAGTTCATACCCAGCATCAATAACTAATGGTCCAATAACATCTTCGAATGGAGAAGGAATTTGTGAACTATTTGCTTCAAATTATAGCAGCATTTATGAAGAAGCAACTACATCGCCTTCAGATCAAAACTATGTAGCCTCCGAATACCTGCAAGGAATAGCCACGCAGTCAGACTGTATAACTTCCGTGGACATTAAATATGAAAATGTTGTGAGGAAACTAAAAAGCCTTGACACTAATAAGGGGGCGGGCCCAGATGATATACCGCCACTGTTTATTGCCAGATGTGCAACCAGCTTGGCTGTTCCCTTGGCGAAGATATATAACGCCTCAATCCGATCCGGTCAATTCCCAAAAGAGTGGAAACAGGCGAAAGTAGTACCGGTCTACAAGAGTGGAGACCCTTGTGACGTAAAGAACTATAGACCAATTTCCATCCTTTCGATTTTCGGTAAAATATTGGAGTCGTTGGTTTGTCCATATATTCAAAGATATTTTTCCAAGTACTTAAGCGACCATCAGCATGGCTTTGTAAAGAACAGATCCACAACTACAAATCTGGTGTCCTTTGTTGAAACCTTGAACGAAGCCATTGATAAAGGTATACAGGTTGACGCTGTTTATACGGATTTTAGCAAGGCATTTGATAAGGTTTCGCATAAACTACTTGTTGAAAAACTAGCTAAGTACGGCGTCACCGGTAGCCTTCTGGAGTGGTTTGGTTCTTATCTGGCTGGTCGGGAGTTTTATGTGGTTGTCAATGGATACCGGTCAGGCAGGTGTCCAATTGCCTCAGGTGTACCTCAAGGTTCTCATCTGGGACCAGTATTATTCATCATATATGTAAATGATGTATCATCGTGCTTCCACAATACTAGCATATTCCTTTTTGCGGATGACCTAAAAATGTCAAGAGCCATCAGGTCTCAACAGGACGTAAAGCTAATGCAAGAAGATATCGACCGATTTTCTGAATGGTGTTATCATAATAAAATCTCAATAAACAACTCGAAATGTAGCCACATAAAATTCACCAGGAAAGTTAACACAGTGAACTCGGCGTACCAAATAAACGGAGTTAACTTGAACGAGTTGGACGTGGTACGAGATCTGGGAGTTATCTTGGACTCGAAACTCACATTTTTACCACACATTGAGAACATAATCGGTCGATCTCAACGTATGCTTGGATTTGTCATCCGCAATAGTAAGCTATTTCAACGCCCACATACTAAATTAATTCTCTACAATAGCCTTATAAGAAGCATCCTGGAATACTGCAGTGTGATATGGAGGCCTCACTACGCAACCCACTCGCTGCGGATAGAACGAGTACAAAAAAGATTTATCCGATACCTAGGGTATTCAAAGGGAAGGCAATTTAAATACCTCTCCTACCTGGATAAACTAGGCTGCTACAAAATGCGTACCCTCGAAGCACGAAGAGAGATCTTGGATTTGAGATTTGCTTATAAATTACTAAACAACACCATTGACTGCCCACAATTGGTATGTAGGTTTAATTTTAGAGTTCCCCGTAGACCGCCTCGCAAACCTATAACACCCTTAGCTCCACCTCTTCGTCGTACAGTATCTGGTACTAATTCCCCTATACCCCGCATATGCAAACTCATAAACGAACGCAGCGACCTGGTTGACGTCCACGCAGACCCAATATCGACGTTTGTCAGACGTCATTAGTATTAGTGTGTATTAATTATTAGAATCTAAGTTCAATGTAAGTGCATTTTGAGAATTTAATTATAGAGCACTTTGCATGTGGTGTTTGCCTGTAATTGGTTGTGCAGTGAGACTATAGACACAATTATTTGTATATTCCTTTGTATAATAATACCTGTAACAACTGTTGGTGAACCTTAATTAAATAAATAAATAAATAAATAAAATCAAAACCATATACTCAACCATGTGGTACCTTTGTGCTGTAAAACCCTTCTAAGTATACATAGACGGCTGTTTGTATCGCAAGTTTGTACGGAACCCTTGGTGCGCGAGTCTGACACGGTCTTGACCGGTTTTTGCATAACATTTTTGAAGCGGGTATAGGATGTGTACATACTGTACATCGATGGTATTCTTGTTAAAATCCAATCAAAAGCATTTATATCAATTAGGCCAGTCACAGACACTTTTGAATTACTGTAAAAACAATAAAATTAAGCTACAGTCCCAGTCACAAGGCATTTTTTTTTTTTTTCGGGTGGGTAATCATCCAATGACTTCCCCCGCTCTGGGTGGAGCGGGGGGGCATGTCAGACTTGTACTGACTAAAACCCACCCATGTTTCTTCTATTGCCCTTTACGTTCCGAGGCCGCGGTATCTCTTTCGAACAACCCGCAACCCCGGCAGGCAGAGGCTCTGGCAAGCCCCTCTGCTTTGCTGACTCTCTTTGAGGCGCGCGTGAAACACGAACGCGCCGTCGACACGGCCTGTCGTCAATCGACGGACGGACGGTGAACTACCCATTGCTCACCGCCCACAGGCCCGCATCTACGGTGGCCGGAAGTCGTCTCGCGGCGCCCGGCGCCATGGGCGTCTCCCGCGGCGGCTGGGTTGGGCAGATGTTCTCTCCCTCAAACGCCCGGCCACCTCCTTCGCTAGCATTACTGCTTCGCAGAAGGTGGTGACCGCTTCCCATTCCCTCTCGCTCCGGACCATGGCCTGAACCAGGGCCGGACGCGAGAGATCGCCGCCGCCGATCGCCTCTACGAGGGCACGGCGGTGCTCCGCCCAAGCCGGGCAGATCGCCACTGTGTGCTCCACCGTGTCCTCCGGGCGATCGTTACAATGGTGACACCCGGGCGCTTCCTCCCGCCCGATGATGTGCAGGAACCTCCCGAAACTTCCGTGTCCGGTGAGGACCTGCGTCAGGCGGTAGGTGAGGACGCCATGACGCCTCTCCAGCCACTCCTCAAAGAGGGGACTTATCGCCACTATTGTGGCGTGCCCTGCACGGGGTTGCGACAGTCGCTCTCTCCATGCCACCATGAGATCGCACCGGAGGTCTGCCCGCCGAGCGGCAACTTGCCGCGGCAGTGGATTTTCCCCCCGGTGTAGTGCCTCCGCGCGCCACTCAAACAGGCGCGCGAAGTCACAAGGCATTATATAATAACTGTGAAAGTACTGTAGTTACCCATTCCAAACTCTTTTTTGTCATGTTATGTTTAGTTAAAAAATATAATTTATAATATTTACTAACTGTGCCCAGCGGTTTTACCCGCTGCTCACTTAGGGCTATGAAAAATAGATGTTGGCCGATTCTCAGAACTACCCGATATGTACACAAAATTTCGTTTAAATCGGTCCAGCCGTTTCGGAGGAGTATGGGAACGAAAACTGTGACACGAGAATTTTATATATTAGATATTAGCTAGAATTTTATATAAAGAAAGAAGTATAAGTTAGCATCAATATGCCCATATTGATACTAACTTATACTTCTTTCTTTTGTATATCAAATAATAAGTTATCTAGTAAATTATCACAAGTTGCAATCCGAAATTAAAATGACTTTTTCTTTTTTTTTTTTTTTTTTCGGGTGGGAAATCATCCAATGACTTCCCCCGCTCTGGGTGGAGCGGGGGGGCATGTCAGACTTGTACTGACTAAAACCCACCCATGTTCCTTCTGTTGCCCTTTACGTTCCGAGGCCGCGGTATCTCTTTCGAACAACCCGCAACCCCGGCAGGCAGAGGCTCTGGCAAGCCCCTCTGCTTTGCTGACTCTCTTTGAGGCGCGCGTGAAACACGAACGCGCCGTCGACACGGCCTGTCGTCAATCGACGGACGGACGGTGAACTACCCATTGCTCACCGCCCACAGGCCCGCATCTACGGTGGCCGGAAGTCGTCTCGCGGCGCCCGGCGCCATGGGCGTCTCCCGCGGCGGCTGGGTTGGGCAGATGTTCTCTCCCTCAAACGCCCGGCCACCTCCTTTGCCAGCATCACTGCTTCGCAGAAGCTGGTGACCGCTTCCCATTCCCTCTCGCTCCGGACCATGGCCTGAACCAGGGCCGGACGCGAGAGATCGCCGCCGCCGATCGCCTCTACGAGGGCACGGCGATGCTCCGCCCAAGCCGGGCAGATCGCCACTGTGTGCTCCACCGTGTCCTCCGGGCGATCGTCACAATGGTGACACCCGGGCGCTTCCTCCCGCCCGATGATGTGCAGGAACCTCCCGAAACTTCCGTGTCCGGTGAGGACCTGCGTCAGGCGGTAGGTGAGGACGCCATGACGCCTCTCCAGCCACTCCTCAAAGAGGGGACTTACCGCCACTATTGTAGCGTGCCCTGCACGGGGTTGCGACAGTCGCTCTCTCCATGCCACCATGAGATCGCACCGGAGGTCTGCCCGCCGAGCGGCAACTTGCCGCGGCAGTGGGTTTTCCCCCCGGTGTAGTGCCTCCGCGCGCCACTCAAACTGGCGCGCGAGGATTATCGCCTCCAGATCCCACGGTGGCAGTCCGGCAAGGAGGCTTGCTGCCTCGCCGGAGATCGTGCGGTAGCCCCGGACGGCCACCACCCTTTGGGGCGCGTTCAGATAGTGGGCGGCGCGCCGCCCTAAAGAACGCGCCCATACTGGGGCCCCGTAAAGGGCCATGGACCGCACGACTCCGGCATAGAGCCTACGGCAGGAGGCGTTTGGCCCCTTGAGATTGGGCAGGAGCCGCTTGAAAGCAGCCCCCGTCCGCTCGAGCTTGGGAGCCAAACGTCGGAAGTGTTCGACGAAGTTCCACCGGCTGTCGAGGACGATTCCCAGGTACTTCATCGTCGACCCGACGCCGATGCGAACCCCTCCTACCGTCAACTGGGATCCCGACGGTGGCGTGTTTCCGCGGCCATGAAAAACCATGGCCTCGGATTTGTGCAAGGCCACCTCGACACCCAGTAGCCGGATCCTCTCCACGACTATCGCAACCCCGCGTGTCATATTGTCGGCCGCCGCCTGGTGCGACCCCCCCTGAGCCAGGACGAGCGTGTCGTCAGCGTAGCAAACTACACTGACGCCGCTGGGGAGGTCGGCGCGTAGCACCCAGTCGTAACCGATGTCCCACAGGAGCGGCCCCAAGACCGATCCCTGCGGGACACCGCACGACATCTCTCGCCGGTTACACTCTCCAGAGCGACCGGGGTATATGACGGCCCTGTCCGTCAGATATGCCCCGACCACACGACGAAGATAGGTCGGCATCCGGTGGTATTGGAGTGCCTCCCTGATGCAGCTCCAAGGCATGGTGTTAAACGCGTTGGCGATGTCGACAGACACCGCCACGACAACCCCACCCCTGGACACTGCAGCCCCCGTCGTGAGGGCTCTCACGCGGATGATGGCGTCCACCGTCGAGCGCCCCTTGCGGAAACCATACTGGTGATCCGCAAGATCCGGCCCCGTCCCCACAAGGTGCCCGACGAGGCGGTTTGCAATTACTCTTTCAAAGAGCTTGCCCACCTCGTCGAGCAGCACAATGGGCCGGAATGCGGACGGAGAGTCCGCAGGGCGCCCCGGCTTCTGAATGAGGACCAGCTTCCCCGTCTTCCAACGAAGTGGGAACTGGCCTCTCTCCAAGCATGCGCTTAGGAGCCCTAGTAGTCGGGGCCCGAGAGCCTCCAGGGCCAGGACCCAGGCTTTGCCATGCAAGCCGTCGGGTCCCGGGGCGGTGTTTTTGGCTTTCAGCCTGCCCACCGCCGCTCAATTAAAATGACTTTAAATATCATATTCAGTGGAACAGTTTCATGAAACTGCTTGAATATAATTTCTAGACATAATTACTGACATATTGTGCAATATCATTGTATTTAGTTGAAACGGTATCGAAATCCCAAAAGGTCTGTCTTAACAAGGGGTATTTTGTTACCCAGTAACTACGATATCTCTCTCTCTCTCAGATGGGCAATGACTCAATGTAAAATATTTGTATTTACTTGGTCAGATTAGAAGCTGGAATGGCTTCCACGTTTTTGGGAATAAGCAGACAGATTAGCCATTACGCTATCAAATCATCTGCCTAGCATTTTACCTATTTTGTTAGGGTTAGCTGACTTTACATGGTGCACCTGTCTATCTGATATCCACAAGCCAGTGAACAATTGAGTAATACGATACTTCTTGGTAAGACAACCAGTCAGACTTTCAAGTCACTGACTATCTCTGTAAAGGCTGTCAAAGATCTACAGTGACAGCCGGGACTTAATATGCTTTTCGAGGTACGGAGCACAGTTGATCCTACTAATATTGTACGAATGTTTGTTAGAATGGATGGATGTTTGTTACTCCCTCACGTCAGAACTGCTGAACGGATTTTGATGAAATTTGGCACAGAGGCAGATTATAGTCTGCAGTAACACATAAATTTTTTTATTCGATATCACGCGGGTAAAACCGTGGGCTCCAACTGGTATGTAATAGGTGGTCACCCATCCATGTATCAACCTAGGCAAGCGCTGTTAAACTTCAAGGTTGGCTTAAATTGTGGTTATTATTTGGCCAAAATCTCTTCATCATATGTAACTAATATATATTCGTTTGCTATCGGATGTGTAATTGACATGCATTGTTCTCTTGTTGTTATATTCCTCATCTTATCTCCCACAGTTCACAAATGAGCAACAAACAATCAGACTGTACAACTTACTACATTAAGTTCACAGATTATCGTCGTTCGAGGCGCAGTTGGAGACTAGCTGGCACCTCGGGACTAACTCGTTATATACTTGTACATAGCTGAACTACTAGCCTTTGTCTATATGGATTATCTGTCTGATAATTTAACTTTCAATTTTAGTTTTTTTCTATAATGTGCTGTATTATTTAATTTGTATTAATAATGAACTTATTTTAAAAGTATAATTAGTTATAATATTTGTAATGAATTTTATATCTTTTAACTTTTGTTTATTCTATATATACATTGAGATTTCATGCGTTTTTGATTAAAAAAATATCGTTACTAATATTATCCAAGCGAAAGTGAGTTTGTTTGTTTGTTACCTCTTCACGCTTTAATGGCTAAACTGATTTTGATGAATTTTGGTACAGAGATTGTTAGGACCTTAGAGACGGACATAAGCAATTTTTTTAAAGTGGGAAATGAGTCAGAAAGAGGGAAGAAAAGGGAAAACTTAGCTTTGCTATTACAATAAATAAGGCGGAATGGCAAAAACTACAGGTAGCAGGCATGTACCAGCAAATCAGGAAAGGACGAATTTAACGCAAGCGAAGCCGTGGGCAAAAGCTAGTACTGAGTAAAAACTTTTTACGGAAAAAAACTGACTTCCAAAAAGACAGAACATAAATTTACTTATAGAAGTCGGTGATTTTTGTTTGATACATCGTTTTTTTTTTGCCACTGATTTCCGGAAATAAATTTATTTTCTTTCTATATTTTTTTATACATTAGCAGCCACGAGGTGTAGATGGGTGCCCGGTTGATGGCAAAAGGCTCGCCCTAATTATATGGGACTCAAAACAAAACTGACGAAAAATGAATGAACTAGGCACACCTCTGCTTAACCTTTCAGATATTACAGGCGTGAAGTAATGTTACAGTTTAACTGCACGTTATCTTTCATTCATTATCTATAAAACTGTTTTATGTGTTTGTACAGAAACTATAGAATGTGTTATCAGTAGTAAAGTTTTATTATTGTTTTAACTTGTTTGTGTGTTCTTACTGCTTAGTGTAGTTTAAAGTAGTGTCGTGATAGTCATTGTAAGTTTGGTCACAGTGTTTGGCAATGGCCCTGATAGTACACCGACCAATCTTAAGTAGTATAGCAGTCTTTGGTACAATGTTCAGTTTGTGAAACATAGCATAGCGTTTTCAGGTTGTATTCCCCATAGAATTTTCGCAGGATGCAGTGTTGTGTTTATATGTTTAGTAACTTAGGATGATATAACATCGTGCCTGTAAACTAAAAAGGATTAGGCAGAGGTGTGTTATCCTTACTAATAATATAAAACCGAAAGTGAGTTTGTTTGTTTGTTTCTTACGCCAATCTAAACCGATTGATGAATTTTGGTACAGGTTGAAATCGTAGAGACCGACATAAGCTAAATAAAAAAAAACATGAGAAAAGGGGAGAAAGAGGGAAGAAAAAGGGAGAGAAAGATACTTTTTCAATTATCACGCGGGTTAAAGTTACCGTTAGCCCAAAGTAACTATGCCACGCGGACGAAATTGCGGGCAAAAGCTAGAAATAATATATTACATAGACCTACATTTCGTAAGTTATTTTCTTTCTTCAAAACAAGTTTATTTCCATATACTACGCATAAACTCCGTAGCCGTTACTGTGAAATTCCTAATGGTAAACCCAATAACACGTCAAAGTTAGATTTATCAAGCCTGTTTACATCATGGTTGTTTTGGAAATATGTTAACCTCTCAAGGACCACCATTATTTACGTCAACTATCCAACAAGCACCACCGGGCGGGCTCTTATCGTAAGCTGATTTTGAGACTTATGTTTAATACAAATACAGTTCTAAATTGGTTGGGGTTCGGGGGCACAAATTTGTGCCAGCGGGGCTGAACGGTAATACTTGTTTACTGGCATTTTTTTGTGCCGCTGGGGCTCTAGAGGTTAAAATCGTATCAATTTCAAATATGGAAATACTTTCTCCTACTTATCCCATCTAAAATATACCATTCTGTCCTAACTACCTCACAAGATACATAAATAAAATGTACTTGAAATTTTCCAACCAATAATCCAGCTTTGAGTAACGTTAAGTCGTTATCATATAACACACGTAGATGTGAGTCAGTCCCTACAGCTGTACTTACCCCGCGCCAGTCCCTACAGCTGTACTTACCCCGCGCCAGTCCCTACAGCTGTACTTACCCCGCACGCTCCAATCCAACTTCACAGACAATTAAACTTCACATAAGAAACTTATTTCTATATAAAATAACAGCGTACAACCCTCCACACAAATTTTGCCGCTGATTGTACAAACAAGGACGAAATGATCTGTGCACTTTTTTTTAAGTTATTGGGTATAACAAATGAAACAATGACCCATTTAATGATGGTGCTTACCGCAAACTGGTTCCTGGGAATTACTAATAGTGCTTGATTTTTTAAGTTTTTGACAATTATGATGAGCCGAATAGCTTTTTTCAAGCTTATACTTGTACTTTTAAATTGTGATTTGAGTAAAAGAACAAAATAAGGGGTTTTTTTTCTTGTACTCAATAAACACACGTTATTAATTGGAATTACCATATCACATATACTTTTTTTGCGTATGGGAAATCATCAAATAACTTCCCAAGCTCTGGGTGGATCGGGGGGAAGTGACTTTTAGTGTCAGACTTTTACGGACTTATACACATCCATGTTCCTTCTTTTGTCCTTTGTGTTCCGGGCCGTGGTATCTCTTTCGAACAGCCTGCAACCCCAGCAGGCATTGGCCCTGGCAAGCCTCTTTCCTTTGTTGACATCTCTTTGAGGCGCGCGTGAAACACATATACATTGGCTCGACGCACTACAAGAAAACATTTAATTTCTTTTGTCTGTAGGTACAGGCAGTAGTAAAGGCGAGGTGTACACCGCTCCACACAAGTCACACTGCAGATTGCCGGGAACCCATCGAAGCTGTTAGACACACGCGTTCGCTTCTCTAAGTACTTGTTAAGTTCATTTTTACTCGGTCCATTGGATGAATCGTGGTTTTAAAGTGACATACTGCTGTGTCGTTTGGTTAACATCGCATCATGCCTTGTTAAGCCTGTTACCTGAGGTGTGGGCGCAGGATGTATTTTTCTTCCGTACTTGTCTATTTCTCATCCTCATTTCAGCCAATTGAGTAGTTTAGGTAGCAAAGGATATTTCAGAATATTAGTTTTGCAGGTACCAGCTATCTTTAGTTTTTGCCTTTGCGTCTTATTTATTGTAATAGTAAAGCTAAGTTCTCCCTTTTCTTCCCCCTCTCCCTCATTTTTTTTAAAGTAGCCTATTTTAGTCTCCAGGGTCCCGACTATCTCTGTACCAAAATTCATTAAAATCGGTTCAGCTATTTAGGCGTGAAGACGTACGCACAAACTCAGTTTCGCTGCCTTGATTAACTGCGGCAGGGGTGAACACGTGATGATGTTAACTATTTATTGCGATCACTAGACCTAATAATAGGTATTTAGTGTTCCCAAACCGGGGCATAGATAAGCGCCCTCTCTATATACTGGAGTGGTCTACAATCTGCCATTCACACCCAGTGCGTATTGTTTGAATAGAATAGACTTTATTTGCTTAAACTATATATATTATAGCTATACATAAATATATGTTGTTGGAGATCCTTATACAGTTTACCTTAATGATGCATGCAAAATTGTATGTCAATTAAAAATAATCTTAATCAAAATAACTATCATAATATAAACTAATTATGTCTTTGTGAGGAATTAAGTATCATTAATTAGGTTAGTATCATTTAGAAAATCGTCGACTAGTAATAGGATTTCTTAATCAATAATGTCGTTAATTTCTTTTTGAAACGTTGGAATTTGTCATTCTTTAGTAAGTTTTACTTTCTACTAATATTATAAATGCGAATGTTTGTGAGGATGGATGTTTGGATGTTTGTTACTCTTTCACGTCAAAACGGCTGAACGGATTTTGACGAAATTTGGCACAGAGGTAGACTATAGTCTGAAATAACACATAGAATACTTTTTTTTATATCACGCGGGCGAAACCGCCGGCACCAACTAGTATAAAAATAATAAATTTTCTAATTTAAATTATTTTATGTCACATACTTTCGTAGTTTTCTATACTAGAGTCTAGGACAAGTCCGTTTCCTTACCTATACCAATTTAAGAGCAGTGTTGTTGAAATAAATGAGAAAAGTGCGCTTCCCTGGGTTCAAAACCCACTACTTACAACTCGTAAGTATGTTACCACCGGACCACCACTTATGTACAGACGACGGCACATCAAGCTACACCAATCCATTTTAACCTGATCTCCTTCCTACGGTTTTCGATTCATAGTAGAGAGATCAGGTTATAATAGTTTAGTATAGGTTGACCTGCCGTCGTCTGTACCAAACCATAGCACTCGGTCAAACTACACTACAAATGTCTAACTATTTGCTCGTTGACTTAAAGTCCCTTGTGTCACCTCCCCGGCCCCTCCCTCCCCCTCTCTCGCCCAACGTCTAGACAAGCCAATTAATATTTATCGGCGGCTAATAACCGTCACATGGCGACCTAGATCCAATTCTATTACTGCTACACGATTTTTAAAGTAAATTCTGTTTTTAACTGAACTAAAACGACCAAAAAAAATTGTTAAAATCACTCTTGTTTTTACTAAGTGGAACAGTTAAATCTGGATCAAGTTGAAAATGGTCTAGTTTTTGTTAAACCATATAGACTGACTATATAGAATTGTGTGTCTATCAGATATTAGTTTACTTTAAGTTAATTGTTTTCAGTTTTAATCCTTATCTATACTAATATTATAAAGCTGAAGAGTTTGTTTGTTTGTTTGTTTGTTTGAACGCGCTAATCTCAGGGACTACTGGTTGGAATTGGAAAATTCTTTTAGTGTTGGATAGTCCATTTCTTGAGGAAGGCTATATAACATCACGCTACGACCAACAGGTGCTGAGCAGCGTGGGTGAAACCGCGTGGAACAGCTAGTTAATATTATAAAAGAAAAGTCTATTTGTAACGTCTTCAATCACGCATAAATTATTGCAAAACCGATTTTGATGAATTTTTTTACAGACATAGTTGGAACCCTGAAGACGGATATAGGCTTTTTGTCTGTTTCTAATCCCTAACTTACCTTAAATAGGGGGTGGAACTTAGTATGGAGCATTCCGCAATTTTCAAGGTGGAAAGCAAAACATAGTATGCTTACTATTTGTCACTCACGTCACTACGACGAACATTCACATCTGTAGGTAAGCTAGCCTGGTTGTTATCTAAATTATTTTCATATCGTCTACGAATTTAATCAGTAGTTTGTAAGCCAATCCCCGAATCCCCGTGTAACTGTTCCATCGTGTCCCGCAGACTACAGACTATGAGGTGGGGATTACAGGGGATACAACTTGCGAACATACACAATACTGTTGTATGCATCGTTGTGCTGTGAACGCGTTGTATGGACTGTGGGAAATCGGTGTATTGAGAGAAGTTCTATTTTTTGTAGAAAAAGATAAAACATTTTTTTGCATTTTAGGCTGTGTATGACTGCTGAAAATTTGATAATTTGTAATTATGGGTGTACTATATGAAATAAATGTTTTTTTTTTTTAATATAAATGGCTACGTATGAAATGTCAAAAGTATTTTACTTTTGACATTTCATACGTAACCATTAAACAGAAAAGATTAAGTTTTATTATTGAAATGGCTAGCTATTTCAATAATAAAATGAAGCCATTTTCATTATTATGGGATTAGCAAAAATTACAGAAAGCATCTTATTGTAAATTTACTTTAATTAACTGTTTATAAGAATAACATGTTGGCTGTTATGCATAGATTAAATGAATATATCCTTGAATGTACAATTAATTCTTTCAGTGAGTTATGTTGCCAGGCAAAGTAATTCCAATAATGTGTAACTAACTTTATGATTTTGCAAGTTAGTGCCACGTTATAATTAAAACACTAGAACGCAGACATAACCTCCTCCTACTCTTACTGGCTCTATTTTCTTTTAAATCATCATTTCTCCAGCTTTCATAAACACAATATTACAAAACAATAACCCACCTACTATTGAGTCCGTTCAAACTTCACAAGGGTTAACTTTAAGAAAAGCAGTCCAAACGGTACTTGAAAGCAACGAGGCAATAACCTGTCACTAACTATACTATATAAATATGGGCAACGACCCATAAACGGCCCACTGCCGGTAATAGGCATCTTGGAATGGGCTGCAGACCGCTATAAAGAACTCTGCCGTGCAGACCCTAAAACGCAGTAACAGGCTTTTTGTCATTTTTTTGTTGAATATTGAACCTTAATGCACACGTTATAAGGAACATGAAGATCTAATCAGATTTTTGTTAGGATGCTTTAAACGGTTTTAAAATCAAATTTGTGATAGCAGTAACTTAATTTTGCATGTCTAAATACATTAGAATACCAACTAAAATACAGTAATAGCAGTTACGTCTACCACGATCCGTCACTTTACCAAGTTAAACGCAGTAAATATCTACATTACCACAAAAAAACTGTATTCTACACCCAAAAAAATATTGAGGGGTATAAATTAAAACGCAGTAAGTAGTTTTTGTACCAACAGTGTTAATACTGCATGGTTGATCACTAGTTTATTTCATATGAACTAACTATTTAAACTGCAGTATGTTCATTATTTACTGCAGTATAGTCGGTATTTATCAAAAGATGAAAATAAGTTATATGCTAATTAAAACGCAGTATGACACTCTGTTACTGCATTATAATTGGTAACTTGAACGTTTTTATACATTTCGCTGCAGTAAAGGTCATATTTTACTGCGTTCTAGTCAGAATTTGTCGCTATTTCTCTCGCTCAATATGTAGTGTTTGTGTGTCAATTACTGCCGAGGAAGGAAGACGTCTGCGCCGCGTCAGTGTAGGCAGCGAAGGCTTGTTGAGGCTCTCCCTCAGTCTGGTCTAACGGCTTTAGCTACGATTGCAATAGCTTCTGAACATTCATTCAAAGATCTTGTGACATCAGAAATTTATTATGTTCTGAGGTTTTGCCATAATCAACAGATATTTTTCAGAACATGACACTATCAGCTAAAAAACAAGTTTTTCGAGATTCTGACGACTCTGTAGCAGATAAAAAACATACTCCTGTGCCTTCATTAGAAAGTAGTTTATCAGATCGTACGCAAGCAGTCGGAAAACGAATACTAATAAACGAAAAATTAAAAAAAGAAAAACCAGAAACATACAAAATATAGTAAAAAGTTAAAAAAAGAACCTAAACAAATATTTTATTAGACCACCGTGTCACAATCTCTGCAAAGAGCTGTGTTTTTTTAGTTTAAATGAAGATAAACGGCAATCTTGGATAGATTGCTGATTACTGGTCTATGAACTGGTAATCCAGAGGACTATTTCTTAAAGGGTTTAGTTCATACCAATGCCAAGACTAATATTAAGACCAAAAAGAAACGCTACGTTACTCTCACAGATTGTAGCGATCATCAAAGATAGAAAATCGAAGCATCAAATAACTTCCGCGGGGGAAGTTATTAGATGATTTGATCTCTGGGCGGAGCGGGGGAGAGTGTCAGACTTGTACTGACTAAAACCCACCCATGTTCCTTCTATTGCCCTTTACGTTCCGGGGCCGCGGTATTTCTTTCGAACAACCCGCAACCCCGGCAGGCGGAGACTCTGGCAAGCCCCTCTGCTTTGCTGACATCACTTTGAGGCGCTCGTGAAACACGAACGCGCCGTCGACATGGCCTGTCGTCAATAGACGGACGGACGGTGAGCTACCCATTGCTCACCGTCCACAGGCCCACATCTACGGTGGCCGGGAGTCGTCTCGCGGCGCCCGGCTCCCCGGGCGTCTCCCACGGCGGCTGGGTTGGCTTCATGTTCTTTCCCTCAAACGCCCGGCCACCTCCTTTGCTAGCATTACTGCTTCACAGAAGGAGGTGACCACTTCCCATTCCCTCTCGCTCCGGACCATGGCCTGAACCAGGGCCGGACGCGAGAGATTGCCGCCGCCGCGCCGATCGCCTCTACGAAGGCGGTGCTCCGCCCCGCGCTGGGCAGACCGCCACTGTGTGCTACACTGTGTCCTCCGGGCGATCGTCACAATGGTGACTGACACCTGGGCGTTTCCTCCCGCCCGATTATGTGCAGGAACCTCCCGAAACTTCCGTGTCCGGTGAGGACCTGCGTCAGGCGGTAGGTGAGGACGCCATGACGCCTCTCCAGCCACTCCTCAAAGAGGGGACTTACCGCCACTATTGCGGCGTGCCCTGCACGGGGTTGCGACAGTCGCTCTCTCCATGCCACCATGACATCGCACCGTAGGTAGGTCTGTCCGCTGAGCGGCAATTTGCCGCGGCAGCGAAGTTTCCCCCCGGTGTAGTGCCTCCGCGCGCCACTCAAGCAGGCACTATCGCCTCCAGATCCCACGGAGGCAATCCGGCAAGGAAAGCTGGTGCCTAATAACTTATTTGATCGGAGTTATTAAAAGTGAGTTACATAGCTGCTTCAAAATTATATTGAAGTATTTCACCACAACTTGGAACGATCTTTAAACAAAATCAAAGATCAAGATGAAAGAAAATCACAAATCAAAATCTTTCAATTAAATGGCACATTTATATAAAACTAATAAATGTGCTATTTAAAGGAAAGATCTCATGTGTCTTGCGAAACCGAAAAGTTTTATACCATTTATTTTTATCGAAATGTCTTTGTCTTCGTCTTTTGTCCGCCTGTGTTCAAAGCACCTTTAATTTAATTTACAATTACCTTATAATATTATAAAATAAACGACAAATTCTATACATAATGTACTTTTTTCTGTAAATTCCTACCTAAACATACCCGTAAGTTGGAAGCAATTGTTATATACTACATGTGCAATTAGTTCAAGATACAAATTAAAATGCAGTAAAGAAAGTCTTATGCTGCAAGTTAGTCTGCAAAGTAGCAAAAAACTCAAATATTTTGTAGTATCAAGTATTTTTACCGCATTTTAATCTGCATATGTGTAACTTTTTGCGTGCAGTAAAAGCTAAGATTTTAGAAAAACCGATTTTAATTAAAATCTAATTAACAAAACTAATATTTGTTTTTGTAAATACCATCTTTGTTGTCACTTAGTCATCGTAACAACAAAAATATGCACCATACTCATAAATAATGTAAAAAAAAACAGTGTTAAAAAGTTTTTCGCGGTTTTCTCGAAACCGCTTTTTTCCTCATACTGCACTTTAGGGCCTGCACGGCAGAACTGTTGCTTGCGATGGAATATTTGTGATAATCACTTAAGGCCAGGTGGATAGGAACTAAGTAATAGTGAACTAGTTTTTGCAAGATATAGTATCTACGTATAATATTTAAGTTTGTGGTACTATTTTAGGTTGCTGCTTGTAAGGCTTGTTGTCCACGATGATACTCAAAAATGATCAGATTCGACGCAATCCATCAACAACCTAATATTTTTCGAAGAATGTTTATATATATGTTTTGGTCCAAGTCTTAACAAGGAGTAGGTATCGATTGCATATCTGACCCAATTACTGAGTTGTTAATGCAATTGGTTGAATAAATAAACAAAACTTAAAAAAAAAAACAACATTTATTACAGATAACTCAATACATGCAGTCCCAATTTAAAACAAAAATGAAACCTAATTAAAATTTTATCGAAATGAAAATAAAATAAATCAAAGTAAAAATTAAATCACAATTATTAGATCAAATATAGCCAAGGCTGATGATGATGTCAGGATCTCCTTCTAGGATGATCATGTTGAGAGGACGAGTGAAAGGTTACTAATAAAAGTTGTTTGGAAGGCAGATCAGAGAGAACTCTGAGAGGAAACACACTGCCCTTCTTTGGTGATCTTATATTCAGGAACGTCGGGTGCATAGGGCTTGTAATACTCGAGTGACATTTTGTGTGTGTTCAGATGTATGAACGTGGAACGATTTTTTATAAACATATATTATTTATTTACTAGCTGCGCCCCGCGGCTTCGCCAGCGTGGTGATAAAAGAATAAAAGTATTATATATGTTATTCCAGACAATAATCTACCTCTGCGCTAAATTTCATCAAGATCCGTTTAGTAGTTTTTTCGTGAGAGAGGATCAAACATATACAGACAATTTTTATTTTGCAAAAGAGGGCAATTCGTTCAATGTATAAATTAAGTCCTAGACACTCCCTCAGAGAAAAATTTAAAGAGATAAACATACTTACTGTGCCCTCTCAGTTTATTTACGAAAACCTTTTGTACGCGCATAAAAATATAAAATTGTTTAAAAAATACAATGATATCCACGACATAAATACAAGGAACAAACACAAATTTGTTGTTCCTGCAACGAGGCTCAAAAAAATAGGGGGTACGTACACATGCCAATGTATACGTTATTATAATAAACTGCCAAGCGATATTCAAACACTAAGCCTCAATAAATTTAAATCTTTTATAAAACGTAAACTATGTCTCAAAGCTTACTATAATATGAATCATTACCTTGAAGATAAAAAGGCTTGGGATTAAGCTGCTCCAATTTAATTTACTCAGTGAATGTCAAAATTTGCCTTTGTTTCATTTATTTATTGTCTATTCCTTTATTCTATATACTTTGACATTAATATTTACTTTATTTTTACATTCTTTTTATTATTATGATTAGTGACATTTTATTTTCTTATTATTTTCATTTATGACATTTTATGATTTCATTATGATCTCATTAATTATTTATTTTTTATTTTTATTTGTTTATTGTAAATGTGAGGACCATGTGGATCATTTCTTTTATTTACTTTGTTTTTTGACGAAGGTCTGGCAGTTTGAGTGCTATAAGCGACCTACACAAATGTCCTTTTTTTGGTATTGTTCGTCGTGTCGTTGAGCTCCTTGGGTTATGAGTTGAGCTACACGATAACTGACAAATGCTTGCACTGACTGGACAGGTCCACTCAATCTGTGTGGTGCTTTCTTAAAAAGACCATTTCAGACACTATCTGCATAGTCCTCATGTACCTCTGAGTTTGTTTCGGCTGTTTCTTCTCAGAGTAGTCGGGTACGAAACACCGGCCTCATCCAGTTTAAAAAAAAAATGACATGTAAAAGTGTTTGTGAAAACCTACTTGCAAAATAAACATCATTTATCATTTATCATACATTCATACTCACAAACTTTCGCATTTATAATATTAGTAGGAAGGACTAAAAAAGAACTTTGTATTTTTTTTTTTAATTTCTTTAAAGTATATTCTATCAATTTTTCCAATCTTCAGTTAAAAGCGGATGTTAAAATCACAAACGCTAGTTAAATCCTGAATATCCCAAATCCCCCATTATGTCTGCGACATGAATCTCTCATCGCCGTACAGTGTTGTGTGCGCCGGTTATTAGAAACTTAGCATCAAACCGGACAATGCCGGCTAAGTGCAACTTAACCAGTACACAGGAATCTGCCCCACTGGTGGCGACGAAATGCTTGGTTTGAATGGCTTGTAATCTAGTGTTATCATGCTCAAGAAACTTGAAAAAATAGATCGTTAAAAGAGTTCCATATAACATATCTTCCATATAGACTGCCTATCTGACCTCCACAACTCAGTTAATACTGGGTAATACGATACCCCTTGGTATAACTCTGACTACCTGTAACGACTGTCAAAGATCTACAAATGACAGCCGGGACAGCTTAACTTGCTTTCCGAGGCACGGAGGAAACTCGGTATGTAACAGGTGGTCACCCATCCACAGAAGAAGACTCCTGAAGACTTTTGTTTTGGGGTAAAAAATCATGTTTTAATGTTACCCAATCAATACATTGTGCAAGCACGGGGGTCGGGGTTGCCAGTTGTTCGAAATAGAAACCGCGGCCTCGGAATATAAAAGGCAATAGAAGTTTTAGTCAGTACAAGTCTGACACTCCCCCCGCTCTGCACAGAACTGGGGGAAGTTATTTAATGAATTTCTACCCTTACAAAAAAAAGGACTCCTCAACATAAAAGACTTTCCCTCCTCTCCATGAAAGAGGAGTCATGTGTGCCAACACTGCAAAAAATATAGGCTAATTAATTATACTTATTACTCAGTTGTCGCTTGTCGCTGGCAGTGGGATGGGTGGCCAAGTATGAACTTACTTTTTATACAGCCGAGTTGGAAACTTAGAAGATTAATAATAAATTGAAAAGTTACAGTTTCGATATTATATTGAAAGTTTAGTCACACGTCACTTTGTGGCTGACAAGTGGGGTCATAAGTGGTTGTCAAGTTATAGGTTGCGAAGTGAGAACTTTGAATGACTTATGTACAAAATCTTGAGTTAACAAACTGTGGGTGGATTTTTTTATTCTTATTGTGTTTTTACCTACTTCAAAAAAGGAGGAGGATCTCAATTCGTCAGACTTTTTGGTTTATTTTTTTCATTTTTTGTATAATCACCGATTACTCAAAGACGGATGGACCGATTTGCAAAATTGTAGGGCTCTTTCTCCCTCACATCCCACTCTTTTAAAAAAATAACCATCACCATACTAAATAAAAAATATGGGCCACTACCATCCAATCACAGCCAACGATGGATCGACATTACACGCGAAGCCGCGCTAAAGGAATCTCATACTATTGAACAAAGGGATAAGTATACAAGTAGCTAACTTGCATTGTTATACTTTTATACATTACTAGCTTTTGCCCACGGCCTTGGTCGCGTTAAATTCGCGGTAACACAGTTCCTCTTTCCTGATTTGTAGGTACCTGCTACCCGTAGTTTTTGCCCTTGCGCCTTAGTTATTGTAATAGCAAAACTAAGGTTTCCCTTTTCCTTTCTCCCACATTTCTCATTTTTATAAAAAAAAGTAGCCTATGTCCGTCTCCTAGTTCCCAAGTACCTCTGTACTAAAATTCATCAAAATCGGTTTAGCCATTAAAGCGTGAAGAGGTAACAAACAAACAAACTTACTTTCGCTTTTATAATATTATAGTAAGGTATTTAGTAACAATAGAAAAATTAAAACTTGATTACTAAATAATGTGATATATCAATATCACATGATCAATTTTGTATGTGTTATGTTATTTGGGGTATATATATATAAGTTAGTTTAATTAAGGACCACGCTACCGCATTAGGATTATTTCCTGTAAAGTTCGCAGTGTTGTTATAAAAAAATAAAAAAAAAACAAGTATTCATTTTATTTTCATAAAAGGCATGGCGTTTTTGTAGGACTGTCTCTTGTACGTCACGTACGTTCAAAAAGTGCTGATTTTCAGCCTAATGTCAATAAATGACTTTTGTTTTTTTTAATCATTTAATTTTATGGTATAATGAGTTACACCATAACTAAAATATTAAAACTTTTTTGTAAAAAAATATTTTATTTAACATCCCATTCATGCATCGATGTACGGACGCCTGCACATCAAGCTACTACAATCTGTCAGATTTCTTTGATAGATTTTCGACTTTATTTCTAAAGTATTAGGTTCAATATTCATTGGAAAAAATTGACATTTTCGGGTAGCTTGACCTGCAGGCGTCTGTACCTTTCGGTATAAAACAATTGTTTCTGTTCGTCTGAATAATTTACAAGACACACACAGAGTTATTAAAAATGTTGACAGTCACAACAATTGAACACAAAAATATCTCAAATAATTTCCTTGTGTGAAATAACCCTCCTTCCATTACGAATTTAACTATTAAAACAAATAAATCCCAATAAAAGAGCGCACCATCATGAATCGCGCGGCCTGTCAGCGATTCGTAACAATAAATACATACGAGTGAATGTCAAACGACGCCGATACATTGCCGGTTATTTACGGCCGCAGCGAACAGGGCTCAGCTGCAAGCGGCAATGGACGTCGTTGCTACTGACAGCCTTTTAATAAGAGTGCTGTATAGTGATGTGGAGGATAATTTGTTTTGGAGAAGAATTGAAACGGTTTGCTGATCTTTTTTGAAGTTTTGTGGAGAAATATGGTAAAGTATGTCATGATGAATATAGATTGGAGTTCGCATGTGTGCCCAATTAAAGCCAATTAATAAAACCAGCCTATCACTGTCCCACTGCTGGGCACAGGCCTCTTCACATACAGAGAAAGTTTGAGCACTGATTACCTCGCTTGCTCAAGACCGCTTTCATTTTCATCAAGATCCGTTCAGCCGTTTTGAGGTGAAAGAGTAACAAACATACATACATCCATCCATCCTCACAAACTATCGCATCCTTACTATAATATTATAAAAGCGAAAGTGAGTTTGTTTGTTACCTCTTCACGCTTTAATGGCTAAACCGATTTTGATGAATTTTGGTACAGAGATAGTTGGGAACCAGGAGAGGGACATAGGCTATGTTTTTTATTTAAAAATAGTGGGATATGAGGGAGAACGAGGGAAGAAAAGGGAAAACTTAGCGTTGCTATTACAAATCAATCAGGCGCAAGAGCAAAAACTGCAGGTCTGCTTAGTGTGTTATACCAAATTTAACGCGACCGAAGCCGCCAGCGAAAACTAGTTTATAATAATATAATAATATAATAAAATTCTTTATTCAGTACAGTGAACATTGTTATAGACATCTTATATTTATTGTACAGACATTGATAACGGATATGTCCCCTGGCTCCCAAACTAGGTTTCCACCTGTGACTTGGGAGACAGTGTTACTCCATTAAAACACATTATACATATGTCACATCGTCAATGGTAACCAAAAATGTAAAGAAAAAAGAAGAAAAGAAAAATAATAGAAATAACAAAAACAAATTTCTTGATTAATTAAAACAAAATCTCAATCGTTTAAAACACGTGGAACACTTTGTTGTGAGAAGGTGCATGTCACTGAATAAGTGAGTGTGTATCTGTAGGTGTGTGAGTGTATGTGTTGGTGGAATGTAAAGTGCATGTGAAATGTTTGTTTTAGGCTTAGGGCTATCGGATAGAGCAGAAGAGCAAGTTTTCTATTTCATCGTAGCTTTTTTTCATCAACCACGCTCTTACTACGCTTTTACATTGGTGCAAATTAAGGTCATGAATCGAGAGCAGTTTGTTGATAGCATTGTACATCTTTTGACTGAGATAAGAGAACTGGTGTTCAGCAAAGGTAGTATAGTGCCTAACAGGAGGAAAAGCAATATCAGCGCGACGTTTTTTGGTAGTTTTTTTTGGCACACGATGTTTTTTCAATATACAATGTAGCACAAATAGTTTTCTTACTGAAAGCACTTCGCAATTTTTATACAGCTCCTCTGTAGGGTAGATACCCTACAGAGGAGCTAAAGTAATGCATTGCAAGCCCTACAGATGTAGGGCTTGCAATGCATTACTTTAAGAACTGCTCTTTGTGCTCTTTCTAATTTAAGAAAGTTGGTCTTAAAGGAACCACCCCATGCTGGCAGGCAGTATGCAAGAAGTGATTGACAGAGCGAAAAGTAGACCACACGGAGAGTACTTGTGTCGGCTGAATGGCGCAGTTTTTTAAAGATGTAAATCAATTTTCGTGTTCTTGCTACCAAGTTGTCTACTTGAGCGTACCAGTTAAGATACCTGTCTATCAGCACTCCCAAATACTTTATAGTATTTGTTTTTGCCAGTACAGAGCACGTACATGACAGTAGTCTAGAGTGTTCTGGACATGTGTGACCTTTTATAACAAACGGTATATTAGGCTGGGATTTTTTGCTTATGGAAAAGGGTACTATTTTAGTTTTTTCTGCATTTAATGTTAGAAGATGTTTGGCGAGCCACTTCATTACCGTGTCTAGTGCTGACTGAGCATGCGTTTCCACTTCACACCAGTCAATGCCATGCACAAGCAGTGCTGTATCATCCGCGTATGTAAATACTGAGCAATTTGTTAGTGGCAGAGAACACAGGTCATTAATGTAGATGAGGAAGAGCGTTGGGCCCAGGATGCTTCCTTGTGGGACGCCGTATTCAATGCTTGCCTTATCACTGACTATTTCACCTATTTTAACATGTTGGTATCTGTTTCTAAGGTAACTCGTAAATATATCCAGGGCAACACCACGTACACCTATGCGTTCCAACTTTGCCAGGAGTTTAGGAATAGGAACGGAGTCGAAAGCTTTAGATATATCCAGAAATATGCCCAGGCACTTCTCACTATTATCCATATGTCTAGTTGCACTTTCAGAGAAAGCAACTACCGCATCTTCAGTAGAAATACCAGTTCTAAACCCGAATTGCCTATCTGAAAGAAAACTTGTTGCACTAAGATAGTCACGCAATCGCTTGTTTAGGATCTTCTCAAGTATCTTGGACATCGATGGTAAAACGGAGATTGGTCTGTAATTGTTTACACTATCCCTATCCCCTCCTTTATAGATTGGATGAACGAGAGCTACTTTGAAGGTGTCAGGGAAGATACCAGTTGAAATAGCTAAATTGCAAATGTGGCAAATGCAAGGGACTAGGCTTTTTCGTGCCAATTTCAGAATGCTGGTCGAAATACCGTCTATTCCTACTGCTGAATCTGACTTCAGGTTGTTCAAAATTCCTTCAACTTCATCGTTATCGGTTTCTAAAATACACATCGAATTGGACGCAGGCAATGAACCGGGGGGGAATGACGATTCTGAGCTATCGTTTCGAATTTTAGTGGCTAGGTTATTTCCTATGCTTACGAAATAATTGTTAACAGCGTTTGCTGCTCTTTGCTCATCTTTTTCAGTTTTCAGGAGATTTATAGGCAGGTTGGTGGAGGGTTTGGTGTGTGTTATTGTTTTTATTAGGTCCCAGGTAGCTTTAGGGTCATTTATCCTTTTTTTAAACTCCGTTTTTTCATAGTTAATTTTAAGTTTTCTTAACAAAGAGTTGCAATAATTACGGTATCGAGAGTAAGTTATTTTTAAAATTGGATTTTCTGAGTCTGATTTTATTTTTTTATGCATTTTATCCCTATTACGGATACATCGAAGCAAGCCGGGAGTAATCCATGGCTTTATATTTCTCTTTTTCTTTGGGACCGTAATGTATCGAGTATAATTATCAATAACTAGACTTAAAATGGATACCAAAAGGTTAGCAGCTTCATTTGCATTGTTTGCCATAAGAACGGAGGAGAAATCAGTGGTAAGTATTTCATTTTGGATGCCTGTTTATAATATTAGTTGGATGCTATGTCCAGGTTTCCTCATGATGCCAATTAAGCTACAATATTCCGATACACTGGATATGTACTTATATTCCAGAGAGTAGCGACACACCTTTTTTGTGGAAACTCCTTTACAAAGGTTTTCTTAGTTGCCAACATTGCATCGTAGTAAAAACATCTTGTTAAAGCTAATACACACATCATTGGAAACTCCATACAAGCAATTACATTCTATACCACACTGCCAAGACTCTATTCAAAATAAATTCATTCCTTCGCTCTTTGTAGAAAGATAAACACAAAAAATAAAAGAAAAACAATAAATAAGCTACTCAACAGATCAAAATGGTAACTGAAAGATTTTCCAATGGAGACGCGGTACAGATAAAAATAAATAAACAGTCGTAAAGACGGTATGGACCACTATGCAGATGACTTTAGAAGGTCTACTTGACAATGGAGGAGCTCGTGGCTAAATAATAGCACAAGCTCGGGTTGATCTTTAGGTTAAGCCGCGCTTGCCTAGGTTGTTCTGTGGATGGGTGACCACCCGTTACATACCATCCTCCGTCCGGAAAGCACGTTAAGCCGTTGGTCCCGGCTGTCATTTGTAGATCTTTGACAGTTGTTACAGGTAGTCAGTGTTCCGAAAGTCTGACAACCAGTCTTACCAAGGGGTATCGCATTACCCAGTACTAACTGGGTTGTGGAGGTCAGATAGGCAGTCGCTCCATGTAAAATAAGGCTAGGCAGATGATGACTTGTCAATGGTCAGAAAAACCACAGAGCCATTTTCTGTCTAATCCTACATGGAACGAATGTTTAGCTTACTTTCTCTGATTTTATACATCATTCATAATTTTCCTGCCCTTGTCCCATTTTATTTCGGGTCGGCGCAAAACGTTTTCGTCTTCCATTCTCTCCTGTCAAACGTCATGGTATCATTTACTCTATATCGTTTATGTCATTCCTTACACAATCTATCCATCTTTTCTTTGGCTTGATGAATGATTCTCATTCCTAACTTTATCCATTCTTGTCAATCCACACATCCATCTCAACATTCTCATCTCCGTGACATGCAATCGTTTTTATCCACCTTTTTATAACCTGTCGTACTGTATGTGTATATACAGTACGACAGGTCTAATCACTCTCTGATATTTTACACTAACTATTAGAAAGACACACTCATCTTTAAATTAATTCTCAGCGAGCAATTAACAAGTCCTTTGCTAACAAAACAAAATTTTGAACTCAAAAATTTCGTAAGATTGTCCTTGCCTGAACCAGTTCATGAAAAAACCTCTATATTCTGGTCCAATCCCCCTCATAGAGACCAGTCCTGTTTTCCAGTAGTGGGTACCTTGCATGGTCGTGATTTTTGCGGACGTGAAATAATCAATAACTTTTCCCCCGCTCACTGGGCGGAGCGGGGGAAGTGTCAGACTTTTAATGACTAAAACAAATGTTCCTTCTTTTGCCCTTTATGTGAGATTTTGACTACCACAACGCACACAAAATACACAAATTTGCAAAATTCAGCATGCACACAAAGTTCATTGAAAAGCATAACTTATCATATCATAGTAAAACTTCTGCACATGTTTACTCAGCCTAGTAAAAGTATGAATAGTGATCATTTTGCGTCGGGCCACTTTATGAATTAAAACACATCGTCGCTCAGCGACTCTATCAAAAGGAAGCTTGTTGAATAGGAGAGTTCGTCTCTAGTACAAGTCAGGAGATGTAGAGACTTTTAAAAAGACTCTAGGATATAGAGAAGGTAATGATTATTTTTTGTTCTCACGTCCTTATATATAGTATTTAACGACACGATTGGCGCAGTGGCTGAGCAATCCACTGCTACGCTGCGTGTCGCGGATTCGATCCCCACACGAAACAAATATTTGTATGGCCTACCGATAGTTGTTCCGGGTCTAGCTGTTTGTGTATATGAGTTAAAATGTTTGTAAACGCACCCACGATACAGGAGAAATTCCTAGTGTGGAGCAGTTTTTTTTTTTAATTGACAACTTTGACAGCAAAGATGACAGCCGGGACAGATAAGAAACCCTATTTCATATTCATCGGGGATTCCTTATTTCACAAATAACATTTATCCGAAACTTCAAACCTACAAAGTTGTTGCTATTGACAACAAAAAGAAGTGTAACCAACACATAGAACTCGTCTACAGTTTAAAACTTATTGAAACAATTTAATAACAGCATTACAGAACAAAACATAAAACAATTTTCTCAACTATAAAGACATCTACAGACGCCACAAAGAAGATCGCATCAACGCCGCGGGAACTTGAGCCACCTTCACAGAAGATTCCATTTGCCGCAAGGAACACCCCCTTTGCCCCCTCACTTCGCCCCCTACTTCAACCCTCTCCGTACAGATACGGTACATCGGTACACGTATGCTAATGCCGAATGCGATACTGCACCGATATCGGGAAGGCTTTGGAAGATCATAGACAGCTAGATTATTTTCTTATTTTGTATTCAACTCCTTATTAGGTAACTTATATTACAGTACTAGCTTTCGCCCGCGTCTTCGCCCGCGTTAAATTTGGGGTGATACAGTTCCCCTTGCGCCTAATTGATTTGTAATAGCAACGCTAAGTTTTCCTTTTTCTTCCCTCTTTCTCCCTCATATCCCACTCTTTTTTTTAAATAACCTGTGTCCGTCTCCTGGTTTCCAACTATCTCTGTACCAAAATTCATCAAAATCGGTTTAGCCATTAAAGCGTGAAGAGGTAACAAACAAACAAACTCACTTTCGCTTTTATAGTATTAGTAAGGATGTCTGAAAGAATAGTGGAAGACCAAATAAACGATAGATGAACTATGTGAAAGATGAAATGGTTAGAAAGAAGATGGCTGCTTAAATAACGAGTTATAGAGAAAAGGAGAGTCTGGAAGAAGAAAAGGGGAGAAAAATCAAGATGATAAAATAAAACTTAACCACCTTATCAAAGTGGCAAGTCAAATGGCAAGTTTGTGTAAAACCTTTGCCTTAAGTGTGTGAGCCGATTTTGATCCATTATTTGTAATTAAAATACTGTTTGTATATCTAAACTTCTAAACTAATATTATAAATGCGAAAGTAACTCTGTCTGTCTGTCTCTTCTTCACGCCAAAACCACTGAACCGATTTTAATGAAATTTGGTACAGATATAGTCTGGAACCCGAGAAAGGACATAGAAAAGTTTTCATCCCGGAAATCCCCCGGGAACGGGAACTATCAATCCACGCGTACGAAGTCGCGGGCAAAAGCTAGTATTGTATATGTGTACTATTATAATAAACGTACGCTTAGTAACTGTGCACCAATCACAAGTTTAAACTTTTCATTGCAACAGAGGTTTTTGAAGGATGGAAAGCTCAATAGTAAAAGTGCTATTGTGTGTATTGATTATCAAACCTAGGATACAGCAGTCACGGTCACCACTAGAAAAAAAACGAGCCAACATGTACACACGGCGACACATCAACCTATACAAAACCAGTTTATGCAGATATCTCATAGTACTTGAAATCTATAGTGTACGATCCGTTGTTGAGAGAGCAGCATAAACTGGTTTTATATAGGTTGGTGTGTCGTCGTGTGTACCAACATGTTAGTAAAGAAAACTTATAACTTTCCAACACATGAAAGTTTAAAAACTATTTAGGTAAGTGCATGGCATGTTGTGCCACGTCGTCGTCTCGTCGAGGCGAGCATAAACAATGCATCAATAACAACAAGCAAGTTTGACAGTCGCTGGACGGCCATATTCCAAGACACACTGATGAAATAGTTTGTAAATTTGGAAAGTCGTAACTTCATTAAGAGTACAGCAAAATCTTTTTGATCAGACTTGTTTATCTTCTATATTTGCATTCTATAATGAATACACAATGGGCTTAAAATTTTAATGGAATACTAATTCTAATTGAATTTTAAACAAGTCATTAATTTAACATTTGGAATTGTATCTAAAAATATTAAAAAAGTATTCATCGAACAGAACCCTTTTTAATGATATAACTATATATGATGTGTTTTGCAATGAAAAATAAATGGAGTAGTAGGTACTCCATTTAATTATTAAATCAGACCAATAAAAAAAAGTTTAAATAAAAAAAACGGCTCGCCTCAAATCTCTTAGAGGTTAACAAGCCCCCTAGGGTAACTCCGTTGTTAGCAACCAGGCACAAAACCAAATTTTGGCTTAAATTTAAGAACTTTCTGGTAAGAACATCCAATTACATTTTACCATACCAGGGAATCAAATCTAAGACCCCACGTGCTATCAGTGGCGAACATCTAGTAGTTTAGAAAGAATTAGTCTTTTATTCATCACAAGACATTCATTAACACAAAATGTACAAACAGACACTATAATACGCAACTTAAAAGCATTTACTTAACGCCTACTTACTCCTTTGCTTATAATAACTAGTCAGCTCTAAGCGACAACTTAGAAGTACAGTATTGTTCCCAAGCGACTGACAACTTGCAAAGACTTGTTACAGCTTGCTAACTAAGTGAATTGTGTCGCTTGGCAAAGTCGCGTCGTGTGCGACAAACAATGTATCAATAACGCAAGTTTGAGAGCCTGTACCCAGCGTTATTGTAATGTATTTTGTAAGTTTGTGGGATTGGTTTAAAGTTTATTTGTATAACGATTGTTTATGTGAGGGAATGTTAGGATTAAGATGCAGTGTAAATGGATTGGTGACGATAAGATTTCCCCGTACTTCTACTATTACAATCGAAGGCAATGAATCCGGGTCACCTAAAGAAACCTATTCCTAAATTTCAGAAACAAATAATGAAGTAAAATGTTTTCAATTTTAATTCTGTGGCCCGGATCCTTTCAAAAAGCCTTTCTTGCCTTTTTCTTTTCAAAATTTATATAAAAAAAGGTAATCTGATAACAATTGGTAGGTGATGTAATTTCTTATTCAAATTAATTTAAGAAGGAGATTATAGGAACTTGATAAATAAATGTGAGACTTAGCGATGAGATTGGTAAATGTGGGTAGCTGGGGAAGTAGTTGAATAAAGCAGTCTTAGCACAGTACGCTTGTTTGATTGACGCACCAACGCCCTACCTTTACACTCTCGAGTGTTTTGTTCTACTTACGCTAACTAAAGCACAATTCGTAGCCAAATTATAGTCCGACTCAAAGTAAAGCATTAATTACAAAATACTATTTTACAGGGACTTTTGAATATGAAACACCAAAGAGTGAAACTACAGTCCCAGTCACAAGGCAAATTTTTGAAAGTACTCAATCCAAAGCGTAGATGTCTATGAAGAAGAATGGGAAAGACATTATTCACTAAGAAAAAGTAAAAATTAAAACTTTAAAATAAACACGTATGTACCTCTATTCCTTCTTAAGTCTACACCTGATTTTTCCGCTTATATAGTTTGACGCAGCGATGCCGGCGGCGCTTACTACCAGTAGCGATACCTCTATCACCAAATACAGAGCCACAGTGTATACAGGGTGTCAATGTTAGTACAGGGTATATTAGTCACTTTGTTTTTATTAGGAATGTAAAATCCGTAGTGTAAACTATCTTTCAAAGAGGTTTGATTAAAAAATTCTGTAGGTAAAACTTGATTATCAATGCGAATGTTCACCACAGTTTGGTATTCATTTATTTCTCGATGTCTAGCATTTTCTTGAAAAAAAACAAGGTTACCAGACATATTTGGCTTCATTGGAATAGGCTTCAAGTCCACCAACTAGATGCCTATCTGACCTCCACAACCTGGGTACTCTGAGTGCGAAATACTATGTTAAGATTGGCTGTCAGAGATTCTGGCTTCTAACTACCTGTATTGTTTGTAAAAGTTCTACAAATGACAGACTGGTACAAATTTTTCGAGGCACAAGAGGAATTCATTTTGTTTAATAGTCCCCAGGATTCCAGGACTCATCCTCGAACTCGGCCAGTGTTGCTTACCCTTGAAGATCGACCCGTCTGGCTGTTATTAAGTAGATACAAGCCAAAAAACCACTATTACTTAACTTTTATCAACCCCATAATTTCTCCGAAAGTACCAGGTTCTCATAAGTACTGATATACATCATGCTACGGTCTCGCCTTCAGAGCGCCAACGTGCTTTCGGAAGCACGACGGGAACTCAGAGTGTAATGGATGGTCACCCATCGACGTACCAACCTCGGTAAGTTTTTCTTTACCTTGAAGATCGATCTCCGCTGCTGTTTTTTTTTCTTTGGGCAGAACGGTTGGGCACCGTAGACACGAATTTTGCGTGAAATGCATAATAAACTACAAGTTATTCGTTAAATTTTAAAGTGAAGGAAAAAAATACCCATTCAATTTGAGTGCAAATAAAAAACATACGTAATAAACGTACAACGTATATTTTACTAATAGACCTTAAAACAGCCTACTCAATAACTTCATTTATGAAGATTGTCTATGAATTCAAACTTCGTGTGCGCGTCCGAAATTTATATAGAGTAGGGTTACAAACGTAACTACGTTTGACTTTCGTTCGTTAACGAAGTTACGTTTCGGAGAAATAGAGTAGACGCCCTGTTGCGTTGTGTATAGCGGGTTGGAATCCCGCACAGTATAAAAAAAATATTTGTATGGCGTACCAGGTAGCCAGGTACTAGGTCTGCAAAGTGTAAGTGAGTTTAATATTTTTTAAACCTGAGTACAATTATAGGGTAGTTGACACCACCAATCAATTGATATACTTTTTATGAGCTGTCAAAACGCGCTTCCCCCATAGATTTTGTATGAGACTCGCAATGATGACGTCACTAAGTTTTCAAGTCAATGATGCAACTATTTATTGATTTAAAAGCAACTAAAAATCGTTTTTTATAGTTATTTTGAAATGAATGGAGTTTTCAGGTCTAGAATAAGGTGTTCTTTCAGAAAAATTGTGTGTTTTAATTATTGGTTATTGGTGTCAACTACCCAATTACAAGAGTAAGGCAACGATAATAGGGCACGCTACAATAGTGGCGGTAAGTCCCCTCTTTGAGGAGTGGCTGGAGAGGCGTCATGGCGTCCTCACCTACCGCCTGACGCAGGTCCTCACCGGACACGGAAGTTTCGGGAGGTTCCTGCACATCATCGGGCGGGAGGAAGCGCCCGGGTGTCACCATTGTGACGATCGCCCGGAGGACACGGTGGAGCACACAGTGGCGATCTGCCCGGCTTGGGCGGAGCACCGCCGTGCCCTCGTAGAGGCGATCGGCGGCGGCGATCTCTCGCGTCCGGCCCTGGTTCAGGCCATGGTCCGGAGCGAGAGGGAATGGGAAGCGGTCACCACCTTCTGCGAAGCAGTAATGTTAGCGAAGGAGGTGGCCGGGCGTTTGAGGGAAAGAACATCTGCCCAACCCAGCCGCCGCGGGAGACGCCCATGGCGCCGGGCGCCGCGAGACGACTTCCGGCCACCGTAGATGCGGGCCTGTGGGCGGTGAGCAATGGGTAGTTCACCGTCCGTCCGTCGATTGACGACAGGCCGTGTCGACGGCGCGTTCGTGTTTCACGCGCGCCTCAAAGAGAGTCAGCAAAGCAGAGGGGCTTGCCAGAGCCTCTGCCTGCCGGGGTTGCGGGTTGTTCGAAAGAGATACCGCGGCTTCGGAACGTAAAGGGCAATAGAAGAAACATGGGTGGGTTTTAGTCAGTACAAGTCTGACATGCCCCGCTCCACCCAGAGCGGGGGAAGTCATTGGATGATTTCCCACCCGAAAAAAAAAAAAAAAAAAAAAAAGGCAACGATAATAACAAAGCCCCAGAATTTCCCCAAAAGTACCAGGCTCACATAAGTGGTAGTAGTTAAACTAATACATTCGGGCGTACATCATATTACGCCGGCCGCTACATAATATATGGACACGCTTGTATTTGCATAGCGGACTGTCCGGTATTCGAGCACGTTATTAAAGGACAGTAGGTTTGTCTGTTAAGTGCTTTCTCTTTATAGGATTTGGTTTCGGCTGTTGTTGTTCCGTTTGTTATTATTTTCTGCTCTATATTCCATTAAATAAAGTCGCTTTTGTTATGACACTATTGATCGCATTGTTTTGTTAGTTCTACGTAGTTTTACAGACACAAATATTAGCGGGACGTCTTGTTATTCAGAAGCTTTTCATGGAAAAAGTACACAAATAAATCGCCCTTTAACACTTGTGCGACAAAAACCAAAACACGAAGCCCTAATGTTTACCTGAGTAACAAAAAAATACTTTTCTCCGTAACACAAGAAGTCTTAACGTATTAGCAACAGTTTGTCTATGTCTGTTTGTCCGTTTTTGTGCTCATTACTGCGAAACATACTCTGTTATCTTGTTCCTCTTTGTGGAAAGTAATGGTTGAGGTTTTGTGTTGTGTAGAAGATTTTTTGGGTGTTTAATGCCTTCTAGACTGTTTATTTGAAGAACTACGTTGTTTTCATCAGCTAATTGGTATTTAGTATGAAAAGGAAACTTACTCTAAAGTATTTTGATGGCACGGTTGGCGTAGCGGTTGAGCGATCAGTCATGGGTTCGATTCCCTCAGGTCTGGCTGTTTGTGTATGTGAGTTTGATTAATGTTAGTAAACTCACCCACAATACAGGAGAAAATCCTAGTTTGGTGCAACGTTTCCTATAAAATAAAATAAAAAATAATGAACATTATAGTGTGAATAACTCGTAAAGATTAGTTACTATTTATTTCAAACTAGCGACCTACCCGGTTGCAATATACATCCTTCTTCTTGATTCACTATATTGCTAAAAACTGTTCAGTAGTTTAAAAAAAACCTAACCAAACAGACAGTGGAAGCGACTTCATATTATACTATGAAAAGAGAAATAGTAGTTTGCTAAAACGCTTACATTTGCAATAATTTTATCTTAATTTAATTTACAGAATGACCCGTTTACACCTAGTTTACAAATAATATCAAAACAATAAATTTATGTCGACTAAATAAATTCACACAACGCATCATTTGTCCACAATATAATATTTTATCAAAGCCGACCACATTTCCCCTATCTATTCAATATTCATACAAGCCATTTGATATCCTAAAAACACATGTTATCCCCAAAAATATATCAATCCATACTCGAGGCTGTTGTTCCACAGCACCGCGAGCGATAAAATATCGTAGCGCCGCGTAATTTAAATGTCGTTCAATATTTTATGAGTGACGGTATCAACTAGTTTACGAGTGATCCCCCTTGTTGCTGCAAATCTCTCGCGGGTTATAACGTGGGGTGGGTTGTAGGTGTTAGCGAGTTGATTTTGAGGATAGTCGGATAAAAGGTTATAATCTTGAAATCTTGAATTTTGACGGCCGTTAGGCGTAGTGTCTGAGCGATCGAATGCTGCGCTGCGTGTCGTGGGTTCGATTCCGAACAAATATTTGTATGACTTGCAAATAGTTGTTTCGGGACTGACTGTTTGTGTATGTGAGTTTAAACTTTTGTAAACCCACCCAGGACACACGAGACATTCCTAGTGTGGGGCAATGTTTTATTTAAAATAAAATTATATGAAATCTAATCGTTGGTGAATGCATCAAAAAACTTTTCCTAGACACTGTCTATTGGTACTGTGCCCAAGAAACTAGCAGCGTTGCCACGTTGTATAGCAACAATTAGCCTCTGGCTAAGATAAAAACTAGTCTTTCTTATGCCTTTTGTGTTCCGGGGCCGCGGTATCTTTTTAAAACAAGCCACCACCCCGAGATTTAGTGGCCCAGGCAGGCCTCTCTGATTTTCTGACATCTCTTTGAGGCTCGCTTGAAACAATAACGCGCCGTCGCCTGTTGTCAATAGACGGCCGGACGGTGAGCTACCCATTGCTCACCGTTAACAGGCCCGCATCTACAGTGGCCGGGAGTCATCTCGCGGCGGCACAGGACACTCCTTCGACACAGGCAGCCAGCCCTTGCGTCGTGGAAAGCGTCAACTGTCCCATCCTCTACCTCTGTTAGTGGCGCCACACCCCAAACTACGCGCGTCTCGTTTCCGCTCTGTCATACCGTATTCATGGGATTTAGAAATGCAGCATTATACCCACACATATAGACATATATACACAGTTATGTTGTTACATACGCACTAAAACTGATGTAGTAATATAAGAAAAGATAAAATATGTTGTTGTTCACCTGTGATATGGAGAAAGTAAATGAAAACAACACAGATTTGAGGTTCGTTGTTCTCAAATACTGTTTTCAAGGACATTTAATATGTGTGTTATAGTACGGCCAACGAGAAGCGATACGAAAGGTCATTAACCTAAAGAACAACTGTGGCGTTGACATAATCTTATCTAATATTTAGCTCTTTCCATCTTGTGCCTTTGTCGTAATGTCTCGTTCTCCCGGCAAAAACATGACAACGTTAAGACGGGTTCGCCAACATTCGGGCGGCCATTTTAGATGAGGTTTTAGCATGGGTTTTGTTTACATTTGGTATCGCTTCTCGTTGGCCGTACTATAGTTTTATTAATTTTATGATTCTTTGAACTGTAATGGTGTTTTTGAATTAATTACTAATTGAATATTTGCCAACAATTTATTTTTATTCCAATTTATAACGAATAGTGAAATATTTTTTACGCTAAAAAAGGCACTGAACTAACAATTTTAGACCTGTTCCATCCATATGTGCATTTCCAATATATCGTGTTACACGTGTTTTTACAAATAAATTATTTTTTATCTTCATCTTTATAAAACCTGCGAAGTTTCCTGCGGTGCATCAAGTTTCTTTTGACCACTGACTGTCATTGTCAGGTTCCTTCCTGACAATGACAGTCAGTGGTCATCATCACCATTGTCATCCCTAAAGACATAGACAGAAGTGTCCCAAATGCCCACCCACATTGTCCCCTTTTTAATCCATCGACCGCCTTCTGTAGGTTTCGCGATGGTAATGAAAAAAATTAAAAATAAAATGAAAAACCCAATAACATTCGGCTGAACTGCGAATCGATGCTAGGTTGTCACGTTCAGGTGATTGTAGATACTATGTTTTGTTTTTTAATAAACATTTACCGACACTTGGAATTACTTACTCTCGTATCGTGATTCTCGCTTTACATTAAGTTTAAGAAGCTAACACTAAATAGCTCTACAGATAGACAAAAATACTATGTGGCTAAGCTGAAGCTTGAATTAAGTTTTTTTGCTGCTTTGCTTTACAGCGCTCTCCGCGTTCAATATAATAATGCGTTGAGGGCACTGCTGCGGTTGCCACGCTTCTGCAGCGCTTCAGGTATGTTCGCGAGCGTCCGCATTGACTGTTTCTATGCCAGCATGCGCAAGAGAGCGACCTCGATTGCAAGTAGACTGCGGGACAGCGGTAACAGTCTTCTCAACGTTGTCGCAAACAGGTTGGACGGGCCTTTTATGCAGCATTGGAAGGCATTACATGCGCCCATATATAGGGCTTGGGGCAGGTAAAATTATAAAATTATATTTTTATTGTTTTCAAAATTTAACCACTCATTATTACTATTCTAAGAAATTTAATTTAATTTAATTTATTTAATTATATTGAATCCATTTTAGTACTATTGAATCTGTTGTTTAATGATATTGAATCTATTTTAATGATATTGCATCTGTTTTTATGATAAATCTGTTTCTTAATGATAGGGAATCTGTTTTAATGTGTCTGTGTACGTCTAACAATATTATATTAATTTTCTATGGGTCTATGCCACCCGAAATAAAGTTATTCATTCATTCATTCATTTACTTTTTTTGCCTCCAGTACTTTCATAACAATTTTTCCTTTATCCCCATATCAACTGTTTAAAAACCCAAAATCTACGTTCCCGTGTCCGAACAATCACGGCGCGTGTTTGAAACATTCACGGGATCCCGGGAAGCGGTCCCGGGATGGAATAATTGATGCGCACAGCACTACAACAAAGAATAATAGCTGAATATTTTAGAAGGCGTTTTGTGAGGCCAATGGCACTATACAAATCATTCTAGAAGGTTTATTTAATTGTTTATTGTTTGAAGAAGTAACTAGGGAGAAACGCACCATAGTAAACTTTTCAATGAATCATAACTAATTTATTAGTTAGTTTTATTTAATTAAATGCATGCCTACTTTTGTTATTTTTATTGCTATACTAGCTGCTAAGTTTTCCCTTTTCCTTTCTCCCACATTTCTCATTTTTATAAAAAAGTAGCCTATGTCCGTCTCCTGGTTCCCAACTATCTATGTACCAAAATTCATCACAATCGGTTTAGCCATTAAAGCGTGAAGAGGTAACAAACAAACAAACAAACTCACTTTCGCTTTTATAATATTACTAGCTTTCGCCCGCGGCTTCGCCCGCGTTAAATTTGGGGTAACACAGGTCTCCTTGCGCCTTATTGATTTGTAATAGCAACGCTAAGTTTTCCCTTTTCTTCCCTCTTTCTCCCTCACATCCCACTTTTTTCAAAAAAATATTAGCCTATGTCCGTCTCCTGGTTCCCAACTATCTATGTACCAAAATTCATCACAATCGGTTTAGCCATTAAAGCGTGAAGAGGTAACAAACAAACAAACAAACAAACTCACTTTCGCTTTTATAATATTATTAGTAAGGATATAAAGAAAGGATATTAGTAAGGATTAAACAATTGGTTCTGCTAATCCTTACTAATATTATAAAAGCAAAAGTGAGTTTGTTTTCGATTTTGATGAATTTTGGTACAGAGATAGTTAGGACCCTGGAAAAGGACATGGGCTAAAAGGAGGAAAGTTTTTTTCAGCATCACGCGGCTTCAAGTTAGCGTTATTTATATTATAAATCGCGGGCGGAAGCTAGTCAGTAAATAAATCTTCTACACTATCATAACATTTTTCAATTAATAGCAAACAAAAACTTTTCTAAAGCGATTGTTCCATTTGGTAATGTTGAGAAAAGTTAGTTTTCTGCATCCTCTTGTTGAACGCCTCTGCTTACCCTTTGTGCATTTGAATGGAGATTGAATGGTGCTCATAACCAGCTGGGTTTTACGATGATGTCTATGAGAGGCAGCTGATGATTGTTTCTTTGGTACTGAAGACTTGTCTGTAAGGAATACAACTGCTTTGAATTCACATCATGTTTAGTTGGAGGATAAATTTTATTATTCTGTTGGTAAATTTTGTCGTATTTTTTATAACTTAGTAATCAAATCAAACAATTGCCACACACTAACACACACTGACACTTCCTCTGAGTGAAGCGGGGGAAGTGTCAGTATCTACTGACTATAACCCGTGGCGGATTTTATTCAGTAAATACTGACTACTGAATACTGAAACTTGTGTTGTGTTCCTTCCTTCTTTTGCCCTTTATGTTCCGTGAGCACGGTATCTCTTTCAAACAACCCACAACTCCGTACTTTTTGTACGGAGTTGTGGGTTGTTTGAAAGAGACCCATGTGTTGCGAATTATTAATTATTGTTTTGATTACTTAGTTCTTATCTACTACATAAATATAACGCGACTTAAGCTCAGATATTTCCAGACAGTACAGAAACCCATTTCAGTAAATTCTCGGGTTTCTGTTAGCATTGTACCACAGCTAGGAAATGTCCTCTATTTTCCAGTTAACTGGTCGTTTGTTTATGAAAATATGTCCAACATACATTTTGTAACAAACCTCAAAATGTCACAAAAAATGCACCAAAACTTCATATTCCACAAATACAGTTTAAAAATACTGACCACGCGAAAAACGCACTCAATTTAATATAAACCTAAAAGGCTTTATCCCTGCACTGCTGCTAAAAAAAACAAATTTCAATAACGCGAACGTCCAAAGGGAGAATTAACCATAGCAACTATGTAGGGGTTATAGTTGAGCTTGTACGGGCAACTTTAGTTGCTCAATTGTGGCACTCTTGCTAGACTATCAGGACACGACACGATATAACACACACGGGGCAAGTTGCCTGTTGGAAATTTCCAAAACTACTGAAACATTGTTGAGAAATTAAACAATAAAAAAAAAATGTTGGTGGGTAATGTTTTATAAAAGTTGCCCGTGTACATACAGTTTTAGAGGGATTGGTGAGGGGTGCGGGGAGGGGATAACGAACCTCCGCTAGCCATATGGGGCTCGGACTTTGAATATTGCATGTAAATACATACTTCAGTATCTATGTTTGCCAAATTCTGGAGCTGAATATTCCAGTATAAAAGTATTGGTAGAAATGGTTATTGAGCTGTTTGGATGCTGATTATAAGTGACTGATTTGAGAATTTAAAGTACTTCTGTCTGAAGGATGTTTTGGTTAAATAATAACAGCTGCTCGGGCTGATTTTCAGGTTGCCTAAGTTGGTCTGTATATGGACCCATTATATAGCGAGTTTCCCTTAGGGTTCCGGCTGTGAATTATAGATCTAAGAGGTTTAACAGCCAGTCTTATCAAAGGGTATCATATTACCCATTGTCAGCTGAGTTGTGTTGGTCAGAACGGCGCTATATGTAAAATTCATCTATATCCGGTTGGACTGGAGGCTGACCCCAACTAAATTGGAAAAAAGCTAAGCAGATGATGATGACTTTTATCCAGTGGCGCTATTCAGGATAAGGCCTTTTTGTGAGAATGGGAAATCATCAAATAACTTCCCCGCTCTGGGCGGAGCGGGGGGAGTGTCAAACTTGCACTAACTAACACCCACCCAAGTTCTTTCTAATGCCCTTTACGTTCCGGGGCGACGGTATCTCTTACGAACAACCCGCAACCCCAGCAGGCGTTGGCCCTGGCAGGCACCTCTGCTTTGCTGACATTTCTTTAAGGCGCGCGTGGTGCACTAATGCGCCGTCGACACGGCCTGCCGTCAATAGACGGACGGATGGTTAGCTACTCTCGGGATAAGGCTGGGCATGTCTTTTGCGTGTTGTCCATTTCAATCCTAAATTACATTTAGAAAAAGGAGATAGATATGACATGTGGATGCAGTACTACCGACCTGTTCATGGCCTACTTCGGACCTGTTTTTGGGACAAGCCTGTGACACTGTTCCCAGAATACGTCGGTACTTGCTGGAGTGTCCAAAGAGCCATTTCACCTTCAGTTTAGAAAACAAACGAATGCTTTAAAAACCTCGAAACCAACACGTTACCATGGAAAAGAAGATGTTCGTGGAACACGAAGGCAAACCAAGGAAGGTGAACCTATCCTACCGAGTGTGTTCAGTACGGAGAGGTGCACATAACGGAAAACGGGCGTGGGAGGACAGGGAGAGAGTCTTTTCTCCTGCATCTATGAGATGAATACGTACCTATATTTGTTGTCTTTTACGCAAAATATACTGAACGGATTTCGATGATTTTTGGCACATGGCTAGTTTTAAATCTGGATTAAGATAAACTTCAAGGTAGGATAATAACATAACTTCAGTCGCTAAATACACTCTAAATATACTCGTACATCGCTGGTCAGTGGTAGCAATCGCTTCTACTCAAAATGAGGTAGTAGGTTCGACTCCCGGGTCAGGTAAATTGTTATAGGGTTTTCCCATTAGGAGTTTGTTTTTGTGCCGGGTTGTTAACATTAAGCTTAAGTGCTTACTTGCATTAACTTGCATAATGTGGATTTAGTTTTAGGTGTAAGTACTTCTGCCTAACCTCTTGGGGGTCACAAGCGTGATTTAATAATGTGTTCATGTTTCTAAATATAATAATATAAATAAATATTTATGTAAAAATCCTTAACTCCGAAAGTGAGTTTGTTTGTTTGTTACCTCTTCACGCTTAAATGGCTAAACCGATTTGATGTATTTTGGTACAGAGATAGTTGAGACCCTGGAGACGGAAATAGGCTTTTTTTTTTAAAAAAAGTGGGATGTGAGGGAGAAAGAGGGGAGAACAGCGAAAATTTTGCGTTGCTTTTACAAATCAATAAGACGCAAGGGCAAAAACTGCAGGTAGCACTTGCAAATCAGGAAAGGAGAACTGTTTTACCCCGAATTTAACGAAAGCGAAGCCGCGGGCATAAGCTAGTAGCTTTTGCCCGCGGCTTCGCTTGCAAAAAAAATACCTACCCTTTTCTTCCGAAGCGAAAGTGAGTACGTTTTTTTGTTTCGTCTTCACGCCTAAATGGCTAAACCGATTTTGATAAATTTTGATACAGAGATAGTTGAGACCCTGGAGACGGACAGAGGCTAAAAAAAAGTGAGAAAAGGGGAGAGAAAGATTTTTTTCGATCATCACGCGGGTTAAAGTTAGCGTTAGCCCAAAGTAACTATGCCACAATCAAAATCAAATCAAAATCAAAATATTTTTATTTCACATAGGCCTACATGGGCACTTATAAAACGTCGAGAAAAGATGCACGGTTCGGGTTGGTCGTTTTCTATGGAGAAGAACCGGCAAGAAACTCCATGGTTACTCTTTTAAAATCATTTGGTTTTACAATGTTGATGTTACAGCGTTAGCACTTAAGTATGAGAGGACAACGTAGGCCCGACAATAAGTCATTGCTGACTTTACAAAAAGTAAAATAAAATAATACGTTAAGGGCCGATTTTTCAATCCTCAGATAAACAACTAGATAGCCTTTATTCGATGGATAGCAAGATTTTTAATTTTTCAATGGTCACCTGTTTTTCAATGGTTAACTGTGCAATAAGGTCCCTAACGGAGGAATATAGTTACCTGCTACTTTAAGGGCCGGATAGGGTTTTATCTCTCCGTTATGTGTGAAGTTTTAGTTTGTTTTTGACCGTTACTTTCGTTTTGTGCGTTTTGGTATTATTACGATATGGGTAGGTAAGTAATGTAATGATTTGTAATTATTATGGACGAGTTTCAAACAAGTAGGCAATGACGAAGCAATTGAAAAAGATTAAATCTTAAATTATTTAAACTATCTCGCAAGAAAAAAAAATAGATTTACGAAAGCGCCTGTTTGAATACATGGCAAGACATTTGAAAAATACTGTTGCTAAGTTGCTTTCATGGAGGATAAAATAAATCACGAAACACATATTATAAGTTAATCAGTTTTGTCTATTGCAATTATTAATACATTATCAAAACCTTCAACGAAGCAAATGTTTTTGCTGCATTGTGTTATGCACGTGTCAAGCATCTGCTGTATTGCAATAAACGTCAAATCTCAAATACATGTTTCGTTCTTTTTCAACACGTTGAATACCATATAAGTGCGTCTCGCTTGCACATCAATAGTGTGAAGTTTGCGAGCATAAGCCTCAGATAACTATTCTGCAGTTAATACACGATTGAAAAATGTAATATATTTATTCGCCTGATAAATAGCCAGATAATTTTACTGGCCAGATAGCTATTCGACGACTTAACTGAGGATTGAAAAATCGGCCCTAAGTATAATACGCCACGCGGACGAAGTCGCGGGCGAAAGTTATCTATACTAATATTATAAAGCTGAAGAGTTTGTTTGTTTGAACGCGCTAATCTCAGGGACTACTGGTTGGAATTGGAAAATTCTTTTAGTGTTGGATAGTCCATTTCTTGAGGAAGGCTATAGGCTATATAACATCACGCTACGACCAACAGGTGCTGAGCAGCGTGGGTGAAACCGCGGGGAACAGCTAGTTATAAAATAAATGTGATTAAAAATGAATAAAATACCAGCCTATAACAGTCCCACTGCTGGGCAACGGTCTCTTCCCATAAAGAAAAGGTACGAGCATTGATCACCACGCTTGCTCAAGAAGGGTTGACGATTTCAGACTTTTAATTATTATAAGTCTAGGTTTCCTTACGATGTTTTCCTTCACCGATGTCTATAATGTCTTAGACAGACTTTAGAGGGAACATTTAAAACGAATTTGATATTTATAAATGTAATATGTTAAATTGTCTGATTCTATTCTAGTGTAAAAAACGGGGGATGAGATAAATTAGGTGTATTAAATATTATACTATAGTACGGCCAACGAGAAGCGATACGAAAGGTCATTAACCTAAAGAACAACTGTGGCGTTGACAATCTAATAATCGTTGGCGCTCTTTCCATCTTGTGCCTTTGTCGTAATGTCTCGTTCTCCCGGCAAAAACATGACAACGTTAAGACGGGTTCGCCAACATTCGGGCGGTCATTTTAGATGGGGTTTTAGCATCGCTTCTCGTTGGCCGTGCTATAGAAATATAAAGAAAATACAAAGCATGTCTTATCTAGTCGTACGCCAAAATTATTCTATTGCACTCAGCTCAGAAAAGTGACCCTCTGCCCTCGTAACTTTTTCCCACTATTTCTCTCACTCGCTCTCTCTCTTGCTCTGTGTCTTTCGTAAACCATACTATAATACGTCATTTTCTGCATCCTAACTGAAATAAAGTTTTTTTTTACTCTATGAACATAACAAAAAGTTCACGGGTATTGCACACTACGCACTGAAAGATAGTTGAGTGTAATAATAAAAAGTTATTGTGTCTATAAATATTGCGGAAACATAAAAAAGGGGGGCAGTAAACTATGTTTATCAAGATATATGTTAGTGTTGCAACTGACACTAGTTTATATCGGCATACCGTGTGCTGATTCATCAATGTTTACATTAAATATCACCAACATCAGATGATTGTTTTTATGTTCGGATTTCAAAAACAAATGCTGTAAAATTGAATCTGAGTGAATGAAGAATTAAGAAAGATGTTAACTTATTACGTTTTTAAACGTATGTATTATTTTATTTTACGTTTTGTAAAGTAAGCAATAACTTACTGCCGGGCCTACGCTGTCTTCTCATGCTTAAGTACTAACTTTGTACAACAACAGTGTAAAACCAAATGATTTTAAAAGAGTATCCGTGGAGTTTCTTGCCGGTTCTTCTCTATAGGAAACGACCAACCCGAACCGTGCACCTTTTCTCGGTGCCCATGCTGCCTATGCTGCATGCCCATGTTGGCCTATGTGAAATAAAAAGATTTTGAACCAATCAACAATATGTCGTAAATAAAAAGTTTGTTTTATTTAGCTTTGTTAAACAATAACTATTTTGACAACTTTAAACATATTGTATTACATTATGTTGTATGTATACAGGAGAAATTTCCAGGGTAGGGCAACATCATTAGGGAACGCCTTATTGGATCACTTAGTGGTGCGTCTGTCAGTCTGTCACGAACCTTTATCTCGGGAACGCGTAGTGGTATCGAGTTGAAATTAAGTTAAAACCATACACTCAACTCTATGGTCCCTTTATGCTGTGAAAAATCAACCATCTAATTCTTCGCAGTCAAAATATATGACTCGCTCTTGACCGGTTTTTTTTTAACGAAACTTGAACCTAACAGGCATAACATTGTAGAACAAATGTTTGTCACCTTGAAGAACACTGCGTCATTCGCCTTGTGTGCCAAAGCATTTATTATTACCAGTAATGAACACGATATGCCTTGGCACATACTCCACCGCTACCGAATTCCAAATTCAAATAATCCGCCATTTTGCAACACAAATCATGACAGTATCTTCAAATTAAACTCTCGAACTACCTTCATACTCGTAGAAAAAGCAGGCATCAGCACAAACTAAGCGATTCTGGCATTAAGTCCGCTCCGAACGCTAGAGCTGTGGCGTAGTGGCGTAGTGGCGTATTCGAACAGTAAAAATGTAGCGTCATGCATTATGCATTCACTGCGGTGCGTCGGCTAAACGCGGGTGACTATCACACCGGGGTGAAACTGCGAACTGTGAGTTTGTTACATCTGTCATTGGTGTATCTACTATCATCTATAAAATAAAAATATAAATATAAATATCTTGGGACAACTCACACACGGCTATCTAATCCCAAGCTAAGCAGAGCTTGTGTTATGGTAACCAGACAACTGATATACATACTTATATAATTTATAAATACATACATATTATAGATAAATCACACCCAGACACAGAACAAACAATCATGCTCATCACACAAAGTTTGTCCTGGGTGGGAATCGAACCCACGACCTCCGGCTCAGCAGTCAGGGCCACTAACCACTGGACCAACAGGCCCGTCAAATCAAATCGTCAAATCTGGTTATTAACTTTGCTGGTTAACTTAACCATTCCTTGCCTTTCTATCTTATTGTTGTGTAGGTACGTAGGGACACAAGTGAAACCACTGACAGCTAAAAGCACATTCGTAGGTCGGGGCAGCGCAGGAGCGCGGGCCACGCACACATATAACATACTGACATACACATATATAACACTTATCAGTCATTGTTTAATTGCGTAAGGAGTATGTTTGTGATCTTTTATTTCTAGGTTACTTCCCATATGGGTTTTGTATAGCCATTAATTTAAAAAAAAACTTATTTGTTTGTGAAGCAGTCCGCAATATCAGAAAGCTGATTGAGTTCAACGTCAAGTATTCCGGCATAATATTTGACTGTTTTTAAATATTAAAACTGCAACTGCTTGTATTGAGCAAATCTAACCATTCCAGTGAGTTTCGGTGATTTTAATGCTTTACTTAGGTACTAGCTGTACCAAAAATCAAAGACCGTATATTACAAACTAGCTTTCGCCCGTGACTTTGTCCTTGTGGCATAGTTACTTTGGGCTGACGCTTACTTTAGCCTGCGTGATGATCGAGAAAAAAATATCTTTCTCTTCCCCTTTCTTACATTTTTTAGCCTATGTCCAGGGTTCCAAACTCCCAACTATCTCTGTACCATAATTCATTGAAATCGGTTGAGCCATTTAGGCGAGAAGACGTAACAAACAAACTCACTTTCGCTTTAATAATATTAGTAAGGATTACCAAAAGAGCCTTATCTCAACCACAGCACATCAGAAAAAAGGATTTAGTTTTCTCACAAACGTTCGCTTTACAACACACTTCGGTGTAACACACACCCTTACAGTTGCTCTAATGAAATTGTCCATAAATCTCGAATATTGGACTGGCGACATGCCTAACTATGGTGTTCCCTCTCCCCTCCTCCTCTTGTTACTGGGGACTCAGAGCGCTCCAGTTTCTTACGATATATGTCGCGAACCCGCATAAATGTTGTTTTCCCGAATCTTTAGCTGCGTTATGGGGGATGTTATGGCGAATATGCCGTTATTCGGATTCAGTAAATATTTCCTACTTGTTTGAGGAACGGATTCGAATGGAATTGATTACTTTATTGAAGTGGCTGTTTTACGTAATGTAATTGTTTTTAGAAGGGTTCTGCCGCGCTGTTAGTTGATAGAGTTTGTTTTTGTACACAATGGGGACGACTAATAATTTAGACGGTCAGAATTTATGAATAAATATCACTAGTCTATCTACTTATTTTAACACTAAGGGCAAACTCGATAAACGAGGAAGTTATAATAGTGAAAAGGATAAGAAATTAAGCCAAACTCAATTCTAACCAATAATTATCCACAGATACGAGACTAGTTTTTCCTCGTGACTTCCCACGAACCCTACCAGTATAAAACGCCCTCAGTCAAATCTTTGTATATTAGAAAGAAAAATGAGCTGAACGGATTTCGATGTTGGTTATACTAACATTGAAATCCGTTCAGTTATTTTTTTTGGACGCTCAGCCCACGCATCTCATACCATAAACTACTTTGTACATTAAATCAAACATCTTCATCCATCACAACTTACTTACAAAGGCCCATAAGAGTAAGTCCAGGTCATGATGGGCAACGTGTAGACGGCGCGTGTGGCCGAGTCAACGACACGTTCCTGTTCCACGCGCGCCTCATAGAGATGTCAGCAAAGCAGAGAGGCCCGTGAGGGTCACTGTCTACCGGGGTTGCGGGTTGTTTGAAAGAGATTCCACGGCCTTAGAACACAAAGCGCAAAAGAAGGAACATGGATGGGTTTTAGTCAGTACAAGTCTTACATTCTCGCCCAGAACGAGAAGACTCATTTACTGATTCACCAATCGAAAAAAGGAATATAGCAACTTATCCACTACCAGCCAATCACAGCCAGCGATAGATCGACATTACACGCGAAGCCGCGCTAAAGAAATCTCATACTATTGAACAAAGGGATAAGTATACAAGTAGCTAACTTGCATTGTTATACTTTTATACATTACTAGCTTTTGCCCGCGGCTTTGCTCGCGTTATATTCGTGGTAATAAAGTTCGCCTTTCGCCTTATTGATTTGTAATAGCAACGCTAAGTTTTCCCTTTTCCTTTCTCCCACATTACTCATTTTTATAAAAAAAAAATAGCCTATTTCCGTCTCCAGGGTCTCAACGATCTCTGTACCAAAATTCATCAAAATCGGTATAACCATTCAGGCGTGAAGATGTAACAAACATAAAAACTCACTTTCGCTTTTATAATATTATAGTAAGGATATTGTGAAAGTGAAAGAAAGTAAGGTAAATGATTTATCAAACATGCGTTTACATAAACTGACTAATCACATATGAAATTTATTGAATTAATAAGTTTTGTGAGCGTCCCTATTTCGAAAATAACAGCGTATAATTTGTAGGTATAAATAACATGAGGAGGACTCTTGGGCCTAAAAAGTTATTAGTCTCGAAATAAAAAGTGAATATCGGTTGTGAACATTGAAGAGTAGGTTTGCTTGGTCTGTGACCGTGTTCTAAGATGAACAGCGCATTGTGGATGTGGTTTCTACCAACCCCAATCTGAACAAAAATACTAAAAATCGCAAAACTAGTTAAAAAAAATAAAAAATACTAAAATAGAATATATAAAGCTAAAAACTATTAATTTAACAACTAAAAAGCAATAAATAACTTACGCAATTTATAACACCATCCTCTACTTACCTACTAACTACTTATTCTTTCCGCTTACTGCTTGGTTTGAAGTCGGTGCCAAGCCATATATATTAATAACTCTAAAATGTGCTAAATTGAAGAACTAAATCGTAGCATAAACCAAGAGCATGCGTCGAAAAATTTGGAATTTTAAATGTTAATGGTGCCAAAAATTTTGTTGACCTTATTAAATCATGGAGAATCTTTAACACCGTGATTCAGATCTAGCGTTTAATAGCACAACACGTGATATCTCTTTTACATTATAGATGGCGCTAATTACTTTTTTGTATAATGTTTATTGTACATTTGCTAATTATGCTATGGTTTGGCACCGACTTCAAACCAAGCAGTAAGCGGAAAGAATAAGTAGTTAGTAGGTAAGTAGAGGATGGTGTTATAAATTGCGTAAGTTATTTATTGCTTTTTAGTTGTTAAATTAATAGTTTTTAGCTTTATATATTCTATTTTAGTATTTTTTATTTTTTTTAACTAGTTTTGCGATTTTTAGTATTTTTGGAACTCGGTTTTTTTTAACGTAGTTTTTTTTTTATTTTATGCTTTTTAGTGATTTAACTATGGGTAGGCTCACGAAAGGTGCTGCGCGCCTCAAAAAATATAGATCCCTAGTACATAGCATTCAAATAGGTGTAGGCTCAAATTTCTCCTCCCCGACATCATTGAAGTTGATGTTGTCAATTCGGGTGGTATGTTTTCTCTTCTTTTTGTTGGTTTTCATTTTATTACGTGTGTACTGATTTACGTGATGTTTTGTTGTTCGACGCGAAATATCTGATGTTTCAGGTGCACCAGGCGGAGAACACACACCCATGTTACTCTGGGCAACAGGGCTGTAGGCTATAATGTGAATGTTCGCTTATTATTTATTTAATAACAATCACAGAAAATCATTTAACACTATTAAACCTAAACGTTAATAATGAGATTTACCTTCAAGGTCAACCTAATAGCCTCAAGAAATACTATTCTCTATCCATATGTACGTACAATTTTGAAAGAATTTTCTCTGAACTCCTAACCTTTGAGGAGTTGTACCTTCCATCATCAGCTCATCCATAGGAAATCATCATCAAACGCAAATAGTTGAACCTGTATGATATTGTCTGAAACGTAACAGTTATATGCTTATAAATTGAGTGTTCTTCTCGATTTCCTTGGGATCCCATCATCATATGCTGACTAGATAACCAGGGTACCAACTTGAATATGTACCCTAACGAACAAAAACATAATGACGCAAATCGGATAAGAAATGTTAAAGTTATCGACATACTAATATACAAAGTGTCGTTAGAAGAACATCGTCCAAATAACATTGTCCAAATAACAATAATCCTTATAAAATAAAAACTACTTAACCAAACTGAAAGAAATTTTTATGGGACCACTTGGCAGCTATTTCGCGTCGAACAAAAGAAGAATCACAAGAATCGGTCCATTAACCGCGGCGTAATCGATGTACATACATAGAAAAAAAACATACCGGCCGAATTGAGAACCTCCTCCTTTTTGGGAAGTCGGTTAAAAATAGGTGACATGACATAATGATGTACTGGCAGTGAAGTAAAGAGTCTTGGTATGGACATTTAATGAGGACGGATGAAGCATAGGTGACTAAAAGAGTGATGGATCTGAATGTTGATGGACGGAGAGCGAGAGGTAGGCCAAAGAAAATATAGTGGATTGTGTAAGGAATGATATGGAGGAGAAAGGAGTGAATGATGCCATGACGTCTGATAGGGGAGAATGGAAGAAGAGAACGTGCTGCGCCGACACCAAATAGAATGGGACAAGAGCAGGAAAATGATGGGTGAAGTAAAAAGATAAACCGCATTGGTCTACCAGCCGCAAGCGTGGCTGCAGAGCAAAAGATTCTAGGCTCAATTCCCAGGTCAGGCTAAGTATTATTTTCATTAGGAATTTCACAATAGCAGTCACCGCGTCCGAATTTGCGTGTGTGTTGTTGGCAATTGGGTCGCCCTCTATGACATAAACATAACTGGTGAAATGTAGGCATTAGGGCTACACCTCTGCCCAACCAGTGATTTTATGTAAAACGATTCTTATTTAGACCTAATATAGCTTTGTTTGGGTACACATAGAACCAAAATTCTTTCCAAAAACAGAAATCCTTACTCAGATTACTTTTTCAAATCAGGCGCAGATTTATGTGGTACGAGTTGTGTGAATATTTCATGCCATGGAGCCAAGCTTGGCACAAAACCTGGCATTAACACGGAGAAAACCTCAATTTGTACTGCTTGGATAAGGAACCCTAGGGATTTGGTGGATGAACTTTGTTGGCTAGAAAACTAGCTCATAATGTTATCAGCAAAGGTACTTATTATAAAAAAAAACACTATTTTAGATAACTTGAGCGATACAGTGCGCTGGTGTTAATTTTAGCATAAATGTAAATTAATTACATTAAATCAAAATTAAATTACTTTCAATCCAAATTTGATTACATTAAATAACAGGTTAAAATAAATTAAAATTAGTGTTCCAGTCAGTCGTGAATGTTATATTATAGTTTAGAAGACCCTAGGTTTTTTTTGTTTTGTTGAAAAATGGGAATTATTTTCCCACCCATATGGAGTTTTTAGTCCTTCTCAATGTTCAGCAAAGCAACAGCAAGTTCAAATCTACGTGGTTCGGTCCGTAATTTTACATATGTATAAAACGACGTAAATCCTACTTTAGGTTCATGTACTTAGTAGTGTAGGCCACAGAACTAAAAACCAGCCAAATGTGTACAGTACAGTACAGTGTACAGATTTGCGACATAAACGGTCATATCTTTTGTCTGCGTACACTTAGAGAGTTGATTTTAACACCTTTGATTAACTACAGACTTGAGTATATGGGTTCCGCTTTTCCTTTAGAAGTACAGCTACTTGCACTAAAATTTCAGCATCTTCAAACACCACATCCACATTTCCCACATCCCGTCCACACTCGTCCTGCTTGCAGCTGTCAATGTGTCCCAACACCCCCCTCTCATTTCACCCCCTTCGCCCCCACTGTCCTGAACCTCTCATACTGTCCTCGTTACTGTCTGAACGGACTTAAATACAAGTTTACAACGCCGGGATTCTGTTGCACACAGAAATATATGTTCTATTTTATTTAGGTACCTTTTAGTGCACGTGTCTCAGGTATCTTTTGAGAAGATTTTTCGAGAAAGTAATGGAGGAAATGGTGTTGTAAGAGTGGTAGATAGGACGTGTATTGCGGCGGGAAATTAGCATTATTATGACGAAATTTTTTATACTACTTTAGACAAACTAATAAGCTATACCTACCTTTTTTGGGAGTGAAATCATCAAATAACTTCACCCGCTTTGGACGGAGCGGGGAGGGAGTGTAAGAGTTTTACTGACTAAAACCCACCCATGTTCTTTATATTGCCCTTTACGTTTCGGGCCCGCGGTATCTCTTTCGAACAACCCGCAACCCCGGCTTTCCCATTTTCACCAATAAAAAGAGACACAGATTAGAAGCGCATCGCGCACCAAGGGTTCTGTACACTCATATATATCTTGTGACTGCGTAGACTTTGAAGATTGATTTTCATAGTTTTATGGGACCATAAATTTGAGCATACTTGAGTTACCTCCACGCATTCCCGAGATAAAGGTTTCCGAGGTAAGGTTTCCATATTTTCCAGAGCCCCAAAAATGATCTGTTCCCTACAAAGTTTCCTACCCCATGAAATGTAATAACTACGTTGTGAATATGCTTGTCGACTAATGTCATTGTCAATGGTGACTCACAACAATATGTCTTATTAACAGCTAGCGTAGGTGCAATGTGGATGACTTCTTCTAAGGCAATTCCGCGACACTGCGCATTCGCGCGATCGGGCGGTTCTTGATACGCTTACACCACCTGCCTCTCTTAGTGGCACCGCCAATACATTTACATTTAGACGGGCCTGTTGGTCTAGTGGTTAGTGGCCCTGACTGCTGAGCCGGAGGTCGTGGGTTCGATTCCCACCCAGGACAAACTTTGTGTGATGAGCATGATTGTTTGTTCTGTGTCTGGGTGTGATTTATCTATAATATGCATGTATTTATATATTATATAAGTATGTATATCAGTTGTCTGGTTATCTGGGATCAGATAGCCGTGTGTGAGTGGTCCCAAGATATTTATTTATTTACTATCAAGAGGTCTGAAAACGCTGCTTAACCTAGAACCATAATAGGTTAATGATATTTGTATTATTGTCTACTATTTACTATTAGGGACCTACACTAATGTCCTTTTTTTGGTATTGTTCATCGTTTCGTTGAGCTCCTTGGGTTATGAGTCGAGCTACACGATAACTGACAAATGCTTTCACTGACTGGACAGGTCCACTCAATCTGTGTGGTGCTTTCTTAAAAAGACCACTTCAGACACTATCTGCATAGTCCTTATGTTAGTTGACCAAGATTTTTTGTCTGGACTTAAAGAGAGACTATGACCTCTGAGTTTGTTTCGGCTGTTTCTTCTCAGAGTAGTCGGGTACGAAACACCGGCCTCATCTAGTTTTAAAAAAAGACGTGTAAAAGTGTTTGTGACCTACTTGCAAAATAAACATCATTTATCTTAAAATAAGTGTGCTAAAGCAGCCATTTAAGATCCTCAGACCACGTAGAGATGTCGTGTGAGAATCGCCTAAGCATATCGTTGGTAATCTGAATTGACTCAGACCAGACCACAAGTTTGTCTATCTCTGCAGTGTTGACCAGTTCTTGATACGACTGCAGACATTAGAACATGAAGTAAAGTAAATAATACATGACTCTAATAAAATTCACCAAAAAACAAAAATCTTTGCCAAAAACTATAAACTAAACCGTCTTAACTTCTTAAGCACCAAATTACTCTCAACGAAATTTCAAACGCCGAAATGTAACTAAAAGTATTTGAAGTGAACGCACGAAGAGTAAAAAGTAATTAGACGTATAACTTAACTGTCTGCAGTAAATATCGAGTTCAACTTTTAATTGACCGATTCTCCAAGTTGAGCGTCTTTTGAAGGTGTCTGAATAACTTAACCGAAGTTTTGTTGATTACTTCTCTTTGGAATGAAATAGAAAGCGGTACAATGAGTTGAAGTGATAAAGTATTGATAGCTTTTCTGAAACAGGACGTTTTGTTGTTATTTGGAATCTGTTCTTTTTATTTTGTGGTTTAGAATGAGACTCCACAGACTCACTCTGCTTCATCAGTATAGTACCACCGGAGTATCGGTATACCCCCACCGGAGTATCGGTATACCTCCACTGCAGTACAGTACAGTGACTGGTTGTCAGACTTTCGAGTCACCGACTACCTGTACCGGCTGTTAAAGGTCTACTAATAACAGCCGGGCCCAACGGCTTTACGCACTTTCCGAGGCACGGAGGAAACTCGGTATTTAATGGGTGTTCACCCATCCACAGATCGATCTAAGCAAGCGCGGCTTAACTTCAATATTTCTCATGCGGCAGCTATTATTTAGCCACGAACAACATTTTTTATTATATCTGTGTGGTGTTTTTTTAAAAAGACTATTTCAGACACTAATCTGCATAGTCCTCACGTAAGTTGACCAAGATTTTTGTCAGAGACTATGACCTCTGAGTTTTCTTTCGGCTGTTTCTTCTCAGAGTAGTCGGGCTTCTTCTCAGAGTAGTCGGGTTTCTTCTCAGATTAGTTGGGTACGAAACACCAGCCTCATCTAGTATTTTTTTTTAAAGGACATGTAAAAGTGTTTGTGAAAACTTACTTGCAAATAAACATCATTATACTAATATAAGAAAAACTGTAAGTAACCTTAAAAACTAGAACAGAAACCGACCCTAGTTCAAATTACTCAGCACATTTTTCCTCTAACACAACTTATTCCAAAGGGTTCTTAGTTTCAATATCCTCAGAGTATCGGAGCCATGTAGTCGAGGGGGCCAATCAAGTGCCCTGTTGAATTATGTACAAACTACCCTCCCCGTATCATCCCTAGTGGAAAACACCTTCCTTTTGTTTTGTGCTCAGTTCTAAAATATAACCGGAGAATTTAGGGGTTGAAAAGTGTGGAGTCGAATTCTTGATGGAGTTCTAGGAAGGTGATTTTGCTCTGTTAAAAAACATGTTCTTAACGGAGAAAAACACACTGGCACTGGCGGTCAAGCCTCGAAAAAAAGGAACATCCTAATAGTACGAGCCGTGTCCAGGAGTACTGCTCTCTGAATCAAAGACTTGATCCAGCCACTTTACGAGAGTCTCCTCGGTCGAGAGTCTTGGCAATTACGCCGTCGGCTGATTTGATTACTATCATTATCACTGAATTACATAAAAAAGTATGCAAATTTTAGGCTTTCCCTAATAATTCCAAGGCTGTAACTCTAAGTATAATATTAAAAATCTCTACACACTCCAACGAATATACAGTTGTGATATTTAAATTGCACTTTTATATGAATAAAAAGTATGTTTAATGTAAATTCAGAGAGATATGCGCACTTCTTAGTTCATAAAACGTGGTACTGCAGCCGAGCGGAATTTTAATTTTAACGTTTTTTTTTTAAACTGGAAGTTGCGACTATGTCGCTGTAACTTTAAATTATGAGATTTCTTTTGAAGACAAAAAGTTTAATATAAGGCGCGTATTTGTTTGTTTCTCTGGTTTATTGGTAAAACTAGTAAACCGAACCACACAAACACTTATCGGTAAATATTAACAGACTCATGGTCTAGCTCGCATGCCCAGGCCTGTCCGTGGATGGCTGACCATTTATTTAATATCAAGTCAATTGTAGATCTCTCACAGTTGTTGCGGGTCTTGAATTGATCTAGAAGACTGACCACTAGTCTTATCAAGAGGTTCCGTATTATCAAATAACTGGGTCTGAAACGACTGCCTGTCTGACCTCCGCAGGTCAGACAGTCAGTCGCTTCATGTTTAAGTAATACAGGTTTGCAGATACATCCGGTTAGACTAGTTGAAAACGGCAAATGTTGATAATTCGGCTTGAGATTGTTCAAGTTGAACGGTTTCTCCCGATTTTGTATCTTTTACATAATTATATGGTGAACAGGAGGTTCTTCATCCCCTATAGAAAGGATCCTCCAGAGAGAGAGAAAGGGGAACCTGAAATAAATTATTTCAGGTTCCCCTTTCTTTGAAACCTGATTTCTGAACAATATTAGTATAGATTTAGCTGCCCAACTGACTGATCGTAATGAAAAGTAAGAGTAGTAACCCTTCGAAAGAGATACCGCGGCCCCGGAACGTAAAGGGCAATAGAAGGAACATGGGTGGGTTTTAGTCAGTACAAGTCTGACACTCCCCCCCGCTCCGCCCAGAGCAGGAGAAGTTATTTGATGATTTCCCAACCCAAAAAAAGAGTAGTAATTCCCAAATAAAAGTGCTGAAAAGATTTTTTTTTGATGTTTTTATTTGCAAAGTCTTTCGTAAATATTGTAAATTCGATACACAATTTGTCAATTTAATACTAATCGCTTTAGAAGCGCTTTTTCAAGTCACTGATCCGCACATCTGATGGCAAAGCTTTCAGTTATGAAGGTATTTTTGCGCTTTTTCAGTTTTTTTTTCAGTCAATCGCACTTTATTGCTGACATGCCTTTTAGCTATGCATGACATACATGAAAGAGCAGTCTGATATAGATCTATTTCTAAAAGTACTTACATATTTTATGAAATAAAGTCACTTGTCTATAAATAATAAATATCTTGGGACAACTCACACACGGCTATCTGATTCCAAGCTAAGCAGAGCTTGTGTTATAGTAACCAGACAACTGATATACATACTTATATCATTTATTAATACATACATATTATAGATAAATCACACCCAGGCACAGAACAAACAATCATGCTCATCACACAAAGTTTGTCCTGGGTGGAAATCGAACCCACGACCTCCGGCTCAGTCAGGTACACGGTAGTCAGGGCCACTAACCACTAGACCAACAGGCCTGTCTAATTCCGACGTCTATGCACCGACATTGTTTTGTAAAATACTTAATGGATCTTTATAAACCGACTTAAAAAAAAGGAGGAGATTCTCAATTCGTCGGAATCTTTTTTTTATATATGTTCACTTTTAATATATAATTTTAAAACCGTATATTCAATTCATACCTGATTTTTTGATATCTATCTGAAATTACTACAAGGCACCAACTTGGTGTATGGTTACTTAATGGAAAATAATTTCACTGACTGTTTTAATCATCAGTTACTGTACCATATCAGCAACAGCATGTCTTCTTATAAAACAACTTCCCCCTGGGGAAGCGGGGGGAGTGTCAGACTTTTACTGAATCAAACCCACTCGGTCCCTTCTATTGCCCTTTATGTTCCGGGGCCGCAGTATTTCTTTCGAACAACCCGCAACCCTGGCTCGTGGAACACCCTAAAGCACACATTTTAGATAGAACTACATTTGTATCATTCCCCAAGAATTTCAATCTTCAATAACATGGCTCTCATAGAGAATATCTTAATACCGTCCAGTTGAGCTGGAACGCTTCTCATCTCGCCTCTCCAATCCAGCGTGGGGATATTGGGACATTGCCAGTTCGAAGACTCGCCCCCTTCTTAGGGGGAGGTCGTACCATCGGTGGGGCGAGTTGTCTTCGAGAATTTTGGGTGATACGTTATCGAACTTAAATTATGCAAGTGTAAAGAGGCTAATTGAGATTTAAATATTTCCGTTAAAAAAAGCTGTGTACGATCGACGGCAAAAGGTTTACCCCTTTTTTTCGGTTGGAAAATCATCAACTCTCTTAAGCAGAGCGGAAGGGAGTGTCAGACTGTCACTGACTAAATCCATGTTCCTCCTTTTGCCCTTTGTGTTTCTGGAGCGGGGGAAGTTATTTGATAATTTCCCACCGCAAAAAAAGTATCTTCTCTTTGGTCTTCACTTGTGTGTTGTTCGGTCTTACGCGTAGATATCCAAATAGTATTTCAATATTTTATTCTATATTTTTACTAGCTTTTGCCCGCGGCTTCGCTCGCGTTAAATTCGGTAGCGCCTTATTGATTAGTAATAGCAACGCTTAGTTTTCTCGTTTCTTCCCTCTTTCTCCTTCATATCCCACTTTTTTTTAAACAAAAATAGCCTATGTCCGTCTTCTGATAATATATCTGTACCAAAATTCATCCAAATCGGTTTAGCCATTAAAGCGTGAAGAGGTAACAAACAAACTCACATATTAGTAAGGATAAATGGTAGGGGCAAGATTTGATTTCGCATGATGCAGCGGGCGAGCGAGGGTGTCTATTTGTCTAATCCGACGCCGACTCGCGGTCATACCTCGCCGAGATATTTTACAACGTTCCTTACTGAAACATTCATACATATGTACATATATGTGTATATTACACATACGTGCAGTATTTCTGTTTATAGAGAGCATAAACATGTCATGTGGTTTATTTTTATTATATAGGATTACTGTGGAGGCATTCTTTTGTATAAGAAATTTCAAATTTATTTTGAAACTAGCGGCCTGCCCCTGCTTCGCACGGGTGCAATGTAGATACTAATATACTGATATTATACACATTAACCTTCCTCTTCAACCACTCTATCTATTGCTGAAAACTGCATTAAAACCTGTTGAAAAATTATGTCTGATCGCTTGGATATTTTAAATTACTCAACAATTTTGAGATGACACTGCGAATTGCAGACCTAAGGTTAAACGTTCTCAGGATCTGTGGGGCCAAGATCTTCGTAAAGTGACTGGTAGTGACTGGAGGAGAGGACGCCAGGATTAAGTTGCCGAAGCAAGGAAAGCCTATTAAGTAATCACTTAGCAGCCATGCAAGACGTTGTACACAAATCAAACTAAGGAGCTTTAGGCTTACCATGACGTGTTAAAGCAGAACTTATTCCACTGAGGGAAAGAGATGCGGTAAACACCCTGTGTAGTTTTGTCTCTTTCCCTGAGTGGAATTAGTTCTGCTTTAAGACGTGATAGTAGGGTAGCTGCTCAATCATCTGAACCTGTTGCAAGCAAAAAGAAGCATTGTCTATTTGTCCTCCAAAAATATTCTTTTTCATAATGTTGTGATAATTGCAATCAAAACGTTTCATTACGAAAGCATACTAGCGTAGTTAAGGGTTAATTAATGTCCTATTTGACAGTTATAATTGTGTTTTCGATTCAAAAATCGATATATTAACATAAGTAAATGTTGTTTGCACTGCGCGCTCTGCTAGGAAAATTAATCCAAAGTTTGAGAACCTTTTCCAGATAAAACGTCACCCTCTATTATTCAACCAAAACCCACCATAGCCACTAACAAAACCCCTTTTTTACCCCTCAGGAAGTCCTAAAAAATAATATTTCTTGGTACATGTAACTTGCTCATGCATAGCAAATTGTCGTATCCATAATTGTTGAGTTCCAAGTGGAAATCCTGATAATATCTGGTCGGAAAAACAAAATTTATTAACTCTGCTGCCCCCCTAACTTGGTTGGCGTGAAGCCAATACACTGAGCCTCGAAATAAGGGATGTGTGGAATAAAGATTTCGTTTAAAACATTACGAACAATGGAGTTTGGTATAGCTAGTATTTAGTGGCTGTAGTTGGACTGAAAATGGATTTCAACGCAGTTGGGAAAAGGCTTATTTGATTGTTTTTTTTTTGGGAAGTGCACATCTGGAGTTATGTTAGATCAAGAGTGGATAGAAAATATTTAGGAACGATATTATCTGCTACAGCTAGTGATTCGCGTATTTTTAGGATAATTCGCAATTTCGCAATATTTCGATTTATTTGTCGCATCACCGCTTCTCATCAAGAGAGTTGTAACTAAACGCAAGCCTATTTAGTATAAAAAAACCAATATACCTTTAACTTACCAACATTATTTTTACGACATAAAAAAGTTTTATTTCACAGTTTTACCTCTTACAGCAACACTCTTGACTTCTTCGTCCACAAAAATAAAGATCACTTTGTTTTTAGCAGTGATAAAAACTAGCACTCTTGTATCAACTCCATCGCCTGCCCATTCTCCATAAATCAGTTAGTACTGGGTAATACAAACTCCTTGACAAAACTGGTTGTCAGACCTAACAATATTGTCTGGGCATATCCATGGATTCCATAGTCTTAGACGGATAAGAACAAGACACAAATATGATAAATATGTATCCATGATAAATGATAATATTATAAATAGAAAGTATAAACGGAGCATTTATTATCTAAACGGATTTGTGTGTACTAGATACGATTGTTTTCGTGACTGCCATATTATAGTGAAATAAATGAAAAAAAAACTTGAAAGGTGTCAAGGGATACCCGGATGGAACGAAGTATTACTCATTATGTACAAAAAACCTGTGTACACTCAACAAAAATAATCGTCGCTGTTATTTGCACTGTTTATTGCGAAATAGAAAGACGAAATGATAATAATTGGCTTGCTTTCTATGAAAGAGAGAGAGAGAGAGAGAGAGAGAGAGAGAGACAGAGAAACACGCGCACGCTGAACGGCTAACAACTATAGTAAAAAGTGTCGTTACAACTTTTGGTCTTAAGCAAAAAAAGTGTCGTTACAACTTTTAGTCTTATTTTTTCAGTCTAACACCCTTTCGCAACACGCGATAAAGAACTTCGTTCTAGTAACTCATGACATCTCACCACTTTGTCAGACCTGAAAATCAAACCCACGATCAGCAAACATTCTTAATCCCACGAGTCCTATTAAGCACCAATTGTATACAGTATACCATAACACCACCCCAGTAATCCCCACAGAGTCCGGCAGAGGTGTACGTAATAGCACATTTCACCAGTTATGCTTAAGCCGGATGTAATAAGGGACAAAACCTATTGCCATCAACCGGGGACAATCTCACAATCTCCCTTAGGGTGCGTCCACATCTGCCGAATGTGCCGCAAATGTGCAGATCGCGAGCCGTTTGCGAGCTGCGCGCATGCAGTCAAACAAAGGTTCGGTGCGCCTCTTTAGCGCAACTCATGTAAGGCTCATTATAGGCGTGCGTGCGGCGCGCGATCTGCGCGCACTCAATTCTCGCACTCAAAGTACTGGAAACTTTTTATATGTTTCAATTAAGCGTAAACATTTCTCCTCCGTCCACTCCATAACAACACGTACTTAGCTTCTAGTAATCAGAAACGAACTCAGTGGGGCTTAAAACGGAGGAAAGACTCCGCCCGGAAGGAAGGCGCAATCCGCTAGCGCGCCGCCCGCGCGCTGATCACGTACGGCGCTTAGAATGCGCGCGAACTGCGCACGGACGGCGCTGGAGCGGGGCACGAACAAAAATGCACGCGCGCAGCTCGCAAACGTCTCGCGAGCTGCACATTCGCCAGATGTGGACGCACCCTTAGACATGATATGTTTTATGAACATACCATTTATTATTGGTCAAACTCTTGTGTATTTTTTTTCTAACTTTTCCCCACACTAGGATTTTTTCCTGTATCGTGGGTGCGTTAAAAACATTTAAACTCACATACACAAGCAGCCCGACCCGGCACAACTATCTGTAGGCCATAAAAATATCTGTTCCGTGCGGGGATCGAACCCGCGACACGCAGCGCAGTAGTTGATTGCAAAGCCACTGCGCCAACCGTGTTGTCTCACACACACACACATTTTGAATGGTTTATCTATACTAATATTAAAAAAATATATATAAAGCTGAAGAGTTTGTTTGTTTCTTTGTTTGAACGCGCTAATCTCAGGGACTACTGGTTGGAATTGGAAAATTCTTTTAGTGTTGGATAGTCCATTTCTTGAGTGAGGCTATAGGCTATATAACATCACGCTACGACCAACAGGTGCTGAGCAGCGTGGGTGAAACCGCGTGGAACAGCTAGTTTTATATATATTTTAAAGTAATGTTAATATTGTTTTTGTTAACATGCATGTAAATTCTGACTTTTCTTATTCTACTTATTATTGTACGCCCAAAGGGTGGGACATAGCTGTTCACAAATAATTTAATGACACCAGCTGTATTATGTACACTTTCCTATGATCCACAATAAAGATTAAGACCAAAAGTTGTAACGACACTTTTTACAATGGTTGTATGCTGTGCGGCGTGCGCGTGTTAATCTGTCAGTTATTTTCATTTCGTCTTTCTATTTCGCATTGAACAGTGTGGTGTCGCGACAATTATTTTTGTTGAGTATATACAGGTTTTGTGTACCTACATAATAAATAATAACTTCGTTCCATGCGGGTGTCCCTTGACACCTCTCAAGATTTTTTTATTGCCTGTCTCGTTGGTAAAGTAGTTAAAAGTGCAACTGCCATAGGTTCGATTCCCAGGTAACGGTTGGCCAAAATATTTCTATCTTGAATTTCTCAGCAACATCTATAGCATCAAATGGCCATCGTACATAAACAAAACAAAAATATGAATGTTATATTAGAACGTTCGTTGGTAATACCAATTTTAAGCAATCACGTAATAAAGTACACTTTCAAACAATTATAAAACTAACTGAAAACATTGAACAACAAAAAATATTCATCTAGCAGAAGATTAAAAGCGAACTAGAGTTAATATTAATTCTATTTGCGAAGTAAATTAAAATCCTCCGCCATCCGAGCTGCATGCTACGCTTCGGAGCACAATTATTCATAAAAAAACTCTTTTATTTATTGTTTGTTTGTTTTTCCCTTTTAATCATTATTTTCTGTTATTTCTCGGAAATACAATTGATTTTTATGTTACAACTTTATAGGAATACATATAGTTTAAGGTATTTACTATGCTAAATTAGGATTTAGATGGAATTAATTTCGTGAAATAATGCCAAGGAATCGCGTTCTCGCGTTTTTAAGGCGCGTCGCCCACACGACCAACAGTCGAGGCGCAGTCGAGCCGCGGGCGCACTAGGCGCGTCGCCCACAAGATCAACTGTCGAGATGCAGGTGAGGCGCAGGCACATAAGAGGCACGCTGCAACGAGATTTTCTTTACAAAAGCGCCTAATGAGCCCGCGCCTCGACTGCGCCTCGACTGTTGGTCGTGTGGGCGACGCGCCTGGGAAGAATTTTGTAAAGTCCCGTTGTTGGGATCACCCACGTTCACGATCACCCCGCATGCAAAATTTATTAATTGCATTTATTAATTGATTAAAACCATAGGGTTTTAATCAATTAATATGTATTAAAGCACTGTACAAAGGTGGCCTTAAGACATTTTCTACCAGTCTACCCTAAGAAATAACCCAAGCTCTCCCCAAATACCTACAACCATTATTCAACTGAACTTGACACTAAAACCCTTAATTTACGTACTAAGTACTAACGCTACCGTCTACACGTCCAGAGCTTACAGGCCGGAAATCGTCTGACATAGTCAGAACAGTTGCGTCAGACGTTCAGACGCTCCTTGTGTAATTGCTGACACAAAAAGCGGCAACTAAGACAGTTTCTGACTCAATTAATTAGCGATCACCCTGGGTAAGGGTGTTACATGGGCGCGGATTTGAGTATGAAAGAGACAAGCTGTTATAGATATTTTAGGCTTATTATACAACCTGTACCAGTTTGTGTTGCCGGGCATGTTGGTCTAGTGGTTAGTGGCCCTGACTGCTGAGCCGGAGGTCGTGGGTTCGATTCCCACCCAGGACAAACTTTGTGTGATGAGCATGATTGTTTGTTATGTGTCTGTGTGTGATTTATCTATAATATGTATGTATTTATAAATTATATAAGTATGTATATCAGTTGTCTGGTTACCATAACACAAGCTCTGCTTAGCTTGGGATCAGATAGCCGTGTGTGAGTTGTCCCAAGATATTTATTTATTATTTATTAACCATTATTGTAGTACCAATATCTCTATCTTACTAGTTTGGACATAATTATATATGAGAAGCTCGTGGCTAAATAATAGCAGCCGCTCAGTTCAATCTCTACGTTAAGCCGCGCTTGCTTAGGTTGGTCTGTGGATGGGTGACCTCCCGTTACATACCGAGTTTCCTCCATGCCTCGGAAAACACGTTAAGCTGCCTGCTGGTCCCATTTGTAGATCTTTGACAGTCGTAACAGTAGTCAGTGTCCCGAAAGTCTGACAACCAGTCTTACTAAGGGGTATCGTATTACCCAGTATTAACTGGGTTATGGAGGTCAGACGCACATATTCATTCACAATTATACTACTAGCTTTTGCCCGCGGCTGCGCTCGCGTTAAATTCGGGGTAACACGGTTCCCCTTTCCTGATTTGCTGGTACCTGCTACCTGTAGTTTTTGCCCTTGCGCCTGATTTATTGTCAAGTTTTCCCTTTTCTTCCCTCATTTCTCACTTTTATTTTTTTAAAGATAGCATAGTACGTCCAGGGTTCTAACTATCTCTGTACCAAAACTCATCAAAATCGATTTAGCCATTTATGCGTGAAGCGGTAACAAACAAACAAACTCACTTTCGCTTTTATAATATTAGTAATGAAGTAAGGATATATAAAAATACAATTGTAGATTAAAAAAAAACAATAAATGTTTAAGAAAACTGCCCGCATTTCAACATTTTCTGCAGCAACACTTCATCTATCCTCGGTTGCGCTCTACAACCTCCCTACTCCGACCCCCAAGGGGATACAAGGTGGGTTTTCAATCAACAGCGTCTTCAAATTGGAAATTTGCAGAATTGATGAGTTCAGAATTCATTACGGCACGATGGTGCTGCCGTGGAACAAATTCTATTGATTATAATTAGTGAAAGGTGTCGCTAAACGGTGGATTGTTTCAGGAAACTGCTTGTAGAACGAAGCTTAGTTAGAGAAGTGGAAAAATGGACAAAACCGTGTCGAATCTCGTACTTCCAAGGGTAATAAGGGTTCTGTGATTTATTATCAGCTACAAAAATAAGTTTTTAACAAAATGAAAACACAGATATTTTACAATATTGTCAAATTTTCGCGGTTTTATCCCAAAATAGTAATGTTCAAATGTAAAATTTCCTGTGTGCACTCAGTACAGACTTAATTGAAGAAATTGGATAATAGTAGCATTGTGTTTTAAATGACTTTTATGAAGCAAAGATTTGATTTAGAGCATTGTAAAAAAAATGTATTTTAGGTGAAAACATCAATGGGGGTTGTCCGAAAGAGCGCGGCCCCGGAACACAAATAAAGTCTGACACTTCCCCCGCTCCGCCCAGGGGCCAAGGGGCTTTCCCCTCGCTGGGCCGATAAAAATAACTTTTTATTTGATGATTTACAACAGAAAAAAACTAGAATTCGCTTCTTACTCCAAACCTTCAAAAAACGAAAATATTCACCATGAAATCAGCTGAAAGTAAAAAACCAAATCACTAACTATCAACAAAAGAAAACAAAAGCCAATAAGTTAACTAATTAGCATTTCATGAATACAAACCTACAAAACCAATGCATATCATGCGTAAACCAAAATGCTTTCACGGTTAGAAGCACTCTTATGATAAATAAAACGTAAAATAATTGCACTGATACCCCTAAGCACCCTATTCACTCTACTCCCCCTATTCAGGGTTGAATGCAGACCTCAGCCACATCTCTATGCTATACGAACCACGCAGTATGAGAGGAAGGAGGCTCTACTTCTATTATTTCTATAGCACGGCCAACGAGAAGCGATACCAAATGTAAACAAAGCCCATGCTAAAACCCCATCTAAAACGGCCGCCCGAATATTGGCGTACCTGTCTTAACGTTGTCATGTTTTTGCCGGGAGAACGAGACATTACGACAAAGGCACAAGATGGAAAGAGCTAAATATTAGATTGTCAACGCCACAGTTGTTCTTTAGGTTAATGACCTTTCAAACTTGTAAGCGACAGTTTGGTTTTGAAGAAGGACTTTTTTTTTAAACACGTTGCCCCACACTAGGAATTTCTCCTGTATCGTGGGTGCGTTTACAAACATTTCATATGTTAAGTTGTAAGTTGTACAGATAGTTTTTCCGGGTCTGGTTGTTTGTGTATGTGAGTTTAAATGTTTGTAACCCGCAATATAGGAGAAATTCCTAGTATTGAGCAACGTTTATTTTTAAAATCAAATTAATATGATTGATAAGTACATTACCACGTTGGGTGGCAATGCTAATTCTTTAGCCAAAAGAGCCAGGATTTTTTTACTGATGGGAAATCATCAAATAACTTAGGGGGAGTGTCGGACTTTTACTGACTAAAATACATACATATATATCCTTCTTTTGCCTTTTATGTTCCAGGGATGCGGTATCTCTTTCGAACAACCCGCAACCCCGGCAAGCAGTGGCCCTGGCAGGCTCCTCTGTTTTGCTGACATCTCTTTGGTACACTAACGCGCCGTCGACACGGCCTGTCATCACTGCATGGAGGGACTAACTCTTAATTTCCAAGTTATTCGTTTAATAAGTCACATTTTCATTGACGTAGAGCCACTTTCGATTACATATTTTTCTGATTTATTGGAGGTTTAAAAAGTACTGCCGTAAGCTTAGTATGTACAGTCAGGGGCACTTTTATGCTGATATTAGTATCAGCATAAAAGCTCAATTAGTAAAATTTTAATTTAAGTACCTATTTTTAGGACATTTTCTAAATATTGTAAGTACCTTTAAATGTGAAAACACCATAACGAAAGCTGAACGACATTTTTAAATCAGCAAAGAGGTAATAATCAGGCTCAATTATATAGTTAAAACTTTCCAAAAATACCATGAAATTTTTCGAAGAAAGTTAAACGTATTTGATAGAAAATAAATATAATTCATTAAATAAATTAAGATTTAGTTTATTTGTTTGTTTCGAGGGTTCGGTTCCTGCACGAAACAATTATTTTTTAATGATTCCTATCATTGGGAATATTTATTTGTTCTACATATATAATACCTGTGAACTTTCTTATTACGAATATATTAAAGGATTAAAGTTCCACACGTTCTTCTTTAGAATTTCGTACCTCAAAAGGAAAAATAAAGGTAACCTTAAAGAATTATGTCCGCCTGTCTGTCACGGCCTTTTACCTCGTGAACGTGTGAAGGTATCGAGTTGCATTAAGCCATATAATCAAATCTGAGGTCCCTTGGAGCTGTGAAAAATGAACCCTTTAAGTCAACGCCTTAAATACTTAGTCAAAAAAAGTAATAACTTACAAGCAGAGTTATTTAGTTTTCTTCAGGTGCAGAATGCTTGTTTGATGGTTTAAAACTTTTTGAAGTTATACTTCTTTTGGCGCGATGGAGAAAAATGATGAGAGTGATTTGCGCGCGCACAGCGACATCGTGAAGTTAGTTATAGGTGTTCTAGTAACTATGTTCATGTTGTATATTCTAGTATTGTTATATTTAGAACACGTGTTTCATAATAAATAAATATTCTTTTGGTGTGTTTTATTAAGCTTAAATTAATTTCACATTCCAAGCTACCCTTGCCGAGGTTTAGAAATGGATGGGTAACCACAGGGGGCCAAGTTAAGCCACCTTTGCCAAGGTTTGGAAATGGATGGGTTACCACACAGGGACTGGTTAAGCAACCTTTACCAAGGTTTAGAAATGGTTGGGCTAACACACGGGGACAGGTTAAGCAACCCTTTCCCATGTTTGGAAATGGATGAGTTACCACACGGAGCTAGGTTAAGCAACCTTTGCCAATATTTGGAAATGGATGGGTTACCACAAGAGGACAGGATAAGCAACCCTTGCCAAGGTTTGGAAATTGATGGGTTACCACAGTGGGCCAGGTTAAGCAACCCTCACCAAGGTTTGGATATGGATGGGTTACCACAGGGGGGCAGGTTAAGCAACCCTCACCAAGGTTTGGAAATGGATGGGTTACCACAGGGAGCCAGGTTTAGCAACCTTTGCCAATATTTGGAAATGGATGGGTTACCACACGGGGACAGGTTAAGCAACCCTTGCCAAGGTTTGGAAATGGATGGGTTACCACACGGGGACAGTTTAAGCAACCCTTGCCGAGGTTTAGAAATGGATGGGTAACCACAGTGGGCCAGGTTAAGCAACCCTCACCAAGGTTTGGAAATGGATGGGTTACCACAGGGGGCCAGGTTAAGCAACCCTTGCCAAGGTTTGGAAATAGATGGGTTACCACAGGGGGCCAGGTTAAGCAACCCTTGCCGAGGTTTTGAAATGGATGGGTTACCACAGGGGGCCAGGTTAAGCAACCCTTGCCGAGGTTTGGATATTTTATTTTATTTTATTTTTATTCAAATGGAACAGCAAACAGCTACAATATAAAACATAAACATCATATAAATAAACAAGACTTATTGACAATACTGCAGCCCACAACGCTGTTCACAGATTAATTAAAAGCATATATAAAGTGAAAATAATAATCATCGCTACGGTAACAAAACTTAGTACAAATAGTGTATAAATGTTTTATTCACGAAAGTTCGTTTAGTATTAGACTTTTAAACTTATGGGGAGCACATGTAAAAATATCGATATGTTCAAAAGTGCTATTGTAGGAATCGACCATTCTGCGAACAGGCGAACGCAAGCCTGAGTTGGATTTGCAAATACCAACTGAAAATAATTTGCCAGCGCGGGCCTTTCGCTTGTGGATCGTCCTAGGAACCGCATAACATATCATATTGGACAGTTCCATGCAGTCAAATGTATTCCTTACAATATTATATAGATTAACGGCTTCCAAATACCTACGTCTACTTTCAAGTGTTGCGAGCTTATACTTCACAAGTAAATCTTGGTATGGTAAATAATGTCCGCAGCATCTATAATGCATAGTGCGCAAGAATTTGTATTGCACACACTCAATCATCTCAGCGTACTTTTTGTAATAGGGACTCCAGACGGACACGGCATACTCCAATTGAGAGCGTACGAGCGATTTATACAAACAGATATAGGAAAATGGTTTTTTAAAATCAACTGTTGAACGCATTACAAATCCGTATAGTTGGTACGCTTTATTAACAATTTTTCCTATGTGTAAGTCTAAGCAAAGTTTCGAATCAAAGATAACACCGAGGTCACGAATAGAGTTCACTTTAAGTAGGGGGGCATTGCACAACGTGTATGTGTAGTTTATTATGCTTTTATTTTTTGTAAAGCTTAAGAAGTTACATTTGGGTAGACTTAATTGCAATTTATTCTCCTGACAATAACTGGATAGTCGGTCCAAATCTTGTTGCAGCAGAAGGCTATCACTTGATTGTCGTATGGTTCTATATATCTTTAGGTCGTCGGCATATAATAAAAATTTGGTATTTTTAAAGCATTTGCTAATGTCATTTATATATAAAATAAACAAAAGGGGACCAAGTATAGAGCCTTGAGGTACACCAGAGGTAACCTGTGCGATATTAGATTTGTGACCATTGATTACAACCACCTGACTGCGGTTGGTAATGTATGAGATGAACCACCTCAGAAGATTACCACGAATTCCGTTGAACGCTATTTTATTTAGTAGTATTTCATGGTCTACCTTGTCGAAAGCCTTACAGAAGTCCGTATAGACTGCATCCACTTGAACACGGCTGTCAACACAATCAAATAAGAAGCTTGAAAATAATAATAAATTTGTATTCGTAGACCGACGTTTAACAAAACCATGTTGTTGTTGAATTATGATGTTGTGGAGTGCAGGATAGATTTTGTTATGAACTAACCTCTCAAAGAGTTTCGACAATGTAGACAAGATGGAAATGGGACGATAGTGTTCAACGCTGCGTTTGGATCCACCCTTGTGAACGGGCACAACATAGGCATGCTTCCACAATTTAGGTACAACTCCTTCAGATATGCATTTATTATAAAGAATAAATAGAGGTTTGCAGATGGAAGTCGCAGTATTCTTAAGGAAATAAGGTGAAAGTCCATCAGGACCTGGACCCTTCGCAGGGTCCAGGGTTTTAAGTTCCTTTAATATGCTCTCTTCACTAAAAGAAAGGTCGCAAATAGAGAGATCGTGGAGTGCGTTATTGTCCTGCGGAGGCTTCCATTGTGGCAGTGAAGGAGACGCTGGTTTATATACCGAGTAAAAAAAGTCCGAAAACATATTACACGCCATGATAGGATCATTTGTTTCAGCATCTTTATATTGAAGCCTAGATGGGATACCTGGCCTGTCCTTTCGATTGGAAACATAGGTCCAGAAGTGTTTTGTGTTTCTACTTAGATTGTCTTCCACGGAACTGATGTACGAACGGAAACACTTGAGGCATCTATCACTAAACTGTTTTCTATAGTTAGAAAACAATTCATAATCAGAAATGTTATTATATTTCTTCCACTTGATCCACGCCCTTTGCTTCTTTTTAGCAATAGATATGAGAGTACGAGAGAACCATATGGGATAGCTAACAGATCTAGGTCGGGCCAATGGAGTGTGTATTTTAATGATTTTATCCATCTCAGTGTAGAATCTATCCAAAGCCTCTTCAGATTTCATAGGGCATAGCATTTCAGGCCAGTTCAGTTGCTGTATGTTACTATTAATATTGTCAAAGTTGGCCTTATGAAAACAATATTTGTGAAGAGGAGTTTTGGTCAAAGGGGTGATTTTGACGTTTAGACAGGTCTCACACGTAAATACAGGATGGTATGGGTCAATCGGAAGTAATGACATTGGGACATTAGAAACATTACAAGTGTTATTGGAAATGACTAGATCAAGAATTTTACCCTTGCCATTCACTATATTGTTAAATTGAGAAGCACCCAAGAGGGAAATCAAGATATGTAGATTTGCACAGGCAGAAGATCCACCAGAATGTAATGAATCAGTTTCCGCAGTAACTGTTGTAGAGGATACAAGCCAATTGACTTCAGGGAGATTATAGTCACCTATAATGAAGAAAGTATCAACACTAGAGTGGCTTAACACTTCTTGTAGCAAATCAAAGTGCCTGTTATACACTAAGTTAGGAGTCTTAGGAGGTATGTAGGCAGCACTCACTATGTGTTTTTTATTGTTGACAGTACTGGGCAACTCAACCATAACGTGTTCAATATGAGTTTGTGAAAAGTCACTATACTGTGTTGATAAAATACTTAATTCAGAAGGCTTCAAAGTGCGCAGAACCGCTATCAGTACACCCCCACCATCTCGTTTATTAGTAGCAGTGCGATCACGATCACAACGGTACACAATATAACGCTGGTCAATGAATTCGCTATCATAAATGTCAGGTGTTAGCCAGGTTTCGGTTAAGATAATTATATCGTATGTATTCATGAGGATATTCGTGAGTAACTGCTGTAATTTTGTGCGAATGCCTCTGCAATTTTGGTAGTATACGGTGATATTTTTATTAGACATTGTTAAAATTAAAGTATAAATGTGTATTAATGATGAGAGAGTATTCAAGCAACAAGCATATTATGGATCTTATTAACGAAATTACAGAAATTGATTTAAAATCCGGAGTAATTGGTTGAAGCAGGAAGCAGTATAGATCGCAACACCTGAAAACAACGACAGCAACATATTTCATAGCAATAGTATAAATAATTTTGAAGATTATAAACAAATATGTTGAATTTAAAAGATATGAGATTTGAGCTTTATAATATATATCAAGGTAAAGAACGGTAGACAAATTACGGAAACAAAGAAACATGCACATTACAGATAAAAGTCTGAACAGAAGACTGCGGACAAATAACACAATTGAGTAGTGATTACAATTAACGAGCGAGCAAGTACACATGCTACAATAACTGATTATTGGCCTCATTAACGACATTATTACAGTTAATATTAATTTTAGCGATATCTGCTTCTGATCTAATGGCAAAAGCAGCGTCGCCGTCTTTCTTACGGACAAGAATTGTGCAATTCTTAATCCAGACGTAATTAAACTGGTGAAGCTTTGCCGCTTCCTTACATTTACGAAATAATATTTTGTTTTTTAAAGTTAAGTGTTCATTAATATAAATATTTGTGGAAGGGCCACATAAACCTATTTGATCCGTTTTCAGTGACTTAGCCCGCAGGAATGCGCTATGAACATTATCGCGCAATATGCGTGTGGTGAATTTCACAATAATATTCTTTGGCCTATTTGTTACTTGGTGGGCGTGTGGTACTCTGTGGACGGCCATTATGTCCTTTTGAGGTATGGCAAAGCCAATGGCATCTCCAATCGCCCCCAAGATCTGCAGAAGGTTTTCACCACGCTTGTCCGGTACATTGCATATCTCCAGATTGCATTGTCTAGCCTGCTGTTCGAGCGCATCAATTTTCGATTCCAGGTAGGTTGTTGAAGTGGCTGATTGTTCCACCTGCAGACGTGCAATGTCTTCGACTCGTCGCTTGAGGTCAATGTGTTCGCCTGCGTGGAACTGTACCGAATCTTTGAGACCGGACACATCAGCGTTCAGTTCTTTCATGTCCATCCTGAGGTCAGCTTGGGCAGCGCAAACAGAGCCCAGTTCCAGCTTCATGTCGGCCAAACTGTTTTTAATACTTTCGCGATAATTGAGCATGCTAGCCTCCATCTCATCACGCCAATCCTTTAAAGTGCTTTTGATGTCTTCCTTGAAGGCAGCCATAGTACGGTCGATGTCAGATCGCCATCCCTGCAGCGTTTTGTTCAGTTCTAGGGTAAAAGACTGAATCTGGTTGTCTATAAGCACCGATGTAGATTTATTGTCAGCTCTTGTAGAAGGATATGTATGGGTTAGCACGGGGGCCAGGTTAAGCAACCGTTGCCAAGGTTTGGAAATGGATGGGTTACCACAGGGGGCTAGGTTAAGCAACCCTTGCCAAGGTGTGGAAATGGATGGGCTACCACAGGAGGCCAGGTTAAGCAACCCTTGCCAAGGTTTGGAAATGGATGGGTTACCACAGGGGTCAAGGTTAAGCAACCCTTGCCGAGGTTTGGAAATGGATGGGCTAGCACACGGAGCCTGGTTAAGCAAGTCTCACCAAGATTTGGAAATGGATGGGTTACCAAAGTTTTTTTTCTTTACACCAAAGAAGTATAACTTCTAACGCGTGTACATAAGTACACACACACCTTTTTTTGTTACACTTTGCGTAGTTTTTTTTCGTATGACAATCAACGCAGAGGAAATCACATTCGAAAGCGGTAAAGTGCACATGTTAGTGCACACGACTGTACCTGCGGATGTGTAGCCAAATATATTGCGTTTGAGCAAAATTAAGCTTTAACTGAAAGTTGTAACAAGTTAGACAAGTTTTTGATACATGAGTTGTGGTGAGAAATGTTGATAAATTATGTAATCAGTGTTGTCGAATGTATTAATATTTTGGACTGTGATTTTCGCGAAGTTTTTAGGCTTCCGCAACTCAAAGGCCTGTTGGTCCAGTGGTTAGTGGCCCTGACTGCTGAGCCGGAGGTCGTGGGTTCGATTCCCACCCAGGACAAACTTTGTGTGATGAGCATGATTGTTTGTTCTGTGTCTGGGTGTGATTTATCTATAATATGTATGTATTTATAAATTATATAAGTATGTATATCAGTTGTCTGGTTACCATAACACAAGCTCTGCTTAGCTTGGGATCAGATAGCCGTGTGTGAGTTGTCCCAAGATATTTATTTATTAAAAAAAAGGAAAAAATTGAACCCATTTTGGGATCATTTTGTTGTACGTATATCGGGCTGTATGCCTGTCTGTCAAGATCCTTTATCTTGGGAACGCGTGAAGATATCAAGTTGAAATTAAAACCATAATGATTTGATTAAGTCTATTCCCTTGGAGTTCTTTCTTTCTATTATTTAAAAAAAAAACATTGCCACACAAGGAATTTCTCGAGTATCGTGGGTGCGTTTACAAACATTCAAACTCACATACACAAACAGCAGCAGATCATACATAATATTTGTTCCATGCGGGGATCTAACCCGCGACACGCAGCGCAGCAGTCGAACGCTCAGACACTGCACCAACCGCGCCATCTTGAAAAAACATATTTCTTCGTTGACGTAATCAAAAAGATATGGCCGGTTATGTCACAAGTCTGTACAGAACCCTCGGTGTGCGATTACGACTCTCACTTGACCGATATTTTTCTTGAGTGTGTCGGGTATGTGGAAATGTTTTCAGTTTCGTTTGAATATTAAGGTTGCTAAGGAGGCTAAGTAATAACTGGTGCTCGGATCGATCTTGAGGTAAAGCTGCGCTTGCCTAGGTTGGTCCATGGATGGGTCGCCACACATTACAGGTACCAAGTTTGCTCTGTTCCTCGGAAAGTACGTTAAGCCGTTAGTACCGGATATCATTAATACATCTTAACAGTCGTTATAAATAGTCAGTGCCCCAAAAGTCAAGTTTGACAACCAGTCTTACCAAGGGTTATCGTATTACCCAGTACTAACTGGGTTGTGGAGATCATTTAATATTTTAACTTTTTGAGATATAAAATCTACTTTTTTTTTGCGGCAAAGAAATCATCAAACCCGCTCTGGGCAGAGCAGAGGGGAGTGTCAGACTTGTACTGCTGACTAAAACCCACCCATGTTCCTACTCTTGCCCTTTAAGTTCCGGGGTCACGGTATCTCTTTTTACCCCACAACTCCAGATAAAATCTGCTTTACGGTGTCTTTCGCTACAGAAGATTACTAGTCACTCATCCTTATTTCGTACGGTTTACACAAGTTGACAACACATTTATTACTTTACTAGCTTTTGCCCGCGGCTTCGCTCGGGGTAACACAGTTCCCCTTACGCCTTATTGATTTGTAATAAGTTTTCCCTTTTGCCTTTTCTTCCCTCTTTCTCCCTCACATCCCACTTTTAAAAAACAAATATTAGCTTTTGTCCGTCTCCTGGTTCCTAACTATCTCTATACCAAAATTCATCAAAATCGGTTTAGCCATTAAAGCGTGAAGAGGTAACAAACAAACAAACTCACTTTCGCTTTTATAATATTAATTAAGGAGTAAGGATTAAACATTTATAAATTACTAGCTTTCGCCCGCGTTAAATTTGGGGTAATACAGTTCCCTTGCGCCTTATTGATTTGTAATAGCAACGCTTAGTTTTCCCTTTTTTTCCCTCTTTCTCCCTACCAACCCACTTTTTAAAAAAAAAAATTATATGATGTGACCTATGTCCGTCTCCTGGTTAACAAACTACCTATGTACCAAAATTTATCACAACCGGTTTAGGCATTAAAGCGTGAAGAGGTAACAAACAAACAAACTCACTTTCGCTTTTATAATATTAGTAAGGATATCCTAATGGATTTTTGTTAAACTAGCTGCGCCTGGCGATGTTACCCGCGGTGAAAAACAATATTTGAGTTATATGTAACTAGCTTTTGCCCACGGCTTTGCTCGCGTTAAATTCGGGGTAACACAACTGTGTTACCCCGAATATAGGTACTTATAGGTACTTAGGTAATAGTTGGTACCCGCAAATCAGAAAAGGGAACTCCTTTTTCTGATTTGCAGGTACCTGCTACCTGTAGTTTTAGTAGTAGTAGAAGTAGCTTTTTCCCTTTTCTTTCCTATCTCTCTCCCTCATTTCCCAGTTTAAAAAAATATATAAGCTTTGTCCGTCTCCAGGGTACCCAACTATCTCTGTACCAAAATTCATCAAAATCGGTTGAGCTAAAAAATACTCACTTTCGCTTTTATAATATTAGTAAGGATGAAATGAAAGAGCAAACTGCAATACTTACATGGTCAAATGTATGTAACATCAGTTTTTTTTTCAATTTTAAAGTGGACACTATGATTGGGCAGTATGATGTGGCTACTGTAAAAGTGGTTTCCATTTTCACGTCGGTAGTACCACCCTGTATAATCGAGCAAGAACTCGTTAAATCTCCAACTCCAGCTAACCACACAAAGAATCTAAGTGTTAAGCGAACTAACTACACAAAGAAATTAGTTTTTAATCCGAACCCGAGTTAGTGGAAGTTGCACAAGACACTGCAATTGTAAGTTCCTGCAAGTTTTATCGTCACAAGTTTTTATCTCGGGATATGAATGATCTATTACGGTCATCTCGGCTTTTTATGGTGGCTAAGATTTATGGGAGAACAGGGAACTAATTGCTTTTGAGAATTGTATTAGGTGATTGTATTTAAAACTGGTATTTTTTTTTTAACTTTGCCCCTCTCTAGGATTTTTTCCAGTATCGTGGGTGCGTATACAAACATTTAAACTCACATATATAAACAGCCGGACCCGAACAACTATCTGTAGGTCAAACAAATATTTGTTCCTTGCGGGGATCGAATCCGTGACACGCAGCGCAGCAATCGATCGCTCAGCCACTGCGCCAACCGTGCCGTCAGTTTCAATAAATAATTGTTTTAATTAGTTTTCGATAGCTTGTCTTTTGTTTTAATTAGGTTTCGATATCTTGTCTTAGATAATTCAATTGACAGATGATATCCCCTAAAGGGTTAAAATTACCCTTGACGTAGACAAAAGGCAACCCGTGAATGCGAGCATTTTTTTTGTTCTAGAACATCTGGGAACATTCTAGCTACGGAGATATTGGGGGTACCAATACATACTTTTTGACGGCTACTGCTACGCTGCGTGTCGCGGGTTCGATCCCCGCACGGAGTAAATATTTGTAAGGCTTACAGATAGTTGTTCCGGGTCTGACTGTTCGTGTATGTGAAAAGAAAGAAAAACTTAAATCGTTTGCAGTAAGAACAATCAACAAGCATAGACCAAAATTACTCCTTACAAACACGTCATTTCAAAAAATAGTTAACTCCGTCCTAACTCCTACTTATAACTAAACCAGGTCACTATACCACACTTCTAACCTACAACTTCAGAAGCATTTAAAACAGGGGATGTGCAGGATTCCCCAATAAATAACCTCGATCGTTCCGAACAGCCGGGATCCATCAGAGCAGCATTTGTCTGCGTCAGAGCGCACGTGGCCGTGAGATATAGCTGTCATCTACTTGCCGAAATATAAATATGGCTGACAAAGGTTTTGACGAACGGAGAAATTAGAAACTTCAAAGGGGTATACGATGGTGTGGGGGTTGATGGAGAAATTGAAGAAAAACGATCAAAAATTATTTATTTTACAAACATCAATCCTTACTGATATTATAAAAGCGAAAGTGAGTTTGTTTGTTCGTTACGTCTTCACGCCTTAATGGCTAAACCGATTTTAATGAATTTTGGTACATAGATAGTTGGGACCCTGGAGACGGACATGGGATAACTGTTTTTAAAAAAAGATTGTAAATGACAGAGAAAGAGGTATGAAAAGGGAAAACTTAGGATTGCTATTATAATAAATAAGACGCAAGGGCACAAACTACAGGTAGCAGATACCTGTAAATCAGTAAAGTTGAACTGTTACCCCGAATTTAACGCTAGCGAAGCTGCGGGGAAAAGCTAGTACATTATGTTTTCGCTGTAACATAGTGCGGGTAACATCAGATAATAAGACATGTTTAGTGATTGGATGTATTGCTATAATAGGTAGTTCATTAAGACTATTATAATTATTTAAGGTTAAACCTGTATCCAGTTATGATCATAAATCACGGTAACGTTTCAGATTGAAGAGGAAAAGTTCATTTAACTAATGTCACCCGTACCATGACACAGCGACCAGTAACGGTACCTAATAATAATAGAACTCCCACATTTTATTAGTTATATTTTAGTCTCAAGAAATAGGGTGCAAACCTTAACCTAACCTTAACCTGAACCTTAACATATGAGGAGCACCCAGGGCAGAAAAACCTTCATGATAGGTTTACCACATTCAAGACGGTTAAGGCGTTTAAGAGTTACGGTGTGACAGACAGACAAATAGCGGTGTGACTTATAACGAGTGAGAGACAGTCCTAATGGTTACTTGAAGGTCATTGCTGAGGACATTGAGAGTCCTATCTCAAGGCACTTGATCCGCCAGTATGTAGAATTTTATTAATCCGGTATCGGACTCAGGGTTCAAGCTACCGGCGGCGCGGCGGTCAGGGCTCCGGAGAGGAACGTCCTGACAATACGAGCCGAGTCCAAGAATACCGCTGTAAATGTAGGATAATTATTACACTTTATTTTTGTATGTGCATTTACTAGTTAACATATATAGTTCTCAACCATTAATAGCCTTGACTGAGGAAGCTATCGCTTGGCAGCTGGATCAAGGACTTAATTCAGAAAGCAGTACTTCTGGATACGGCCCGTATTGTTAGGAGGTCCCTCTCTCAAGAGCCCTGACCATTGGTATATTTTATAAGAAATATGTAAAAATATAAAAAAATATGTATGAAAATGAATATCTTTTTTTTTTCAAAATAAACAGCAACGCAACCGCAATGACGTTGTGAGTGTCTGTGGCCAGCGGCATTCACCTCGGTGATCCCTTGCCTACTCTCATAAAAAAAAACTTAGGTAGATTCCAGCATCAACTTGAAGATAACAGTCAAAATTTAACTGAAACAAAATTTTACAATAATTCAGCATTGGCTATCTGTAAACAGCATTCCAATCCTTTACACTTTATATAACAGGAATGCACCAAACATTTTTGCATGAAGCCACAGTGAGTTTTTTATTTGGTTCACTAACCGAACCTGTCGAAAAAGCCGAGGCTCTAGCACACAATAAATCGGGTGCGGTGATCAACGTCGCAGCGCATCAAATCAAACGCGCCCGCACCGATGGACAAACAACTGTTCACACAACAACAAAATATACATACAGAAGGCTGGCTATATAGCGCCGGTTGCCGCGAGACGACTCCCGGCCACCGTAGATGCAGGCCTGTCCATCCGTCTTTTGACGACAGGCCGAGTGTACGGCGAGTTAGTGTTTCACGCGCGCCTCAAAGAGATGTCAGCAAAGCAGAGGGGATTGCCAGGGCCTCCACCTGCCGGGGTTGGGGTTTTTCGAAAGAGATACCGCGGCCCCGGAACGCAAAGGGCAATAGAAGGAACATGGGTGGGTTTTAGTCAGTAATAGTCTAACACTCCCCCCCGCTCCGCCCAGAGCGGAAAAAGTAATTTGATGATATCTTACCCAAAAAAATAAAGAATAAAATGTCTATACAAGGGATGAGGAACTCCCTGCCGGTGTTGCGGGTTGTTCGAAAGAGATACCGCGGCCTCGGAACGTAAAGGGCAATAGAAGGAACATGGGTGGGTTTTAGTCAGTACAAGTCTGACATGCCCCCCCGCTCCGCCCAGAGCGGGGGAAGTCATTGGATGATTTCCCACCCGAAAAAAATAGAAAAGGGATGAGGAACTTCTCATGCTCTATCCTCCTTGTCCTATAGCTGGTAATGGGTGGCGGTGACGATCGTACTAATTGGAAACATTAAAATTACCGAACACTATACTGCTTTCGGTTTTTATTATTTAGCTAAATTGCGCCCGCGGCTTCGTTCGCGTGATATCTTAAAAAATTCTATGTGTAGACTATAATATACCTACCTCTGTGCCAAATTTAATCAAGATCCGTTCAGCTGTTTTGACGTGAAAGAGTAACAAACATCCATACATACATACATCCATCCATCCTCACAAACATTCGCTTCCTTACCAATATTATTAAAGCGAAAGTGAGTTTGTTTGTTTGTTACCTCTTCACGCTTTACTGGCTAAACCGATTTGATGAATTTTAGTACAGAGATAGTTGGTAGAGAGGGTTGGTAGTACCAGGAGATGGACATAGGCTATTTTTTTTATTAAAAATAGTGGTATGTGAGGGAGAAAGAGGGAAGAAAAAGGAAAACTTAGCGTTGCTGTTACAAATCAATTAGGCGCATGTAAAAACTGCAGGTAGCTGTTAAAAAAAAAGAAATAGCCTATGTCCGTCCGTTTGGTCTAGATAGTTGGGAACAAGGAGACCCTTGTTGCCAACTATCTTTGTACCAAAATTCATCAAAATCAGTTTAGCCATTAAAGCGTGAAGAGATAACAAACAAACAAACTCACTTTCGCTTTTATAATATTGGTAAGGAAGTAAGGATAAGGATATTATAGTAGGAAGTAGGATTATTTCTAACACTTACAAACTCGTTGCAATATTTTGCGATACACACAAACCTCTCAGGGTTTATATATATGCTGGCGCGCTGACCAAACAGATTTGGACCTTGGAGACATAGGCTTAAAAAAATAAGAAAAGGGGAGAGAAAGGTTTTTTTTTTATCATCACGCGGTTTAAAATCAGCGTTAGCCCAAAGTAACTATGCCACGCGGACGAAGTCGCTGGCGGATGCTAGTTGTCTATATGTGAGTGCACTGGTTTTCATTTATTTTAAGAAGTAAGCCTTTGGTACGTATCTTTTTTGTGGTGTTGTTCCCATTGCATGAGGTATTTACGGTGCAGCGTTGGTCAGAAAATAAAATAAAGTTATAGACGTAATACGATGAATATGTATGTTAGTACAACTGTGTGGGATTTGTATTAGCAGGTCTTAAAAAAATTAATGGAATCTTAAATATACAGGCTGGAATTTTGTAATGTCACCTGAAAGGGAAGTACCTACTCTTAATACTTTACATAGAAAATTTTCCTCAAAGAAAACATTCCTTTATTTTTGAAGAGAAAGAAAACGACATTAACGACGGTAATCGAACCGACTAAAATCTTTAGAAGTTGCACCCTGTATTTATAGCATCGATCTTTAGGGTCAATAAGGATGAAATATCTTTAACAAAACTCAAGTGCATATCCACATGCTGCAGGTGTAAAAGGATTGGCAATATGCTGTGAACCTTAATGCAAGTCATTTATTTCCTCATAATGTGGTTCTGTGGGTTGAGATTCCTCAGGTGCTCGTTGTTCCAGCTGTTCGATATCTTGTTGTCATCCGTTTCGGAAGACAACGTTTTCATAATATCGATTCTGTAAAAAAAATATGCATTCAATGAATGTTAGCGGTCGACGATTAAAATAATTATTGCTATAAGAAGAGGTTTCAGAGTGAACACGAATATAATAGTCTAGGTTGATTAAGAACTAATGAGAAAACACAGTTTGTTCGACTTGCACACATTCACAGTTATTTACAGTAAGCTCGTCAGCAACGGACAGGCAGCGCACACGCATCGCGATTACAACCGCCGTACGAGACAGCAATACCTGATGGGTATTGCTTTCCTGGTGGAATGAACTTGACAAAGAGAAAAATAAAGGAGGACACTAAATTTATTGAGAAAGACCAGTGATGAACAGATTTAAAAAAGAACCACTAACTAATATATTTTTTTTTATTAAATTGAATAAATAAAAACAAAACTTAATTCTCTTTCTAGACCGAAATGGTCAAACAATGATCGATTCTCTTGATACAGAAAAATACATAAACTTACTTGATTTACTGGTATATGTGGCAAGCCGAGAGGATTGGATGTCTCCTTGGAAGATTGCCTGATTGCAACTACAAATAGCGAGATTATAACAACTGAAGCGATTATAGATGTTATCATTACTGCAAAGTAAATAAAATAAATAAAATAAATAAAATTTTTATTCAAGTATAAGTAAAACTATGATTTACATTAATCGTCATAGAGGAAAATTAATTCTAACTATAATGTAGACCTGCCTGATCTAGGTTTATGAAAACCTGTGTTTCAGGCCATCAATTTACGTCATACATTTAAAAAGAGGACATTAGTAAATTTCTTAGTAGCTAACTTGTAGAGAAGACATATTATTTTCAACGACTTATCAAGTAATTATTTAGGTATATAATATTAAATATTATGTTATTTTATCGAATGTAAGATATAATATTATGTTAAAATAAATTAACGAATAATGTTAAAGAGATAGAGTAGATTAGGTAAACAGTGAGACTTTTATTAGAGTGTGTACATTCAGACTTTATTTTACAATTTCTAGTAGTTTTTCCGTGTCTGCATAATTGTGTTTTGCCAGGTATTCCTGAACTAGCAGATTACACCTATTATAACTTAAACTATAAATATTTAGTACTCTGTTAAACTGGTTATATAAGTAGGGTCCCAAAAATAAGTAAAAACGATTAGCAAAAGCATGTTTCGTCCGAAGGTTAGCACAAACCAAATCTTTTCTCCTCCTATCTGAGGGTACTGGGTTAAAATAAAGTTCAGTGTGTTGTAATAAGATTACGTTCAAAACAAACAATTGACGCACTGTTAGCACCTTGCATGCTATATACAGCTGATGTGTAGGAAATCTGAAAGGACGAAAAGTAGCAACCTTTAAAACTGCTCGTTGGGCGCGTTCTAGGGGCAGCAAAATTGATTTAGCGACACCACCCCAGGATGTTATGCAGTAGGTAATAATAGATTGACACAAAGCCAAATAAACCTGCCTAATTAATCGAAAATGGGCAATGTGACGTAAGTTTTTGAAAATGTAGATTAGTTTACGCACTCTGGTGCATAATAAATCGATGTGTTTGCGGAAGTTCAGATTTGAGTCAATCGTAATACCAAGATATTTGATATGGTCTGTTTTCGCTAAAGTGGGACAAGTGCATGCAATGTCAGCATTATGTAAATTACAATTGTTATGCGCTTGAATGCTTAGATTAGTAAGAGTTGGATAAGCGTTTCTCATTGTAAATAATAGGTATTTTGTTTTGTTTATATTTAGTGTTAAGAGATTTTTATGAAGCCAGTTAGACACAGTATTGAAACCTTTCTGTGCAACATCATAGACGTCGACTGTTGATTTAGCTGCGAACAGTAGAGCTGTATCATCCGCATATGACATAATGACACCATTTTGGAGTGTCAAATTGCATAGGTCATTTATATATATTAAGAACAAGGTAGGACCCAAAATACTGCCTTGTGGGATTCCGTAACAGGTATTTTTAAGCTCAGAACTGATGCACTGACCTATTTTTACACACTGATGGCGGTCGCTGAGGTAATCAGACAACAGTTGCAATTGTACACCCCGTATTCCCATCATCTCCAGCTTGGATAAAAGCAAGGTACAAGAAATTGTATCAAAAGCCTTGGCTAGGTCTAAAAATATCCCTATTGTGTGCATGCCGTTTTCTAGGTTAGTGCTTATAAAATTAGTCAGACGATGAACAGCTTGGCTTGTAGATCTTTTAGGCCTAAAACCAAATTGATGATCAGAAAGCAATTTATTACTTTCAAGATATTTTATTAATCTAGAGTTTATAATTTTTTCTAATATCTTTGAGAGGCCTGTTAGAACCGAAATTGGCCTGTAGTTATTTACACAACTTTTATCTCCAGCTTTAAACACAGGGGTAACAAGGGCTTTTTTAAGCAATTTAGGAAATACTCCTTTTGTTAAACATAGCTGAAAAATGTGTGTCAAAGGAGGGGCAATGAGGTATTTAAATCCTTTGAGTATGCTATTAGGTATGTCGTCACACCCTAGGGCACAAATTTCCTTTAATCCATCTATTATACCTACTACCTCATTAACATCGGTATCTAATAAGACGAAAGAGTTTTGTGTTGCGTATGTCATAGTTTGGCTTGGAATGGAATTACTAGAAAGTAAGATTTTCTCTGCTAAGTTTTTTCCTACGTTAATGAAGTAGTTGTTAGCTTTATTTGCTGCTTCGGTAGGGCTTAGCTCAAAAGATAGAAGATCAAGGGCTGGTTCGGAATTTTTTGATCTAATAGTGTTAGCTTTTATGACTCTGATCATATTGGTTTTTTAACTTCTTCAACAGATTATTACAGAAATTCCTATACCGTTTGTATGTAATTGATAGTAGTTTATTATCCGGTGCATTTTTCGATTTTCGGTGGAGTTTATCTCTTTGTCTGATACAGCGAACCAGTCCGGGCGTAATCCATGGTTTAATGTTACTATACTTGCTAGGTATTATTTTGGTAAACGTATTTTTCCTAAGCGCAGATTGCAATAAATCTACAAAATATTGTAGGGAATCATTTGGGTCATGTGAGTTATAAACGGGGTCAAAATTAATACCGCGTAAGTCAGTTTCGAGACTCGTCATGTTGAGTTTAGTATAGCTACGCATGCATTTATTTCTAGGTGAAGTTATTTGTAACGTTAGTAAAACAGCTTGATGATCGGTCAAGGATGAATTAGTAACCAACGTTTTTGATGGGCTTTTCGATTTTATAAGGATATGATCTAGGCAGGAGCCACTCTGGTGGGTTGGATGATAATGAGCTGGTAATAAACCATGAAATGAGCAAATATTGAGATACTTATGTGCATGAGTGTCGAGTTTTACAGCAGCTGTGTTTATGTTGATATCACCTACCAGTATGATATTTTTAAATGAAGATAATTTACCTAAGTTAGTGTTAAGCGAGTCCAAAAACCCATCAATACCCTGGGATGGAGGCCTGTAAATAGCCAATATTACTGTATCGGGAATAATTTTAATTATTAAGCAGTTGCAGTCTGGAAAATAAGGTTCATCTACTAATGTTCTTAAATTATTTTTAATATAAACTACGACGCCATCATTCTGGTTGAATGTTTTATCGCTTTTGTGAAGATTAAAGCCATCGAGAGTTGGTAAATTTGCCGTTTGTTTGGACAACCAACATTCTGTTAGAACGATAATGTCGCAACATATATCAAGATCTTGCAGCAATACTTGGAAACCGTTAAAATTTCGGGTTATACTACGAATATTTTGTGTAAGTATATTTAGTGTGTTATCCCCAGTATAGACTATGTTTTTGCATTCCTCCACATTACAAGTTTTTGCTTCAGACACGGAAAAATTATCTAGATCAAAAATTAGCTGATTGGCCATAAAAAGGAAATTATACGTAAAGGTTAACCTACTATCTATGTGCTTAATTAACTTGTTATTCGGCGGCGCTCCTAGGCGCCCTCATAGTCAATAGAGTTAATGTAGTTGTCCTCTGCATATTTACGTGCTGGGCAATTTACATCACCAGTTGGATGATCATTCTTTCTCTTGAAGCGTTTGCAGGTCGCACATTGAGGTGTAGAATCTTTATTAGTGCACTCCTTGAAAGAATGTCCGGTTTCGCCACAGAAGTTGCAAGTAGAGCTCGTTTCTCTGCAAAATTTGGCTGCATGTCCGAACTGCTGGCAGTTAAAACACCTGGTCACAATAGTGAAGTCTCTTACTGGACATGAGGTCCAATTTATGAAAATTCTTCCTTGATCAATCATAACTTTCCTGATATTAGCAGGAACTTCCAATATGTAGTTGCAAGTAGGTCTTTCTTTTCTTCCTGACTTATGGCTCAATTTTATAGTTTCTACGAAGGACTCACGAGTGATGTTCGGCAATTTATCGGCCAAGTTTTGCAAGAAAATGCAATCAAACACCTCTTTTTCTGTTAGAGCAACGGGGACAGCAATCCTAGGACGGCGTTTGGATGGCTCTTCAATTGTAAGGCCTGAGGAAACTAGCTTCTGTGAGCTTTTTAATTTGTCGATGTCGTCTTTATTATCGGTGCTTATGATGACGCCTCCGTTTCTAATTTTTCTTAGTCCGCGGACATGGAGTTTCATTTCCTCAGGCGAGATAATTTTTTGTACCAACGTTTTGGTGTCGTCACTGGTTTTAGTTTTGTCGCTGGGATAAATAGCGACTGCACTGATATTTAGTGGGCGTATAAATTTATCAGAGCCTTTCTTCACCATGCTAGCATAGGAAGTATTTGCTGGTTCGTTTCGGCTCATTTTCGTTTCCACGACTTCTTTAAATTGACAGAGAGAATCCGCAACATTCTGCTGCAGTTGAAGGTGCTGGATGGTTGTGTGCGCTTGGATGGACTTTTGCTTCAGAGATTGGTACAACACAGCCATCTGAGACGTCCCATGGTTCACTTTTCGACAGAGATTGGTGACACGGAGTTTTTGGTCGGAATTCATTTTTCCCTCCGCCACAATCGAGCAAATTTCAGTCAAAATTGTGTCGATGGACCCTAGCCATCTCTGAATCTCCGACGTAGAAACGACTTCAGCCGGTAGTTCATTCTCCGTGGCTGCTGGCGGTATTGGTTCTCTCGTCTGATTTTGATCGGCATGCGGCGGCGTCGGTGGGGGACTTCGTCTTACCAATTTGCTGCGGCCGAAGGGGCTATCTCCTGGGTTCGACATTCTTCAAACACCGAAAACGCTGATTATCTAAAAACTATCTAGTTCATCTTTCACAACACAAAAGGTTTGTTAGTCACACTCGACATTAACACAAAACACTGACTCAACAAATTATTGCAATAACATTATTCGTAATTACTCAAATCAATATCGTTATAATCAACGAAAAACACGTCCGCTTAGTCTCGCGTATTCGCTCACTCTGGAGTAAAAAATAGTTTCGGTGCTAGCTGTAACAGAAACATAATTAAATATATATTATGTTATTCTAACAATTATTGAAATTTATATGTTGAACAAACGGACACTATGTTGGCAAGCATATAAGTAGGGAGATTGCATTTACAATAAAAAATCTTGGTTTAGTGATGGTTTTGTTCCACCACCGTCAAACGTTTGATTAGCTTGTGAAGTTATTAGGACAACCGCAAATGATTTTAAAAATATATTAGAGCTAGCTTTTGCCCGCGGCTTTGCTCGCGTTAAATTCGGGGTAACACAGTTCCCCTTTCCTGATTTGCAAGTACCTTCTACCTGTAGTTTTTGACCTAGGGCCTTATTTATTGTAATAGCGAAGCTAAGTTTTCCCTTTTCATCCCTCTTTTTTAAAAAAAAATGGCTTATTTCCGTCTCCAGGGTCCCAACTATCTCTGTACCAAAATTCATCAAAGTCTGTTTGACCATTTAGGCGTGAAGACGTAACAAACAAACAAACTCACTTTTGCTTTTATGTTATTAGTAAGGGTTACCTAACATAGATTCTGGAATAAAATATAATATTTTGATTTAAAATGTGTGTTCATGGAGTTTCTTGAACATTCTTTTTTACAGAGTTCTTAGCCTTTAATGGGCAACTACAGCTTAGTTATTTCACAAGTTATTATGCCTTATGACTCGGCGAGACTACCTACCTTTTTGTTACTGTCAAAACATTCAAAAGTGCCTGTTTCAATCCGACAAATGCTTTTTATCGGATCTGAAATTATGAAATAACTTCCCCAGGAGTTTCAGACTTTTACTGACTACAACCCATCCAAGTTCCTACTTTTGTGTTCCGGGGCCGCGGTATATCTTTCGAACAACCCGCAACCCTGGCAGGCGGAGGCCCTAGAAGGCCTCTTTGATCGATATAAATGCTTTCAATTTAATTTTGCTGTATGCTATTGACGAAATTTTTATTGTTCTAGTAGCAGTAGCTTGCAATCAGTCTGCGTGTGTGACCTGTGTGATCACAGTAGGACCGAAAACAGTTTGCATGAATCGGAATGCTGGAGTTCTGTATTTCATGAAAAAAAGACGTATGTATGTAAAACCAACCTTTTGAATTATCTGTTGAGCTCGATGTACTCTGTGCTGGAGTAAGAGAATTCAGGGTATTCATTGTCGGTACGGTCTCACTCAACCGTTTCTGGGTATCATTCAAATTTTCTTGGCGTATGCTCTGAGGTGTCGTGGTCAAATCTCGAGGGTTTTGGTTACCTATTATTTGGCATGGCTGAGGGTTCATATCTGAAAGAAACTGTAAACTAAGTATGATGAATAATCAAAGAAACGCATAATTTAAATCCTCATTGATTTAGTCAAGTCTAATTCGTGGCTGCTGTTAAGCAATTCTAAAGATCGAGAGTCGAGCGTGATGTTAAATACGTATAAATTATTATACATTACTATAATACCCGCCCTTGCTTCACACAGCGCGGAAACTATTAAATTGTTCAAAACCTATAAACATTCACAAATTTTATTGCCATCAGTTATGTGGTTTGGGAGTTTTTTTAAGTAAACGTTGCCCCACACTAGGACTTTCTCCTGTATCGTGGGTGCGTTTACAAACATTTTAAATCACATACACAGACACCCAGACCCGAAACAACTATCTGTAGGTCATACAAATATTTGTTCCGTGTGGGAATCGAACCCGCGTCACGCAGCGCAGCGGTCGATTGCTCAGCCACTGCGCTAACCATGTTGTCAAGATTAGCGTGTACAAATAATACTGACGCGTGTTTATTAACATTAAAATAAACGCATCAAATTAAAAAGCGCATCATTTCAGGGTCTAGTGTATTAAAACCATTGTGATCCAATAACATCAATTCTCAAGTATAAATGCTCACCTTCGCATGTGCTGTCTTCATACACAACAGTAACACGTTTGTTCTTGTTTAAACAAAGGTCATCTGAAATAAACAGTCGGTATATTTTGATTGAAGTGGAGAATCTTTGTCATTGGTCTGGTGGATGTTGTAGCCGTGCCCTCGCAGAGCCAATCGGCGCGGCGATCTCTCGCGTCCAGCCCTGGTGCTGTCTATGGTCCGGAGCGAGAGGAAAGGTCACCTTCTGCGAAGCAGTCATGCTAGCGCAAGAGGTGGCCATGCGTTTGAGGGAGAAAACCTCAAACCAACCCATCCACCGCAGGAGACGCCACTGGCGCTGCGAGACGACTCCTGGCCACCATAGATGCGGCCCTGTGGACAGTGAGCAATGGGTAGCTCACCGCCCGTCCGGCTATTGACGACAGGCCGTGTGGACGGCGCGTTAGTGTTTCACGCACGCCTCAAAGAGTCACCGCCTGAACTGGGGTTGCGAAAGAGATACCACGGCCCCGGACCATAAAGAAGGAGCATGGGTGGGTTTTAGTCAGTACAATTCTGACACTCACACCACTTTGCGAGATAAACCAAGATCAAAAATGGACCTAGTACCGAGCCTTGAGATACACCTAGATGAACAAGTAACCCAGAAAATTTCGCGAAATTAACATCTACACATTGAAATCTGTTTTGTAAGTATGAGTCTATTACATTTAGGGCTTTATTTTGAACACCGTAATGACGTAGTTTCCGTAAAAGCGTGTCATGGTGAACGCAATCAAAAGCTTTAGAGAGATCGCAGAAAATACCGATTGCATTTTGTGCGTTCTCCCACTCATTAAATATGTGCTTTAACAAAGCAACACTCGCATCTGACCTTTTGTAAAGCCATATTGATCATTGTGTAAAGGCTAATAAACCCTTTAGCTACAGCATTTCTACGTCATTCGTCTTTTTCCTCCTTGGCTCGGCTGTGCGAGCTAGTAAACCAACAAGTATTGAATAGGTTTTAAATTTTCTTACAATATATCGATGCCTCGGCTGTTGTCATTTCTGTCCTTTTTATAATTGTTTCCCGTAGACAGCCGTCTTTGGTATATCGTTCTGTGTCAATTGTAATTTCTTTGTACGGCAGTGATAATTGCACCTTTATCCAACGCGACGGAAGCTCATGACTTATCTTGGAACCTAACAATGTTCTTCAAGGACTTTAAATTTGGATTCAAACTATGTTAGAATTATTTATTAAAATTAGCTGATTTACGCGAACTTACCGAAACCTGTAACTACAACAACAGCAAATGTGCCCTCATCTGATGGTTTGTAATGTGTATTTACTCTTAACAGCATTGTTAAATTGTCACCTCTTTGATAAATTAATTGATAAGGCGAACATGACATTAGTGAAGGATCTAGAAAAGAAAAAGTTCCGCATGAATAAACATAAATAACCTAACCTAACAAAGGACCATTCAACCAATATCAGATGGAGTTCAAAACACTGCTACACACTACTGAACCAAGACAGTTGGACCCGGCTTAAAAGGTTGCTGACCTTCAATCACTCTGGACAAGACATGTTAGCCACATGTCAGGTACACCGTCAGTCTAAATAACTCAGCACATGTCCTAGGAGAGGATCTCCAATAAAAGTGATATGTAATACTTACTTAAAATTGCAGACATTGTAGGAATCTCTTTATAAAACGACACTTTAACTGCAAGGATTGTGGAAAAACAAAATATAGCACAAAATATTAAATTCATCTCACCGATATCGATGGCAGAACTTTATTTGAAATATATTATTATTCTCAATGTAAGCACTACTTTTAACGAATGTGTCGATCAAATGTTTGTCCAAATCTAAAATTACAGTATGTTGTAGTTTTCCTATTACATAATTATCCTAATACTAACTTTTGCCCGCGGCTTCGCTCGAGTTAAATTCGGGGTAACACAGTTCTCCTTTCCTGATTTACAGGTACCTGCTACCTTTACTTTTTGCCCTTGTGCCTTATTTATTATAATAGCAATGCCAAGTTTTCCCTTTTCTTCCCTCTTCCTCCCTCACATCTCAATCTTTTTTTTAAAATAGCCTATGTCCGTCTCCAGGGTCCCAACTATCTCTGTGCCTATTCATCAAAATCGGTTTAAGCATTTAGGCGTGAAGACGTAACAAACAAACTCTCTTTCGTTTTTATAATATAATATATATATGTTTAGTAAGTATCTAAACCTAAAATTACATTATGTTGTAGTTTTGCTATTGCATAATTATCCTTATATCCTGAACATTCAGCTCCACATTGGAGGTACTACTTCCACTTTGCGCTAACCTAACCTGTCAACAGAGTATCAATAGAATAAGGGGCCACGTTATAATGGTAAATATGTATATTATAATAACAGTTACTCGTTTGTCGCACTAACGTAATATTGAGCTTCAGTTTGTACAGTTTTGTCGTACAACCGTTCATCGCCCTTCCGGTTCTCCACCAGCTGGGTGTACCCTACACTTAGCCAAGAGTACCTACATCAGCCTGTGCTCCAAACTATTTCTTCTACCAATTGATATAGTCACGGGCTACCAAGAACTTAAATTGTGTGTAATTTAATAAACTGAAAAGTGACTTTAGTTTTTTGGAAGTCGTTTTTATTTTCTCAAAAACAAAAAAGAATTAGGTGAAGAATTTTAAATTATGGTATAATGATATATCACAATTTTGACTAAAAAATTTGCAAATCATCCATGTAGATATAGAGAAGAAAAAAATGTACTATAGACAATACTACTATCAATAAAAAAAAAGAATTTTGCAAATCGGTCCAGACGTCTTTGAGTAATCGGTGAACAAAAATTAAGAGAACTTCCTCCTTTTTTTGAAGTCAGTTAAAAATAAGAGCCGCACCTCGCTCTCCGAAGCTTGGTATCCAATGTGGCAATACTGCCAGCCTACTGGGAACTTTTCCTGTTGACAGCAATATGGAAGCAATTTTTTGAGGCCCCGTAATTTTTTCCTCATTTTGATACTCATACAATTATTATCTGTTTCAATTATAATAATTTATCGACGCCATGTATGATAAGGAAATAAACTACATTAATTCAGTACTTTGGCATATCTCTGCACGTGATGATGGTCAGACTCGAGAACTGTCACTGGAGTATGTACATCGAAGGACAGTGTAGAAGTCTCCACTTGGTCGGCTACATTAACACTGCAGTTAGTGCTGGACTCACAAACTAGGTAGATGGACAATAATAAAAGAAAAAGTAGTGTTTTTAAAAGTGAGCGAGCCCTACTAAGTACTGGCTGTGGGCGTCAGTTTTTTAAATAACAAATATTTGTAGAGGCTGGGTTGGTTTGAGGTTCTCCCCCTCAAAGGTCCAGCCACCTTCTTCACTGTTTCGCATAAGGAGGTAGCTACTTCCCAATCCTTCTCGCTCCAGACCATTGACTGAACCAGGCCCGGACACAAGTTGTTGCCGACGCTCATCGCCTCTACGAGGTTGCACGGCGGTGCTGCGCCCAAACGGGTCAGACCATCACCATCCTCCGGGCGTTTCTTCACGCCCAATTAAAAGCAGGAACCTCCCGAAATTTCCGTGAACAGTGAGAACCGTCAGGCGGTAGATGAGGGTGATGTAGCGCTGATTCATCCCAAAAGCAATACTCCACGCTCGATCAAACTTCTCGAACTAGTTCGAAGTCTTCTGATACGGTCCTGAAAAAAAAAAGAATCTGATATCCGTATACTGTTTATAGTTATCATGTGGACAATATTTGTTAATCCTTACTAGTCCTTTCCTTACTAATATAACTTTCCTTACTAATAATAAAAGCGAAAGTGAGTTTGTTTGTTACCTCTTCACGCTATAATGGCTAAACCGATTATGATGAATTTTGGTACAGAGATAGTTGGGAACTAGGAGACAGACATATTAATACATGCTAATTTTTATTAAAAAAAAAGTGGGATGTGAGGGAGAAAGAGGGAAGAAAAGGGAAAACTTAGCGCTGCTATTACAAATCTATAAGGCGCAAGGAGACCTGTGTTACCGCGAATTTAACGCTAGCGAAGCCGCGGGCAAAAGCTAGTCTTTTATAAACGTCATTTTGAAGTGACGTCACAGTTCAACAATTCAACAGTATTTTCTATGAAATCAGTAAATTTACTAAATCAACCTTGAAGATAAAAATGGAGTTGCTTTTCTTTTGTAGTTTTACTCTTTGTCCTAATTTAAGGTCAAGACATTCAACAAATGATATTCCCCGAATCTCATGGCGACCCACAAAACCTTTATTATTATTTATTAGCCATCCTTCCTAGCAGTGTGTCAGGAATAATTGACAGGTGCAAGGGACCACATAGCCAGCCAATCACACGTGGTCGGCGACATCAAAGCGATTAACTGCCGCTTCTGTAAGTTCCTCCGTTGCCGGCGCTTTTTTATAAAGATGGCGACGTTCCTTTTTTGTTTTATTTTCTTGATTGTTATGGAAAAGGGGGCTAATACTAGAAAGCGTAAAAAGAACAAGTGTCTTTATAAAAATATCTATCCTATATTTATTTGTCTTACAGTATCACTTACACTTACAGTATTACAGGTCACATTATCCTTACTAATATTATAAAAGTGAAAGTGAGTTTGTTTGTTTGTTACCTCTTCACGCTTTAATGGCTAAACCGACTTTGATGAATTTTGGTACAGAGATAGTTGGGAACCAGGAGACGGACATAGGCTAATATATTTTTGAAAAAAGTGGGATGTGAGGGAGAAAGAGGGAAGAAAAGGGAAATCTTAGCGTTGCTATTACAAATCAATAAGGCGCAAAGGGAACTGTGTTACCCCAAATTTAACGCGAGCGAAGCTGCGGGCAATAGCTAGTGAAACTATAAAGGAAAGGTGGTGCAAAATTAATAATAATTTATTAGTAGATAAATTTCCGTCAAAATGTATTTTTCCTGTAAAATGTTACACAGAGTGCGTCATGAATAAAACCATTGAGTGTAAATGGCATTATTACGAAGACCCTGCGGTAAATATTGGCGAAAATAACTGTTTAAGAAATATATTATTACCACTCAAAAACCTGTGACCCACTTCTGAAAAATGCATAGAAACCATTATCATCATCAGCCTAGCCTTTTCCCAACTATCTTGGGGTCGGTTTACAGTCTAACCGGATGCAGCTGAATACCAGTATTTTACATGGAGCGACTGCCTATCTGACCTCTATAACCCAGTTAGTACTGGGTAATACGATACCTCTTGGAACTGGTTGTCAGACTTTCAGAACTGACTACCTGTAACGACTGTCAAAGATCTACAACGACAGCCGGGACGTGCTTTCCGAGGCACGGAGGTAACTCGGTATGTAACGGGTGGTCACGTATCTACAGACCAAACTAGGCAAACGCGGCTTAACCTACAGATCGAGCTGAGCGGCTGCTACTATTTAGCCACGAGCTCCTCTCATAGAAACCAGTCATATCATTATATATAGCATAAGTAGGTATCTGTATTCTTAACATTAGCCGTAGATGACGGCTGCAGGATGTTAATTGTCGCGTAAAATACTATAAAATTCACATGTTGGTATACCAAAATGTGAATTTTATAGTATTTTACACGGATTTTTCACGAACTAGCTGTATACAGCTGCTAATCCGTGTTACTGAAGTATTTGCGCCTTACATAATAAAAATACAATTAATTATCGTGTATTCCGATATTTTTCATTGCACAGGGCCATTTTGGGCATTGTCCATTGAAGTTCCAAAGTCTGAACTAGTACCGGGTTTATTCTTTAACGCCCGGTTCCAATAAACAAAAAACGATTTGTTTTGCTTACGTATAGTAGGATTTTGACATAACTCTCGTAAAAAATACTACCATCCGTAAGCAAAACGAATCGTTTTTTGTTTATATCAACCGGGCGTAAGAGAATTTGTTTTCTTAGGTGGGAATCACTAAATAACTTCCCCTGCTCCGGGCGGCGAGAGGACAGTGTCAGACGTTTACTCACAAAAACCCACCCAACTCCTTTTTTTTGCCTTTTATGTTCCGGAGCCGCGGTATCTCTTTCAAACAACCCGCAACCCCAGCACGCATCTCTAGAGACTTTCACATAAATTAACACAACATTTAATACTAGGAAAAATATATACATCTTTGCCTTACACTCCGTGGATAAGAGGCATGATAAACAATATTTTGAGAAAATAAAGTAGTTTTTGTTTGTGGTGACTTAAATATTGATCTGTTAGTTAATTCACCAGAAAAATGCAAGCTAATCTCATTGTTTAAATCATTCAATTTAAAATATTTATTTAAGGAAGCGACTAGAATGACAGCTACTAGCGCTTCTTGCATAGATAATATATACACCAATTGTAAAGTAAAAGATTCGTTTTTGATTAGTGGTGTTAGGTCAGATCACACGGGTCGGAAGCGAGAGTTCATGGCTAGCAATAGCTGCCTTCGCCGAAGAAGTTATGGCAGCAAAAGAGGCAGCAGAAAGGGAGAGGGAGATATCTTCCAACGTACCCTCCCGCACCCGAAGATCTGGGCGCAGGAGGAGGGCCGACAATGCCCTCTTCCGCCCCCCATAAAATGGCCTGCTAACAATGGACTTGAGGAAGTCTGTTGTCCTAGCATATAGACCTGAGTTGGCGTCGCGTGGTGTTTCCGCGTGCCTCTTATAAAGAATGACAGGGAGAGGAGTAGTCCACTCCTCCCCTTTTCCTGAGAAGGGGTTTGCCGCAAGCAAACCGTCACTGCTGGGGTGATTGTGTAGAATGCAAATGTGTCCCCGCACCCCAGCCAGAAGTGACGAGAAGGAGCACCGTGTGGTTTTAGTCAGTAGGAGTCTGACAGACCCCTCCGCAAAGGCGGAGGACATCCATTGAGGATTTCCACACGAAAAAAAAAAAAAAAAAAAAAAGATCACACGGGTCAACTTGTATCTTTTGATTTAGACAAAAGGTTAGACTCAGTCAAAACCATTCAATTAAGACGTTTTAATAAAAATAAATTAGATTCTTTTAATAAAAATGTTCTTAGCAATCTTTCTAACGCTAACTTTGATTCAGAAGACCCCAATATAAACTATTGCACATTATTTTCTACAGTTTGCCAAGAATTCAATAAAACGTGTCCTGTAAGTAATGTTAAAGTAAAATCTAAGTCTAAATTTAGTGAATGGGCCACTGCGGAAATAAGAAAAAGCAGAGATATTTTATATAATTTATATCACGAAAAATCTTTGACTTCGGACCAATCTTTTCACTCATATGTTAGGAACTATTCAAAAATATTCAAAAGAGTCTGCGCTCAAGCAAAGTCTCTAATAATAAGTAACAAAATTAATGTTTCTAATAATAAAATAAAAACTGTTTGGCAGGTTATAAACAGAGAAACTGGAAAGACACAACGGGATCAGAATGAATGGTCCTTGAAAATAGATAATAAAACTATTTCTGATGAGCTAGAAGTCGCTGAGACACTAGAAAATTTCTTTACCAACATTCCGTTAGAGGTTACGAAATCACTCCCCTCTTCTTCTAAATTAGCTGAAACTTTTCTTAAGGAAAACTTTACTAAGGATATACCTAACTTTAATTTTAAACCAATAAGTATTACTACAATTCAAAATGCATTCAAAAGTCTTAACATAAAAAATACTGAAGACTTATGGGGGATATCCGTCAAGGTCCTTGCTAATATTATTGATTCAATTGCTCCTGTCCTAACAGGCATATTCAATCAGTGTTTGGATAGCGGCAAGTTTCCTGACTTAATGAAATATAGTAAAGTAGTACCAATTTTCAAATCGGGTTGCAAGAGTGATCCCTCTAACTATAGACCTATATCAGTGCTGCCAGCATTAAGTAAAATCTATGAAAAAATCATGCTGGACCAGATGTTGTCTCACTTTAACTTTAACGGGATTCTGCCTAGTCAACAGTTTGGCTTCACGAAGGGCAGGTCGACAACGGACGCGGGAGTAAAACTCATCAGTCACATTTTGGAATCCTGGGAGCAGTCCCAGGATGCCATTGGCATTTTCTGTGATCTCTCAAAAGCGTTCGACTGCGTCGACCACAACACACTGCTCTGTAAATTACACCACTACGGAATTCGTGGACGAGCTGCTGATCTTGTTTTATCATATTTATCAAACAGGCAGCAAAAAGTAAATGTTAATGGGGCGACGTCCGCTGGGTCTCTAGTTAAGATGGGCGTGCCCCAAGGTTCTATTCTCGGTCCCTTCCTGTTTCTTGTTTATATAAATGATCTTCCTTTTATGATGGCCAAGCTCTCGGATATAATTTTATTTGCTGACGACACTTCGTTAATTTTTAAAATAAATAGAAAAAATCCGGATGTCGTTCATGTTAACAAAAGTCTAACCGTTTTATCGAAATGGTTCGCAGCTAATAATCTTTTACTGAATGCGAACAAAACCAAATGTCTAAAGTTTGCCTTACCAAATGTACCACAAAGAGATCTAAATTTAAATCTTGACGGCAAAAATCTTGATGTTATAGCGGAAACTGTATTTTTGGGGATGACTATCGATTCAAAACTGCAATGGGGCGCGCACATAAGAACTCTTTCGGGTAGGCTCAGCTCAGCTGCTTATGCAGTAAGGAAAATAAGGCAGTTAACTGATGTAGACACAGCTAGGTTAGTTTATTATGCTTACTTTCACAGTATTATGTCCTATGGCGTTCTGCTATGGGGATCAGCAGCAGACGTCGATACAGTTTTCATATTACAAAAAAGGGCAGTCCGCGCGATCTATAAAATGGGTCCTCGCGAGTCCCTCAGAGAAAAATTTAAAGAGATCGATATACTGACTCTGCCTTCACTTTATATCTTAGAATGTATATTGTATGTCCGTAAAAATCGGGGGCTTTTCAGAATTAGGAGCGACTACCATAATATTAATACACGCAGTAAACACGAAATTGTAATTCCAAAATTTAGATTAACAAAAACTAGCAAGTCATTTCTAATAAACAGTATACGCTTTTATAACAAGTTGCCAAAATCAGTTATAGAACTGACAGATGGAAAGTTTAAAAACTACATAAAACGTGTCCTTATTAAAAAAGCATATTACAAAATCAAGGACTACGTTGAAGATAAAGAAGTTTGGCTATAGTTCCTTCTGCGCATGCGGCTTCCCTGGTAGCTATAATCAGCACAAATTTGTGGATGTCTCTAACTATTCTCAATCTTATTTTTTTTTTGTGATCTCTTTTAATCATTTTTTTGCAATAGTTGTCAAATAGTTGTCAATTGATATTTATATCACCCTTGTTCTGAATAGTTACAGTACTGATAGCAACATCTGTGTGACTCGTCTCATTGGAATTATTTTGTTTATTTTTGATTTTTTTTATTCTTGTATAGATTCTCTTCTACAAATTTGTTGTGAATAAGTGGACATGGTAGGCCTTGTAGATTCTTAGACCCTTGTTAACTTTGGTTATTTATTATTTTATTTTACTTTCTGTAAAGTAAGCATTGACTTATTGTCGGGCCTACGCTGTCCTCTCATACTTAAGTACTAACGCTGTAACAACAACATTGTAAAACCAAATGATTTTAAAAGAGTAACCATGGAGTTTCTTGACGGTTCTTCTCCATAGGAAACGACCAACCCGAAACGTGCATCTTTTCTCGACGTTTTATAAGTGCCCATGTAGGCCTATGTGAAATAAAAATATTTTGATTGATTGATTTGATTGATTGATTGATTTGAATGTATGACTACATTATAACAGACTAGCTTTTGCCCGCGGCTTCGCTCGCGTTATATTTGGGATAACACAGTACCCTTTTCCTGACTTACAGGTACCTGCTACCTGTAGTTTTTGCCCTTGCGCCTTATTTATTGTAATAGCAATGCAAAGTTTTCCCCTTTCTTTCTCCCTCATAACTCAATCTTTTAGAATTCTTCTCTTAAAAAATAGCCTATTTCCGTCTCCAGGGTTCCAACTATCTCTGTACCAAAATTCATCAAAACCGGTTAAGGCGGTAAGACGTAACAAACAACTCGCCGGTTTTATAATATTAGTAAGGATAGTACCACGATCACTGCTGAACCCATAAATATATAAACAATACGTAGTTGTACACGTACAGGAAAGGTAAACAATGACCCCATCGAGACAAATAAAATACTTGAAATAATGGCCGTGCTTATCCGAGCTAGTTCGCACAATTATTAAACTTTGTCGCTTGTGTTATCGCCAGTGTACCTACCAATGGAACGTTTTCATTATCACACGAGCAAATGTATAGTTTCCTATAATGACCACAACTGAAAGCCCTAAGTAAGAGCGCGCTGTGGCGACCGTTATAATATCGTACTTAACTGTGATGTGTCGATGGGTCAATTTACCTTTTAACTTGAACTGAAACTTATAGGATCTCTAGCTTTTGTCACCGGCTTCGCTCGCGTTAAATTCGATTTTGCCTTTGCACCTTATTGATTTGTAATAGCAAGGCTAAGTTTTCCCTTTTCTTCCTTCTCTCTCCTTCATATCCCACTTTTTTTTTTTAAATTAGCCTATGTCCGTCTCCTGGTTCCCACAACTATCTCTGCAGCAAAATTCATCAAAATCGGTTTAGCCATTATAGCGTGAAGAGGTAACATACAAACAAACTCACTTTCGCTTTTATAATATGAGTAAGGATTTTTTTATCCGTCTCTCTGTTTTTTTTTGCGGATGAGAATAGGTCTCTTTTATGTTTTTACGGATTGGAAATCAGCAAATGACTTCCCTCACTTTATACTTTTATTGACTTAAACCACCCATAATAATATTATTTCTTTTGCCTTTTCTGTTCTGGTGCCGGTAGCTCTTTCGAACAACCAGCAACCCCGGCAGGCGGTGTCCCTGGCAGGCCCATTTGCTTTCCTGAAATCGCATTGAGGCGCGCGTGGAACACGAACGCGCCGTCGATCTACTCATTGCTCACCGTCCACAGTCCCACATATACGGTGACCTGGAGTGATTTAGAGACGCCCGGAACGTCTCCCTAAGCTTAATATCCCTATTCCGTGCCGTTTCAAAGCTGAGAAGCTCATAATACCGATAAAAGTTTTAGAAAATAACTTTTTAATTAGAGAATTATCTCGGCTTAGGATAAATAATGATGTCTGGCAACTCTGATGTCTTAATTAGCTTGAAGTTACGTTTGATCTTTTTGGCTACAAACATTGTCATGATGGGTAAGTGATTACGATTCTTGCTCTTCAATCACGTGGAAGCGGGTTTGAAACTAAGCAAATATGTACGAAAGAGAGTTTGGTCTCCATTATTATTTGGACGTTTTGTGAGATCGTCTTTTGTAAATCGTATCGTAATTGCAATTTTCATTATAATTGACATATATGTAATTTTAAAAATTTGATTGGTATTTAATATTTTGTTTTTTTTTTTTTTTATTTTAATGTGTTTTTTTTGGTATATTTGGATTATTAATCTAGTAAAACAACTTGTTTGTAGTGCAGAACAGAACTAACATTTATTTTTTAAAGAATAATGACTACAAAAGCCACAACAGGTGGCAGCACATAAACACACAGATTATAACATTTTAGGTGTCTATGGAATAGTCTATGACTTTTCTACACCCCCACTACATCTAACAATGTTATACTGATATTAACTCAAACATGAATATGCTGAACCCCCAACTTATCCAATAAATAATAATGTTTATCAGAGCACAAGCTCTTTGTAAGTAAGTCAGCTGGCATCTCAGCTGATGGCAAATATTTGACATTCACAATATTATCAGTTACACAGTCTCTACAAAAATGATAACGAATATCAATGTGTTTGGTTCTTTTATGGAAAATTGGATTTACAGTTAGCTTTAATGCACTCTGGTTATCATTATATAATTCTATAGTATACTTTTTATTTGTAATTTCAAATTGTAAGTTTCTTAAATAAACAGATTCTTTGCAAGCTTCAGTTAAGGCCATGTACTCGGCTTCACTGCTTGACAGAGCCACGGTTTTCTGTTTCTTTGTCTCCCAAGAAATCACACAACTTGACAAAGTGAAACAGAAACCCGTGTAAGATCTTCTGTCAATAATGTTCCCACCCCAATCAGCATCTACAAATCCTTCAATGACCGACTTCCCATCTGCAGAAAATTTTAAGCCATGATGTTTGGTCAATTTTAAATATCGCAGTATGCGTTTAACATATGAACAATGCTGTTTAGTATATGAATTGTTAAATTGACTCAAGAAACTTACTGCAAAAGCTATATCGGGTCTGGTAAGAACTGCTAAATACATTAAAGAACCTATCATTTGTTGATAAGGAAACAATTCATCTACATTATTCTCATCTATAGACACATGTAACTTAGTCTCCATTGGAGTTTGTACAGTCTTACATTGACTCATATTGAATTTAAGTAACAATTGATCAATATAATCTTCCTGACTTATTGATATTGTTTTCTCAGATTTATTTACTTTTACATTTACCCCTAGACACTTCTTAATTTCACCTAAATCTTTAATTTTGAAATTATTAGATAATACATCTTTTAAGTGCTTGGTTTCTTTACTATCATTAGAAAAGATAAAGAAATCATCTACATAAAGGGTAACAATTGTTTTCAACTTATCCTGTGTTTTTAAAAACATACACGGTTCTATCTTAGATTTAACATAGCCAATTTTTAAAAGACACTCCTCTACCTTTCTGTACCAGACTCTTGAAGACTGTTTTAAACCATACATACATTTTTTTAATTTAAGAACTTGGCCTTTCTGAACTGTCTCAGAAAAACCCTCAGGTATTTGTATATAAATATCTTCTTCAAGGATCCCATACAAAAAAGCAGTTGTTACATCAAGGTGTGTTATATCAAGGTTAATTTGAACAGATAGAGCAAATAGAAGCCGCAATGTAGTATGCCGTACTACAGGGGAAAAAGTGTCAGTATAGTCCACTCCTTGCACTTGCGAAAAACCTTTCGCCACTAAACGAGCACGAAACCGAATGTTATTATCACTATCATACTTTTTACGTAGCACCCACTTGCACTGCACAACTCTACCATCCTCAGGGGGATTACTCAACTCCCAAGTATCATTCTCTTTAAAACTCTGTAACTCTTCAGCCATGGCCGTTTTCCACTGTTCCTTTTCAGATCCTGCTAAAGCATCCTGAAGAGACAAACCTGTCACATCATCATATGTATTCACACCTGCACAAAAATTTGAAATATGAAACCTGTCTGGTTGCTTCCTTATCCGTGTAGGTCTTTGAGATATGGTCTCAGGGATATCTTCAGACTCAGGTTGATATGTCTCATCATTCACATCCAGAAATGTATCTTCTGAGCTATCAGTGTAATCAGATTCCGAGTTTACTTCATCTTTAATAATTTCTTCCCCCACTGAATCAAAACTTTCAGACAAAACTTCTATCTGAGATTCAGATTTTGATTCCTGCTCTACTATGATCACATCTCTGCTAGTTGATATTGTTCTTGTTTCTGGATTGTACAGTCTGTATCCCTTTGTGTTTTCCGGATATCCAATGAGAATACACTTTTCTGACTTCCTGTCCCACTTCTTGCGCTTCTCTTTAGCTACATGGACCATTGCAGTACTACCGAAGATTCTGATATGACTTATGTCAGGTTTACAACCAGTCCATATCTCATACGGTGTTTTATTTCCCAATGCTGCAGCCACACTTCGATTCTGTAAATATACTGCAGTGTTGGTGGCCTCACCCCAGAATTCCTTCCCTAGGTTGGCATCGAAGAGTAGGCATCTTGCCTTTTCAACTATAGTGCGATTGAATCGCTCACACAGACCATTTTGTTGTGGTGTGTATGGATTAGTTTTCTGATGTATCACACCAGCACTTTTTAAGTAATTGTCAAATTCTTTATTGCAGTACTCAAGCCCATTATCACTCCTTAATACTTTTATTGTGTTTTTAGTTTGATTTTCCACTTGGGCTTTGAACTCTTTGAAATACTTCAGAGCCTCATTCTTGTGTTTTAGAAAATAAGCAAACACCATTCGACTACAATCGTCGACAAACAATAGGAAGTATCTAGACCCACCTATGGACACATTTTCCATGGGCCCACAGATATCTGTATGAACTATATCTAGTAGATTACTGCTCCTCTGACTGGAACTCTTGAAAGGTAAACGACACTGTTTCCCTTCACAGCATGTGGCACATGAAGATTTGCCAATATCCACTTTGTCATCAAAAGACATGCCCTGTACTGCAGTCTTCATTTGATTCAGGTAGTCTTTATTAATGTGTCCTAATCTGCGATGCCATGTAACACCTGACACAACTGATGCAGCCAAACATTCCTGACTTAGTAAGTTTACTTTGTATACTCCATTTTCCAATAATGCTGTAGCTACTAATTCATTATTCTTGTTATATATTGAGCATCTACTATCAGAAAAAGACACTTTGTTTCCTTTGCTTATGAGTTGGCTGACTGATAGCAAGTTAGTCGCCAAACTTGGAACACAGTAAACATCTTCAACTATAATGTCGTAATCAATATCACCAGTTGTAGTCGTTATCTTCACATCGCCAGAACACAAAACTGACAACTTTTCACTATTCGCCACAATAATTTCTTTATTTTGTTCATAAGACGCATTCATAAGCCAACTTTCGTTTGTCGTAAGGTGTACACTTGCTCCAGAGTCAATGTACCACGCTTTTTTGTTAAAATTGCCACTCAAGAACACTGCACTGAACGCATTTGATTGCATTCGGGGTTTTTCTTTAGAATTCGACGCGTTATTTTCATAATTTGTACATTGATTACGATAATGTCCTTTTTGTTTGCATCGGTAACATGTCACCGTCTTGATGTTTGACTTTGACGGATCAGCAGTGCTACCAACATTGACATTTGTTTTTGCCGCCTTTTTTTTACTGAACTTTGAACGAACTGCGAACGCCCCGCCAACTTCATCGTGTTCTTGAGTTGACTCCATGTCTAACAATTTAGACTTTATGGAATCCGCTGATATGTTAATGCCTGAATGCTCAATTGCCATGATCATCGGTGAAAACCGCTCTGGCAATCCTGCTAATAACAATGAACCTGTCCACTGGTCATTTATTTCGAAACCCGTGCCACTTAATTTCTGAGCTGTGTCAATAATTTGTGTCACGTAGGACGTCATAGAACTGCACGTTTCCAGTCTTATTGAAATTAGATTCCGTAACAGACTTATCCTTCTTGAGAAACCGTTGTCATCGAACAACTGCTGCAATTTTTCCCAGAGTTCTTTCGCTGTTTTTACACTTTTCACATGTACATACAAAGACGGGTCGATTGTCATAATCAATTTTGCCCGAGTTTTCTCGTCATCTGCAGCTCCTACAATTACTCCTTCTTCCGGCTTTACACACTGTTTCATGCCTTCAAGGATTAGGAAATTCTCTGCCGCGAAGCACCACTCGCTGTAGTTTTCCCGCCCGCGTAACTTTGGTACATTTAACAAGTAGCTGGCCGCCATCGTAATTCAGAATAAAACACTTTTATTTCACGAATGTCCAACCAATCTTATCTACGCATTGGAATCGCGTATTGAAAAAAGTTTTTTAACACTCGTACCGTGACGAAATTCTTGTTAAAAACTACTTTTTAACTTATTTTCTGGGCCCATAACCTCTAGTAAAACAACTTGTTTGTAGTGCAGAACAGAACTAACTTTTATTTTTTAAAGAATAATGACTACAAAAGCCACAACAGGTGGCAGCACATAAACACACAGATTATAACATTTTAGGTGTCTATGGAATAGTCTATGACTTTTCTACAATTAAATTACTAATTATATTAAATTACTATTTTAATTTGTATGTCAGACATAGCAATAACGAGCACTACTTTTAATATCCTTAATGGCTAACTACATAATGTCTAATAAATGAATAAATGATTATGTAATTCGACGTTCAAAAAATTATCGAAGATTTATCAATAAATGACTTTAGATTTTGTTTTTGACGTATTGGGTTCGATTACCGGGTTGAAGAATTTAGAGTTTTTCATCAATAATTTATCAAAATCAAGCCGGGACTGTAGATTTGGGTCCATTTTGTTAGGCTCGCCAATTACATGGGTCTTACACATTACTGGCACGATGTGCGTGTACTATCAGGTACACCTCTGTATACCCCATTGGAGAAAACAGGCGTGATGTAATTTTTTTGTTTAAACAACATGAAATGTGAAGAGAATTATAAAATCGTCCCGTATAAAACAATGGAGACACCCAAAAATTTACATATTATCATGGTTTTTAGACATTTTGTCCCTCCCCATCCTCTTAACAGTGCTGTCGAACAAACGGCGGTTATCAGCTGTAACAAGATACCCTCCCTGCCCTCCCCCATAGAGGACGGCGCGATTTACCGCCTCTTCATGCAGGGAGGAAATTGATTCGCGACTTATTTGCTGAATTCATATCATTTCTATATCGTGGAAGATGAATGTACGGTTATTTTTTTGTTTTTGTTTTGTGGGTTACGAAGTTTGCGTGACTTTATTATTGTGTTTGTTGGCGATTTATTATTAGAAACCGGGATTCTGATTTTAAGTATTTAAATAGTTTTTTAAATTGTGTGTACAAATGTTTTAATTTGTATGTTTGGACTTTTAAATTTATATCATGACATGTTTGTTAACGTCGGGCCTGTTGGTCTAGTGGTTAGTGGCCCTGACTGCTGAACCGGAGGTCGTGGGTTCGATTCCCACCCAGGACAAACTTTGTGTGATGAGCATGATTGTTTGTTCTGTGTCTGGGTGTGATTTATCTATAATATAAATGTATGTATTTATAAATTATATAAGTATGTATATCAGTTGTCTGGTTACCATAACACAAGCTCTGCTTAGCTTGGGATCAGATAGCCGTGTGTGAGTTGTCCCAAGATATTTATTTATTTATTTATAACGTATTTATTCTTATGTCTTGGTCAACAATACTAAGAACTACCGGTGCCATTTTGTTTCAAGTTTTAGATTCACATGTAAATCTAAGATATTGAAATAAACACATTTTTGTTTGACCTTTTTAAAAATATAACATATCGCTAGTTGGTTCAACCGCGTCTTTCATTAAGTTTAGGCGCATGAATTAGGTTCTGGATATAATTAAATAAGTATTTAGTCATTGAGGAGGTTCTTAATTCTGGTTTTTTGTTTGTATATATATAATAAATCTCTTTTAAACAGAACAGGTTAATGCACGACCTTGTACATTAAGGCATACCTATGCCTTGCAAGGTCGGACATATTGCAATACTAGCTGTTCCACGCGGTTTCACCCACGCTACTCAGCAGTTGTTGATCGTAGCGTGATGTTATATAGCCTATAGCCTTCCTCAAGAAATGGACTATCCAACACTAAAAGAATTTTCCAATTCCAACCAGTAGTCTCTGAGATTAGCGCGTTCAAACAAACAAACAAACAAAGTCTTTAGCTTTATAATATTAGTAATGCAATATTGTTAACTCCCTAAGTTATAAGCTTGATATTAAAAAAAAACTTCTTCTCCAGGTTGATATGGATATCCTTGCTGAATTTCAAAGACGTTTTGTTCGCCACAAACAAAGATTAAAACAAACAAGCAAAGTCACTTTCACAATATTTTAGTATTTATGCATTATTGTTATTTTTTTTTTCAAATTCATGAACTCATGATATCCGTGCATAATCTTATTCCAAAGAAAAAATAAATTACATCGAGCATCAACTTATTTATTACTCTATATACATATTTCAATTTGCTATAGTTTTCGACACAGTGTTACGTTTGGGTAACGAGATGAAAACACAACCGTTAATCATTACTAATATTACAAAAGCGAAAGTGAGTTTGTTCATTTGTTTGTTACGTCTTCACCCCTAAATGGCTTAACCGATTTTGATTAATTTTTGTACAGAGATAGTTGGGATCCCGGAGACGGAAAAAGGCTATTTTTTTAAAAAAAAGATTGATGCATGAGGGAGAAAAGGAAAAACTTAGCAATGCTATTACAATAAATAAGGCGCTAAAAACTACAGGCAGCAGGTAACTGTAAATCAGTAAAGAGGAACTGTGTTACCTCGAATTTGATGCGAGTAAAACCGCGGGCAAAAGCTAGTAATTTAAATACAAATTTATGATAGTTTACTTTGCAATAACATATTTTGCATTTGATAGTCTTGGAAGAACGATAACGTGTTGACAGGATTTTCAGGCGATTTGACATGAGAAATAAAACGAAGCGCTATGCGTAAATATTTTGGTTCGAACCGCCACTCTGTGGAACTCACTGCCGGCGACCTATACGGTCTAGATTGCAGCACGCTTACCCAGAAGAAACCGATTCACTCAAACTGATTAAATCTAGATGACAATGATCAAGGAAAAGAGCAGCCACCAGTGAATCCCACGGATTGATATTAAACACAATATCAGTGGGATTAAATTGGAAGAAGATCCAGATACTAATTGTAGTGAAGTTTCCAAGTAAATATTTCTGATGAACTCAATCGAATGCTTTGAAGTTGAGATCATTAGCTCTACCATGCGCTTAAACCAATAGTATTCGTCGCTAGTCGATAGCGACGCCGTACATTTTTTGTATGGTAAATTTAACAGCGCCTCTAGCGGTCACTCAGTGCCGCATACAAGATTGTGCGCGATTGATGCTACGGACATTACTTTTAATATAAATAAATGATTAAAAACACTTGATATCGTAGAGGATGCGTTAGGCACGCTCACTAGGTTTTTTTTGTATTAAAATAAATGGATTTTTCAGGGTAGAGTCAGAAAGTTTAATACTATTGGCGGCATGTTCGGTCTTAAAATATTAGCAAGTTACGTTATTATATTACAACAGTTCTAATTGGCAAATTGCCGCTCAGCGGACAGACCTCCGGTGCGATCTCATGGTGGCATGGAGAGAGTGAAAAGAAAAGTGGCGGTAAGTCCCCTCTTTGAGGAGTGACTAGAGAGGTGCCATGGCGTCCTCACCTAGCTGACGCAGGTACTCACCGGACACGGAAGTTTCGGGAGGTTCCTGCACATAATCGGGCGGGAGGAAATGCCAGGGTTGCGAGTTGTTTGAAAGAGATACCGGGGCCCCGGTACACATAGGACAAAAGAAGGAACATGGGTCGGTTTTAGTCAGTATAAGTCTGACGGGCCCCTGCCGCTCCGCCCAGAGCGGGGGAAGTCATTAGATGATTTCCTACCCGAAAAAAAATCTGTCCAAGATCTACAAATGACCACTGAAAAAAGGGGAGTAGAGAACGTAGGAAATCTGTTCTTTGCCCAACATGGGAAGCGATCCTCAGACCTCAGAAGGTTTCCGATCCCCCCAGAGTACGAGAATACAGTTATGAGTTGATATCCTATCCGAAAAAAACGCCCCAAGCAAAATATTAAACTATCGAAGAGTAATAAACGTACCCTTTCAATTAATTAAAGAAAATGTGTTAATAGGCAAAGCACATTGATTACTTCCAATGTATTCGTTCACGTAGAACGAATTAATCACGGACTAACTCACCACAATCACATCACTTCGGCCTTGTAAGTTCACGTATGAGATGACACTCAAAGCCAAAACTGTACATGTGCTGTCTACCTGTGAAAAATTTCATCAAGATCCGTTCAGCCGTTTGGACGTGAAAGAGTTACAAACATCCACAAATACATGCATCCAAACATCCATCCATCCTCACAAAAAATCGCATTTATAATATTAGTAGGATCGTAAGTGCTAGGATCTCTGTGCAGCAGCCATTACTTAATCACTGCACAAACTACAAAGTCAATTATTCACACAGTAACACAACACAGTTCCTCTTTCCTAATTTGCAGGTACCGTCTACTTGTAGTTTTTGCGCCTGATTTATTTTAATAGCAATGCTATGTTTACCCTTTTTTTCCTCTTTCTCCCTCATTTCTAACTTTTTTTAAATAATGTTAGCCTATGTCCGTCTCCAGGGTCCCAACTATCTCTGTAACAAAATTCGTCAAATCTGTTTAGCCATGTAAGCGTGAAGACGTTACAAACAAACAAACTCACTTTCGCTTTTATAATATTAGTAAGGAGTAAGGATGAAGGTCAAGAAAAAGAAAATGTGAAGAGAAACACTAATACTTTTAGAAGAAAACTATGATAATGCTTAACCCCGAACAAATTTGTATAAAGGCGTTAGAATGTAAACGAAATAAGATAACTCTTTTATTTCAAATGCAACAAAACACCTTGCATATTTACAATGTTAATATCGTTATTTACACTGTTATGACGTCACGTAGTCCAGTTTTATCACCTGTTTTCAATCAGGAAAGTAATATTTAAAATCCGCGAAGTATTAATTAGTCACAGAGTTATAACAAGATATTTTCGCTTCATTATTTTAGTCCTTGCCTTTGACCAAGACTGCCATGGTAGTTTTTGGAAATTTGTTTATTTTTTAAAGTCAGTTTTTTTAATATGTGTGATATTAGCCGTGTGTTGTGTGTTGTATGTGTGTGTTTGGTGTTTAGACTCGTTAGCTGTAGTAATGGTGGGTAGATGGTTTAAATATTTTATAAAGTAGGTTTATTTGTTATTACTGACTGAGTTGTGGGAGGAGGAGGAGTAGAGGAGCTCGTTGGAGCCGCTCGGGACGATCTTCAGGTTAAGCCGCTCTTGCCCAGTTTGGTCTGTGGATGGGTAACCACCCGTTACATACCGAGTCTCCTCCGTGAATTAGAAAACACTTTAAACTGTTGCTCCCAACTGTCATTTGTAGATCTTTGACAGTCAGTGTCCCGAAAGTGTGACCAGCAGTCTTCTTAAGGGGTATCGTATTACCCAGTAATAACTTGGTTGTGGAGGTCAGATAGGCAGTCGCTTCATATAAAGTACTGGTATTAAAATGCATCCGGTAAGACTGGAAGCTGAGCCCAACATAGTTGGGCAAAAGGCTAAATAGATGATGATAATGAACTGCTCCTAGGAACGTATTCAATTGCAGAAAGTTAGACTTTTTCTCTTTACACTTTTGGTTAATCCCCACTCATCTTTTGATTAATCTTTTCACGAATACTTTGGGATTGACTTCCAGTCTAATCGGATGCAGCTGAATACCAGTATTTTACATTTGGATGCAATTGAATTCGTGTGTCCTTACTAATATTATAAAAGCGAGTTTGTTTGTTACGCCTTTACGCCTAAATGGCTAAACCGATTTTGATTAATTTTGGAACAGAGATAGTGGAGACCCTGGAGACGGACATAGGCTTATTTTTTTTTAAGTGAGAAATTAGGAAGAAAAGGCAAAACTTAGCTTTGCTATTACAATAAATAAGGCGCAAGGGCAAAATCTATAGGTAGCAGGTACCTGCAAATCAGGAAAGGGGAACTGTGTTATCCCGAATTTAACGCGAGCAAATCCGCGGGCAAAAGCTAGTTTAACATAAAGCGACTGCCTTGACCTCCTCAACCTAGTTATTGGGTAGAACCCCTTAGTAAAACTGGTTGTCTTACCTCGGGCTTCCGACTAAGCTCTAACAACTGTGACAGACCAACAAATTCTGAAGAACGGAAGGATTCTGTTCTTTGCCCAACATGGGAAGCGATTCTCAAACCTTATGCTCAACAGTAACGTCAGCAATCACTAGGCTATTTAGCAGTTATCTTGAATAGATAACTTGTGGTCGCAATTTTGATCTTATCTTCATTATTAAATGGTCTGAATTTGGGTTTAGTTTGTGTTTTGATATAAATGAGTCTATTATAAAAAAAATTGACCCAAGAATAATAAATAAAACAAACGGGGTAAAAAAATACTTTCGAAACACGAGCGCTGCTTTATTTAAAAACTCAATGAAGTTATTTTCCACATTTAATTGTATTTTGGTCAATAACTTCTTAATAATACACATAGTTAAGGATAAATCATAAATAACCAAAACAACGTTAATGAAATTTTTAAGAAACCAAGACAAAAAATTACCCAAATCGGACTACCTAGTAATCACAGAGACCTCAATACATATTTTTTCAAATTTCAGAGAGAAATGCATCAACATAAAAGCAAAATTTTAAAAGCCGGTTTAAACTAGTCCGAGCAAATTTTCCCTATTCATTTGTTTTATCAAAGAACTTAAGAAAAAAAAAGATTGCGAACAGCGCCTCAGGGTTGGTGCAGATTGAGTTCTTTGCGAACACTACAATGCGTAAAATGTACAAAGCGATGCCGCGGGACATAGCTATTACTGGGGGAATAGTTTGTTCTAGATTTTATTTGAAGTTAAGTCTTCGTTCACGCTAAGAGTTTTCAAATACCAAATGAAAAACTTAATTTAACTGAAATCTGAAATGATTGAATAGTAAAAACCTGCCAAGAGTGAGACAGGTTCGCGCACCAAGGGTTCCGTACAAACTTGTGACATAAACGGCTATATCTTTTGACTATGTAGAATTAGAGTGTTGATTTTTTCAGAGTATAAAGGGACCACAGGGTTGAATACATGGTTCAATTTCAACTCAGCAACTCCACGCGTTCCCGAGATAAAGAATCTTGACAGACAGACGGACAACAAAGTGATCAAATAATAGTACCGTTTTTTTTTGTTAATTTTGACGTACAGAACCCTAAAAACCGGTCAAGTGCGCGTCGAATCCGCGCACCGACAGTTTACATATTAATGTTAATACGAATATTCCTAAAACAAACAGCCGATTAATTTTCTAACTTTAAATGTCTTAAAAAAAAATCTGTTAACGTGACGACTAACAATCATAATATTATCCTTTCCGTTTATAGGGAACAGCTGATTCGATATTTAACAATATAATAATAGGTTTATTTCACTGTCAATGTTCATAGTGGAGAAACCTGCAAAACAATAAGATTTGATTTTTATATTTTTTTTGTAAATACCTAGGTAATTATGATTTGTGTAATATTTTTTGCAAGTATAATGCACGTTATATGTAAAGCAGGTGTGGACGTAGGACTAGTCAAAGGTGTCGAGTACGATGCCAAAGCACGCATTTCCGTTTTTTTTAATCATGTCCGTATTACAATTACACTTGCTTTGGTGAAGTTTAACATCTTGAGGAAACCAGCATGCCTTTTTGCGGATGAGAAATCAAAACCCACCCATGTTCCTTCTTTTGCCCATAATGTTCTGTGGCCGCGGAATCTCTTTAGAACAACCCTTCACCCTGGCAAGCGGTGGCCCTGGCAGGGTTCTCTGCTTTACTGACATGTCTTTGAGGGGCGCGTTGATGTCTGACATTTCTCGTCTCTATTTTAAGGCAAGACAGAAGCCTACGTTAGGCATAAAAAACCTGCTCCAGGTTAGATAACCACACGATAAAGATGAAGATAGCATAGTTTATAATAAAATAAATATTACCTAGCTATTTGAAGTTAATTAAGCTCGCTGTACTTATCAAATTGCGAATGGTAATGAAAAATAAATACTGGTTTCATTGTTTTAGTAATTAAAAAAAACTAATTGTAACAGAGTCGTCAAATTAGATTCGTTTAGTTTACATACATAAATTTTTGGGATTGAAAACTTTGTGAGAAAATGGAACAGTATAAATTGAAAACATCTATTTTTGAATTTGGAAATTGCTGATTCTATGGTTACAATGGCGGTCTTATCGCTGATAAATATGTTTTCTAGATATCCTTTAGATTGACAGCACAAACATAAATATATAACGGGAAGTAGTCTATGGTTTACCTATTGCTAATACTACACAAAATGATTAAAATAAAGTTATTTATTAAAAATATACATTTATTAAATATATTCATAACATTTAGTAACTGACAAATAACATGTGGACTGTAGACTATTTTGTTATGGCTAGCTAGCTTTCAACCGCAATTTCGTCCGCGTGGCATAGTTGCTAACGCTAACTTTAACCCGCATGACTATCGGAAAAAATATCTTTTTCTCCCCTTTTCTCCTCTCTTTCTCCCCTTTTTCTCAATGTTTTTTTTAATTGTACTGGGGTATCAGATAGAGACAAAAAGTAACTATCCCAACTATTTCGGATTAGCCATTTAGGCGTGAAGATTTAACAAACAAAATTACTTTCGCTTTTATAATATTAGTAAGGATATTACTAAACTACAGTTACTAAATGCTATTAATTTATAATAACATTACAGGGATAAAAATTTGCAACCAAGGTTTTTAAAGCAACAAGTGACTGAGCTTGTCTTAATCACACCGGCCATTTGTTCCATTAACGGATAGCGAAAACTGGTCATAAAATATAGTGGAATGTGCAAGCATCAAAAGTATCAAATTCTCCATTAATCTCTAGTTCGTAATGTGTTTCATTAAGAAATTTGAAACGTTTGATATCAGAGGGTGTTGTGGGATTAAACGGAATACTGGACAGTCATTATAAAATGAGGGCATTTCAGCGAAGGCGGATAGGCAACCACTTGACCTTAACGCGAAACTCTGAAACATGATCATATATTTGGGCAAACCAAAATTGAATCTGAATACAAAAATGTTTGAGTGGCTCAAGCTTAAGTAATAATGTACATGTACTACGCCGCTCTAGTGGGTTTGGGATCATAAGTCTGTGATCTTGAACTGAGAACATCATACACATCTCATCTTCCACTCATCTCACTTATTGGAGTGAAGTTCCTTATCGCGCGTTGCGAAAGGGGGCTAGACGGAAAAAAAATAAGACCAAAAGTTGTAACGAAACTTTTTGCTATAGTTGTAAGCCGTGTAGCGTGCGCGTGTTTCTCTGTCTGTCTCTCTCTCTATCATAGAAAATAAGGCAGTTATTTTCGTTTCGTCTTTCTATTTCGCATTGAACAGTGTGGTGTCGCGACGATTTTTTTTGTCAACAAAAATAAACGTCGTGTCACTACACTGTGTGTGTGTGTGTGTGTGTTGTACACTCAAGTGTATACAGGTTTTTTTGTACTTAATAAATAATAACTTCGTTCCATCCGGGTGGCCCTTGACACTTCTCAAGATTATTTTATTCAGCTTCGTTTTCCTTCTTCATTGACATCTTCCTCCTTGAAAGGCGTTGATCTGCCGATTCACAAGATATATTCACTCGGGCGGCTCCTGTGTCTCCTTCTCCCATGCCATGAGCCCTAAGAACGATGTAATTAGTACACACTACTTGATTATTAACACAAACTGCCTTGCTATCGCAACTTACGGTAGCGGAACCTGAAGTTATTGCTTAGTTGCAACTTTAAACGATGCCTACGTGCTTTCACTGAAAACACGTTTGTCTAAGTTTATATATAAACTAGCTTTTGCCCGCGGCTTCGCTCGCGTTAAATTCGGGGTAACACAGTTCCCCTTGCGCCTTATTGATTTGTAATAACAACGCTAAGTTTTCCCTTTTCTTCCCTCTTTCTCCCTCACATCCCACTTTTTTCAAAAAAATATTAGCCTATGTCCGTCTCCTGGTTCCCAACTATCTCTGTACCAAAATTCATCAAAATCGGTGTAGCCGTTAAAGCGTGAAGAGGTAACAAACAAACAAACAAATAAACAAACAAACTCACTTTCGCTTTTATAATATTAGTAAGGATAAGGATGTACAATATGCACCAGCTGTTGCCTGTAGCTTTGCCCGCGTATACTTTGAAATTTATTTCAAGGGGACATAGTACCGTGATTGAAAGCCTAGATTTGTTTGGCCGGGCGGGTGGGTCGGGGAAGTTGAGACCATCCGCAGGCGCTGGGTGTTTACTCTCCAGGGCTAAAATTTGTTTGTGTCTATTAATAAGTTGTAAATAGTAAATAATGATCACATATTATGTTGAATATAATTTAAAAGACGAACTTACTATGTATACATATAACAGTTCAGTAACCTCCAGAATAACGACATTTCTAGGTCGGGTGAATAAAATGGTGTTAGGTTTTACTATAAGGGTTGTCTCCGCCGAAGTCTTTTAGTCCGCGTCCAGTTCATGTTATTACTGCCTTGATAAGACTGGTTGTCACACTTTCGAGCCACTCCAGATTTTTGACAGCCGGGATCAACGGGTTAACGATCTATCCGAGGCACGGAGGATACTCGATATACAATAGATGTTCACCCATCCATAGACACACTTTGGCAAGAGCAGCTTAACCTCAAAGATCAACCCATGTGGCTGTTGTTAGCCACGACCTTCTCGCAGGTCCAGTGCAGTTTTACAAATAAACATTGCTTCGATTTTTTTCAATGAATTGTATTTATTCAGCCAATTTTTTTTTTGTAGAAATGGGTAATTATCAAATAAGTTCCCCTTTGGGCGGAGCGGGGGGGAAGTATCAGACTTGTACTGACTAAAACTAACCCATGCTCCTTATATTGCCCATAATGTTCCATGAAACATGAACAACCCGCCACACAGGCCCCTCTGCTCTTTATTCAGCCATTGGTTCAGGTTGCCGGTTTTATTTAAAACTCAACTTTTCTGCCATTTGGTGCCTCCTTTTACATTCGACTTAAATTCGCACTACTAGGTACACTTCTGCCTATCACTTCGTAGATTACAGGATGATATATTTTATAAGTCTTTAAACTGACATGGTTACTTACATTTTTATTAAAACTTGAAACGGGATATTTACCATGTAATGACAGTCAAAACTCGGCCATAGCTCAAAATCTTTTGGAAGCAGGATCGAACCACTGAATTAAGTTACATAACCCTCACGTCATCTGGACAGAACGCCACTACACTATATTCCTAGACTGGTATAAGAAGCAATTGCTATTACCAAATTAAGGAATTTCAACTGAGATGATGGGTTTCAACTATCAAGAGCCTGGAATCCAGTGGTTCAATTGTGTAAAAACCCAAAAAGTAGTGAAAAAAGATCGCGACTTGATACGGTGACTTTTGTGTGTCGAGAACAATATCCGGTTGAGTGTCGAGAACAAAATCGAGTTATGAGTGACAATGTTAGTGATAACGAACGCAAAAAACGAATAAGAAAGAGGGTAGATCGTTTTGTCTGCTCGTAAACATCCACCCGCAATAACTTCAGTTCATCCGCGATCATGGCGTTGGCAACATCACCGAAATATTGGAAACTCGAAACAAATAACGAATATGGTAAAGGAGGATGGCGGGGACACATGTAAAATGGGACCCACTCTTAGGAGTACCGTACCGTATAGAAACTTGTACCTAGTTGTAGAACTATATAAAACTAGAAAAAAAGCAAATGGGCAGTGAGTCGTAGGTGGTGGGAGAAAAAAGAAATTCAAGGTAGAAGATTATAACCTAAAACGAATCCAAGATTGCGTATTTAATACAATATTATCTTTTTTATGTAATATGTAGTTTCAAAAAGGTGTTCATGTGTTTCTACATACCACTTCGATTTTTCTACTTCAATAATCCATAAAATCACACAGAAAATAATAAATATCCCACGGTAGCCGTTGAATACAAACTGAAATAACACGAAATAGTTTTGACACTAACAGTCAGCTCATATTGACAGCTTAACGCTTCATTCTACGTTATCATAGATAATCGTAATTATTTTTACATTGTGCATTTTTGTAATAAAAAAATGTGAATGCTTGTTTAATATTAACGTTTGTATATATGTTTTTATATTTTACAAGTTTCATTTATTAAAAAAAAATTACAACCGTAAAATATCTACTAGTGTGAGAACGTAAATCATATAAAGAGTAGGTTGGAATGTAATTCGAAATACGGTGCGTTCAATATCTGCATGATGACTTATTTATAAGAAAATAAAAATCTTTTCTAACTTTTAATTCCCATAATCTAGTCATTCAATATTTTTTAGATAATCTTCTTATAAACTCTTAGTTATAATAAACATTAACTCACAAGTGAATGATACTTCGTTAATTTATAAATAATGTGGGTCCAATCTCGCCGGCCTCCTTTCCCGTTTCAAGTTTTAATAAATGTCAAGCCAAAAAAAAGACCAAATGCATAAGTTAACCTACCAAAACCCTTCAACGTCGCTTACAGCACAGAATAAATTATAGTCCTTACAGTATGACCGATGCTTTATAGTCGGCACTTCGCGCACTGCGTAGAATGATAATGTACAAGTTTTAGTGAAAATGAAAGTGGTTTCCCGATGTAAGATTAATCTCAGTCGTGCTCGAAACCAGAGCCTATTCATTGGCTTGCTCTTCCATAAACTTGCAGATACGAACCTAGTTTTTATAGATTCTTAGGGATTCATGCCTCATTTTATTTGTTATAACTTTGCATGTATGCTGTGCATAACGCTATTGATTGCATAATAGTTAATTTTAAGTCATTTTGTTTGTGTTTACAAATAAATTAAAGGAATAAACGGAACCATTCTAGGATCACTTCGTTGTCCGCCTGTCTGTCTATTTATCTGTCTGTCTGTCAAGACCCCTTCTCTCGATAACTCGAAGTATCGAATTGAAATTAAGACCATATACTCAAATCTGTGAAAAAAACAACTTATTTCGTTATTAACTTGGTTGTGGGGGTCCGATGTGCAGTCGCCCCGTGTAATATACTGGTATTCATCTGAATCCGGTGTGACTAAAAGCTGACTACAACATAGTTGAAAAAAGGCTAGGCAGAAGATGATGCCGTTTGCAAAACTTTCTACGACAATCTCATCAATCAGGAACATGTTTAATTACAGTTGTACCTATACAACCAAATATTGAATTAAATAATCTTCTAAAGCGTCACATTATTAAAAGAAACGCTATCAAAGTTATGCTGATGGCAAAGATTTCAAGCCCTTGATGGCTTAATGGTCTGATACAAAACTTACTTGTACTTTTGCTACTTTGAAAATAAAATACAATGGTGGGTGTTCCGCAAGCTTATTTATTCAAAACTCTTTTGAGTCTGTATCAGCCAAACATTAAGTTATTAATTGCCAACTTATACTAACAGTAAACATCACACATACAAGTTATCGGTTATAAAAACATGAAAAACAATATAATAAAATAAAGCCACAATTAGAATTAGCAAAAATAATAAAATATATAATATAATATAAATAAATATCTTGGGACAACTCACACACGGCTATCTGATCCCAAGCTAAGCAGAGCTTGTGTTATGGTAACCAGGCAACTGATATACATACTTATATAATTTATAAATACATACATATTATAGATAAATCACACCCAGACACAGAACAAACAATTATGCTCATCACACAAAGTTTGTCCTGGGTGGGAATCGAACCCACGACCTCCGGCTCAGCGGTCAGGGCCACTAACCACTAGACCAACAGGCCCGTCAAAATATAATAGTTAAAAAAAAGAAATTAGAAAAAAAACAGTATAATTAGCTATAAAGTTATTTAATTCACGAAGATAGTATTGCATTATTTCAGGAACATACTTGGGCCAGCTCTCCCCAGACTGCGCCAATCACTACTGGAGGATCTTCATCACGCGAAGAGTTCCACCTCGCACTTACCTGTACTTCCATGAAGCCACGACTCCTGAGCCGATCGGGAGAGAAGAGGAGGCGTCTGAGGAGAGTGGTCCTACAGATGTAAGGGTCAGGCTTATGATGACGGCCAAACAGTCAGGCCGAGAGCATCCCATTATGGACGTAGGCATCCCCAACTTATTGTGAAAAAATCTTGATTGCTTTCATCAAAACTAAATGTATCATAAGCTTTATATCTATTTCCATAATACAAAGAGATACAATGGTATTACTCGAATATTGGAATTTCAACCCTCGCGTTGTATATTGCTGTGTACTTTTTTTTTTATAAACGTTGCCCCACTCTAGGAATTTCTCCTGTATCGTATAAACATTTTAATTCAGTTAGATAAACAGCTAGACCCGGAACAACTATCTGTTGGCCATAAAAATATTTAATCACTCAGCCATTGCGCCCACCCTGTCGTCAGACCTGATTATATCCTGGATTTTTAACCTGATTTTATTTAAACATTTACTTAGGTGTCGCTTAGACTGCTTAGAGTTTGCATTAACGGTAATAAATAACAAAATAAAAGTGAGGAGTCAAATATATTTATGAAAGTTTTTTTTTTTATAGGGCACAAATAAATAAAATGAGAACAAAAACAAAGCATTAACGAAATTACTGCTAATACATGATTTGTCAAAATTATTGCTATTTTGATAAAATTTTGAGAAAATTAACGAAGATCGTGCAGATGAATGAAATTTATCAAAAAATTAAAATAAAAGAAGTGGCGTGCATATAATATTAAATAATAAAGTACGAAAAGAAATACCAAAAATGTACTTAGTTAATAAGAAGCCTATTCATCTGAAATTCTTCTAATACTATCCCCAGGTCCAATGGAGGATAGTAGGCGGCAACCAAGTGCCCATAACTGAGGTTCCGTACCAGGTCCTGTACGGTCTATACTGCGGAGGGACCATGATCTCACCTGACTGGGTTATCACAGCTGCGCATTGTAAGTAAGTACTCTCTAAATATACATCCATCATCACCATGTTTTGTTTATGATGATGACTTACCTTACTGAAACTTATTTTCAGGGAAAAAGAAAATTTCGTCTTAGCAGGATCTACACAGCGTTCATTAGCCACAAAGTACAACATCTGCGCTCATTTCACTCACCCCCTCTGGAATACCACCCAACTCCACACCCACGACTATGATTACCAGCTGATCCTGCTGGAGAGGCCCATTCCTGTGACTGCTTCCTCCAGGCCCATCGCGATAGGGAATATTGAGGATGTGAAGGAAGGGGAGTTCGTGTCTGTCAGTGGGTGGGGGCATACCAAGTATAAGGTATGTTTACTCTAAATAATTAGAACAGTAGGCCTACCATGACGTCTTAGAGCAGCCACTGAGGGAAAGATATGGTGCTAGACACCCTGTATAGCGCTGTCTCTTTCTCTCAGTGGAATACGTTCTGCTTTAAGACGTCATAGTAGGGTAGCTGTTTCAAATATTTTTTTTTCTTTTTGGATTCAAATGCAAGAGTATAGAAAAGAATTTTATATACCATCACATTATCCTCAGGCGGTCAGGTTTTTTTTATATAAATCTCCATAGGTATTGCTCGGCTAATAAACAACAATCACTAAGCTGACGGCGACTGATCTATACCCCATCGATCAAATTGGTACAAATTGATGAGATGAGCAATACATATACAAATAGCGGCACGGTAGGCGCAATGGCTGAACGATAGACTGCTAACCCTGCATGTCGCGGTTTCGATCCCCGGACGAAACAAATATTTGTATGACCTACAGGTAGTTGTTTCGGGTCTGGGTGTTTCTGTATGTGAGTTTAAATGTTTGTAAACGCACCCACGATACTGGAGAAGTTCCTAGTATGGATTGATATAATATGTTAATACGTTTGCGTGTACCTTCGAATATGATTGGCCCCATCATCTTCTTGCCCACAGAGTAGGCCTCATGGGTAAGAAGATGATGTTTGAGAATGAGGGATGACCAAATGTGCAACATGTAATTCTGATTGCCTTAATTTTGTATAACAGCAACGCGTGATGCAAGACTTAGTCCGTCGGGTCCGAGTGCCAATCATGGCCCCCGAGGTCTGCAAGTCCCTCCCCCTCAACAATTACAAGACGGTCACCCCCAGGATGTTCTGCGCTGGTTATCTAAACGGCACCAAGGATTCTTGTCAGGTGAAATTACAATAGCATACTATTACATATGAATTTTCTCAAGGAGCCAACTTTTAATAGGGTTAAAATAGTAATGTTGAAATGTGACAGCTTTTTGTATAGCCGTTCTAGTGTCTGAGCATAGTTGCTATGTTTTCGTGAGATAAGGGTCTCACAAGAGAAATATGTAAGGTATATAGAAATTTCTTAGCAACCACGGCAACCATAGACCTAGATGTATGTCTGACTGAATACTTATACTTATTGGGGAATACTGGAACTTTAGAATAGAGGCGGTTTCTCAGCAAGCATATACACCACAAAAACTTGAGGTAGAGCATGCTGAGAGAATGTTAAAGCCGAGGAAATCGTAGTTTCAGCCAGGACCCTTTTGAGCAGTGCCCTACTTTCAGATTTCAAAACGGACCAAGAATAGCCTGTTGGCTGTTCAGCAATATTGATTTTTTGTCTCAACTTAACGATTTAAATAGGCAAAACTTTTCGACTTTACACAACAGAATCAGATAAACCTAGCTTAGAATTATCTACCATGACAAGTCCTAACATGCAATACAATTGCTTAAGCTTATTCTTTAAAACCATGTTTTATTCCCAGGGTGACTCCGGGGGACCAGCTGTCTTGAACGGCAAACTTCTAGGCCTCGTGTCCTTCGGGGTTGGATGCGCAATGAAGGACCAACCAGGGGTGTACAGCAACATCCCTCTGGTCCGGGGGTGGATACGACACATCACGGGATTGCCGCTTTAGACCAATAAACTGATTATTTTATGGTTTTGTTATTTCTTTGGTTTACTATTTACAGCCTACGTACAAAATTTCATTTCATCAAATTAATTGAAGGCTCACCGGACATGGAAGTTTCGGGAGGTTTTTGCACATTATCGGGCGGGCGAAAACACACACAGTGGCGGTCTGTTGGCGGTCTACTTGGGAGAAGCACCACCGTGCCTTCGTAGAAGCGATCGGCGGCGACGATCTCTCGCGTTCGGCTCTGGTTCAGTCCATGGTCCGGAGCGAGAAGGAATGGGAAGCGGTCACGTCCTTCTGCGAAGCAGTCATACTAGCGAAGGAGGAGGCTGGGCGTTTGAAGGAGAGAATCTCAAACGAACCCAGCCGCTGCCGGAGACGAATCTGGCGTTGGGCGCCGCAAGACGACTTCCGGCCACCGTAGATGCGGGCCTGTGGACGCTGAGCAGGGTAGCTCACCGTCCGTCCGTTTATTGATGACTGGTTATTTCGACAGCGCGTTAGTGTTCCACGCGTGCCTCAAAGAGATGTCAGCAAAGCAGAGGGGCCTGCCAGGGCCACCGCCTGCAGAGGTGAAGGGTTGATCGAAAAAGATACCAAGGGCACGGAACGAAAAGGGCAATAGAAATAACATGTGTGGGTTTAAGTCAGTACAAGTCTGACACTTCTCCCCGCTCTGCCCAAAGCTGGGTGAAGTTATTTGTTGATTTCCCATCAGCAAAAATTAGGCATTGCTATGTTTCTGAGTATCGTTTACAAATGATACACTGTTTTAAATACGTTAAAGATTTATCGCATTTAGTGGTTTTTGTAAAAGTGGATAACTGACTTTCGATTTAAAAGCTTGCTTGATTGATAACGCAGCTTTAACGAATAAAGATAGTATTTGAAAACAAAGAATATTAGTATAACCCCTTTACGATTTCATACTCATTCGCTTAGGTTAATAAATATTACCCAGTAAGGGGCAACACAGCCCTTATTCCATGTAACCTGATTACCCCATAACCTAAACAGAAAAACAGTCGAATTATTTATATCTGTTTGTGCGTCAGATTGACGGCAAGATGCTTCTGCACTCGTTTGGGGACGACAGAAAAAACATGGTGCGTCTCATCAATCTTCTGAAGTCGTAGAGTTAACTGCGCGAAATGGAACGCCCGCCGTAGGATCGTAAAAATGTAAGTCAAGGATGAAGGCATTATGTTGAGATGTGACTTGTGCTGGGCTAAAATGACCGGGAAGTATTTTTAAGGATTGAGAGAATTAATTGGTAGTTGTGTTCGAGCCGTTTGGGGTTGAAACTTGGGGTCCGAGTGCCATCTAGTATTTTGGTTTACCACCAACCGGCTGGTGTTTTGACAGTTAAACCATTGGCTGCAACAACCTTCAGTACAATGATCGCTGAATCCACATCCCACATGTTGATGATCACGCGAGCCAAGTCAATGTACTTGATTAGCTTTTCTTTCTTGGCTTTCACGAGGTTCTCGTCATGCGGGACCGTTATGTCAACAATCATTGCGCACCGCTTTGATCGGTTCACCACCACTATATCAGGCTTATTGGCAACTATAGTCCTGTCAGTGATGATGGATTGATCTTAGTACAATGTGATATTGCCATGTTCGAGAACTGGGTCGGGTACACAAGGTTGTATTTGAGATCAAGTTTGTGTGTTTGTGCATCGTAGTTCTTTTTGAATTATAGTATGTTGAGTAGTGCTTTGTGTAGTCTCACTACTAGTACGTTGTTTAATCTTACTTGTATCGCTGTACTTAAAACCTTGTTGACCAATACTTGTCTCCTTCCACGGGATCGTCGATAGCACCGCAGAGGTCACATTATTTTATAATATTACGCCGTATGTTTTGGGGATGAAAAGGCAGGATAAGCTGTCGCACACACAAAAACTAATAATTATAAACTTTAAACTTGAATTCATGTTTTGCAATGGTGTTGGGAACAATTGTACAATTTTTCAGCGCTATGCCATTTTTTTATGACATTCTTAACCTACCCTTATTTTAGAGTCTATTTTTCCGGACCACAAAAAAATAGGGATATAAGAAATTCCCATAAAACAAACTTAGAAACTCCTCCACCGTGGTTTTTGTCCTTAAAAAAACATTACAATTCAAATATTCTAGACCAAACGTTGTCTAAATACAGTTGGCAGGCTGAAGTCGATTCTGCGAACACTTGGTACATACAACGATCAGGAGTTGATTTTTCGTATTACATCAGACATTCACATATTCAGGAGTGGCTCCTTTCTGGGGGGAGGGGGGATAGTTTTGAGAAAAGATACGGGAGAGTAGATTGGACGAGGACGCTACGGTGATTTGGGTAGTGTTTAGAAAGCTGTTTGTTTATTTTGACGGTGTAAAAGCTATTATGTTATGTTTGATCGGTGTAGAAATGAAAAAACATCTACAAAAATGGCCTGTTATTTTTTTTTTATTTTCAATAAGTTCCATTGGCATGATAAATACTTGATGTACACAGAGTCAATTTTACACGCAAACTGCCTTCCACTTACACAACTACATTACCCCTTGTCAGTTAGTCATAATTTTAACCCCAAATCGTTGATTAAGAACATATTCTTCATATTTGTTTCCATAATTATACAGATGATATAGTTATCACAAGCTTCTTATTACATTTCTTTTAAGCCTTCTTTCATAAACCTATTTTCATTAAAAAAGCTTATTAACCTCTAGTGCCCCAGCTCAGCACCACAAAAACGTGCCAGTAAACTAGTATTGACCTGACTGATTTGACCGATTTAAAACTGTATTATTTGTAGCAAAGATAAGTCTTGAAATCAAATTACGCATACGATAAAAGCCCGCCCGGCGGTGCTTGACCGATAGTTGACGTAAATAATGGCGGTCTTTGAGAGGTTAATTCTATGAGTTTACAAACATAACAGGATAGGGAAGTGACGTTTTCCCAAGTGTAAAGTAGGTTAAGAAGAACAGACGTTTTCTACGTCTGTTTCGTCCTTTTTTTGGGCAATTATTCTGCCGTATATTCCATCCCCTATCTGCATGCAGGCCACGCGGCCGCGAGTGTTTTCCAACCGTTTTCGCGGCGCCTCACAGGGGATGCGGCCATGATTTATTTACACAAGGATGCTGCACGCGTGACATCTCTGTCTGCCTCTTATTTATGAGCGTCCTACGTTGTGATTTGACAACGTTGTGTCTTGAATTATTGCTGGATTGTGTTCGTTGGTTGAAAGTTTTATTGCGTAATGTAATTTTCAATTGTTTATTTTTTGGGAAGATCAAATCTTATATGTTATAGGATCCTGTAAGCGATGTTGTTTTGTTGTTAAAGAAAATACTGAATCATTTTTCTTTACTTTTTTGGCAACCCGTCGCTGATGTCCTTTCAAAATCATTGCGAACTATAAATTTTGGCATAATGTTTATTTGAGACCGAAATTTATTGACGAATAAAAGAAACAAGTTTCAGTATTGTAATATATTACAAACTCACATTTCACACTTAATACAGTAACGATAGCAGACCAATAATTATTTTGCAGCTAGGTAGAACATTGGTTTGGAAACCCGTCCCAAAAAAAAAATCGACCTCAATTTATTTGTTCCCTCGAATATCTCCTATAACGTAACTAAGAACTATTCTAACACCAAAAGTCTCGCTATTCCTTAACATTCCTTTGCCACTGCGGAATCAACTGCAAAAAACTTCCTAAACCTAAAGAAAATCACCGAAAACATTTGTCACATAAACACATATTTCTTCCTCAATCCGATATGAAATACGATCGCACGCCCCACCCATTCAATAATAAGGAATCGCAGAAAAACAAAATGCTTATCGTCCGATGGACATTATACCATCCAATACTGTTGCTGCGGATATTTCCCCTGGGTCCTGGGGCTTCCCTGCCTCTTCGCCGTCTAAATTAAAAACTTTTCCATAATAATGACGATCACCTCGTTCCCAAGCCGTTTCTTTTTCATAAATGTTTTTTATTGGTTTTGTGATAAGGCGTTATTGATTTCAGGGTAAATGAGTTTGTGAAGATTTTCTGTACGAGGTTTTATGTTGGGAAGCTGAGAGTGTAAATGGTGTTGTTTGTCATTTTAGTTAGATTTTTACTTTGAACTTTATTCACTAGTCCCTAGTGGCAAGAATTATGTCCTAAAAAACCTTTAAACAGCGAGGAAATAGCCATTAAATATTGTTTAAACTGAGGCTTATCTTGTTCAGAAATTGTTTTAATAATGTTTTTGAGGAGGGCACGAAAATTTACAAAAGTTTGAGACTATACAGTTCAGGTGAGGCCCTTTTTTGCGGTAGGAAATCATCAAATAACTTTCCCCGCTCTGGGCGGAGCGGGGGGAAGTCTCAGATTTTTACTGACTAATCCGCCGAGCCAATCGCCTCTACGAAGGCACAGCGGTGCTCCGCCCAAGCTGGACAGACCACCACTGTGTGCTCTACCGTGTCAAGTGAGGACCTCATAACTAAATAATAACAGCCGCACTGATCTACAAGTAAAACCGCGCTTACCTAGGTTGACCTGTTCGTGGATGGGTGACGACCTATTACATGCTGAGTTTCCTTCGTACTTCAGAAAACACTTTAAGCCATTGCGCATTGGTCTCAATTGTTATTTGTAGATCTTTGTTTTATTTTGTTCTTCTATAGTAACAGATCTTTGATCTTTAGTAAGACTGACAACCAGTCTTACTAAAGAGTATCGTATTACCTAGTTATTAAGTGGGTAGTGAAGTCAAATAGGCAGTCACTCCATGTAAAATACTGGTATTCAGCTGTATCCGGTAAGACTGGAAATTTTATGTTACGTCTTCACGCTTTAATGGCTAAACCGATTTTGATGAATTTTAGTACAAAGATAGTTGGGACCCTGAAGACGGACACAAGTAATTTTTTTTATTTAAAGTGGTAAATGAGGGAGAAATACGGAAGAAAAGGGAAAACTTAGCTTTGCTACTACAATCAATAAGGCTCAAGGGCAAAAACTACAGGTAGCAGGTACCTGCAAATCAGGAAAGGGGAACTGTGTTACACCGAATTCGACGCGAGCGAAACCGCGGGCAAAAGCTAGTAATCAATAATTTGGTAATTTGCAAGCATGTGGTTTCAACATTCGTTAATGATTTTAGACCTTAAAATTCAGCTTTGACGGTACAAAGTTATTTAAAATGTGGCAAGAATTTGTCTACCCTAAAGAAAAAACATTCTCTTCCGCCCCTTTGATAACATAATCATAATATTAAATTACTTTCGGACCCCTGTCGTAAATAGGACGGGTGGGACGGACAACATTTTGTCGTGTCCATTGTCTTGCATTAGTTAACCCACTTTTGAGGATAATATTTTTTTACTGCAAAATAAAGCTTGCTTTTAAGAATATTAAGTATTTTAGAATGCATATCAAAACGTATGAAAACTTCAAAACATCGTATGGCAATGTTTACAGCTCTATTTATCTGTAGAAGACTACTAATATCCTTACTAATCCTTACTAATATTATAAAAGCGAAAGTGAGTTTGTTTGTTTGTTACCTCTTCACGCTTTAATGGCTTAACCGATTTTGATGAATTTTGGTACAGAGATAGTAGGGAACCAGGAGACGGACATAGGCTAATTTTTTTTTTAAAAAAGTGGGATTTGGGGGAGAAAGAGGGAAGAGAAGGGAAAACTTAGCGTTGCTATTACAAATCAATAAGGCGCAAGGGGAACTGTGTTACCCCAAATTTAACGCGGGCGAAGCCACGGGCGAAAGCTAGTATTAAAATATAAAATTCATGTAACAAGAGCAGAGAAACTATTTCTAGTGATATCTAAGGAGAGAGGAAGTAGTAGCAGAAAGATTTTTGCACGGTTTTGCGCGCTCCACTGACGCTACTGACACTGGCCCTACTGACACTAGATAAATATAAATAGGAAGAAAACAAATGTTGGCAAAACTTTTACAGGTGGCCTTTATGTAGTTCTTCTTGTAAAAAAGCGCTGTTTTAAAAACTACAATAAGTGTACCACATTGTTTAATGGTACAAGACAAAGTATTATTAATATAAGCCAGTTGTGTCCCACTGCAGGGCAAAGGCCTCCCTTTCTTTCTCTCATTTTTTTCTATCTTTTGCTGTTGTGGTCCAGTCCATTTCGTGGAAGTCTAGCTCGTCACGCCATCTCCTTCAAACAAAGCATATCCTTACTAATAATAAAAAAGCGAAAGTGAGTTTGTTTGTTTGTTACCTCTTCACGCTTTAATGGCTTAACCGATTTTGATGAATTTTGGTACAGAGATAGTTGGGAACCAGGAGACGGACATAGGCTAAACCTGGTTAAGACGAGCTGGATTCGCCAAGGGTGCCGTAGCATCAAACAATATAATATTTACTTCCTTACTAATATTATAAGCGAAAGTAAATTTGTTTGTCACGTCATTATGCCTGAATGGCTAAACCGATTTTCATGAATTTTGGTACAGAGATAGTTGGGACCCTGGAGAGGGACATGGGCTATACATGGCATTTTTTTAAGATTTAGATATGAGGGAGAAAGAGAAAAAAAAGGGAAAACTTACCATTGCTATTACAATAAATAAGGCACAAGGCAAAAACTACAGGTAGCAGATACCTGTAAATCCCCAAAGGGGAACTGTGATACCCCGAATTTAACGTAAGCGAAGCGGCAGGCAAAAGCTAGTTGCATCATAGCGCTCATATTTACGTAAATTGACACTCAATAGCAAAGCTAAGCTGTTTTTTTTTGTAAAATAAAGCACCAGTCTCCAAAATTCATTTTTGTGGTGCCAATGGTTTCGGAACAAATTGACTGCGACATACGGAACGTTAAGTTTAAATGTTTGGTTTTTCCATTTGGCTACTGAACCCTAAGTCACAAATTTTACTTTACAAAATGAGTTTCGACTTAATTTAGAACTTCACCCTACGAAATGGTAAGCGTGACAAATGTTTATCAAAGTGATGTTACAATACGTGACGCGTGACGAGCAGTACGTCACGTGCACGCGTCACGGGTTGTAGTGTGACGGTGTGGCCATGAGAGCAGCGGCTAGTTGAATAATTATTGAAGAAGACTGAGAAAACAACAGGTAAAGAACGTCAATTAATAAACAAGCCGAGAGTAAGGCTTTAGACAGACGGACCGTATTTCAACTGAAATCCAACCGCAAATTGCAGTTTGAATGCAGTTGACAGGACTGCAATAGAATTGCACACCGGCTGCAATCGAACTATACGGTTGGTTTACAGTTAGTCGGTGTGCAGTTCACACGATTGCACGCCGACTGCAATTTGAACTGCAATCGGACTGCACGTGTGGTTCGTAGTTCTATTGTGTAAAAAAAGGAAGCTCTACGAAGTGCGCTAGCTGATGCAGTCATTAGATCGTAGAGGAGCAGGTGTCCGGGTATCCAGCGCAACATGGCGCGGTGGGCCTTTGGTGGGGAACTTTGTGAATGTCTCTAACTATTCTCAATCTTGTTTTTTGTGATCTTTTTAATCAGCTTTTTTTGCAATAGTTGTCAAATCACTTATTTGTTTTGTTCCTTCCTTTGTTATGAATAATTGAATTACTGATAGCAACATCTGTGTCACGTGTTTATATAGTAACTAGCTTTTGCCCGCGGCTTCGCTCGCGCTAAATTCGGAGTAAAACAATTCCCCTTTCCTGACTTGCAGGTACCTACAACCTGTAGTTTTTGCCCTAGCGCCTTATTTAATGTTATAGCAAAGCTACGTTTTCCTTTTTCTTGCCTCTTTCTCCCTCATATCTCAATCTTTTTTCATAAAATGTCCGTCTCTAGGGCCCCAACTATCTTTGTACCAAAATTCATCAAAATCGGTTTAGCCGTGTAGGCGTGAAGACGTTACAAACATATATACAAACAAACTCACGCTTTTATAATATTAGTAAGGATAATTAAAGTAAGAATGCTATCAAGAATAGTCAAATTATATTGAAATTTCAATAATATTATGTCAGAATCAATACTAAATAATGCCATTTTGTCTGAAGGTGATGAGATGCAACAGACTGGGTTAGTTCTAAAGTATTTATAACACAGTGCCCCCAACACCCGCTATCGTCAACAACTTACACCGCCCTACATTTTCATAGCTCCACATACAAGTTATTAATCGTCCCGCGTGAGTGATTATTTTTTGAGCGGCTCTGTCCGATGTCCGGCCGGACTCCCCTGTCCGCCTGTCCGGAGTCAAGCGCAGGTGCAGACTTCACATTTAATTGATTGTCACGTATTCTGGGTACACAGTTTATTTTTGAGAGGAGATTTTTTAAAGGTTTCGGGAGCATATTGTTCTGATGGTAAACTCGAGTTATTTAGTCATAGATACCGTTATCTTCAGGCCTGAATATTGAGAAGCTCGTTTACTAAACAGTAATAATCCTTACTAATATTATAAAAGCGAAAGTGTGTTTGTTTGTTTGTTACGTTTTCAGGCCTAAATGGCTAATGGCTAATGGATTTTGATGAATATTGGTACAGAGATAGTTGGGATCCTGGAGATGGACACAGACAATTTTTTTTTAAGTGAGACATGAGGGAAATAGAGGGAAGAAAAGGGAAAAATTAGCTTTGCTATTACAATAAATAAGCCGCAAGGGCAAAAAGTAGCCGGGGTTGCGGGTTGTTTGAAAGAGATACCGCGGCCCCGGAACGTAAAGGGTAGGGAAGGAACATGGGTGGGTTTTAGTCAGTACAAGTCTGACATGCCCCCCGCTCCGCCCAGAGCGGGGGAAGTCATTTGATGATTTCCCACCCGAAAAAAAAAACGGACAAAATCTACAGGTACATACACATACCTGCAAATCAGGAAAGGGGAACTGCTATCCCGAATTTAACTCGAGCGAAGCCACGTGTAAGAGCTAGTTTAAAGATATTTCTTTTTTAACATGACCAGCATAATGTGTTCTCTTGCTTTCATGGCACTCTGTCGGCAGATTAGGTCAGTGTGAGGTAGAAAAACTAACCACCAACACGACGAGGAGTCGAATGTTCCTGATAAAAGTCTGAGTACTATGTAGATTCTAAAATTGACTCGACTATGCCCTGGTAGTATATTAATAAATAAATAAATATCTTGGGACAATTCACACACGGTTATCTGATAAGCTAAGCAGAGCTTGTGTTATGGTAACCAGACAACTGATATACATACTTATATAATTTATAAATACATACATATTATAGATAAATCACACCCAGACACAGAACAATCAATCATGCTCATCACACAAAGTTCGTCCTGGGTGGGAATTGAACCCACGACCTCCGGCTCAGCAGTCAGGGCCACTAACCACTAGACTCTAGTGGTTATGCATGCTATATCATGCTCACTCAAAATGTCTCGCTGATAGTGCGGAGGCTTAAAGTTCCTTTCAAAATAGTTCTGCTGAATCGACCTCATCCATGCTTCACGTTCGTTAACGGATACTGTAAAAAAAACACACACACAGTACAGTGTACAGTAAAAAATTACTATGGCAAACGAACCAACAAGTATTTGACCCCTACACTTTACAATAACCTTGACTTGCTAAGAAAGGATAACAGTAGAATGTCTAAACAAACATTAAAAGCTGTTCTCCTTAAAGAGTTTGGCGCAGGTTGGGGAAATACCCACTAATTATTATTGTTTTCTTATGTTTTCTAGTTCATAAGTTTTTGTATTTTTTTTTTTAAATTAGATGGCATGTGAAGCAATTGAACAAACAAGCGCTAATCCCGCCGACAAACTGTTACGCAGTTTGGCGGTTTTTCTTAATGTACAGACGCCAGCAGGTCAAGCTACCCGAAACTGTAAATTTTTCCCAATGAACCTTGAACCTAATACTTTAGAAATAAAGTCGAAAATCTATCAAAGAAATCTGACAGATTTGGTCCTGGAATTTTGGTCCATAAATAAATGACTTTGACCAAATGATATTATTAATTAATAACTTTATTTTTGTTTTTTTTTTTTTACTTTGGGTATTTTTTAGACGCTCATAATGTGCACAAAATGAATGACGTAACCATGATCTTGTACAAATATTATGATTTAAAAGAATGTCCATGGAGTTTTTTCCCCTTTCTTATCCATAGACATCTACGCTTTGGAATGGGCAACTACAGTACTTTTACAAGGTAGTATGTCTTGTTACTAGGTATTTAGTTTTATTACTTAATTTATTTCTTGAAATTCAAAAGTGACTGAGTAATGGTTTAATTAAAATAAAAGCTTTGTGTTGAGTCAAATTGAGTAATAGAAAAATTATGTAACAGGAAAACAACAACACAATGTACTAACACATTAACACAGTCTTTCCAATAATTAATACGTTTTCAGATTTGCTCAAGTGTATACATACTTTAGTTTACGTAGACAAAATTAAAATTTCAAAGATTTTTTTAAGCTTTAAAACCGAGTTCTGTCAAAGTATTATTAAAATGATTTTAATATTATTTTGTGCGATATTTTCTTTTCCTACAAGTCTAGCATTTAAAGTAACGATTCATGAAATGAATACTGTCAATTTTACATGTAAGTAGTTTCTCGCGACTTTTTCTGCGATCCACGGTGTAAAATAGCTTATTACTCTCCTAGTTACCTATCTCTCTAACATGACTCTCTGTTTTGAGATTCAAGCTAGCACAGATAGACAGAATTACTTTCACATTAATAATGTCAGTTTGGATTTTTTTTTTTTTTTTTTTTTAATTTTTGGGAAGCCACTGAATCCAGGTTCAAAGTGTTATCGTTTTGTAGCGCTGCAGTGTTTTGTTAATTGGTGCTTTGTCATTTCTGTTTAACTGAGCCGAAATTTTAATTTTAGATGATCCATCGCCAGCGTTTACCTGTACACCACATAAATTCACATATCATAGAGGTGACAACTTTACTGTGAATTTAAAACTAAAGAATATTAAATCGACTGTGACCAACTCTACCGTAATATTTAAACAAATACAAGGTGTGTAAAATCGATGATTGTCATGAAAAAAAGCTAACTCAGTATTAATCCAAATTAAAAAGCATTCATTATACATTCTCAGAAAGCAGGGGCTGCAGATATCATTTTGGGAAACAGCAAGCGATAAGAATACGCCTGACTACTGAACAATTCACTGTTTACGTGGAACTAGAAGACAAAGATTTGTGTTTTCGGCAAAGAATTATCGAAGGAAGAGAAATGCCAGCAAATGTTTCAGATGCAAGATACAGATACAGTAAGACAATGTCAAGCCAGTTATAGTAGTTAGTCAATACCTTCGCCTAGCCAAGCCGAAGGTATTGAAAGCTTTGCCTAGCCATAGAAAGCCTTTTTTTTCGGGTGCGGAATCATCCAATGACTTCCCCCGCTCTGGGCAGAGGGGGGGGGGCATGTCAGACATGTACTGACTAAAACCCACCCATGTTCCTTCTATTGCCCTTTACGTTTCGGGGCCGTGGTATCACTTTCGAACAACCCGCAACCCCATCAGGCGGAGGCTCTGGCAAGTCCCTCTGCATTGCTGACATATCTTTGAGGCGCGCGTGAAACACGAACGCGCCGTCGACACGGCCTGTCGTCAATTGACGGACAGACGATGAGCTACCCATTGCTCACGGTCCAAAGGCCCGCATCTACGGTGGCCGGGAGTCATCTCGCGACGCCCGGCGCCCGGGGCGTCTCCCGCGGCGGCTGGGTTGGCTAGATGTTCTCTCCCTCAAACGCCCGGCCTCCTCCTTTGCTAGCATTACTGCTTCGCAGAAGGAGGTGACCGCTTCCCATTCCCTTTCGCTCCGGACCATGGCCTGAACCAGGGCTGGACGCGAGAGATCGCCGCCGCCGCCTCCACGAGGGCACGGCGGTGCTCCGCCCAAGCTAGGCAGACCGCCACTGTGTGCTCCGCCGTGTCCTCCGGGCGATCATCACAATGGTGACACCCGGGCATTACCCACCGCCCGATTATGTGCAGTAACCTCCCGAAACTTCCGTGTCCGGTAGGGACCTGCGTCAGGCTGTAGGTGAGGACGCCATGACGCCTCTCCAGCCAATCTTTTTAAAGAGGGGACTTACCGCCACTATTGTGGCGTGCCCTGCACGGGGTTGTGACGGTCGCTCTCTCCATGCCACCATGAGATCGCACCGAGCGGCGCGCCGCCCTAAAGAACGCGCCTATACCGGGCCCCGTAAAGGGCCATGAATCGCACGACTCCGGCATAGAGCCTACGGTAGGAGGCGTTTGGCCCCCTCAGATTGCGCAGGAGCCGCTTGAAAGCAGCCTCCGTCCGCTCGAGTTTGGGAGTCAAACGTCGGAAATGCTCCACGGAATTGCACCGGCTGTCGAGGACGATTCCCAGGTACTTTATCGTCGACCCGACGCCGCTGCGAACCCCTCCTACCGTCAGCTGGGATCCCGGCGGTGGCGTGTTTCCGCGGCCATGAAAGACCATGGCCTCGGATTTGTGCAAGGCCACCTCGAGACCCAGCAGCCGGATCATCTCTGCGACTGTCGCAACCCCGCGTGTCATGATGTCGGCCGCCGCCTGGTGACCCTGATCCAGAACGAGCGTGTCGTCAGCGTAATTTGCTACACTGACGACACGCTCGCCGCTGTGTGTCTGTGTGTTCCACTCTCCAGCCAGAGCGACCGGGGTAGATGACGGCCCTGTCTGTCAGATATGCCCCGACCACACGACGAAGGTAGGTCGGCATCCGGTGGTATCGGAGTGCCTCCCTGATGCAGCTCCAAGGTATGGTGTTGAACGCGTTGGCGATGTCAAGAGACACCGCCACGACAACCCTACCCTGGACACTGCGGCCCCCGTCGTGAGGGCTCTGCGCATGATGGCGTCCACCGTCGAGCGCCCCTTGCGGAAACCATACCGGTGATCCGCAAGATTCGGCCCCATCCCCACAAGGTGCCCGACGAGGCGGTTTGCAATTACTCTTTCAAAGAGCTTGCCCACCTCGTACAAGGGGCCGGAATGCGGACGGAGAGTCCGCTGGGCGGCCCGGCTTGTTTATAAGGACGAGATTCCCCGTCTTCCAACGAAGTGGGAACTGGCCACTCTCCAAGCATGCGCTTAGGAGCCGAGAGCTTCCAGGGCCAAGCCATAGAAAGCCTTGCCTAGTCATAGCGTTGTCCTTGTCCAAATGACTTCTCCCTCTCTGAGCGGAGTGGAAATAAGTGTCAGAATTTTAATAACTAAATCCCAATCATGTCTTTTTAACTGACTTTAAAAAAAAGAGAGAACTTTTATTTCAGTACTAGTGACGAATTATTTTATTTTATTCATAAAGTAAATGAAGTGGGAATTAACAATATTTGTTTTTCTTTCAGATGACATTTGTTTGAAAAAAAACCAATGCGTTGTCGTTGTGGACGCCGATGAGAATTGTCGATGGCCGAGTAAGTATTCAAAAATTCCTGTCTCAAAGTTGCCTTCTTAAAACCTATTATAGTATTGGCCCCGAGAGTGGCCAGAGCTAGCCAATATCATTTTAACCCTCAATCCCTCTTTTAGTTTGCTCAAATTTTAAATAGGGAGGTAAGAACGACTCCCAAAGATAGTTGTCTAGTTATTTTTATGCATTCCTATGATACACATAATATGACATAATATAAAGGGTTTGCTGAAAAAAGAAACGTGTTATTATATGATGGAATATTTTGTATGTATGATGCGTATGTGTTTTTTTTTATTTGTTTTTATTGTCATTATTGACACACAGTTTTATTTTAATCAATCTCAGACATATGGAACCAGCCGTGCGAGAAAACAAGTAATCAAATTCGTCTGCTAACGACGGCAGCGCCAATGGCCCAGCAAGACGAAAGCTTAAATGACACCTATCAAACGATGGACACCATGTTTAATACTTCTCTACTTGTCGCTATCAATATTCTGAGTTCTTTAAACAGTCCAACACAAAATATATCGAGCACGTCAAGTTCACCAGGTAACTTATCATTTTTTTTATATATATACATACTAGCTTTTGCCCGCGGCTTCGCTCGCGTTTAATTTGGGGTAACACAGTTCCTCTTTCCTGATTTGCAGGTACCTACTACTTGTAGTTTTTGCCCAAGCGCCTGATATCTCTATACCAAATCCGTTTTCCCTTTTTTCCTTCTTTCTCCCTCATTTCTCACTTTTTTTTTAAATAAAGTTAGGTTATGTCCGTCTTCAGGGTCCCAACTATCTCTGAGCAAAATCATCAAAATCGGTTTAGCCATGTAAGCGCGAACAAACAAACTCACTTTCGCTTTTAAAATATTAGTAAGGATACTAATCATAATCATTTGATCATTTATACTGCCGCTATGATCCCATCCAAAGCTAGCGGATATTTACCTTATAAAATACTCATTTTGATTTGCATACATTCATATAAGTATATTGGACAAGAAAAATAATCAATGAATTACGTAAAACGATTTGAATATAAATCAAATAATTGGTTAAAAAAATCAAAAATCATCATTCAATAATAATATTTGTACCTAAAAACGAGAAACACGAGAAATGGCAGACGTGTCGTGAGCCACTCTTATTTAAGATCATATCTTAATTCTGTAATGAAAAATAAACTTATACTAATTCTTATTATTATATCTGTTCATACAAGCATATACTTGTGAGAATATCTGATCTTTCTGGACTGAAGTTTTTATTTTTTTTATTTATTGGCTAGCTTTTGCCCGCGCCTTCCGATCTAAATATAACTGGAACAGACGAGTTACCATGACATCTTATAGCAGTTCTTATTCCTATTTGAGAAAGAGATGGTGCTAGACACCCTGTATAGCTCTGTCTCTTTCCCTCAGTGGAATAAGTTCTGCTTTAACACGTCATGGTAGCGCAGCTGGTCTGGCTAACTCTTCGGTGATAATAAGCGTGATATTATGAATGTCGTTTCACGAATCCCTATAATAAAAAACTAGCTAAGCCCAGCGGTTTCACTCGCTGCTCAGGCAGGTCCTTTTCTTAACAGAAATCCTCATCACTTGGGGTATGAAAAATAGATAACGACCGATTCTCAGACCTACCAAATATACGTATATAATTTCTTGAAAATCGGTCAAGCCGTTTCGAAGGGTATGGTGAAACTGTAACTCGAGAATTTAAAAATAAGAAAGATGTTTCAGGGAACCCGTCGTTTGTTTATGCTCTTGCGACCCACATTCATACGCAAGCTTTTCCTCACGGCATTTTCCTCAATGCATAATATACTTAAGCTACACAATAATATACAAATTATGATTTATTTTCAGGCGCAGAAACTTCTTATTTTACTATCATGATAGTAGCATCAATAACAGCTTCAGTTTCCTTAATCTTGCTTCTTGTAATGGCAACCAGGCACTTTTGCAAGAAAACATACAATAATTCTCCAGGCTTATTACAAATTGCACCAGTGAATGAAGTAAGTTTATACAATACAAGCTTTTGCCGGCGGCTTCGCTCGTCTGGAGAGTAACCAACTATCTCTATACTAAAACTCATCAAAATCAGTTAAGCCATTTAAGCGTGAAGACGTAACAAACAAACAAACACTCTTTCTGTTGCTTAACGTGCTTTCCGACGCAAGGAGGAAACTTGGTATGTAACGGGTAGTCACCCATCCACAGACCAACCTAAGCAAACGCGGTTTAACCGATCCATCCGAGTGGCTGCTATTATTTAGGCACGAGCTGTTGAACTGTATGAATTTCAACTCCCAGCACTGACCTTCAAAATTCAGACTAAAGCTTACGAAAATTACCAGTACTCATCTACTCATCTTCCTTATAAAAATTCACACGTAAAAATATATATTTATTTTTTTCTATTAAATTAGTCTTCATGTTCTATTAGAAAAAGATATTTAAAAATAATATTGCAAATGAAGTTAAACACAATACCAATGAATTAAATCCATTTCAAATTTACAGAATCGATATTATGAAAACATTGTCTTCCGAAATGGATGCCAAGAACGAATCGAAGAGTTGGAACAACGAGCACTCGAAGACCTTCGACCCTCTGAACAACACTATGAGCAAATTAATTACTGTAATAACCGTGGATGAGGTTTGCATCGCCAATACCCGGCTTACCGGTTGGCATAAAGCACCTATATATTATAACATTTTATAGTACACTAGCTTTTGCCCGCGGCTTCGCTCGCGTTAAATTCGGGGTAACACAGTTCCCCTTTCCTGATTTGCAGGTACCTGTAGTTTTTGCCCTAGTGCCTTATTTATTGTAATAGCAATGCTAAGTTTTCCCTTTTCTTCCCTCTTTCTCCCTTATACCTCAGTCTTTTTTTTTAAATATGTCCATCTCCTGGGTCCCAACTATCTCTGTACTAAAATTCATCAAAACTGGTTTAGCCATTGAGGCTTGAAGACGTAACAAACAAACAAACTCACTTTCGCTTTTATAAGGATACATAATAACATATACTTTACTGAGCATTTAATCGTTAACACAATATAGGTATAAATAGCGTGTAAATAAAAGTAATTTTTCAATACATTTGCTTCACCGCCTTCAGCTGTCTCGGCTCTCCGCGCCACGAGATGTGGACTGAAAGACTACACTGGTGGTTAATATTATTAGTTCAATGTATTTTTAACTAAAATAAGAACAATTTATCCTTAAATGTGACGGCGTTATTATATTATGGCGGAATGTGTCCTGCACAGTAACTTTTATAACATCTTGTGTATATTATATATTTACATTGTATGTACGAGTAAATATGTTTACTAAAATACAACTGAAATATTTTTAAAACAGCTACAAGTTACAGTAGTACGAAAAGGAAATGGTTACGGCACTCAGAACCAGAGTGTAATGGCCTAAAATTAAAAGGTACGTTACCAGAATGATGTGATCAGGATCAAGGTACTGAACCCGTTCTCAATGTAAGTAAATAAATAAAGATACTCAACATAGTGTCTCTGCGATTGTACATCTCTACTTGCTGTATGGCGGAATTTCAGAGTTCAACACTTAATATATCGTGCTCTGAATAACTTAAGAATGTTGCCATACTTGGAGACGTAACTTGTTAAACATTGACTAAACATCTAATTTAGACCCTTTTTTAGGGATGGGAAATCGTCAAATAATTAGCCCCACTCTAGGCGAAGCCAGAGGGAGTGTCAGACGTTGAAACCCACCCAAGTTCCTTCTTTTGCCCATTATGTTCCGGGACCGCAGTATCAATAAAAAAAAAATGGACCCTGTTAGTAAAATTATAACTGTTTCAAAACATTGTACTTTGATGTTGGTGTTTATTGAATGGTGTCTGCGTGTCGTAATTGGGACGACATTGTTGTAATGTTTTCCAAACCGTTAAAAAAGCGGAATGACAATAAATAAATTATTATCATCTTTCACAGTGTTCTTCCATCATTTTATTTAGGGAAAAAATTTTGTGTTCACCAAAAATACTGATCGTGCACCAAATATTCTTTCCTGAATGCTAAAAAAATGCATAGGTTAGGTTAGGTTAAAACTGCGACCCCCTACGCACGAGCCGAGCGAGCGGAGCGAGCGGTGCCGCGGCAGCGGCCGGCGAGTGCCAGTAACGACTTGCATTAATAGAAAATGGATAAAGATATAACACTTTTTTATTGTAGTGCTGTCTTCTAACAGTATAGTATAATTGATTTATTTGATGAGCAAATTTAGTGTGCAATTCAGTATTTTTGGTGATAATTTCGAATATTTTGATTGAAAAAAGGGGATTTACAGTTAAAGTATTAAATACCATCCTTTTATTTAGTATTCCGCTATTTTCATAGCTAAACTTTCCCCAAGACATGCATTCTATGTGTCTGTATTAAGTTTGAAGTCGTGCGAATACCTAGAACTAGGCCCAAATTCACTACCAAGATATGCCTAAATGTGTGAGTCTAGCAAAATGGGTTTAAATTATTTTGTAAGTATGTACATTAATAATAATATAGTCCTTATCATCTTGGTTATCTTTTTCGCCGCTAAGCGAGAGTTTCGTCCACAATCCTTATTTTTTTCTTCTATATTTATATGAATGATCTGCTAATATATTTTAGTCATCTTTTACCTGCTCTTTTCCCATTCTATTTGTGGTCAGCGCAACACGTTTTCTTCTTCCATTCTCCCCCTATCAGACGTCACGGCATCATTTACTCCTTTCTCTTTCATATCATTCCTTACACAATCCATGCATCTTTTCTTTGGCCTTCCTCTCGCTCTCCATCCACCAACATTCAGATCCACCTCTCTTTTAGTCACATGTGCTTCGTCCCTACTCATAACATGTCCATACCAAGACAAACGAGTTTAGTAAAATGTTCCCATTAACAAACTATCATTACGGGATTCAGTTAATACGATTGTACAGTAATACTAAGCTTTTGCCCGCGGCTTCGCTTGCGTTAAATGTGGGGTAACACAGTTCCTCTTTCCTTATATATTTTTTTTTAAAGTGGGATGTGAGGGAGAAAAGGGAAGAAAAGGGAAAACTTAGCGTTGCTATTACAAATCAATAAGGCACTAAGGGAACTGTGTTACCCCGAATTTGACGCGAGCGAAGCCGCAGGCAAAAGCTAGTGTTTAGATAAATGTAAGTTTTTTAGAAGCGGTTCTCTACGTCCTTAGTTGTCAACCCTACTACTCTGACATTAAACAAGATATTTTTATATCTCTAACGGCTTTTCCTACAAAATTGAAAAAGGTAGCATAAAATAATTAGGGATCTGTATACGACATACCTGTGGTATGTGTATACCTGTGGTATGTCGTATACAGATCACCACAGAAGCATATTTTTTATGTTAATATATTTTAGAGATATTTTTTTCTTTTGGAAATCGGATACTGCTTTGTAAAATCACCCCCTTCTGTATCGTTTTTTTCTGATACTTTATAAAAATGATATCGTTGTTAGGAGAAGTTCATCAAAGCTACAGGCTGGTCATAAAGTTTTAATTACAACATAACTTTGTAACTTCTAAAAATCCTTAACATCGTTAAATTGTTTTCTATTGATAATATTTTTTTCCCAAAAAAGTCTTTAGATCTCTTTATTTATTTATTTTTTCGGATCGAAAACCATCAAATAACTTCCCAGGAGTGTCAGACTTTTACTGAGTAAAACCTATGCGGCTGACAAAACATCTAAGTAAATGAACTCTTACTAATTTCTTTCCTAACCTAACTCCCAATTTTCCCGAAAGCTGCCGCCGGCACCGTATCAAAGATATTAATGAGGCTCCAAAACTACAGGAGACACACACGTGTAGGCGTACGAAATTAATGTATATATTTATTTTAAAGTGTAGCCCATACGGAAAACCACGAAAACGTATGGTTTTCGTGGTTTTCCGTATGGGCTATATATCCGATATCCGAATGGTTTTATGCTTATTCTCAATTTAAATTATAATTATGTATTTCATTATAGAGAACATTGTTAAAGACATCTTAAATGTATCGTACATAGGTACATTGTAAACCCCTGGCTCCACAAACTAGATTTTCACCTGTGACTTGGCAACAAAACCCTGAACCCTTTATTAATTATTATTATTAATTGTTTAATTCAGGCACTAACCCATATAATTATAACAATGTTTTAAATTAAATTATTACATGTGAACGTGAGTTTGTGTATGTTTGTTTGTTTTTTTGTTACGTCTTCACGCCTAAGTGGCCTAACCGATTTTGATGAATTTTGGTACAGAGATAGTTGGTTTTTTTTTTTTTAAAAGAGAGATAAAGGGGAGAAACGGGAAGAGAAACATTTTTTTTATCATCACGCGGTTTAAAGTTAGCGTTAGACCAAAGCAACTATGCCACGCGGACGAAGTCGCGGGTAGAAGCTAGTATAAGATAAAAATAAATTATTAAAATTAAATCATCCAGAAGGGCTACTCTGACATCTTATAGCAGTTCTTATTCCACTGAGGGAAAGAGATGGTGCTAGACACCCGGTATAGCTCTGTCTCTTTCCCTCAGTGGAATAAGAACTGCTTTAAGAGGTCATGGTCGGGTAGCAAGAGTACAAAATATGACATTTCAACGCCGCGTGTACACACAGCGAAATATAGCAGACACTAACTGATTGATTGACTGACACTAACCTTTTGATTGATTTTTTTGCATTAATTTAACATAATCATACGGGCCCCAATCAAGACAAGAAAAACAATCAAAAGGGCTTATAATGTAGTTGTTTGGATACAGAGCCCATTTTTACTACCTACGCCACTAGCAAAAGATTAAAAAAGCCCGGTCTACAAAGGTGGGTCAATAGTACAACGTAAAATGAAATTTTTTTCGCCATAAAAAGAGAAAAGAAAGGTTAGCACACAAGTATGATCGTCGTTACCTTAATACTACAGCCAACAAACATTTAGACGTCCTTTTAATCCAAAAAGTAGCCCAAATTAATCTGTACAGCGCCAAAAGACCTTTTTTAATTTATTCTCCTGATTTATAACCTCTTTCAATTACGTCAACCGTCCCGTTTCGACTAAAAAACTAAAATTTTCTTTCCATCAGCTAAATCAACAAGTTACGGAGCAAAGTATAACAATGGGGCCCCCCGGCCCCGCCCGTTCTCGTCAACACCAAATTTCTAAGCGAAAGGGAGGATCTTGAGGGTATTTGCACAAAAATAGCACTGAAAATAATTTCACTTATTGTTTCAAAGGAGCTAGAGTGCTTGGACAAAGAGTAGGTGACGGTATGTGGGTTGGGGAGGAACAAATTGTGCCTACTATTGCATGGCCTCTGAAAGGTGTACTTAGTTCAAATGCTATGCTAATGTCTATTTTTCAAGAACGTGAAGGGGAAGTCAGATCCTGACCAAACCAATCTTTGTAACGGAGCCTACACTTGAAAGCCGCCGCAAGTCCGTACCTAACTTTCAGACGCATTCAACTTATCTAACAACTTTTACCAACAGTTTTCAGCGCACATACAAGTTATCGGTTGAAAAAAAAACAAGTTCATAAAACTAAATAAAATCAGTCACAGTAAAAGTTGACTTCACTTAATTTTATTACTCCAATTAGATAGTCCTGGTATCGGGCAGCAGTGTTCAGGAATCCAAGAGTAGTACTAGCAATCCTTACTTACTATTATTAAAGCGAAAGTTAAATTCATTGTTTGTTACGCCTTCACGCCTAAATGGCTAATTTGATGAATTTTTTTGATGAATTTTTGTTTAGAGATAGTTGAGACCCTGGAGACGGACATAGGCTAATTTGAGAAATGAGGGAGTAAGAGGAAAGAAAAAGGAGCAAAAACTACAGATTTAACGCAAGCGAAGCCGCGGGCAAAAGCTTGTGATCTATGAATTCGACGTACATTAAAATGTTATCAATAAGTTAAGCTCGGGCTGGTTGGCTGGTTTGAGGAGAAGTACAATTCAATTGACATTTGTCGCTGACATGTCTATTGTTATTTTTGGACTAAGCTAGACTTCAGTCTTCTGTTTGGTCCAAAAATATTAAAAGGCTTAGAATCTTGAGAATTCTTATTTTGATCGACTCCGTCGATCTCCTGAAACTACATGTCTGAATACATGTCATCAATTATGTAAACCAGGTGGATGACTGATGACATTTTGCTGGTTTTAACACACACTACCACCGCAGCCCATACACTAGCTCGACTCAAACACTGACCATAAATTCGATGTCCCATCTGCCCACAATTGTAGTCTTAATCTTGGGCAGTGGGATCTCTAACGAGGGTCGGCGCAAGGGTTATTTGAACGAGATTTGCCTGATTCTACTCTGGCACAGTGTTTCGTGTTTACTTTTAGACTTTTTTCCCTTTTTATAGGGGCGGCGGCTATAGACACTAGAGGTTTGCTTTAGATTAATTTGATACGGGACATTGAGTGTTAATAGAATTCAAGTTGTAAGCAGATATTTTTTAGGCTGTACGTGAACATGAATCGGTATTCTGGCAAGGGTTGTCGGAATAAAATGTAGAAACTTGCATTTTTGTTTTTTTTATTCTTGATATATCCAACTACATAGTACTGAGGACATGTGTATCCTCGCAGCGGCAATCGGCAGCGGTGATCTCTTGCGTCCAGCCCTGGTTCAGTCCATGGGCGAGAAGGAATGGGAAGCGATCACCTCCTTCTGCGAAGCATTTGTGCTAGCGAAGGTGGCCGGACGTTTGGGGAAAAGAACCTTAAACCAACCCACAGACACTCCGGGCGTAGGGTACAGCAAGACGACTCCCGGTCACTGCAGATACGGGTCTGTGGACGGTGAGCAATGGGTTGCTCACCGTCCATCAGTCTACTGACGACAAGCGTCACGACTGCGTGTTCGTGTTCCACGCCCGCCTCAAACAGATGGGCTTGCCAGGGCCACAGCCTGCCAAGATGGCGGATTGTTCGAAAGAGATACCGCGCCTCCGAAGACAGAGGGCAAAAGAATAAACATGGATGGGGTTTAGTCAGTAAAAGTCTGACACACGATTTTTCATTCGTGAAAAAAGGACTCTGTTTAACTGTCACACTTGCGACTACACGATAAACGACACAGTCACAACCGACCGACAAGGATAAATACAAATTGATGTAATTTTTTTTATAGCCCAATACAATATTGTCAGCCTATCCCACCACGATAAAGGGTGAGTCCCTAACAACCAGTCATACACAGTCATACACTTTTACAATACCCACGCCTTTCCTAGCCCACATTTATAACGTGAGTCGCCCAAAACATTGTGTTCTCCTAATTCAAATGGTAATTAAGTCGGCGCTTGTCATTCATAATTATGAAGGGGACATTATGCTAATCGCATTAGAACAAAATGTAGCTCGCTGTAACACTTTATTAAAGTTTGGAATACATGGGCGAGAATTTCTGATGGTTTTAGAAGTAAAACTCGAGGTGGAATACAGCAAAGGCGTAAAAAAGGCGAATAAATTAAAGGTTCGCATGCACAGTAGTCCGCAAAATTAAAATTATCTTACTTTTTTTTTAATTTGCAGGTCAGATTGTATGTTGATTGAAATATAATTCGCGACCGTAATAAATGCGGTTTTATTCTTTTACTAGGCTTTGCTCGCCTTAAATTCGGGGTAAAACAGTTCCCCTTTCTTGATTTACAGTTTTTGTCCTTGTGCCTTATTTATTGTGATAGCAATGCTAAGTTTTCCCTCTTCTTCCCTCTCTCTCCCTCATATCGTGATGTTTTTTTTTAAATAGGCTATGTCCGTTTCCAGGGTCCCAACTATCACTGTACCAAAATTTCTCTATGGTTACTCCAACCAGTCAGGAATACCACAGCCCTCTGAACTAAAGATTCTATAACATGTCCAAAAACAAAATAATCTAGCTTATCAAACTAAAAGTGACAAGTCCATACGTGTACACCCCCCGTACTTCCGTACCCGAGGACAGACAAGGGACCGCTGTCCTCGAAACGTCACGTTTTTGTCTGCCCACACCCCTAGGGTCAGTGCTTGAAGATGTAACACAGACGTGTTAATTTTCAACTTTGTGAAACTGTTTTCGGTACATTTTGCATAGTGTGTAAGGTGGGGTGTCGGTGGAAGCGGGTAATGAAGTTATTAAGTGTTTTTATTAATTAATCGGATTAAAATGATTAGACAAGAGTATATAGACATGAATTCGTTCGACTATCAAATACCTTGATGCACAGATACTATGCATGACCCCAAAACTGTTTAATAAATTACCAAATGGAACCAAAATTATTAAATTTAAAAACAAATTAAGAAATCTATTATTGGAAAAAATATTTTATACTACTAGCTTCCGCCCGCATGGCATACCTAGTTACTTTGGGCTAACGCTAACTTTAACCCGCCTTATGATCGAAAAAAAAACTTTCTCTCCCCTTTTCCTACTTTTTTAGCCTATGTCCGTAAAGACTGGAGGTCTTTCAACTATTTCAGTACCAAAATTTATCAAAATCGGTTTAGCCATTTAGGCGTGAAGACGTAACAAACTCATTTTCGTTTTTATAATTTTAGTAAGGATTAGGTAATGGAAGAAAGCAATCTCCTTCTACATAAATATTTTCTAGAACACGATCTTTGATTTAGCTAATCCAGTCAACTACAGGTTTTAGAAACCATGCGGTAATCTAACGTGCCATCCGTAGCGCTCCTGAACAGCCTCACAAACCTTGCCGTACATTCTGTATTCCCCTTGTTTTCAGGCCATTCGACCCGCCTCCACTGACAACCCACGGAAAGGGTAGTAACTATTTCCATAATAATCATTTTGAACTCAATAGCGAGAACATCTCGGATGCCATTACGTAACGACCCAGAAATTATGATAATCATCATCAATTTAGCGTGCGCTGCGAGTCGGCGCTCTATGTAAATATTAGGCTCTTGTGGTTACTAATGGGTCTATATGAAGAGGTATGTAATATCACGGTTGTATATCTAGAAGGGGTAAGCAGAAGTGTACGTAATCATTCGGTAGTCGGGCAATAACCTTGCTTTTCCTATGGCAATGTTGAGCGCGATTATCGGATAAAGGTACATTTTTATTTACGTGAGGCGCATTTAACGCCATTTATAAAAAAAAACCATTGAAATCCAAAATTATTTTTCAATAAGTGAGGATAACCGTTTAGAATGATTTTAATGTTGCTGAAAACATAAATATGTAAATAAATCATACTTATGTAATTGAAATTTATACATGTGGGCACATTATTTTCGTACATATACTTGAATTATAACCTCATTATGGTTAACACCACGACTCAGAGAATACCCCGACTCGGATAGGTTAGGTTAGAACCGTGGTTCTTTTTTTAAACCACCAGAAATCCGTCGACCTATCATAGCGCAGGTGGTAATCAGTTGTAAATATTAGAGATGTATTAATAGTAACTCTTTGGGACATTTTGTTCCCGGTTTATAACCCTATTACGTAGTGTCAATTGATGGGGAAAAAAATTGGCTTTGAGTTACTGTGTTACTAATCGGTAATTCTTTCCCAATAGGTAACAGGGTGACACAAAATGGTGTGACTCAACGGGAATGAAGGGATGGATGTATTGAGTAATACGGGGTCGTGAAGGTATTTAAAGAAGATATAAAATTAAAAAAGAAACTTGTGAATGAGTTTGTATTTCGACCCCCAATAGCTACGAAACTAATAAAGATCTCAGTAATAATATTACCTCGAACAAAAAAACAAACCGGCCACGAGCGAGACGGGTGAGTCGGACTCCCGCACCTAGGGTTCAGTACAAACTTGCGATATAAACGCACAGATTGATTATGACAGAGCTCCAAGGGACCACAGATTTCAAATTATGGCTTTAACTCCAAAACAATACCTTCACGCTTTCCCGAGATAGATAAAGGGTCTTGACAGACAGACGGCCAACAGAGTGATCCTATACGGGGTTCCGTTTTTTTCTTTTGAGGTACAGAACCCTAAAATGATCGCAATGACCTGAGGCACAAGTGCCTTTCAGCTTCTTTGAGGGTATTTTAACACACATTACATGAATAAAAAAAAAGTTTATTAAAAAGCGTATATTTCCAGGGTACAATAATGTTATTAAAATAAGTATTCATAACGGCTTTAGTAATACTATTTCGTGACGAAATTATTCGCTTGTCACGAATCTAGAATATTATGTACAAAGTAAAAAGATGCATTTTCCCGACTGCAGTCTAGCAGGAGGAGGGTAATGTTTTTATAGATTATTTTGATCATTAGAATGCTCTTTCTTACCAATAATAATAGTAGAATTATGTACTATAAATGAAAATGTTAAAATTATTAAGTATTCTATTGATTTGATATTTCATTTTCTTTATATTTTACCGATTTATGAGATTGCGACAGCTAAACAGCGACGGTGGAAATTTGAAATTACAACGTTCAGTTTAGGACTGAAAGTTGAAAGTCCAACAGTCAATATCGTTAGAGCTTTTCAAATTACCACAGTCGAGATGCGAATTTATTTACAATTTATAACAAAGATTAAAATTGCTAGAAGTGCTCTCATCGTACCTATTTTGATTGCCAAAGTGTCACTTGACTTTTAGGCATATCAATTGAGATTTATTGAATTAAACTTAGCTTAGTCGTGCTAAGTGCGAAAATTTAAATTTATTAGCATTAAATTTATGTTATTTATCCGCTTGATCAGTCCCAAATAGGAAAATGCATAAGTACTAATTTAAACATGAGAAATTATATTTGGCTCAGTCGCGCTTATTATTGTTAATGTTCTTATTCGTTGATATGTACTCTAATTCTATACACACAAGGTTTATTTAAAATAAACCATATGGAACGATATAATACGGTTTTCAAGATAAGTGAGCGAGATACCACTATTCTGTCATCGTCATTAAAAATAATCTAGCAATTTCAATCTTTGACTTATTAATGTTTTGTAATTTGTATCATCAAACAGATACCGTATCTTTATGGACTAAAGAAACGCCAAAACAATAACCTAACAAAATTCGCCAACAGTTTGAATTTCATTCAATAATTTAACAAAAAATATAACCAATTATTTCTTATATAACAATTTGTTGATCACAGACGAATATAGACCTTACAACTACGACTTACAGTTTATTTGTCCTCGTTTTGGACTTGTTACTTTCGTTATTCTAAGTGAAGTTCTAATGTAGATTCATTTCAAATTGTTAGAAAAAATATTATTATTATTGCACGCAGTTATAGCCTTTTACAATGAGTTTTCGTGATAACTCTTACGTGGTTGACATAAGGTCTAAGTTGCAATGATAGCTTCATAAAATGCAATATCTATACCATAGATTAGGGAAACTTATTTTTCTGCGGTACGAAATTTATTTGTTTAAAATATAAATACATTTATAAAACATCTTTTCCAGATAGAGGTAAAAAAAATTACAATAACAAAAGATTTTCTTCTAAAGATTTACCTGGCTGTTTAAAAATGTTATAAAAGCAGATAAAAAAAAACAACTGACAAAAACAAATAAATTTTACTGACAATTTAAAATCAACCCAAAAAGCTAACATTTTGATTATATTCTTACGCTGTGTCACTTGCATACTTAACTTACTAAATCAATTTAATAAAATAACTTATTTACTAACAAGACTATTATTAGTTATGTGACTGATCCGAATTTATAGATCCGGGACTCGAACTCCGGACTTCAGTCTTACTTCCATATTTATTGATGACGGTTGCCGTAGAAAAATAATTATTATTACATAATTGTGTACATTTTAAAGAGTATATTATAATAATGTTTCCACTGTTATTTATTAACTGGGGCACCCCATTAACAACCTAATTTTTTAAACCTGATTTATTATAACTACGGAAAGATTATGAAGCATCGGAATGTCCTGTTTCTTTTAAACAGACACCGATAAATTGGAAACACATCTGATGTTACATTACTGCTCATCTACGGTTTAGTGAAATAATAGTACATTTCGATGAATATCTGGGTCCTTTGTTACTGCAGTTCTTAGCTTCAGAACACCGTCGCCTGCGGTTCGGGTGTGAATTCCACCTAGGCTAGGCTATTTTTGTATTTTTTTTTATTTATTGATGTATTACTGATAGTGCCCATTTATTTCATTCCAAGTACTTCATACTTCTTACTGTAATGCTTTTTGTTACAGCAACAATTTTAATGAAACATTTTTTTTTATTAAACTCTGATTTTTTGTTATAATGACTTTGCATCCAAAACATTTACAACATTAAATAAACGACAAAAATGTTTCGATTTTTATTCAAACATTGGAAGACTGAAAACATATAAATTCCCATGGTCAAATTAATAAAAAAAGACAGAAACTCCGCTGCGTGAAAGGAAATAAATTGATTAAGCTTTAGGTCCCCCACCGCACAAGTGGTGTACAGTCAGCATAAGAGATAATTAACCAGGCTCATCAGATATTTCAAGTTTTCTTAGAAACCGAAGGACATTTTCGGCTCAAATTTGATTTATTTAATGAATGACTGTTTGTTTTCTATCAAATCAATTAAACTTTATTCGAAAAAACACATGGATTTTAAAAAATGTCAACCGTTACTGATGAGTCTGGTTACTTATCTCCTTTGCTCACTGTACTTACTCACTTGAAGAATGAGTGCACAAAATATGATTAAGATTTAAAATCTGTAAAGTTTTGCTAGTAAATATAAAATAGGTGCTTTTGACATCGAAGCACGGTTCCCACGTACAACATTCCGAACCGAATAGAAAAACCGCCTAAAAAGGTTTTTTTTGGTTATGCTCTCTTGTAGAAACGTGGTGACCGTTTGTGCCTCTTCCAATTTCTGGTTTTGGTGCACATATTATAATCCTAATATTGTAGGTTGCACTAAAGAATGAGAAATTAGCATGACATGATGCCTTGACAACTTCTGTGTGTCAAATGTCACATTGACATTAGACATGCATGTAGTAACATGCATGTCTAATATGCAGGATTAGGCGCATGCGTGTTATGTGCTTACATGAATCTGGTTACGTGTGGCTTATGACTAAGAGAGGCAAATATATTATGATTGGACGACCGTGGTTTGATATGCATTTCATATAATTTCACTTTTTAATTTAATTTGAAGTTCATATCATTGTGTTTTTGTCAATCGAACTACTCGAATTTAAAATAATTTTATAGCATTCTCAAAAGTAGCTCTTATTTCAAATATTTTAAGGTATATTACACAAACTTGTCGGGCTGATTCGGCACTGTTGCGGAACAGTCGGACAAGACAAGACTTGTCGACCCGAAAGCGTTTACAGAACAGGTTAAAATTAACCTTTTAAAGGTCTACTGTAATACATCACCGTTGAACGAAATATTTAAAAAACTGAACGACACACACTAACCAATAAGAGTCCCCTTACAAAGTTTTAATACAATATCTTAGCAGTTTTAGGACCAGAGATTCAGAGATAAAAAAATATAGATTAATTCTTCTTTGAAAGAAAAATTATTACACATAAGTTCACTTTTAACTTAACATCACACCAGTATCAATCGAAGAGGGTACATAAAGGTATACTTCAACATTTTTAAAGTATCATGTAGGGAGTTAGTTTATTTCCAAAAGCTGTGGGTATCATTTTTGTTATAGTAGGTGCGTTTGTTGTTTAAAAACATTTAAACTACACCAACTAAACTCCCACACCTGGCACAACTATCTGGCCATACAAATATTTGTTCATTGCGAGTATCGAACAGGCGATATGCAGCGCGGCAGCCACTCCGACAACCATGAGGTCCAAACCGAGTCCGTTAGCCATGGGACTATTCCCTCCCACTAGGTTACTCCTTAGGTTGGTACAAAAGTGTAGGGCACTGCATGTAACGTACAAACATAATAGCATAAATAAAATTGAGCTTGTTATTGTATTTTCAACTTTCAGCAGTAGGCCATACGTTGCAAGTTCAAAATACACGCTCAATGTCTCTTACAGCATTTGAAATCTCCACTGTGGATTTCTTATCTCAGAGATACTCTGCGACCTCTTCACAGATTACACGCAGCATATTATCACATTATATACACTGGTCAGCTGTCATGATATCTAAACTATCTTCATCAGACATTTCATAAGCTTGCGGCCCTTCGTCGCCCTGTTGCGTTACATCGCGGAGGGCCTGCTCGTGTATCCTCTCGAGCTTGGCTTGCACATCGCCGAGGAGGGCCCTCTGAGAGGGTTCCGAGGCCCAACAGGATTCCATAACCTCCCAGCATTCCTCTGTGAAGTGGGGTAACCGCTCGGGTCGTAGACCTGGGAAGAAAAATGTAGGTTTTTATTTTGAGTAAGTAATGACTAGTTTAAAATACTTTGTTGATGAAATTTAACGACAGGATAGTAACAAAGAAAAATGTTAGACAAACTATTACTGAAATATTATAAATGCGAATGTTTGTGAGGATGGATGGATGGTTGTATGGACGTTTCTTACTCTTTCACATCAAATGGGCTGAAAAGATTTTGATGCAATTTGGCACAAAGGCAAATTATAGTCTGGAATAACACAAAGGATACTTTTTGGAACGAAGTTCTTTATCGCGCGTTATGAAAGGGAGCTAGACGGAAAAAATAAGGCCAAAAGTTGTAAGGACACTTTTTGATTAAGAACAAATGTAGTAACACCTTTTGCTTAAGACCAGAAGTTGTAAGTGCTATTAGTTGTAACTCGTGCGGCGTGCGCGTGTTTCTCTGTCTGTCTCTCGCTCTCTCTCTCTCTCATAGAAAGCAAGACACGTATTTTTGTTTCGTCTTTCTATTTCGCATTGCACAGTGTGGTGTCGCGACGATTATTTTTGTTGAGTGTTTAGAGGTTTTAGTACATAATAAATAATAACTTCGTTCTATCCGGGTGTCCCTTGACACCTCTCAAGTTTTTTTTTCTATATCACCCGGGCGAAGCCGCGGGCACCAGCTAGTTACTGATAAAGTCCATTGAAAAATATGAAGAGAAAAAAAAACAATAAAATAGTATTTCCAAGAAGTAGTGAGTGATAACATAACATTATTATTTAAAAGAATAATAATTTCTCTATGGAAGACAACTTACCTCGTTTGACTTTACTCCACAGTTGTTCTTTGTTTTGGAATGTTTCAAACGCTGACGGTAGCTTTATGTTGCCGGCGCACACGTACCTGCAAACATTGCTAAGTATTTAGAATTTCCTCAAAAAAAGAAATGCTTTTATGTATAACGTGTTTCCTAGCAACTACCTGGGCAGTCCGATAAGTACTTAGCCTCACCGCCCAATGGCGCCACTATCGTAAAAGAAGTTAAATATCGTGTAGTATCTCCTTGTAGACGGCTACTGTCAAACATTCAGCCATATTGGATTTGTTGTTTTGTTTTGACCACGTGTAGAAGCGGGCGTTCCGCAGATTTTAGAAGAATGGAAAAAGAGCAATATCGGTCGGTGATTCGATTCTTGTTTTTGGAAGGGAAATCGCGCAGCGAAATCAAAGAGCGCTTGGATGCTGTGTACGGTAACTCTTCTCCTTCAATGGCGACTGTCAAAAATTGGTTAACGAGTTTCAACGTGGTCGCACGTCAGTTTTTGATGAGCCACGCCCAGGTGCCCCAAAAACGGCTACCACAGAGGATAACGTGACAAAAGTCCGCGATTTCGTATTGGCAGACCGCCGATTGAAGGTGCGCGAGATAGCTGAGACAGTAGGCATCTCAAAAGACCGCGTAGGTCATATCCTGCATGAAATATTGGCAATGAGAAAGCTGTCGGCTCGATGGGTGCCGAATTTGCTCACTGCGAACCACAAGCGCATCCGTGAGACCACTTCAGAGCAGTGTTTAACACAGTTTAAGCGCAATCCAAAGGAGTTTCTGCGTCGTTTCGTGACCGTTGACAAAACATGGATTCACTGGTACACACCACAGACCAAGGAACAGTCGAAACAGTGGACTTTACCCGGCGAATGTGCTCCGAAGAAGGCGAAGACTGTCCCATCGGCCGGAAAGGTGATGGCAACCGTTTTCTGGGATTTACAAGGTGTGATCCACATCGACTACCTGGAGAAGGGCAAAACGGTCACAGGGCTTTACTATGCCGAACTGTTGGGCCGATTCGAACGCGAATTGCGAAAAAAACGGCCCCATTTGGCGAAGAAAATCACACCTCCGCCGTCGCCACAGCCAACACAGTTGGTCGCATTAGGCTACGATCAGCTGTCACATCCACCCTATTCTCCAGATTTGGCCCCGTGTGACTTCTTTTTGTTTCCGAATTTGAAAAAGTCACTCGCTGGGCAGAAATTTGAGTTGAATGAGGAAGTTATCGCCGCCACGGAAGCCTACTTTGCAGACCTCCAGAAAACGTATTTCAGACGGGTTAAAGAAGTTGGAGCATCGCTGGGTCAAGTGTATCGAGTTGAAAGGAGACTATGTTGAAAAAGAAATCGCAACTTTAAAAATCTTTTTTTTTTGAAAACTTTTTTTTTGTAGGCTAAGTACTCGGACTGCCCTCGTAGGTTATAGAGTGGTCTTACTAAGACGAAAATAGGTTTATTCAGAGGGTGAGGGAGTTTTTTAACAATATTGACTATCGTTTAAATTAAGAAAGGATGAGATTTTCGTAACTTTAGATAACAAAAGTTACGTAAAAAAAATATGCAAATCAACGAGATCTGTTAACTTTTTTGAAAAAAAAATGGTAGTTTTTTGGGAAACAATAATTTTGATTACTAGAATGTTTGTTATATAAGAACATAGAATATTGCTAAGCAGATGGCTCGGCAGACGATGATGTTTTTGGCAAATAATAGTACTCACCAGAACAGTATCCCGAAGGCATAGACATCGACGGCGGCGTCGTAGTCTCCGCCCAACAGCTCGGGCGCCATGTGCACGGGCGTGCCCACCACGGAGCCCGACATCAGGGCTTCGGCCGCACAGAAGCCCAGGTCGGACAGAGCCGCGCGGTCGGACGAGTCTAGCAGGACGTTCTTCATCTTGATGTCGCGGTGGACCAGGCCTAGGGAGTGGAGGTAGCGGATACCTGCAGAAGAAATTACAAATAAATAAAAGTTAAGCCTTCCGATTCAGTCTGGAGAGTCCTAACTATGCAAGATGTGCAAAGACAGGCGTATATAATTGTGCGCGAACACATTTGAAACTTGCAAGTGCATATCGACGCTCCGAATTTGAATCCCTAGTATAAATCGATCATCGGCAGAAGGCGGTCGATTGAGTCTCCTTGCACCGATATTCCACCCTAAATATATGGGATTTGTTCGACAAAGGGACCTTAACCCGTCGCGCGATTGCTAACAATGTAGGTAAAGTGCCCCAAACGTCGAGCTATTTTGAATGAATTTTTGATTTTGTTTAGACCCTCGGAAAAACGAAGATTTCATAGTTATTTCGATAATTATATATTACGAATACTTCGTAATATATAATTATCGATATATGTTATATCGATATATGATGTTTCCAGAATCCTTATGAGTTTTAAATAAATTTTAAAAATAAATGTCTAAAATATGAAAATCACTCACAGCGGTTCAAACTTTGCACCCGTGTGCACGTACGACATTTGTGGCCCAAGTAAAACTTTGCACCCAGTGTGACACTTAGACGCGCGAGGGGTTAAGAATTCAATATTTGATTTCATTCAAAACAATCCATACGTACATACTGTACTGTGAAGGTATTAAGTAAACCTTCAATAGTTCAGGCTGGTTTGCAATGAGGTTCGAATGTTCAGGTTATTTAAATAGAGAATTAGAAATTAGAATGGCATAAGTGTGCGACAGGTGTTGCTGAAACGATAAACTAAAATATAGTGTTAGAGTTTTTTATGGTTATTTTAATAAAGTATATCAGGTTCCCACAGTACCTTCCACGATATCCCTAGCTATCCTCATCCTGTGCGCCATGCTGAGCCCCGCGCGCACCGCCGCGTGCAAGTCGCGCACCTTGCGCTCCGACAGCAGCAGCACGCACGGGCCCGCCCCGCCCGCGCGCTGCACCACGGACCCGTGCAGCCGCACGATGCGCGGGTGGGCCGGGATACTCCTGTAGAACAACATGTAGCGGGATATAGACAGCAGCACGCACGGGCCCGCCCCGCCCGCGCGCTGCACCACGGACCCGTGCAGCCGCACGATGCGCGGGTGGGCCGGGATACTCCTGTAGAACAACATGTAGCGGGATATAGACAGCAGCACGCACGGGCCCGCCCCGCCCGCGCGCTGCACCACGGACCCGTGCAGCCGCACGATGCGCGGGTGGGCCGGGATACTCCTGTAGAACAACATGTAGCGGGATATAGACAGCAGCACGCACGGGCCCGCCCCGCCCGCGCGCTGCACCACGGACCCGTGCAGCCGCACGATGCGCGGGTGGGCCGGGATACTCCTGTAGAACAACATGTAGCGGGATATAGACAGCAGCACGCACGGGCCCGCCCCGCCCGCGCGCTGCACCACGGACCCGTGCAGCCGCACGATGCGCGGGTGGGCCGGGATACTCCTGTAGAACAACATGTAGCGGGATATAGACAGCAGCACGCACGGGCCCGCCCCGCCCGCGCGCTGCACCACGGACCCGTGCAGCCGCACGATGCGCGGGTGGGCCGGGATACTCCTGTAGAACAACATGTAGCGGGATATAGACAGCAGCACGCACGGGCCCGCCCCGCCCGCGCGCTGCACCACGGACCCGTGCAGCCGCACGATGCGCGGGTGGGCCGGGATACTCCTGTAGAACAACATGTAGCGGGATATAGACAGCAGCACGCACGGGCCCGCCCCGCCCGCGCGCTGCACCACGGACCCGTGCAGCCGCACGATGCGCGGGTGGGCCGGGATACTCCTGTAGAACAACATGTAGCGGGATATAGACAGCAGCACGCACGGGCCCGCCCCGCCCGCGCGCTGCACCACGGACCCGTGCAGCCGCACGATGCGCGGGTGGGCCGGGATACTCCTGTAGAACAACATGTAGCGGGATATAGACAGCAGCACGCACGGGCCCGCCCCGCCCGCGCGCTGCACCACGGACCCGTGCAGCCGCACGATGCGCGGGTGGGCCGGGATACTCCTGTAGAACAACATGTAGCGGGATATAGACAGCAGCACGCACGGGCCCGCCCCGCCCGCGCGCTGCACCACGGACCCGTGCAGCCGCACGATGCGCGGGTGGGCCGGGATACTCCTGTAGAACAACATGTAGCGGGATATAGACAGCAGCACGCACGGGCCCGCCCCGCCCGCGCGCTGCACCACGGACCCGTTCAGCCGCACGATGCGCGGGTGGGCCGGGATACTCCTGTAGAACAACATGTAGCGGGATATAGACAGCAGCACGCACGGGCCCGCCCCGCCCGCGCGCTGCACCACGGACCCGTGCAGCCGCACGATGCGCGGGTGGGCCGGGATACTCCTGTAGAACAACATGTAGCGGGATATAGACAGCAGCACGCACGGGCCCGCCCCGCCCGCGCGCTGCACCACGGACCCGTGCAGCCGCACGATGCGCGGGTGGGCCGGGATACTCCTGTAGAACAACATGTAGCGGGATATAGACAGCAGCACGCACGGGCCCGCCCCGCCCGCGCGCTGCACCACGGACCCGTGCAGCCGCACGATGCGCGGGTGGGCCGGGATACTCCTGTAGAACAACATGTAGCGGGATATAGACAGCAGCACGCACGGGCCCGCCCCGCCCGCGCGCTGCACCACGGACCCGTGCAGCCGCACGATGCGCGGGTGGGCCGGGATACTCCTGTAGAACAACATGTAGCGGGATATAGACAGCAGCACGCACGGGCCCGCCCCGCCCGCGCGCTGCACCACGGACCCGTGCAGCCGCACGATGCGCGGGTGGGCCGGGATACTCCTGTAGAACAACATGTAGCGGGATATAGACAGCAGCACGCACGGGCCCGCCCCGCCCGCGCGCTGCACCACGGACCCGTGCAGCCGCACGATGCGCGGGTGGGCCGGGATACTCCTGTAGAACAACATGTAGCGGGATATAGACAGCAGCACGCACGGGCCCGCCCCGCCCGCGCGCTGCACCACGGACCCGTGCAGCCGCACGATGCGCGGGTGGGCCGGGATACTCCTGTAGAACAACATGTAGCGGGATATAGACAGCAGCACGCACGGGCCCGCCCCGCCCGCGCGCTGCACCACGGACCCGTGCAGCCGCACGATGCGCGGGTGGGCCGGGATACTCCTGTAGAACAACATGTAGCGGGATATAGACAGCAGCACGCACGGGCCCGCCCCGCCCGCGCGCTGCACCACGGACCCGTGCAGCCGCACGATGCGCGGGTGGGCCGGGATACTCCTGTAGAACAACATGTAGCGGGATATAGACAGCAGCACGCACGGGCCCGCCCCGCCCGCGCGCTGCACCACGGACCCGTGCAGCCGCACGATGCGCGGGTGGGCCGGGATACTCCTGTAGAACAACATGTAGCGGGATATAGACAGCAGCACGCACGGGCCCGCCCCGCCCGCGCGCTGCACCACGGACCCGTGCAGCCGCACGATGCGCGGGTGGGCCGGGATACTCCTGTAGAACAACATGTAGCGGGATATAGACAGCAGCACGCACGGGCCCGCCCCGCCCGCGCGCTGCACCACGGACCCGTGCAGCCGCACGATGCGCGGGTGGGCCGGGATACTCCTGTAGAACAACATGTAGCGGGATATAGACAGCAGCACGCACGGGCCCGCCCCGCCCGCGCGCTGCACCACGGACCCGTGCAGCCGCACGATGCGCGGGTGGGCCGGGATACTCCTGTAGAACAACATGTAGCGGGATATAGACAGCAGCACGCACGGGCCCGCCCCGCCCGCGCGCTGCACCACGGACCCGTGCAGCCGCACGATGCGCGGGTGGGCCGGGATACTCCTGTAGAACAACATGTAGCGGGATATAGACAGCAGCACGCACGGGCCCGCCCCGCCCGCGCGCTGCACCACGGACCCGTGCAGCCGCACGATGCGCGGGTGGGCCGGGATACTCCTGTAGAACAACATGTAGCGGGATATAGACAGCAGCACGCACGGGCCCGCCCCGCCCGCGCGCTGCACCACGGACCCGTGCAGCCGCACGATGCGCGGGTGGGCCGGGATACTCCTGTAGAACAACATGTAGCGGGATATAGACAGCAGCACGCACGGGCCCGCCCCGCCCGCGCGCTGCACCACGGACCCGTGCAGCCGCACGATGCGCGGGTGGGCCGGGATACTCCTGTAGAACAACATGTAGCGGGATATAGACAGCAGCACGCACGGGCCCGCCCCGCCCGCGCGCTGCACCACGGACCCGTGCAGCCGCACGATGCGCGGGTGGGCCGGGATACTCCTGTAGAACAACATGTAGCGGGATATAGACAGCAGCACGCACGGGCCCGCCCCGCCCGCGCGCTGCACCACGGACCCGTGCAGCCGCACGATGCGCGGGTGGGCCGGGATACTCCTGTAGAACAACATGTAGCGGGATATAGACAGCAGCACGCACGGGCCCGCCCCGCCCGCGCGCTGCACCACGGACCCGTGCAGCCGCACGATGCGCGGGTGGGCCGGGATACTCCTGTAGAACAACATGTAGCGGGATATAGACAGCAGCACGCACGGGCCCGCCCCGCCCGCGCGCTGCACCACGGACCCGTGCAGCCGCACGATGCGCGGGTGGGCCGGGATACTCCTGTAGAACAACATGTAGCGGGATATAGACAGCAGCACGCACGGGCCCGCCCCGCCCGCGCGCTGCACCACGGACCCGTGCAGCCGCACGATGCGCGGGTGGGCCGGGATACTCCTGTAGAACAACATGTAGCGGGATATAGACAGCAGCACGCACGGGCCCGCCCCGCCCGCGCGCTGCACCACGGACCCGTGCAGCCGCACGATGCGCGGGTGGGCCGGGATACTCCTGTAGAACAACATGTAGCGGGATATAGACAGCAGCACGCACGGGCCCGCCCCGCCCGCGCGCTGCACCACGGACCCGTGCAGCCGCACGATGCGCGGGTGGGCCGGGATACTCCTGTAGAACAACATGTAGCGGGATATAGACAGCAGCACGCACGGGCCCGCCCCGCCCGCGCGCTGCACCACGGACCCGTGCAGCCGCACGATGCGCGGGTGGGCCGGGATACTCCTGTAGAACAACATGTAGCGGGATATAGACAGCAGCACGCACGGGCCCGCCCCGCCCGCGCGCTGCACCACGGACCCGTGCAGCCGCACGATGCGCGGGTGGGCCGGGATACTCCTGTAGAACAACATGTAGCGGGATATAGACAGCAGCACGCACGGGCCCGCCCCGCCCGCGCGCTGCACCACGGACCCGTGCAGCCGCACGATGCGCGGGTGGGCCGGGATACTCCTGTAGAACAACATGTAGCGGGATATAGACAGCAGCACGCACGGGCCCGCCCCGCCCGCGCGCTGCACCACGGACCCGTGCAGCCGCACGATGCGCGGGTGGGCCGGGATACTCCTGTAGAACAACATGTAGCGGGATATAGACAGCAGCACGCACGGGCCCGCCCCGCCCGCGCGCTGCACCACGGACCCGTGCAGCCGCACGATGCGCGGGTGGGCCGGGATACTCCTGTAGAACAACATGTAGCGGGATATAGACAGCAGCACGCACGGGCCCGCCCCGCCCGCGCGCTGCACCACGGACCCGTGCAGCCGCACGATGCGCGGGTGGGCCGGGATACTCCTGTAGAACAACATGTAGCGGGATATAGACAGCAGCACGCACGGGCCCGCCCCGCCCGCGCGCTGCACCACGGACCCGTGCAGCCGCACGATGCGCGGGTGGGCCGGGATACTCCTGTAGAACAACATGTAGCGGGATATAGACAGCAGCACGCACGGGCCCGCCCCGCCCGCGCGCTGCACCACGGACCCGTGCAGCCGCACGATGCGCGGGTGGGCCGGGATACTCCTGTAGAACAACATGTAGCGGGATATAGACAGCAGCACGCACGGGCCCGCCCCGCCCGCGCGCTGCACCACGGACCCGTGCAGCCGCACGATGCGCGGGTGGGCCGGGATACTCCTGTAGAACAACATGTAGCGGGATATAGACAGCAGCACGCACGGGCCCGCCCCGCCCGCGCGCTGCACCACGGACCCGTGCAGCCGCACGATGCGCGGGTGGGCCGGGATACTCCTGTAGAACAACATGTAGCGGGATATAGACAGCAGCACGCACGGGCCCGCCCCGCCCGCGCGCTGCACCACGGACCCGTGCAGCCGCACGATGCGCGGGTGGGCCGGGATACTCCTGTAGAACAACATGTAGCGGGATATAGACAGCAGCACGCACGGGCCCGCCCCGCCCGCGCGCTGCACCACGGACCCGTGCAGCCGCACGATGCGCGGGTGGGCCGGGATACTCCTGTAGAACAACATGTAGCGGGATATAGACAGCAGCACGCACGGGCCCGCCCCGCCCGCGCGCTGCACCACGGACCCGTGCAGCCGCACGATGCGCGGGTGGGCCGGGATACTCCTGTAGAACAACATGTAGCGGGATATAGACAGCAGCACGCACGGGCCCGCCCCGCCCGCGCGCTGCACCACGGACCCGTGCAGCCGCACGATGCGCGGGTGGGCCGGGATACTCCTGTAGAACAACATGTAGCGGGATATAGACAGCAGCACGCACGGGCCCGCCCCGCCCGCGCGCTGCACCACGGACCCGTGCAGCCGCACGATGCGCGGGTGGGCCGGGATACTCCTGTAGAACAACATGTAGCGGGATATAGACAGCAGCACGCACGGGCCCGCCCCGCCCGCGCGCTGCACCACGGACCCGTGCAGCCGCACGATGCGCGGGTGGGCCGGGATACTCCTGTAGAACAACATGTAGCGGGATATAGACAGCAGCACGCACGGGCCCGCCCCGCCCGCGCGCTGCACCACGGACCCGTGCAGCCGCACGATGCGCGGGTGGGCCGGGATACTCCTGTAGAACAACATGTAGCGGGATATAGACAGCAGCACGCACGGGCCCGCCCCGCCCGCGCGCTGCACCACGGACCCGTGCAGCCGCACGATGCGCGGGTGGGCCGGGATACTCCTGTAGAACAACATGTAGCGGGATATAGACAGCAGCACGCACGGGCCCGCCCCGCCCGCGCGCTGCACCACGGACCCGTGCAGCCGCACGATGCGCGGGTGGGCCGGGATACTCCTGTAGAACAACATGTAGCGGGATATAGACAGCAGCACGCACGGGCCCGCCCCGCCCGCGCGCTGCACCACGGACCCGTGCAGCCGCACGATGCGCGGGTGGGCCGGGATACTCCTGTAGAACAACATGTAGCGGGATATAGACAGCAGCACGCACGGGCCCGCCCCGCCCGCGCGCTGCACCACGGACCCGTGCAGCCGCACGATGCGCGGGTGGGCCGGGATACTCCTGTAGAACAACATGTAGCGGGATATAGACAGCAGCACGCACGGGCCCGCCCCGCCCGCGCGCTGCACCACGGACCCGTGCAGCCGCACGATGCGCGGGTGGGCCGGGATACTCCTGTAGAACAACATGTAGCGGGATATAGACAGCAGCACGCACGGGCCCGCCCCGCCCGCGCGCTGCACCACGGACCCGTGCAGCCGCACGATGCGCGGGTGGGCCGGGATACTCCTGTAGAACAACATGTAGCGGGATATAGACAGCAGCACGCACGGGCCCGCCCCGCCCGCGCGCTGCACCACGGACCCGTGCAGCCGCACGATGCGCGGGTGGGCCGGGATACTCCTGTAGAACAACATGTAGCGGGATATAGACAGCAGCACGCACGGGCCCGCCCCGCCCGCGCGCTGCACCACGGACCCGTGCAGCCGCACGATGCGCGGGTGGGCCGGGATACTCCTGTAGAACAACATGTAGCGGGATATAGACAGCAGCACGCACGGGCCCGCCCCGCCCGCGCGCTGCACCACGGACCCGTGCAGCCGCACGATGCGCGGGTGGGCCGGGATACTCCTGTAGAACAACATGTAGCGGGATATAGACAGCAGCACGCACGGGCCCGCCCCGCCCGCGCGCTGCACCACGGACCCGTGCAGCCGCACGATGCGCGGGTGGGCCGGGATACTCCTGTAGAACAACATGTAGCGGGATATAGACAGCAGCACGCACGGGCCCGCCCCGCCCGCGCGCTGCACCACGGACCCGTGCAGCCGCACGATGCGCGGGTGGGCCGGGATACTCCTGTAGAACAACATGTAGCGGGATATAGACAGCAGCACGCACGGGCCCGCCCCGCCCGCGCGCTGCACCACGGACCCGTGCAGCCGCACGATGCGCGGGTGGGCCGGGATACTCCTGTAGAACAACATGTAGCGGGATATAGACAGCAGCACGCACGGGCCCGCCCCGCCCGCGCGCTGCACCACGGACCCGTGCAGCCGCACGATGCGCGGGTGGGCCGGGATACTCCTGTAGAACAACATGTAGCGGGATATAGACAGCAGCACGCACGGGCCCGCCCCGCCCGCGCGCTGCACCACGGACCCGTGCAGCCGCACGATGCGCGGGTGGGCCGGGATACTCCTGTAGAACAACATGTAGCGGGATATAGACAGCAGCACGCACGGGCCCGCCCCGCCCGCGCGCTGCACCACGGACCCGTGCAGCCGCACGATGCGCGGGTGGGCCGGGATACTCCTGTAGAACAACATGTAGCGGGATATAGACAGCAGCACGCACGGGCCCGCCCCGCCCGCGCGCTGCACCACGGACCCGTGCAGCCGCACGATGCGCGGGTGGGCCGGGATACTCCTGTAGAACAACATGTAGCGGGATATAGACAGCAGCACGCACGGGCCC